>CM059583.1:10000000-11250000 GCA_030407085.1 Trichopria drosophilae | reverse complement strand
GAGAGGCGATTTGACATAACTAAAAAACGGACAGGATGAAACATTTACATTTCTAAAGCAGTTCATTCAAAGCGAGAAACGTTTTTACCTGTGATATAGCGTCAGATTTAAGGCTTCCGGCAGTTTTAGACCAGTTCCGCGCTTCTCTCTATTAATAGCCGTTCTCGAGTGCCCATTGCGCAATTCGCACACTTGTCGAAAAAGCGTGTTTGACCGATCGCTAAAAAGCGTGACCGATCGTGCTGAAAAAGTGAAGAAAGGAAGAACGGAGCAGTCGGTTGGCATTCCGCGGGTACGGAACCTACTCGCGGAAGAAGCGGTCGTGAAATCGCCGTATTTAAGGGTACGCCACGGTTGACGCACTGAATCGAGAATGAGGCCATTTTACACAATCTCGTCTCGTTGGTCGATGTATAACAACAGCCGGTACTCGATGTCGGTACTCCTTCCAACGGTTTCTGTCCGTCTTTGTTTCATTTGTCCATCCCAAACTTGGATCGCGTGCTCGGAGTTGCGAGTCCTTCGACTTCTTTGTAGTATTACGACCGCGGCGACGTACGGACTTTAATGAGAAACGCTCAGCGTTCTCCGATCATTACCGGGGAAGGGAAAGAAACAATTCGCTTTGTCTCAGGATGCCGATCTTCCGCCGATCTCAGGCAGATCGGTTGACGCGACGGAACGAGCGCAGGGAGGAGACCGACTGTCATCCGTTGGGAGGACCTATCGGATGCGACGAATGCATCTTTTTGCGAAGGACGTCAATCAACCGCAGAAACGAACCGAGGAGGTTGCATCGAAAAGAAATTTAATTAGCTCTCAATGTTTACTTGCTTCGACTCGATTGTTTCGAGTGAAGTCCGACATTTCTTCGTACTCGCATGCTTTCTTGCCAATTGGAAATAGCCAATCATTCTTCTCTGATTCGCGGTCTAGGTTCTTCTCTCTGCAACATTAGATACAGTATTTTCTAGTTATTTCTACCTGACTAGTGATGTGTGATAACGATGTCATCGTTGATGGTTTAATAATTTTGCAAAAAACGATGCGTCATTAACTGGTTTGTTCGCATATGTGACCGACATATTCTTGCTCTCTGGAATTGTTGGAGTGAATTGCACTCCACCGGAGAAAAGGTGTTACTCCTGTGGAACAAAATGATGCCCGAAGGAGTGAATTAGTCACTTATTTTCATTAAAGACAACAAACATGTGTGGAGTCACTCTTTTTAACTGCACGGAGGAAAATGACTCCGCTGGATTAGCTGATTCATATCAGCTAAAATTTTCGGCTGGAATTGCCGAAAATATCTGCAATTTTAGCTGTTTTGATTCCGCTAATGTAGCCTTAACCCTACTCAATTCGCGCTTAGCTCTAAATGTCCGCTACATTAGCAGATTTGTTCCGCTAAATTTGCGGACTTTTTCAGTAAATTTAGCTGAAATTATCGGCTATCCCTAACGGAATTTCAACAGCTATCCCTATAGGATAAAATTGGTAGAATCTGCGGATTTTTCGGCTGATTTAGCCGGTTATTTTTCTACGTGTGTATGTTCGAACTTTCTCGAGAAAAGTATATGCAGGTATATAATTTCTTGAATAGTACATTACCTAACAAGGATGTAATGTATACTTTTACGCACGGGACGGGAACCATACGTACGAAGCGCCGAAGGCGCCCAGTGATGTGTAAAGTTCCCGACCCGTGCGTAACAGTTATACTTTACACATGTGTTAGGTATCCTATTTTTTGTATTTGCGCGCGTAAAGTGAGTGCGTAAAGTTTTGATGCCTGTTTGAGTGCGTAAAGTATAACTTTACGCACGACCGGTCATTTTACGAATTTCGTCGTCGGGAGTGCATAAAAGTTTACTTTAGGCACGAAAGATAGGCATCAAAAGTACTTTACGCACGAACTTTACGCCCGCAATTACAAAAAAACTCATTTTCTTGTTCCTGTGCGTTTCCTATAATGTAGGTAGGTCGACATAACAGCCTTCTTTTTGTGCAACCACTGAAATTATCAAATAGATCCAATGCCTCTAAATTACATGACAAATCATTTTTCATCTTCAAACTTTCGATACATATAATGTATTCATTAAAAAAAACTTAGCATTAACCCTTTCACTGCAGACTACGTGTATACACGTAGTAGACTAGATGGGTTCCCACTGTGGATTACGTGTATACACGTAGTTATATAAGATTGAATAAACAGAGAATAAACAAACAGATATATACCATCGATATGTTTTATTGGGTATTTTGAATCGCAGGATCTAAATTCAAGCTCAACATTCGAAAATTCTAAACGTAAAATCTAATATGGACGCACAAAATTGGATAATTTTTAAACATTTATCATTAAGCAGGCATTGCAAAGCTGCAAACCGGTATTGTATTCAACCCAGGCTAAAAATTATGTATGACAGCATATTACATAATACCTATTTCATGCAAGTAGTAAACAAAACCTTTTCTTAATAATTAAATTAATAAGGTAAACTTTTTCATACGATATGCCGATAAATAAAAATGAAGTGTCTTTTAATTCCATTTCAAACAATATTTAAAATAGTGGCGTCAGAATGGAATAGGGATGTTTCAGTCATTTTGTGTAAACATGCTTTGAGGGCTGCGTCGCCTGCATATTCTTATATGAACATTGCTCTGAAACTTTTAAATGTTAGGTCTTGAAATAAATGAAACATTCAATTTTCAATGGCACAAGTTTGAAATTTCAATTTTAATTGCTAAAGAGAAATTTGTTGTAAGATTTCTCGAGTTCAAAATGGAGTATCCGATGTGGCAAGCGCAAACGTTAAATGTTCTTCAGCGACAACTCTGACAGGTGGTTTTTTTATTTGTGCAAGACACCTTTCATGCGGTTTCGTGAATAATTTCAAATGATTGTTTATAAAATTTCATCTAAATCGATCGAGTAAGAATGAAAAAACATCAACAAAACGTATAAATAATAATAAGACATGATTTATCCTTCTATTATTTTAGTCGAATACCAAACTATTACGTTCTATATTTATTTTCATTGAAAAGTGAGTATCCTGAATTTGATATCGTAAAAGTCAATTTTTTAATAAATGTAATCGAATTCTGAACAATCTGAAACAATTCATATTTATGTCCAATCAATGATGCTTTCTGTATATTAGTTGATGTATGTATTTAGATTATATTTTACATATTGATTATAGTCGCTGTCGCTCGTGGATTATTTTTTTTATTATTTTTTATTTATGGAAAGTCTTTATTGATCATTTTATTTTGATGAACAGATGATGTCAGTAGAATTTAAATTTTTTAATTCCTACATAACAAAGAAGTTATTGTTGCCGTTGTATAGTATGATTATTTTCGTTCTTAGGTGGAAAACCGATGAAGGTGCTACAGATATGTCACGGATATAGCAGGGATGTATCACAAGCATCAATGCACTTAAAATGGATAATTCCTATATACACTGTTCATAGCATAGGAAGTCCACACAAATGTGAAATGGGTTACATTCGTGTACTAAATATAGTATAGAAAAGAGGAATACAAACATGCTACATATAGCAAGATTAATTAATGAAAGCATATAAAACAAATAATCTAATCACTATATTTATAGTTTAGACCTCGTGGATGTCCCGTTATTAGTAAAGCCATCATCAGTCAGAAGAAAATAGGGTAGTCAAAGAATTTAGTTATTGACGATAGTTGAAAGTAATGAATTATAGAAGTAGTAGATATTACTGGTGACTGAATTCTGATCAGTATATTAGTGCGATAATTTGTTACATAAAGTACTTCAGAATGAAAATATTGGTTAAATATGGACTTGCTTCGTTTTGCTAAGGGTGTCCAGAAAGAATTTCCTTCTACTCGTGATAATAAAACAGTTTACTGGAATTAATCCAAGTTAACTGGAAAAAATGTAGCAGGACAGGGTTAATCCGTATGACCCGAGTACAAACTAAACCTAATCCTGGAATCAGCCAGGATAGACCAATTAACAAATAAACCAGGTTTAGGCTCAGTAGGTACGGGATCCAGCCTGGTTAGATCAGGGAGCCCGTTTAGATCCTAAATACAATCAGGGTAACCCGAATATCTACCGATCATGTCTTGGTCAGTAACCTGCATATAGATTTCCGTGCCCGTGCCCAATCAGTACCTGTACGTCCATTGGACGTCCAATGTACGTACGCTACACGGAGAAAAATAATCAGCAAAATCAGCCGAAAAATCCGCAGGTTCTACCAATTTTATCCTACAGGGACAGCTGTTGGAATTCCGTTAGGGATAGCCGATAATTTCAGCTAAATTTACTGAAAAAGTCCGCAAATTTAACGGAACAAATCTGCTAATGCAGCGGAAATTTAGAGCTAAGCGCGAATTGAGTGGGGTTAAGGCTACATTAGCGGAATCAAAACAGCTAAAATTGCATATATTTTCGACAATTCCAGCCGAAAATTTTATGTCCAGAACGAACTTCCACTGGACGTCCATATTGCACATTTGGGAAGTCCATTGTACGTCTGTGGTACGTCCAGAGGAGAGAGGTGTACATCCAATGGACGTCCAGGCGTGTACGTACTCTGGGTGAAATTTGGACGTGCTATGGACGAAGTGTGGCCATTAAATGGACGAAATACGTGGTATATGGACGTCCAAAACACCTACGGAAATTAAAAACGTACATTATTATTCCATGGAACGACCAGACTCCACACATTTGAACGTGTGGTGGACGTTCAAAATGTACGTACACTGGACCAAGAGTAGACGTTCGATGGACCATAACGGACGAAATACATAACATATCAAGTTCATTGGTCGTCCAATATACGTTCAGTATTCTATGGACTAATAACGTCCAAATTATTTTACGTTCAATATTGTAACATTCTGCACGAAATATGGCCGTTCAATGGTCCGAAAATGGACTTTAAGAGAACAAAATTAATATACGTAATATAATATATCCAACGTATGTCCACTTCGACGCTACGGGCCTCCAACGGTACACGCCAACAAATGCGACCGAAATTATCGAATTTCATTAATTTACGTAAAAATATAAGGAGTACCGCGTGTAAAGGAGCCATAAAAGGCAAAGGAGTTCTTCACACCAGCGCGTCGCGTCGTCGTGGCTGCCATCTTGTGCGCGCAGCGCCGCATTTTCTTGGAAAAATGGAGGTGCCGCGGACGTCCTCTTATGTACGTACACTGGATTCCCATGTACGTGTGTACACTGGACGTCCATTATTCGTCCATATAAATGCAGGTCCGAATGGTCGAAAAATGGAAGTACGCTGGACGTCCATGTAAGTACGTATACTGGACCTCCAAGTATGTATGTACACTGGACGTCCATTATTCGTCCATAAAAATGCAGGTCCGAATGGTCGAAAAATAAACGTACCGTGGACGTCCACATAAGTATGTACATTGGACGTCCAAGTATGTACGTAGATAGGACATACGATATACGTCTATACATTTATGGACCTAATTTGGAGGTAATATGGACGTCCGGAGATGTACGTACGTTGGACGTCCATTTACGTCCATTTTTTGTCCTGGACGTATGGACGTAACATGGACGAAATATGTACGTCCACTGGACGTCCAGTGCTGACCGGGTTGATTTGTTTATTCTTAATCAGGTCAGGTAACCGGTACAGATCCCAAATGCAAATTAGTACCCAGGGTGTATTCCGGAAATATCTCTGTCACCGCTTGCATTTAACAAGACTAGTTAGCTTTATTTTAGATGGAGGTATATGCGACAAAGTTATATTCTCTCAAATACGAATTGAAGACAGTCATTGATTACGCTCTAAAGAATTAGATTGCTTGAAAGACCATTAGAAGCAAGAGAAGCATAACCAATCGATGAAAAAACAAGTGTTCCAACAAGCTGCTTTCTCAATTACACGAAGATCTTTCAGAGGTTATTCTAATAAAATTTAGTAACTTCTAATCTGGTATAGAAGTAATTCTTACACCATAGTTCTTAATCGAACCAATAAGTGGTTCACAGTGACTAGTAACTATAAGAGACTCCTACAGTTGAATGAAATTAATAGCACCTACCCTAATTATGGCTGTCGCAATCAGCATCTAGGTTTACAATATTTTAAGGAAATGTCCATTCCCTTCTCCTAGATTTCATATTGCTTGACTGCTTAAAGGGAATTCGACCAGACCCTCTTAAAGTTCCAAAATTGAATATTGGTAAGGTAAATCAGGACATCATCATAAATAACATATATTTTGCCAATAGAAAATGCTTTTTAAAATAGGAAATAGTTAAAGATCTAAAACTGTTTCCTGTAGAATCTTGGAAACATGAACCAATTAAAATAACCATACGTCGTTATTTAGAACAGCTTAAAATCGTAGATGTTGATACTTGCATCAGTAATATGGAACGGAGCCTAGGGCACGGGTATGTAAAGGCAGAAGTATCGTCACCATATATTTGTCAAAGTCAATTTGCAAATCATCGTTTTGATTTGAGAATTTTCACCAGTCTATAAATAAATTACAATTAATTAAGAATAAAACAATAGAGAGTAGAGGAGGAGGAAAGATACGATGAAATCTGTAAATGTACCAGTATTTCTGTGTACTTAAATGACTTACATAAATTTATAAGATGTCTTGTATCTGCAGGTATATCTGTCGACTTGCATTTAGTAGGAGGAACAATTATGAAGCTTTCAGAGTGATGGAGATATAAATTAGTTTATACTGAGTTCATATTGAGCAGCATTAATTTTATCGACACCATAAGAATTTTTTTTTCCCAGTGAAATAAAGCTGATGACGAAGATCACCACTCTTGAAGTTGAAAGGGGATTTGCTGCATAAAAATAATTTAAGTGGTTACTAGAAACGCATGTAGTAGATTTTGATCATAATGATGGGAGGGAAAGGGGCAGGGACGGTAGGATATAACAATAGATCATATTGAGCATACCCCCTACTTTCCTCCGCGAAAAATTACTCAATTTCATCAAGTTGAAATTATAAATTTCACAAAAGGTTGGATACCAAAACTTATTCTTAACCAATAAAGACGTACAATCTCTCAAAATTAGTCACGATCATCGGAAACACGCGCGCCTCGTTAACTCTCTCCTCCTCTTCTAATTAAAATCTGGATTCTAAAAAAATCCAGGTCGATTTGTAACGCGAAAATGACGTCGCATCCTCCGAATTTCTTCTCTCGCCCGAGGTGTAATGAAAGTTTATAGCTTGTTGATTTAAGAGGACAGAGATCGATACGGCGCGGCACGGCGACTCCGCAGGTAACGAATGAGCGAAGCCAGGTGTAGCCGACTCGGCTCGATCGGAGTGGACGGATTAAAATACGGTTACTAATATGGTACTAACGACTTGGATGGTTTTCTCTCCTACGCTCTTCCCTCTGGGTGCTTTCTGCACGACACGTTTTCGCGTCCGCAATAATTGCACGTCGTAAGTAACCGCTCGCGCGAGCCACGACCGGCGATTCCGACTATTAGAACCGGTATCGAATTTGGCGTCGATTGATAGCTTTCAGCGACCTCGCGTGAGAATCTCGGATTTTCATTATTCGCACTTACGTCACCTATTTACGAGTCTCTGTCCAGTCCATTTCACCATCCCTAGTAATTATCGACAAGATAAAAGGTAAATAGCGCCGAACGCGAGATTATTCAATATTAGTGTATTTTTTTCCGGGATTCCAATACGTATTATGTCGTCTAAGGTCCACTGAAATATGTGCAATAAAGGCAACGCATACCAAATTTCATTCGGACACGTTATAAGCATTAAATTCATTGCCGTACATCTCTCGAGATACCGAGTCACTTCCATATTGTACAATATTCACTTCATTGTGAAACCCGTGAAATGATGGAATTATTGGTTTTTTATGGTAATTTGCAGTTTTATAGCGTTCCTCATTTTTAAGTCATATTCGCCGATCTTCTCAGGGTAGCCGTCATCCAAGTTCTTCTATTGATAAGTTCAACATTAATTAAGCCCAAGTTTACGTGTTAAATTACCATTGTGAGAAAATTATATTAGAACTGTATGCAGGGGTGTCATTCAACGAATTAATTAAAAAAGTTCTATGCAGTATTATTTCTTTCGATTGATTATACATGGTAATGTGATGTATACATATCTGCCGGCGCTGGTATGTGCGGCAATTGGTTGAAAGAACCCGCTAATTAATTTCACGTTCAAATTTCTTCACTGTGGATAACGAAGACCGAAGTTTTCATGCCAATTACTCGAACATACCAACGAGGAGAATGAATCCGCCGTCGATGTGATCGAGCTTCGAAGATGGATTGCTAATCGGCATAACGCTAATTGACAGATGGTACAAGAAGCATCATCGGTACAGCGATCATCTTTCATCTCACGGCAGTTTTTTAAATAAGAATAGAGCAAGGGCGTACATTTAAACATCGATCAATCCTTGACATCGGGGATCTGGAACGTGTCGTATCGAACCTAATGAGATCTCGACGTCTGCGACCTGGAGAAGACGTGCCTTATTCTTACCCGTTCATTCTTTCGAGGTACCGATCATCGGACAAGTTACCATCATCGTCCAAGCGTGAACGAATAAGAAAGAGAGGAGAGACAGGCAATAATAAGCGTTATCGTCATCTGGGTATAAATGTTCGATATGTGCGGCATTAAAAAAAATCGAAATTTAAAAACTGAAATATTAGCAATTACGGGGACAGCGCTAAAATAGAAGAGGGAAGATACGAGAGAAGCCTCGAGTTGGACGACTGAATTAAAGAGAGACATAAAGATGAGTCAAAGAATAATAAAACGGGAAAGGAATGGTTATACGGGATGTGTGCAAAAGAGAAGCAGATATTGGGCATGAGAATGAGTGTTGAAGAGAAGAAAACAAGAGATGCTATGCATCGTTCTGCCTCCACGAAATGCACGGTGTGGGAAAGAAGGGTCCAAGGAGTGGATTGAAGATGCAAAGGGGCCCGTGTATCACCTGTGTCGGCCCACGGGTATCGCTGCTGGCGCGTACAACGTTCAGCAGTAAAAGTAGAATCTGGATACGCATTCACCAGCAGCAAATGAAGGTAAGACGAAAGAAAGGTGATCATATAGAGAAGGAAAGAAATGGAGGAAGAAATTGGAAAAGAAATTGAGAGGGAAAGGGACAGACAAGGACACAGCCTCCAAAAGTGGGGATGCAGCAAGGGGACCACGTGTGCGATAAGTGAGTCCCCGGAGGTATCGGTAACCTCTACTGTCCAACTGGGAACGTACGCACACGCAACTTGGGCATGATGTGGTTCAGAAAACTAAGATTGTACGATTGTGTGGATCTCCATGGAAGCGAGAGAAGCCGCGCCAGTAGATGCCCTCCGGCGCTAGTCCGACGGCATTCCTTCCTTCCACACCGACAATCGAGTGAGCCCCTTCATTCTTCTTATCGAGTCCTCTTCTTCCTTCTTTCCTTTATTTTTCCCACTCTGTCTAACATGACCCTTTAACCCATCTTCTCTCTTTCTTCTCGATACGACGATGTCCTCGATCCAATTTTAGACTAAGTTGAGACCTAAACATGGCGACTTATCATCTGCTGATCTTCCTTTTTCAATATGAAGCGAACAATACTATTGATCATTAATAATGCCAGCTCATTAAATTTTAACGGAATTCTGATTAATTTGGTTCGATTTTACTATTCGCGTTATTTGTGAAATAATTGAATATTTTGTTAGGCATGAATCAATTTGACCCTTTCCAGGCTAGAGGCTGTTATTGCTAATTTTACGTTCACTGGATGTTACAAAAAGAAAATTCAATTGGTAAGTACTTAAAATTATTGTCAATTTATGGATAATTACAAATAACAGGTTCTAAAATCGCCCTTCGTAAAATAAGAAATTAATTATTTAAGAAAGTTTTAGAAATAACCTTACGGTAGTTATAGTACAGGAGTTTTCAAGGTCGCTGTTTAGAAATCTGCCCAGAGATTTTGAAGTTCCAAATTATCAGATCCAAAGTAACCGACCGTATTGTAAAAGTTTATTTTATCTCCGGAAACTCGGATACTTCGGCCTTTTCAGGCTTGTTAAATAATAATTTATTTAATTTCTGCCAAGTGATGGAACATCTGAAAATAACAATCTGATTATTCAAAATCAAAAGTCACGGTCGTAATCAGTGAGTTTGAAAACCCCATCGATTCCCCAGTTTCACCCTATTTCTTTTCGTCAAAAGAACTTTGAACAATTCACTCACCCGTCTTCAATAAGCTTTTTTCAATGTTCAAATTATGTGATCAGATTCTTGAACAGCATCCCCAAAGACTCCGACTATCCGTTTCATCTCGATAAAGTACACGTTTACATTTCGGCCGGCTGTCTTGGTTTCACTATTGTTAATTTTTCAAATCTGAGTTCACATCCGTAATCACTACCCTCGAAAACCCGAGGTGGTAAATATTGCAATTGGTTACCGTGTGAAGTAAAATGTATGCCACAAAGGGTTTAACATATTGCAAGATTCAAATGGTAAAAAAAAGCAAAGAATCACGAAGTAATCATTTAGTACCTTGCTGACATTCGCCAGCATTTAGATGTTATGATAATCTTATATTAATCGTCATTAACCCTTTGAAAAATACATTTTTGGTTATATAGATAGGAGTTAAAATTTGTTGCTAGGAAGCTAATCCACTGATTAAGAATATAATTAAAAATTTTACGAATTCATAAAAATTTACACGATCTAGATGCATCTAGGAACTCGAGGGATTTTGAGATCGGCAAACCAATACATACAAGGTTTCATGAAAATTCAAACTATGTATTTACTTTCCTTCGCCATTTTGGATTGGATATTTTTAAAGTAGAAAAATTACATGCGTACATATGCGGAATTTACATCATAAATTATACCAAGATTTGTCAACAATGACTAATTCAAGAGTCAATAATTGAACATAAGGAAGCAAAGCAGCGAAGTTCTATTATGAACTATTTAACGAATTTATTATCTTTTGTTTGTACATTCTGATACTGTATCGTTTTTATACAGATTTGATGAAAATATGTCAGAAAAGAGGCCTCAGCAGCCACATTAAGAACGATAAAGTCCAAACAAATTGCGAATTTTTTGACAATTTGTATCGAATTATGTATTGATGTCATACCGACACCAAAGAAATCTTGTACCCGACACTGCAACATTGAAGTGTGCAGATTAATATTTTGATAATAATGGTTATCCAAAACATGGCAAACTGTTTGGTGATTTTTTATTTGAAAATGATAGACTTTATAGAAAAAAATATTGCCGAACAAAAAGTTCCTAGCATTACTGAAAGAATATCCTAAACATTTTTTTTTTAAATGTTCAATTTTTCCCAATTTTGGGATTTTGAAACGTGACAATATGTTAAGCAAATCCGACCAAATTTGAACATACACCTTGATTAATTCTAAAATATTGTAGTATGTTCAAATGGAAAATTGCCCTTGTAAAAAGGAATAAACGCCTTACGCATGGGTCTTGAGTGGCAAACTTTCATGGGCCACGCCAAATTCGTTACGTTTTTCCCGGTAGCGTCATGCCTGCATGTATGGCACTTGCGTGGCATTCGTATGGCGCATGCTAGCAATTTAACATAACCTCATTCTTCATCGTCGGTAGAACAGAAATTATGATATGATTTAAGATTGCTTTTTATAACAGTCGCCAGGAACGCGCCAAGCAAGCGCCATACGTGCAAACATGGCCCTTACGAATTTTGCACGCATGGCCCACGAAAGTAGTTTTTTACCAGGGATTTGTTTACTTTTAACCCTTAGTGCACACGACTATTTTAAGGCCTTTTCCTCCCACTACCTGGGTCAAATATGTCCTGCCGTTTGAAAATGCTTACAGTTGTGTAATTTATAAAGTACAATTTGAATTTTCTCTGGATCGAAAACGTCCCATGCTTTGAAATTAAGGGTTACAAATTTATTCTACTGAAAAAACTTCACAACAAATTTCAGGGTATTCTTTAAGCAACTCTAAGAATGCTTTGATAGAACAAATTTTTTCAAAAAATCCATCATTTTCAAATAAAAAAATTCTGAACATTTTGGATGATTTCACATTTCTTTTCAAAATTAATATGTACACTTTAAAGTTACTGTCTTCAGGATACGATTTATTTATTTCAAACAAGAATTTTGAAATTATTTCAGTGTGAAAATCGATAATAAAATATAAGATACGAAAAAAAACGGTCTAAAAAATTGATGATTTTTTGAAACTAATTATATATAGGTGTTCACGTTTGAATTTTTTGAAAAATTCAGTCAATTCTACGTCAAATATGACTGTCTAAATACGGATATTATGTAGAAACTTTTTTAATTCAAAATATAACCGTTGAAAGCTGTAAAAAATTGCCCATTCAGTACTTAATATGTTAAAACATCCAACTGAGTTGTTTGAAGGGGACGGTGATTGACGTCTGAAATTATCATGATTTATAATCAAATTTTTTCCACGGTTTTATTGTTTGAAATTTATGAATATAATTATCTTTCTGAAAATTGGAGATATTCAGAAACTCCTCCAGTAAATATTCTATCATTGTCTTTACGAATTTTCATTAATGTATTCATTATTTTGTAGTAATAGACCGGATCAATTTTTGTTACTTGTGAAGTATGTATTGATGAATTATCCACTAAATGCTTTTAAAACTAATTTTAAGTAGATTAAGTAATTTTAAGAAGTAAAGAAGTTTATGTTGGAGAAATGAAACGACAACTTAACTTCCAGGTCAATAAACCCCAAAAACATCGAACCAACATAAGAAAACGAATCTGCAATCACCAAACATCGCAAGGAACTTAAAAAAGACTTTCATTGAGAAAATGTCAAAATTCTCGATAGGGAGACTATTTGCTGAAATGCTTAACATCAATGTACAAAAATATTCCCTAATCAAAAAGGAGCGCACCATGAGACTGCATCAATAATATTGAATATCCTACGGAAGCTATTGGAAAAATTAACTTATCGATTATAACTGTTGTTTTATTTTTACATATTGTCATTTACAAATATTGATTGTATCTGTACTCATGGCACGTGGTGAAACATCATTTTCTACCATGCAAAATTAAGTATCTTTCTCTATATATTCAGGTGAAATTTGGTGGTTTTTGTACGTTTCTTAATGAGATGTTATTTTTGTTACATAATAATTTATTAATTTTTTAATTTTTGTTTTAACAATAAATTATTTGTAGTGCTGATGAAGTACATGACCTCGTAGTCGTGGAAACGTTAAAGAAGTTATCTTCATCATCCTTTTGATATTTGAGTTTTCGTTCAAATATTTTTGATCCGGAAGTCGACAAATCCTATTTATTCTAGAAAATTAATTGTTTTATTTAGGTAAAAAATGACACCAGAAATACCAGTTTTTTAACACGTTTTTAATTCTTATCGTTAAAAGTTGAAATGCTCATAACTATATTAAAAATGGTCTTTTTTAAAATCGGGGAAATACGTATCCTCTTATTTTCCTTACAGAATAATATATTCTATCTCCAATTAAATCTAAAATGTTTAGCTCACCCCTCATTATTTGAAATAAATTTGATCTGGAAGACAATTTCTAAAAAAAATGTGGATCATAATAACGGTTTTATACTTTTCATCAATCTTGAAGAATTTCATCAAAATTGCTTTCAGTTCGGAACGTTTATGCGCTAGCACCCTTGTGACACAATGATAAGATGCCACTGAAGGAAGATGAACAGTACCTACTTAATGCAGATAGCCAGACACAACACGCTTCTCGCGGTGCTAGTAACGTAAACGCCACTATCAGCAATTTGAAATAAAAAGAAAACCGTGACATTTCATCCTTACGCAAATGTAAGATTGGCTTGGGGATATATGTTAATTTACTCGGCTGAATACCAGGTACCAGCAGTTGTAAATTGAGAATAACAGGCGTGGTTTTATTGGTCCCGTTTCGGTCACGTTGTTCCCAAGTAATATATTTTTATAAGTATCTTTTGCATAAACGCAACGCGCTGTTGACTCGTGTATTTGAAAAAAATTGATCGGAACGTGCTAGACGACACGGGACCGAGGAAGAGAACAACGATGCTCGATGTAAATCGAGCCACCTTATCACTACCGGTCGAGAATGGTGAACATTAGCAACGGTAACTACCATACAATGTTCCCTTCGCGAAAAATTGTGCGCAGCAGTGACCGAACGAGTTCCCTTGGGCATTTTAATCGCTTTAAATAATAAATTATAGAGCAGCCACGTAATAGCCGCGGTCGCTGTTGAACGAGACAGGGAGAAAGACGCAAGAAGAACAAAAGGGAATAAATAAATGAGAGAATGGGATGAGATGAGACCGAGATGAACGGTGAGACACGACGTAGAAGAGGTGTGGATGAGGTAAAGGGAAAAATATCGAGAGGGAGAGATGAAAGATAAGGAAATCGAAGAAATACATCAGGGAAGAAAGGGGAAAAAGCAAGAGGCAATTGCCCTGTTGAAAATGAGAGGAAGAGAGAAACGATTGACGATGAAGAAAGATGAGGGGATAATGGGGCAGAGAGGGAATATAATCTGCGCATGGACAACCGTATCACGCAGCGGTAGCAGCGGAGGCTCCCTCTTAGCGTACAATCTGTCTTACATATTCATTATAGCTGCAGGGTGAACAGGTATTATCTTAGATGGTCGGTTTGGAACAACGTATAGGTTGTAATTTTCAGTGGCCCCACTCGATTCCTCTCTCTCTTCTTCACTGGCATTCTTCTTTCCACCCCTCCGCGACATTGACTTAGCTTCTTCGTTTCAGCAGCTTCATTCTTTCCCGTCTCTTATGTACTTTTCGCCTCTTTTCTCTATTTGCACTTCACTTCATTTTCTTAACTTTCCAGACATTTTCTTCCTTTTACCACAGCCCCACCCGTATTCCTTACAGACATCGCCTAATCCTCATCTACACTTTCGTAATTGCTCTTTCTCGTTTCGTAACAATCTTTTCGTATGTCCTGCCATTTCCTTTTTTGTTCCTCTTTACGTCTCGCAATTGCTCCTCTGTTTCGCTTCATCCCGAGTTGATTTTTCCCCAGTACAGTCTTATTACGTGCCTGTCTTTCTAGTTCTCTTTTAGGTCTTGGTATACTTACATTCCTAACTTTATAATTTCTTGTGCAATCTGAACGCGGCCACCGACCACGCATATTGGATATCATCATTATTTGTTTCAGCATTTTTCTATTGTTTGTAGTTCTCCTTTATACAGATTTATTGGGAACTTAATCGAAAGCTAACCTGTCTCTTCTTAAGTTCTTAAGAAACAAACAAGTTAATTAAATGCCTAACTTTTTCTCGTCGAATTAAAACATACTGGTTTGTATCTCTGGTCAATTAGCTGGGATTAGTAACGATTGGAAACTTGAAGGCATTGCAATCAAACTTTAGACTTTAGAATGCGGTTCTGTCGTTTGTCTGCTTGTTTCAATAAAATCGATAAATTGAAAAGTTGTTTAAGGAGATGTTGGATTTTGATGAATGAATTGTGTCATCAATGAGTAGGTCCATGGCCGTTAAGCAATTTCAGAAACAACAAACTAGCCCTATAAGGCAGTTTTATCAAGTTACCCATGAAATCCCTCGGGACCTATGAAATAAATAATAGATATCCACTGAAACGAAGATTTATCCATTGTCGATTTCGATTTGTGACGATTTCTCCGTTCTGGGTTTCCTGCACTTTTTTTCTGCACGTACCTTACGTCAGACGGCGGTGCACGCACGTAACCGTAATTTTTTACGCATCCGGATAATCACTGCATAAGGCCCCAGTTTCCAAGCAATCCACAAAAGCGAATAACTTGATGATTTAAGAAATTTCTGGCATTCGAAGCGGCGCCTTCTCTGGTTAACAATCGAGATCGGTGGACGCCACGAAGTAACGACAACCGGTCCCAGGGATTGACATCGAACACGCATGAAACTGCACGGGGGGAAAAATGATCTTATGATCGTAAATCCATTCGCGTCAGTACAAACCCGAGAATAGATGTAACGGTTTTCTGTACCTGGAATTTCGAATCGACGTACCTCATGTAAGTATCAGAGTTTATACGCTGGTTTCTCGCTTACGTATCGATTCATTGGCTTAATAGATGTACTTTTTGTCCCATACCAAACTGGTTTAATGTTGACAATTAAGTTTTATTATCTTAACAATAACATGTAATTGCGTGGCCGTTTTCGATAATGTGTTACGTAATACATTACAGTAACCTTCTGTGGTAACTTTGAGTTTGTTTTTGCAGCTTGTACATAATATACTTTTATTTTTCTGATTATGGACTGCATGTGACGTGAGCAATGGGCAATGATGGTACCTATTTTGAGTATGATCTTGCATAGAATGGTCTGTTAAAGTACATTTATTTTCTGTGTTTTGCACATACAATATGTCTAAGTAATATATTTTTTTTTTATTTTTAGATACGTTCGATCATTTCTATACTTTTCATTATTTCTGTATATCGTTACATTTGCTTAGGGTTTCAGAATATTATTTCAAGGTTACTGCTTCGTTCTCGACTTAATGTCAGGGTAATATAGAAATTTTTGTGGTGATATGGATAATAGGTATTATACGTGATTTTGAGTTATTTAACTGAAATAGATAAATTTCAGTAACCTAAACTTGAAAATGATAATTTTGGCTATCTGACAATATCTTAGTAATAAACAATAACATCCCTTATTATAAAATATTTTCATTCTAGATACAAAACTCCAACATTGAAACACATCTCAATCTGGAGAAATATCATATGCCCATGTCACTTGAGCCATTTTTATAAAATGATGATGTATAGAAATTTACTTTTAGTAATTTAAAGTGCAGTTATAATTTTTATATAGAATTGTTCTAAAATGTTTATTTCATTAACAAATGTAATATTTTTGCAAAGTTTTCGAAAAATGATATCTTTTTAAGTCGTTTCGAGGGTCGCATGGAATTATTCAGAAAACCCGGGACTTTCGGATTACAAAGCGGACCTAACCGTCACGTGTTTTGAGTTTATTTAATGTTTATTTAAGTTAATCGATTTTACATAATATTATAAAGGTGTTTCGTTAAACATTACAAATATATATCAGAATAGTAAAAAGTAAGTAGGGAGAGGTACTAGATACAACTCACTTTCTGTCTTCGAGCATAATTTTTTATGTGATTAATTTTTTGTATACTATAGGCACCGATAGTAAGCTAAGGTTAGTATAGCAACAAATTAAGAAGAAACTTAGTAACTTAGTCGAGAAACAAAATTTGATGAACCATTTTTCGAAGTTGGTCGTATTTGGTGCATGAGCGATTTGTGCACCATATACGAAAAACCCACTTCGAAAAACCAACAAATAATGCAAAAATATACGCTGCAAACACCTAATAATTTCAAAAAATATCAAAATTTATTCATTCGAAGATAATAATACTTTGACAAAAATAAATAGATACAACAAAAAATGTTTTTAACTTTTTTTAAAAAATTGTTTACACTTCCTCTTCGGATGAAAATATCTGTTAAGAAATAAGCAAAAACATAGGTTGCATTACAAGAAATATGAAGAAAATATTTTAAAAAAGACTTAAATGAAGTTAATGAAAACAAAAACTCACTATATTAGGTTGGCGCTTATGGTTTTCACGAAGATAGCTCATTAATTTATCATCCGAAACAGTTCATATATCTTCGTAATTACTTTTCACCTTTTTGCAATGGCATTTTAATAAACAAAAGTACAGTTCAAAGGTTCCTTCAGTAGATCGGTAACCTTTATTTTCAGTTAAAATTTGTTTGACAGCATTTAAAAGCGCATCAAAGTTAATTTCCTTCGATTTGGAAGATTTGTTCGGGACAGAGATGGTCTATAAATTAAAAAAAAAATCAGAATACATTAACATATTAATAACGATGATGTTTCACTATAAAAATCTAAAATATGCACTTGACATGAAAAAAGTTAACTGGGTCGTATATGGTGCTTGACACTGGGTTGCAAATGAAACTAATGATCTTATATGCGACACAAAAAGATTTTGATTCGTACATATACCGGTAAAAATTAGTATTGAATATAAATATATATCAAAAATACTTGACATATGGGCAAATCTCTGGAACTTTTAAATTTCAGCCTCTCAATAAATTTTTTTTTAAACTTCAAGCACAACATTGGCGTTGGGTATATGTATTCATATCTACATAAGAAGTAAAAATGTACGCTCGTGCATCCTTTTACTTAACGGCATTAAAACTTTGTGGTACAATGTCCGAAATATTGACCACCGGGATGAGCTTGAAATTTTGATTTTTTGAAAGGTTAATAATTAAATAACGCATTTCCGCCCAATTTTTTTAAAAATATCACTTATGTGAGAGTTGAAGATGTATATAACATTGCATTTTAAGCAATATTTATTTAATATTTTGTTTTATAATTAAATAAACCAATAAAAATTATCATTTTTATAAAAAAATTAGGATTACAGGTAAATGCTTAATTGGATCGCCCTAAGATTGTGTATAATAGGGTTTCCGAGGTCGCCGATTATGAATCTGAGTTCAGATTTTGGAAATTCAAAATGGCGGATCCAAGATGGCGGTGAAAAATGAAGCTATTAGTAGATTTCGTTAAAATTGGATCTGTCACATTGAAATTTCAAAATCTGAGCTCAGATTCGTAATCATCGGCCCGAAAACTCCTGTATAGCAAATTTATATAATAGCACATATGCTCATATACGAGTATATGCAGTTATATCAGGTCAAAATTCATATATGAGCATATATAATTATGCATGGATTATATATAATTATATATGGATTATATATGAATCATATATGATGATATATGATCATATATGGTTCATATATGTCCATATATGGTTCATATATGATCCATATATGATTCATTTTTTCCCGGGTTATCACTTATACATAGACTCGAAATGCATATTTTGTTTTACAATAGCTCTAATTTGAAACACAGTGCTTAAACAAGTATAATAAAGAATTGTTTTTCTTTAAACACATAAAGAAAACCAAATTTTATCTGAATAAACATACTTTTAGTTTCTGACCACAATGTTACTAAGCTTACAGTGTTTAATTCATCGTTAAATTACGACTTTATAAATAGTTCTTTCAATAACTTTGAAAATATGTAAAATATAAGAATGCCGCGCACTTTACATACTTATATAAGGTATTTACTTACCAGCACACCGAACAACAGCTTGATATTGGCGATATTTTGAATGTGCCACGAAAAATAGTCAATTTTCTGAAATTGGCACGTTTTTGGAATGTACGTTTACACTTGTATAACATCAACAGTTTAAGGCGCACACAAATGAGTAAAGTGTCAAACACTTTATTATTATGTCCTTTAATAACCAAAAACAATAAATATTCGATTTCTAAGACGGCGCGGATAATAAATAAACAAGTTTAAATAAGTTTAGAATTTACGAAATTCAAGGGACGGGTACTGTAGGCTCACTCTATACAATTAAATGTGTGGCACATATAATGCATATGAATATATTGCTTTATGAGACGTTTGCCTCCATTTCGCGTTAAAAACACAAGGTTAACTCACGCGGCGCAAATACAATACTCATAAGAGTAAAAAAAAACATGCAAGGGACGCATGAAATTTCATTATTTTTTTATCTATAAATAATTATAGTGCATCTCTGTAACGTCGGGCGACTTCGAAATTCATCAAGCTTTTTATTTATGATATCTTAAAGTATAAAAAAAATATAGCATTTGTGTGAAAGCAATGACGTTCAAGTAGTGTCACAGGACTCCACAGTTTAAAAGTTCTAGAGATTTGCCCATATACGTACTGCACTCAGTGTTAACATTTGTTTCACTTTAATTTCAAGCACTTTCCAAATACTGAAGAAAAGTTTCTCAAATCTCGTTTCAGAGTTTTATTGCCACAAGGTGTTAAAGCAACTTTTGCAGCTCTGTTCGCCTCCTGGAATGGAAATATGGTTAGAATTATATACAGCTCATTACTCATTAAGAGTTAAAGTATCTATTGTAAAATGAGGTACTCTATGTTATTGTATGCTTCGTATATGTCAAAACTCTGTCTCGAAATTTCTGTCAGAGCTTATTATATTCTATATATAAATGTATGTAAATGTAAAATTATAGAAATACAATAAATTGCATTAAAATACAATTATTAATATATTTTAAATACAATAATACCTTCACATATATCTAAAATTATAACTTTTTAGCAGCATTTCTGTTCTATGAGGGTCATGTATTAATTATTAATTACAAATTATTGGCTACGGTACGATAATCAAATCTATGATAATGGAATTGGTTTATTTTTCCTTACTTGCACCGTTTGCTGAGATCATCTATATATTGGGCATCTTTCTAGAACCACTAAAGGTTTTTGGTGCTTGCGCAGTTAGTATTTAAATAATCCATTTTCGAGATATTCGAGATGAATATTTTAATTGTTCACAGATCCACAAATAAAAAATTGTTAGTCACTAGTAACCTACAAGAACTTGGCAAGTTTACTTGTATTAAATCAGTAATCTAGCATTCTTTGCGCAATTTCATTGTGATCATCAATTTCTCGAATTGTTTCATAAAGATGTAAAAACCGCTCTCTAGTTTTAAAATTGTTTTTAATAAGCAGATAACCCTTTAAGTCCCGGACAAGTACTGTTAAGGTTCTTTGGCTGTACATATATATATTAAAAATATCACTGAAAATAAGTTATTGTAATTATCATGATCTGTGATCAATTAACGTTTTCAATCAGATTTTCCAGTGCTTCGTGAAATACAATTACTATATTTTGGTATTTCATGCGCTTGTCACGTTCAAGAATACAGCACTAAATTTTTTTATTTCTCCAGACATTAGATGATTACCACTGTTTCGCCAATTACCGATTTTAAACGAGATTATGTTTGAAAATTAATTATAATTCGTTGGACAATAAGCATGAGGACAGTGAGGCTGAACGTGAAGTGCAGCTACTGTAGTATAAAGGTGTTTATGACGGTTAGAGCAAGTTCGAGGTTTGCATTTTTACCCCATATGAGAGACCTTGAATAAAATGAAATATCTTAAAAAATAAGTTAAAGTTCTGTCTTTCTGCTATGTTTTAACTTTGACGTTGAGGAAATGTGTTTCGTTTTTATACGATTCGCTTCTAATACGTCTAATCAAGACTCTTTATAACAGCAAACGCTTCTAAATGTCTTAATACCTTACATTAAGATATCCTTAAATCAGTTAGGCAATTTCTTTCATTACATTCATTATCATCGTGTCGTTATAGATTCTTTCGTTTTATATATTGTATCTGTATTTTATCATACATATTTAGATTTTGATTTACTAGCGCGTTCAATTTTTTAACCATAATTGATCATTCATATCATCTAATCATTTGTGCAGTATATTATCTACATTACCGTCTTTTAGTAACCAATCGCATGTTACAGTCCAGGTGGAAATTTATCTAGTTTTATTAGTTTGGCATAAACCAGACAGAAACTAGTCACATACTAGACAATTACTATATAGAAATTGGTTGGCAGGGAAAACTGGCCAGAAACCAGCTTTCTACGAGATTCAATTTTCATCGTTTGCAGATTTCTTATAATGCTTTCGATTTATCATTTACATTACAAGTGTTTCTGTTGGACCTGTAACGTCATTATTTTGAACGTTTTAGAGAATAAAAAACATCAACTTGATTGTAGGCCATATTTGTCGAAGAGCATGCTTTCGAACAATGTCATCTTTAAAAAGGAACAACGCCACACAGAGCCTTATAAATTGGTGAACATTTTTCGGTATTATTCGACGCAAACTACTATAATCTTGATATAAAGTGTGTGTACTTAAAATAAAAAAGAAAGCACAGCAATTCTTCCCAAAAGGCGAAATGCTAAACGGATTCCAAAAGGTCCAGCCGCCCATAGCCTGGAGACGTGTTAAGTATAGCGTCAACAGAGGAGCGTTATTCAACCCAGGATCGCTTTCGAGGAAACGGGACGCATGTTAATGCCGACATTTGCGCTCAGCTGGGAGCGCGATTGGCCGATGATGTTATTCGCCGATTCCTTGAATTTTACGCATCTTTGGGTGATTTCACGAAGAAAAGAATGAAGATCGGTAGCGAGAAAATTGGTGAAAGATGGACCAGGCAAAAAGAGAAATCGGATGAAATTGAAGATTGAATTCGCTCCCAAAAGAACGCCAGTTAAATACACGCCAAGTAACCAGAAAGATAACTAACAATTGCGTAACGTTTTACTGGATAATTTCAGATCACTCTGAATTTCGAAAGGCTCAGCTAACAAGATAATGAGATTATTTTTTACTTCTCATTCCTTTGTTAATTATATCATTCTTGTATTACTGTGAGTGTACTTTTGACATGAAGTTCTCGGAAGTGCGTGGAATGATTTTTCTAATGGAATTATTAATTGTTTGAAATAACTTGTATTGAATATCAGGTCACGCAATTGCATAATTGTATATTACCCGAGTAAAAAAAAGTTGATCAAATTTTGATCAAAATGAGATCAAAATCGGTCAGATCCAAAAATGATCGAAAAAGGTCCAAGTTTTGAGACATTCCGGGACCAAAGTTGGACGAATTTACAGCCAAAAAATAATCTCAATTATAATTATAATAGACTCCGCAGTAAGATCTCCTTTTTTGTATAATTATTGCAACAATATTTAAAATCAGTTATGGACACCTACTAGACATTAAATAGTGGTATCTTAATTTCATTATGTAACCCCAAAACCTTTGAATGTTCCATACATTCCAGGTATATATAACAAATTTTTTATTTTGTTCCATATCAACGCAAAATGCATTTCGTTCTAATTTTTCGATTGGTTTGATGAGATCTACTATTGTACTTTACTAGTAAAACAAAAAAAATTATTTAAAATTGACGCAGCATTCGTCATTCTATTTCATCAATTCTCTCACGTACTTAAGATAAACTTGACAACGATTGTAATTCACTGTTTCTAATCAAAATGCACCTTACGGCTTAAAACGGTATTTTTGTTGGCCTAAAAACAGGTATTACCGGGAAGTAAGCTAGGATATGTTACTGCCTAATGGATAAGTAAATGTGCACTTCCAATTCATTCAATTACCTACATAAATTTTGTGCAGTAAATGTGTGTATTATATCAACATAAATATATATTATATATTACATGGTAATGATTTCAAGTTTGAAATTTTCAATATTATTTCCATCAGCTTGCGTCGTAATCACTCGGATTCCCAAACCGCTAAGCTGTATCGAAATACTTATAATTTCAACTAATCACAAAACCGGAAAAAAATAACAGAGACTCAAAGTGATTTCACATGGAGACATGAATTATTTTTATTATTATTTTTCCCCGCTTTCATGATGAGTCTACATTATAAATACTTTGACAAAGTGTAGGGGTTTGGGAATCTTAGTAATAACGATGCAAGGTGTTTGAAATAATTTATAAAATTTCAAACTAGAAAACATTACCATGTAGTGTATATCGACAAAAGGCCATTAACTTTATTAATTGCTAATTTTATGCTAGAACCTACGTCCAAATTTTGCATAGTATAATGTTATTTCTTCCCCTGTGTCATTATATTAAGAATGTCATTCCAATTTCTTCCTAGTGATTTTCGGGTTTCTAACTAACTGCTCACGATTTTTGCCGGTGAACAAAGTGCCGAAAATCAAAACCCCGAAAAGCAAAAATTTCGATATTGCGTGAGTCCAAGGTATTTTAATTTGCTTTCTTTTGTCAGCTTTTCAAGGACAAAGTGAAGAAAATCACGCTGGAGCCATGCTATATCCAAATTTTGGCCTTTCAATGTGGTGATTTTCGGAACTTTGTTCCCTGCTCATGATTTTCTTGACGTTATGCAGAATTTCGTCCACTCGCGAGTTGCGCCTAATGATAAGTGGATTTCAGCATTGAAGTCTATTTTATTTTTAAGAAAAATTTCTATTTTTTCATGTGTCTTTATTTGTCGATGTCTTTGTTGGGTCGATTGTTATTTTGCGGTTTCTTAAATCTGCATATCTTCCGTCTGAATACATTCGTAAATAAAAAACATACGAAATAACTAAACTGCTTATAATTTTGTAGTTAATTTAAAATGAAACTTTGGAATTATTTCATACATTTTTGAAACTTATAATCTATAGCACAACCACGGTTTTCCGGGTGAAGAATGAAGGTCAAAAAACGAGAATTGAGATTGAAAAACGAGAAGGTCGAAAATTGTAATGCAGCCTGGAGGGCTCCTCAGGATATCCTTAAGATGACCAAAATTTCGTCCTGTTTACTTTCCCTAAACCTCATATCCTGTATGACTGTTAACTGTTTCACTTCTTTCATAATAATAATAATGATTTGGAGGTAAGGTATGAATATATTTATAGTTATAATGCCAGAGATGAATAGAGACAAAAGCCGTGTTATCCTTGTAAAAAAAATATTTAGAACTGTTACATGCTGTTCAAAATGTAATAAAAGACTAAACCAGATCAATTCATAAATAATGGTTTTAAACTAATTGTTTTTTATGTTTACGTGAAAGAATCATTACCCTGAAACCAGAAATACAACAGTAAAATGAAGCAAATGAAAAACATCAAATGCGATAATTTATTTTCTTCCGTCAGCATTTAATATTGGCGATGTTCTGTTATCGACAATGAGTAAATAAAAAATATCTCATAGATTTTACCTCTACGCCAAATAAGTTCTACAACCGT
The DNA here is from genome assembly GCA_030407085.1 of Trichopria drosophilae. NCBI lineage: Eukaryota > Metazoa > Arthropoda > Insecta > Hymenoptera > Diapriidae > Trichopria > Trichopria drosophilae. Next base: position 11,225,055 of record CM059583.1, on the reverse strand, counting down.
TCTCACAAGATAATGCTATGTTTTACGCCGTCAATTATCGCAAGGAACTTCAGGATTCCAAACACGTATATTTTTCACACGTCTTTAAGTGATTAAAAACCGGAATACAGTGAAGCCGATTCCTACCAGAGAAAGAAAAAGATGTGCAAAAATGAGGGATGGAAATGTATTCGTATATTAGCAGCATGAAGAAAAGGTGCGTTCTTGAACAGAGCGAGATGGGGCTAAGAATAAAGGGAATAAATTCCATAGGATGAAAAGAGATGGTGAATTTCAAGTGAAGCGAGTAAGTGAGAGAGCGATGGTGCGGATAACGCGAGTTTTGCATGAATGAGGTGAATTTAGTGAAACGCTCTGAAAACTAGGCAGGATTAGAGCGAGGTAACGAGTGCGCGGGGTGATACGCTTTCTAATTATCAGACTTGGAATTTGACACGAGCCCGACGGGATCGTGATATATTTTGTTAATTTCCTGCGCGAACACCTTTCAGGATAAACAGCTACTGTGCGACCGGTTTTATTGAACACCGGCGAATATGCAAATAAAGAAAATCGCACCTTTGAAAATTAGAAACTTTGCAGAGTCATTCAGGTCGCCCTGTGAAAATGCATAATCGAACAGGGCAAGTAAAATGACTTATTAAAAATTATTTAGCATTTACCCATTATTGTAATGGTCATTTAGGATCAACCTTGTCAGAATATAAATAATAGTAATTTGATGTTATGGCTGGGTTATGTTTAAACTGAGACACATGCATAATGTAGGCAAATGTATTTTTCATTGATTGAAAGAATTGCTTTCGATTTTAGGAATTAAAAGAAGATTTAAAAAATTAAAAATATTTTTGGCTTTTCACAATACTTATGTACTACCGATCCCTTATAATTCCAATAATTACATAGTCGTGCACTTCGGAACGATTATGCAAAAACCTCTCTCGTTTTTTAATAATTATATATGATAGGACAGATGAAATAAAAGCCCTGAAGAACATGAAAAAATTGTGTGATTTCAATAAATGTCTAATCAGTAACGACTGTTTTCACTTTACAGTTCTAAGGTCATTAACCTCGTGGACAAACACATTACTGATTTTCGTTTTTGTTTGTTTTTTTTTTAATTCGCAGTTGGGAATCTGGTTCAAAACTGGTAAATAAAAAACGTTTCTCTGCGAATTCCTAATTATTTTTTATTCATACAGTAAGTTAGAAATTAAATTTCTGAAGTGGGCCAAAAACAAAGGCCGATATGATAGTTTCATTTTGAATTTAAACAATTTCTCAAATCCACGTTTGTTATATCTTAAAAATACTACAAAAATAAAAAGTTATTCAAGAGATTATTTAATTATAAATATTAAAAACATTACAGAAGGGAGAAAGTTTTTTTTTTATTTTCTTTTTGAGTCGCTACTATAAATGGTTGAGAGTGTAGGAATTCTATGGATTCAAAATTTTCAGACATGCTAGTCGTAATACTCGTAACATATACTAACAAAATTAATACGCATCCGAAAAACTTATTCTATTCGCTTAAAATAGGCTCCCTTTAGTAATTTCTTATTTCTCAGTTCTTTGTGATCCGTTTAACATATATTTTACCTACATGTGATATATAAATCATGATTTAATAATATTATTTATTAGTTTATTTATACATTGGATAGAAAAATAATTAAGAGATGATAACAATTTCTAATGTGAACAGCATAAAATAAAATGTGCCAGAGAAATTTCATATCGTATCGAATTACATTCACCGCCGACAACTTTGATATGTCATCAACAAGTTTTCACGTTCATTTATCGATTGTAAACTTGGATTTTAATAGAGCAAGGCGTCTTCTTTTCTCATTTATTTCAAGACGATAAATACCAGGTGATGAGTGTAGTAAATATTATGTTTATCTCCTTATTGATTTCGTTTTATTGTAAAAAGCTAGGTTCTAGAAAGTCTCTCTAAACTTGAAACTAATTTATTAACGTTTATATAGTTTATAAAAAAATGGAATCTGTAGCATCCAATTATTCTGTGTATTTCACAAAGTTTTTCACGTGTAGATTGTAATAAATGCAATGACCTAACAACATTTTTGAATCTCACGTCAACAGTATCATATAACGGGTATGTTTTCTGGGCATAAAATTTTCTAACAAAATGTCTCATAAAATGTGGTAATAAGTGATAAAATAAATTTCTTTCTTAACTGGCAATGTTTGTTGTGTTTTAATCAACCTGTACAGGTTTATCGCAAACTAACAGATGCTTGAACAAGTACTAATGAACATGGCTGCGGGTTGAAAAACCGACAAATCAAAAAGCCGACAGTTATAATGCTGACATTCGAAAAACCGACAGTCAAAAAGCCGACACATGAAAAAATAGACACATCGACTAGAGGACTGTCATTTTTTAAAGTGTCGGCTGTTTGACTGTCGGCTTTTCGACTGTCGGTTTTTTGTCTGTCGGTTTTTTTACTGTCGGCTTTTTGGTTTATCGGTTTTTCGACCCGCACCCATCAACATTTAAAATTCACCTTAAATTAAAATTAACCAGTAACAATTATTTAAATTCAATGATCCTATTGTAATGAATGATTTGCTATTTTAAGAGAATCCAACCATTTCATCTGAATTAATACACTGAATAGCGTGGATAACGAACGCAGAGCCATATTCGATATGACATTTTGAATTTTTAAAAACTACTGTCAGATTCGCTTTTATCAATCTCAAAAATAGCCAAGTAGTGATTGTCTTAAATTTTGCAACAATCTTTGTCCTCATTAGTGAATCCGCCATTTTAAATTTGAAACTTATGGATGCAGATTCGTAATCAGCGGCGAATAGTTATCTGATATGTCTTAATTATGTTTTAATTAATAACGAAACAATAATTATATACCTGTTTTCAATATAAATACTGTTATTTTTACCTCAAAAAATTCGAAATATCATTTCATCTGAATAAAATAATTTTTCAGATTTTGATGGACAACATTGAAACCATTTTTTTTTATTCTGTACTTTTTATAACTAATTCAAATTAAATGACAAACAAAAAACACCTAAATTAAATATTTGTAGATATTTTGTATACGAAGTACTGAATTTTCAAATTGACACTCCTAATAAGTTATGTTAGGTAAAAATTATCAACTTTTTTGGACCCTGCCTCCCTTTAGGTTTGGTTATGTTAGGTTAAATGCTTGCACTTTTAATTAATACGTTTTTCAAGACTGCCTTCCTCCAAGTTTAGTTATCTTAGCTTAAATGCTGGCAGGTATAACTAATACTTTTTTCAAGACTTCCTTCATCCAGGTTTGGTTATGTTAGGCTATAATGCTCGTAGGTTTAACTAATATTTTTTTCAAGACTGCCTTCCTCCAGGTATGGTTATGTTAGGTCAAATTATCAACTTTTTTTTACCCTGCCTCCCTTCAGGTTTGGTTATGTCAGGTTCAATGCTTGTACGTTTAACTATTACGTTTTTCATGCCTGCCTACCTCCATGTTTAGTTATGTTTGGTTATATACTGGTACCAAACAATGAAAAAATGGACTTAATAAGATATTATAGCCCCCTTTAAAGAATACTCCGATTTCGAATATTTTCGTTGTTAAATATCTGTAGACGTTTCCGTTATCTAATAATTCCCCTCTGTCAATATGTGAGGATCCCCACTTCCGATCTCTTTAGACATTTTGAGGAGGATATCGGGCATGCGCTTCAGCAGAATATAGTAACGAAAGAGAAAAAGTTGTAGGTGTAGAGTCGACAAATTTAAATGTCTCTTATTGCTCCGACCGTATTCTCTAACGGGGGTTCGAGTGTACTTAAAAATTAAAGGACAACTCTAATCACAATTAGCATTTTGAACAGCCATTTTGAATCCGCCATATCGAATATCAAAGTTCTCATTCGTAATCAGAGATCCTAAAAACCCCGGAGTAACAAATTTCAGATCATTTCCATGAAAAGAAAAATGTGCGCGAGTAAGGGTTAAGTGGAAATGGAATGTTTTGGTGAGACAAGTTTAAGATTTCAGGAACTATGAATATGCTAATTTTTTTGGATAATGTTTTGTCTATGAATTTTTTTTTATAACCCGTAGTCATTTTCCTTTTTTCAGTTGAATGGCAGGTTGAGGGATAATAAGCCAATATAATAAGTGATTTCGTAAAAAAGTTTATTTGAATGATTATGTAGGGGTGAATTAGTGCGATAACCAGTTTTGAAATCCGCATTTTTAGGTTAAATTATTTTAGCAGAATGATTTTTCCTACGAGTTGTTTAGTTGGTAAGGAAAATGTGAAAAGCTGGGAAGAGCAGAGCGGTGCAGTTGGGGTGGTGGGTGGAAAGTACACCGGCAACAATCAATGGAGTTGCTGCATTGGGGTGTGGCGCGCAGTGACGGCGCCTCCTTGCTGTCCGACGTACTTCGATCGAACCTTCTTGCAACCCCGTTTTCTCCCTCCAACAGCTCCTCTTTCTCTTTACCACCCCCGCCCAGTAGAGGAAGCTGTTCTCTCTCGCACGCTTTTTTACCACCATTCTCTCCTTTCTCCCCGTGACCTCTCTCAGCCCCTGTTCCGTCTCTCTTCATTTTACCCGTTCGGGCTGTCTCTGCGTTTCTCAGCCATCGTCTGGTGCAACCTGCAGATATCGACGAAACGTCTTGTTGCCTCCCACAATTTTCCACCCGCTATACAGGTATCGGCGAACGATTGTATCGATGTTGTAAAAATGCATCTGTTTGATGAAAACTAATATTACCTCTTTATTGTACATAAGGTGCTAGGAGTGACAAAGGTCATATTTCAGTAATTCAAACGTACGCAAAATCTGAACTTTTTATTACTGTAAATTGGAGGCTTCTTTTAAAACATGCTCTGTAGTGGGAGTAATATTTATTCATTTTAATAACATTTAATTGCGGAAAAAATGAAATTTAACAGGCACACTTATTACATACAAGTTTTCAGATGTTACAGTCTAAGCAGCAAAGGTGGGCAAAGCAAAGTCGGATTGCCTTGATTAAGCAAAAATTGAGAAATTTTAGACCTAAAGGATGTTTAAATAGTTCAAAAGGCTTTCTTGGGTAGAGGTCGAAAATTACTTAATTGTAACCTCTAAAAATATTATGTACATTATGTTTTTTCAAAGTCAGACATTAGATCAGAAAGGTACTAAATTTTAACCCAAGATATTGTTTTCAAAATTGAAAAACTTTGAAACTGAATATAAGAGGCATTATTTAAGGCACTGCAACTTTAATGGATGGCCTAACTTCCACCATGTAATCAATCTTACTTACAAGTCTAAAATAATGTTTTTTTACTTTATAATTAAAATTATTACTTTATAAAATCATATACACGTGACTTAGATTATTATGGTATTTTTAAGAAGAATAGTGACGACTAGATGCTTACCACAGTCGATATTATGAGGAAAAATTACTTACAAGTATCACTACTCAAGTGCCAGACTCCGAATATTCTGAAATTTCCATAGTTTGTAGTATACGTACAATTAAGAGACGCGTATTTTTTTTTTCTTCGCCGGTAAAACGTTTTTAGGGAGTGAAACAGCCTCCTCCCCCGCAAAGTGGAGAGTAAAATAGAAAAATGGTTATATACCTTTGAGTCGATTAATAACCTATCCATATTATAAGTTCTAACCTATAATCGAACATTTTATATTTGTTCATCAATGCCGTGACTGATAACACTCCTATTTAGTGTTATGTTGTTACTACTCACTGATATTTTCGATGAAAACTTGCTCTCCGTACAATTTCATCTTAACTTGAGCTTTGATCTAATTATGTGGAAGTTAACGCAATCTCGTTTATTGTTGTCGTGTGCATACTTTGTCTAAATCGCATTAAAAATGAAGCAAGGTAAACATAAAACATTTCCTTTTTGTATATATATAGGAAAATTGGCAGACTTTTCAGAACTGCATGCCTTGTTTTAATTCTTCAACGTGAAAATTCACAACTTTGAAGTAAAAAGTAACCTCATTAGGGAAATTTCACTGCAATCATAATGCCATGTCCCATTATCGATAAACTTAATCTGAAAGATTTTGTGTTATCAAATGAATTTATTTTATATTTTATGGAAAAAATTACACATAAGATTTACTTTACTTATTCGGAAAAATATGTTGATACTCAATATAGAACAAATAACAGAAAAAAAAATTTAATACCACATAATTACGTCATATTTATTATTTTGCTGGAGAATTAATTTTCAATCTGGTAAATTAAATGTTGGTGATTATTTAACATATAACTTTTCAACACAAGTATGTTTTCACCACAAGGTAACTTCATCACACGCATTTCAAAGCACAAACATTTCAACATATTTGTCAACACATCAACATAATATATTAAACATTTTAACACAATATGTTAGGTTATGTTAGGTTAGTTTAGGTTCGTTTTAATAAGTAAATTGTTAATAATAATGATCTGTTTTATTTGAACAGAATTTTTATATTTTTTTGCGTGTATAATATATCATTGTTATTTTCAATTACGATTTTTAAGCAGCAACTCGCTGTTCGTAACACATTGTTTGTTTACGTTTTGCAATATGTATGCCGCCATCTCACAAGAAGATCTGCAGCGCTAGCAACTTTAAGTATCAAGTACATCAAATTTAGTGAAAAGGGCGATATATCGCCCGCGAAAAGATACTGAGACAAAGTCTACAGTACACATGAATTGGTTTCAAATTTTTGCACCACTTTTTCAGTTTTCTGATTGGTAGAACTATATTTTACCACCAGTTGGCGAAGGATTGAGGTGCTTGACTTTGCAAGCAGTCATGTCTGGTTTCAGAAGTATATCTGAAATTTCATACATAGCAAGCGAATTGTTTTAATAGATGCAAGTGTCAGGAGTAAGTATAAGATAACGTACCGATGTTAAAATTGTGTGAGTGGATTTCTTTACAATCACCTGTGTATTGGTCTTCCTCTTTGGACTCTCTCTCTGTCCCTCTTTCCCTCTTTCAGACAAAAGAAATATCATAAACTTAATAAATACAAAAAATAAATTATCAACATTGTCAGCGTCAGATTCACATCGATTCCAATATGGCGGGATGTGAAGCAGTAAAACAGTCATACATGTTTTATATATTATATTTATAATATAACTAAATCATTTGATCAAAACAATAAAAATATCTGATTGTTTTTAACTCATCTGTTTACTAATTCCAACGAATGGTATTGCGGATTTTCTAAATATTTGATCACATGATTAATATGACTGGTCATTTTATACAAGTTATTTGCATTCATTTAAATGAATGTGGTTCTTCTGGTTTAACTAAATTATTTAACCATGTCAATTGAACATGATTTCCGAATATGTGGTTCGAATATTTGTATGAAATAGTCAATTTTTTCAGTGTAAAAAAAGGCATATGACTTTAGTAAAATTGAGTATCAAATTATGTAATGTAATCAGGGATTGTATTGGTGGTGTTTCTTTTTTTAAATAAATTACTTTTTAGAGCCTTCAAAGGTAACAGCATGACTGTATGAAATGCTAGGTATAGCAATACACACTTACGCCGCAAAAATGGTTATGTTTAAAGCATTTTTTGGTATCTTTTTTATAAGTGTCTTATTGTATAGTCTTCGTTTGTAAAGTATATTTAAGTGACTTCACTAAATGCCACGTGAAACCGGATTTCCAGGGAAGTGGGACACGTAGCATATCTAGAGTTTGGTAAAAAGTTCCTTGATGATCATCATGTAAATACAATGTTAGTACAAATGTTGCACATTATGTCAGTGGCAGTAGATCAGGTGTCATGGTTGCTTTGTCATTTTAGGTACAGTACCGATGCATACTACAACCATAAAGTAGCTTATGTTTGAAGCTCGCGTTCCCCTGACAACACACAGCCACGAAAAGTCATAAAAATGTTAATGTTATCTAAAGTTGACATTTGAATAATTTTTCGTAACCGCGTGTTTGTTGGTCCGATATGCGGTACTTAAAGTTATTGTCTACCTTTGCATCTTAATTTTACCGACTGGAAAGAGCTTCGTTGTTATTATTAGATACCAAATAATACATTATTAGTCGTTTCTCTGCTAAGACGTCTAAACAAGACACTTTTGAAAACGGGGCGGTTCGAAATATCTTATGCTGAAAAAAAATGTCAAGAAAAAAAAATGCCTAATTTTAACTAAATATTCATCTTATTTTATCCATCAAGTAAATATTTATTTAAATAAAGAAAATATTTCCTTGTTGCGACTATTCCAATAAATATTTACTTGAAATTAGGCAATTTCTGTTTTGCTGTGTGCAAGTGTCTTCGCGTAAGACATTTTAAGACACTCATTTTTGTCAGTATTAGTTGAATTTTGATTTCACGACCTTCACGTTATAATTACTCGTATCATCCCTATTGTCCACCAATCTTGATATTTTTATTATAAATTCCATTCTATTCATTTTTTTTTTTGAAGCTATGAATAATGGTAAAAATGACCCTTGCATGAGTTGTCACATAGGTCGTAAACTTTGCCTGAAAGCATATGGTTCGTATTTTACGATTCCTCAAAACTAAATGGTTTTGTAAATCGTTATTTTGTTACAACGTTGACGTTATTCCATTTCTAAACTGGAGTTAACTCATCGCTACTTGTTTTCCGAGGTTCACCGTAGGCAAAGAAGCTTACGCAGTGTGCGGCACATAACGACACGCCTTACGCACGTTGCCGTAACTCATGTAGTTATATTCATAAATCAGTTCGCGCTGCGCTACCGTGCAACAGTTTATTTTACATAAGCAACAGAGAGAGAGAGAGAGCCTCGTCATTTTGTCGGCATTATGTTTCTGCAATGGACAACTCGAGCACGAAAGCTTTGGCGACTCGTAACATTCGAACATACATACCGAATTACTCAATGGACAAGTAATGGGGGAAGCGCTATTTCTATGGGTCTCTATTGCGTATAACAAGTGTTCTCGCTATGGACTTAGATACAGCTTTTCAATAAAATACGATAAGTTTCAAGTCGAATTTAATGAGACTATTAAATTCGATATATTCGAAAATGGAATTATGCAAATATCTGACAAAATCTGGAAAATTTATTTGTGATGAGATAACTGAATTGGTTTTCGTAGTACGATCAGTGGACATTAAGGAAATTGAAATCCAGTTGGACGTTTAGATCATCATGTTAGTTTGATGATTACGATCGAAACAAATCCGTAATAAAGCGGTTGTGACCCTTAGCGATTCGAAACAATAACTTCCCGATCAATCTCTCGTATTTTATTCCAGTTTATTTAACGGACTGGCTATATTCACGTACGTTTTCCATATTTTGCGTTATATAGAGAGGTGCTATTTCCGAAATCTACCCATTATTTCTTAAAAAAACCGACTAGTAAAAATCGGCATATTGTAAAGAGAATAATACTTCTACCGTGTCGGCTTTTTAATATGTCGGTTTTTTACTTGTTGGCTTTTTGATATGTCGGCTTTTTTATTTCTCAGTTTTTTGACGCGCATTAACAGTTTCCTCACGAAAAATGACGGAATTTGTTAAATAATATCATTTTTTCACGTTATTTGTACTATTTGTACTACTTTTTTTTGGAATAATTCGAAAACCGCTCAGCCGATCATGTTCAAAATCTAATCAGCACGAAGTTAGGTCAGGACGCATCGATTGAAAAAAAAATTAATCAATTCGCTTCATCCGTTGAAGAGAAATCGTTGGACACAATTTGGTTTTCATCCGTACACGCACACGCACACACGCACACACGCACACACGCACACACGCACACACACACACACACACACACACACACACACTCACAGACAGACATCTCTCTAAAAATGTGTCAGTTTGCTTCTAGTGGTCACAAAACGTGGAGATATCATGAAATTAGCATTTTCCATTTTCGAGGTCATTTCAATAACTTCCCTGTAGACCGGGAAGTTAATAACGAAGATCTTAAAGTACACTCACAGTCTGATTATTATCAAAGGTTACCCTGGTACGACGGGGCTTGTTACGTTCTTCTGACTAGGCACCGGTCAGATTTGAGACACTTACCGGGCAATGATCGGAACTCAACCAGTCTATTCTAGGTAATTTTTTAAACATTTTTCTATTTTCTATTTTGCAGGGGTAATTTTACATGGAATACAGGAAAATCAATTAATCTTTTAATCTTTATGAGGCTGGGTAGATGAAGACTCTTTCCTAACAATACTTATGATAAAAATATGATAAAATACTCGCAGTAATGTTTAATTTGACAAACATCATCATTTCAAATCAGTTTTATATTCATTGAGTTGTGTAAACTTTGCAGTGAGATTATATCAACTTTATTTCGTATGCTATCATTAAGTCATTCAAAAGTAACTTTAAATTTTATTTCACAGCAGTTCTAACCAAATACTAAGAAACCTCTCGATATTCGTATGGGTTCAACTGTTAAAAGATCTTAGAAACTTATGGGCACTTTTTTAAATTAAAAAACTAATAACCTTTTAAATTTTACAATTATGTAGAATCTCAAAAGTCTTATTGTACACGAAGAAACTTATAAAATAAAAATAAGTTGGGAGTGTCTTTCATGAGGACATTTTTTTTATATTTTGAATTGTAATATTAAAAACGCTGCTCATTTCAAAGATACTTTGGTATCACTTTCAAATAATTTATGAGGTTGTGTTTTGGTTGATTCAGAACTCACAGTTTATGAACATGATGACATTTATGGAAATATTCATATAAAACAATGTTCATTTTAAAAAATTCCAATTGATCTGTAACAGCAACCTACAAAAAAGGGGAAACTTGCTATGCACTGTGCTTAATTTATACAATGAAAATAACTAATTTTGTCGTGAAACTTTTTTAACATTTCATATACATGAATTAACTAGTAATTTTTGCTATCACGGAAAATACAGAAATTGAATAAAATAGGTTACTTCTGAAAATGAAGTTAATCGTTGTTTATGGTATCACCTTAATAATGAGCAGTGCATCATCTTCCCTTCTTTTACATTATCGATCTACAACTATTTTCGAGAAAATTAGTTTTTAATAGTTGCATATTATAATTTATAAACATACGAATATGAAAGAAATGAGAGGTACAAAATCAACGACGTTGAAAAGTAAAAAATAAGTTTGAAGTGTATGCGTAAAAAATGTTTGCTGTTTTGTTCTAAAGTTTAGTATTGAAGGTCTAATATATTTCACCACGTATAAAGAAATATCAGTTCATATTTTCATTTCTATAGGAAGTTTCCTCATTTTTATAACCTGTATATGTACAATGTTTTCACTATTTTTATATAGATAAGAATATTTTTGAAGGTACTCAACATCATGGACGAAATGTGAAAGCGGATTTATATTGTTTACTGACAATCTTAAACATTAATTGAAAGCGTCCATAAATTAAGTTGCATATTCATAGTATGATTCCCAACTATTAGCGAAGTAAACCACATTGAAACTGTCAAAAATTGAGTTATCATTATACTTTATTGGCAAAAAAAGGTGTCCAAGATCTCTCTCGCATAGGAAATACGATTTAATAATAAAATTACCGTAAAAAATGATTTTGTTTTTAATTGAAAAATAGGGTAGGAAGGGGTGTTTTTTCAAAATTCTCATGCCGGATTCTGAAAGAACACACTGGCAAATACCTGCCTGCCGGCAAAGACGAACAAATTGGGTCAATCAAGGTTAAAGAGCACTATTTTTTAGTTATTTTGAGAATGCTTCAAGAAACAAGCGCCCATCAAAATTGAAGGTTAAAAATGAAAGTTACAAAATAATTGCATAAAATGAAACCCTAGCTTGCCAAAACATAATATAGTGTTTCATAATGAGTATTTAATGTTTTGCCCTTTTCGAATTCGAAAAATTGTAATATGTAGAGTTTTCATAACTATAATTTTCAAAAAATCTGAAAACTTTGTGGAAACCTTTTTATAAAAGAGCCATCTATCTGATTACGATAACGGTATTTGAAATTATATTTACATTTTTGCTAAAAAATTGTCCCTTTGCAAATTAATTCTTCAATTTAAAATGAGATAAATTCATATCAACAACGTCGTTCACTTTTATCAATTTAATAAGTGATTAAGATACAAATGAGCATTGTTTACTACAATGTTTGGATTTGAAACAACTCTTGAACAAAGGACAACTTTCAAAACTTGAAATGTATTTGAGTCCTACACTCAAAAAAATGTTCTGGTTAAACACCACCGTACTGTTTTTTCTGGTTGTAATAACCAGAATTCTGGGTAGTTTAATTCGACAAATAATTGTTTTAACAATATCTCTTTTTAAACCAACGATAATTCTGGTTAAACCAACCAGAATTCTAATTATTTTAATCAGAAAAAATAATAAGGACCTATTTAATCATCTTCTCTGGTCATTTTAACTATTTTTTTTTGTGAGTGTATGTAATACGATCGTTACAGTATATATTCAAAAATGTCAAATTCTATGCATTGTTTGAAGTAAATGATTAAATATCTAAATGAAACACTATCACTAGTTCCGTTATTGCAAATCGTTGGACCCTCCGTTGTAATCAAGATCATTGGCATTAGGGGTTAAAGTCTCCCCTAATAGACTTTCTAACGCTTGAACGGGACAATAAAATATACATCCCATTAATGAAAGTAGTAATAACTTGAAAATTAAGTTTCGGATTATCTTTTGTTGACTGTTAAGTAAGGTTATAAATAATAAAGATCCTTATGGGATCGAGTAAGTTTTTATGCCGTATATACCTTTACTCGATCACTTTTATTTGTGAAGGATTTCATAATGGAAATAATGTTAATTCGGATTATTTTCAAACGAGTATCTTTAACTTCCAAAATATACAATATTTCAATGTTAACGATACTGCTTAAATGAGACAAAAAAAAATTCGGTTGAAATTCTATGAAAAACTCTTGGTGCACTTGACAAATTAAACAGTAGTGAGCAGTGTACATTAAATATTTGCATATGCATTGAAGTATTAAGATATACTTAGTTTATTTCTACCAATATTGACAATTGAATTATATAAATTACAGTTAGAATCATTTTTGCGAAAAGGAACTTTTGAAAGAAGAAAATTAAAAAGAAATTCTTTTTTAAATAAACGATGTTTAAAGAATTAACGTTTAAAAGCACTTAAGACCAATCTTTTATATGCCCACACAAAATTAACAAATTAATGGCTGCACATTTTCATTACTAACTAATATGCGACATAAATATATTCATAAATGTTAATTTATGTGCATTAAATATAAAAGACTGTAAATATTATGAATCAGAACCATTTTCGCATTTCTAGAAGTACTTTATATATTACATACTTCACAAGGAATGCATCTTTACTAATTCTACGTTGTATAACACGATTAAGATCCAAGACGTAACATCGACACGTAATATTTACGTTGCTAATTGATACCTGTTACGACCTCGTTACATTTCCTGAGATCTAGAAAATTATGGAAAATTGCAGTTTTATTAAGGATAAGGATGTTGCTCTTGAGAATAAATTTTCTTTTTTATAAGTTTCCAAATGGCGTTTACACGTTAATTTGTAAATAGGGAGAAACAAATCAATATAAAAAAGACGTGAGAATCTATATTTTTTATGAATTCTTCATTGAATTGTCATGTGGTAATAGAAATTAATAAACAATTTATTATAATTTTCTGTTGAAACGTTACTTAGATTGATTAAATAGAATTGAACGTTATAACGATAATTAAATATTTTATGTCCTGAAAAATGTAATTTTTAATTATATATTTATTATATATAAACATAAAAAAAATGTAGTATTTAATAATGTGATTTAATTTTTAATCATTTTTTGATTGCATTAATAATATTAAAGACAATTTTAGTTGCTATAGAAGAAATAGTACTGCATAAATTGAATTATCAAAGGGAATAATTTATCTAATAATACTAAGTTTTTTTTTATTCCACATTGTAACAATTTGTTGACATTTAACAGCACGTAGTACATAATATAGTTATATTGTTTAATTTAAGATCGGTGACTATTTTGCAATAGCAATGCTCAATGTTATAAAATTACAAATGACAAAAATTGAATTTACACTCGTAAATTCGCCAGTCAACGCTTTAATTTCGCTGATTTTGAAACTGTTTCTCTTCTAAAATAAAATTGATTATGCACAAATAGTAAGGACGAAGGGGACCAAATTAAGTCAACAATTACTACATACATACTAAAATTTTAGAAAGCTTGAGCTGATTCTGATGTAGCAAATTACAAATTTAGAGTTTCCTAAGTAATTGAACGCTCTGGTATTTTTATGCAAGGTATTGCAAAAGTAAAATACCTTAATAATAATTTTAATTTTTGCATTGACTAACAATTTTACACAAATGATTATTTTCTGCAAATTTAGAAGAAAATTGTTATTCTGCAGTACTGTGTTATTTTACCCCCATTGCGTCAGAAAGTATCCTAACCTCAAATTGCCAAAAAGGCTAAATATTTCGGGTCGGAAATACAAACCTGGTGTGATAGGTCGAATTGGTCAATAGAGTACAGATACTTTTTATTTGAATGTTGTTCAGGATATCCGTTTACAGTGCACTGCAAACAAATTGAACATTCCTACAAAGCATACAAATTGTGTACAAAATGTACACATTTTGGGAAGAATCACAATTGTATACAATCAATATTTATAAAACCTTGACCAAATTCTATGACTTGGGACTGCTGGAAGAAAACAGATCTTCAATCATCTGTCTTTCATCGCATAAGCCATAAATAAACTTAAATACGTAATACTGTTAACGAGATACGCTCAAGATTATTCGAAGAAAATGAAATATGGACATAAGCAGTTAATATACGAGTTTATATTTTGACACGTTCAACCGAGAAATACCGGAATCCTTACGCGCAAAATCTAAGTCGGATATATTGGCATATAATTTCATCGGCTTTTATCTAACCCACTTACGCACGGTGCGATAAACACTGCAATATACGCCAACGACATAAAAAGGTACAATTTTATCGAAAAGGTGTAATCGACATGTTCTCGGTACAAATTCCACCACATCATACGTCCTTAGAAGAAATGTCAATTATCTAACATTAGGTGCAGATAAGGCGGTGTCCCGTTTAGCACCGAACGTATCCGGTTTCGACGACCGTACGCGGTTCCGTGGGTGGGAGATCAGACGCGGTTGCCCAGGTAGATACTGAACACTACTTCGGTACAGGTGCAGCACCGGTGGCAAAAGAAGTAGCATTGCACTGGTCGGCGCTGACACGCCCGGTTGCTCTCGCTTCCGGCGCCAGATCGTCGACCAATGATGTTTTTTATTCAATGCTCATTAATTAATATGTAATCGAAAAAAATGTGAATTTACTTAAGCTCCTGAAAAACATTCCTGCATTCCTGCAAGATAATTTTTTTTAGCTACTTTAGAAAAATCGAAGTTATTTTAAATTCTAAGTATCTTCTTTGACTTTAGAAATGTAGGTCGTGTTGATAACGATGGAGGACCCCGCATGGAAAAAAGATACGATGAAAATATATGCGAGAATATATGTGGCATATATTTCATATATTGCATTTTTGGCCGAAAATATATGACATATGGGGCATTCCACGCCAACTCACCCAATTTTAAAATCGACCATCACTAATTTTGTTCGTAATTTTTTTATAGATCCATTTCGGTAAAATAAGACAGGTCAAAATTTTTTAGAGTTTTAAAATCACTCGTTAACGTGTCAGAATTTTTCAAAATTTTGAAATTTGAGAAAAGTGAACATTTTTAAATGTCCATAACGAATAAAAAATGGAATTGTTTGTCTTGAAATGTATTTTTCTATGGGTATAATGAAAATTTAACTGGAATTTATTGACATGTGTATTTTTACGCGTTAAGTAAAAAATTCAAAATTATTCCAAAATGGACATTTTTAATTTTTTTTAATTAAATTCACAAAAAAACTACTGAAAATAACGAACAATTTGCGGAGTCGTACAAGATGGCAAGTTGTTTCGTTAATTTTTTACAGATTTTTACATTCTTTTATACAATTTAAATTTTTGCTCAAATCTCGAGATTTAGTTTATTGAATTCACACTTCACTGTTTTTCACTTTTTTCTGTATTTTGGATTTTCCGTCTTTCAGGAAAATCTATTTTAGAAATCTATTTTAAAAATCTTATTTGATTCATGATTTCGAGACTCGCTAAATGATTTTTATTATTACATTGATTTCTTTCCCCCGTTTGAAAGTTGGGGTCGCCAGTTTCAGAGTCTTCTTGAGTTGTTTCCTCTATTTCCTAGCGGTAATCGTGAGAAGATGCCCCAATATATTTAAGAGCTTTTGCGTAAGAATAAGATACACATAAAAGTATGATACAGAGAAAAATGTACGGCGAAAATATAACGTCATTATAATACTAGAAATTCGAAAGGTAAAATTTACGACATCAGCCAATAATTGTAATGACAAATTCCGTAATGCTTATGTCAATGATTTTGTATGCGACATGGAAATAAGCAACATGTTCACCTGACAAGTAAGAGCCTTGAGTTCGAAAAAGAAACATGTATAATTCTTAAACCCTTGACATACAGATTTATTTAAAACAAAAGGAAAGGGCTGTTTCAAATAATATTAACGAAATTTGCCTAATCAATTTAAAAACTTCTAATTTTTTCAATGTATGCATTGAATCACGGAAAATCAAAAACACAAAAAATAAGTGAAAAACAGTGAATTGTGAATTCAATAAACTAAATCTCGAGATTTGAGGAAAAATTTAAATTGTATAAAAGAATGTAAAAATCTGTAAAAAATTAACGAAACAACTTGCCATCTTGTACGACTCCGCAAATTGTTCGTTATTTTCAGTAGTTTTTTTTGTGAATTTAATTAAAAAAAATTAAAAATGTCCATTTTGGAAAAATTTTGAAGTTTTTACTTAACGCGTAAAAATACACATGTCAATAAATTCCAGTTAAATTTTCATTATACCCATAGAAAAGTACATTTCAGGACGAACAATTCTATTTTTCATTCGTTACTGTACGATAAGTAGCAACCGAGTTATGGAAACTTAAAAATTTTCAATTTTGTGTGATTTTAAAAATCTAAAAAAATTTGACCAATATTATTTTACCGAAATGCATCTATAAAAAAATTACGAACAAAATTAGGGATGGTCGATTTTAAAATTGGGTGAGTTGGCGTGGAATGCCTCATATGTAGGTTGAATATATACCAGATATAAGTTTAAAACTATATGTGCATTCATATATCTAACATATATGTCACATATTGCATTTTTTGCCGAAAATATATGTGCATTTATTTACCATATATGTCGCATATATTTATTTTCGGTGTGGGGCGATTTACAAATAATCACTTGTGGAATGGAGAAGAGGTGGGGTATATTCTACTGAACGTATTTAGTAAACTGTCGTAACTAAACTCGATTTAAATGCTATAAATTACCCCAACTGAAGTATAGGTGAGCGAATCATTTATATTCAGTTTAATGTACTGAAAACGAACAGCACCGAAGTGTCTCTCAAGACTAATTGCTGATGAGCAACATTTTGTTGTAATAATCTCCTAACTTGCGCTTGTCATGAGAATTATACGAAATAATGGAATTTCGAACTACGCGTGGAGTAAATACTGCGTAGCATATAGTCCATAAAAAATTAACAATTCTCTTTAGTAAATCTTACACAAGTCTTGGTAGCACCTATTCGGCTATTCTCTCCGTGTAAACGAATAGTAATTTCATAGACTCTTCAACGTCTTTACTTTTCAAAAAGAAGAAAATGCGAAACAAATTCCTTTTTAGAAGAAAATTGTAAACTTTACGCACTCGATTATACTTTATGCACGAAAAAGCCATACGTAAACAATATTTCGGCACACGTGTGTGTGTGTAAAGTTCTTTACGCATACGCCCTTGTATCGAAAACTACTATTTTTCTTTTTTTTTTATTCAATAAGGCAATTTCTGTATGTATATAATAGGGTCATCCCTAAATTGCAAATATGCTTTATGATTATCTTCTCCATTTTAGAAAATCGTAAATGTCACAAACTACCACAGAATATGTATGAATGTGTATTTCACATACCTGACAGGATGTGACCGCAACGTACTTCGGCATGTTGGTAGTACAGGAATTCTTTTTTGTTTCAGGAAGTCCAAGATTCCTGAAGTTATTTTCTTCAGAGTTGATGATTTCGGCTTGATCAAAAATGCCTGAAATTATTTTAAAAGGCAGTTTATTTTTAGAGCTACATGTAACTTTAGGGGTGGATAAAAGTATTTTGGCATGTATTAGAAAAGAAATAAATACTGCCTTTAATATATTAAATTTAATTAGTAATATAGGCATAAGAATAATATAAAAGATAAATACTGTCAACAAATTATTATTTCTTTTTGACAATTTAACACGCGTACTCGTTATTCTTAGGCACATCACGCCGCAGTGTACCCTAAATATTAAATTAAATTTTAATGATAATTTTTATAAATGAATTGCAATTTTCAGTAAATGTTGTCAATAATTTTATTGAATGGCCAATATAGTTCCTGTAATGAGCAGTTCTAAATAACGACATCACCTGCCAGAGATTTTTAATAGATGCCCTTGATGAGGACCTCCACGTAGGTCGAAACGTTGGGCTCGTGATGTCCTTATTTAGAACTGATCATTATAGAAGCTATATTGGCCATTCAATAAAATTATTGGTAAATATTAAATGTCCTCCAATTTATTTATTTAAAAAAACATGATTATGTTCATACTTTTAACTTTTGGAGTTTTTTTGTGTTCTTACTTCTAGGTGAAAGAATGATACCAATTGGTAGGTGCGAATTCTTAGGGCAGCTCACCCTACATGTAGGAAATCGCAGAGACCCAAATTTCATGCAAGGGGGGGGGGGGCCGGTAAGTCGAACGCGTGAGAGTTACAACACTCCGTTTAAATTGTGCGCAATAATGTTTATACACTGAACAAATTACGAGCAATTGTAGAAAGGTAATTACCACAAGCATATCGACCGACAAGTGCTTGGAATTGAGCGTCTTTTTTTAATTGCTGCTTGTCCAATTTTACAAGGTCCGAGTCGCTTTCGATTATTGTCAATGTAAATTGTCTTATTTCGTATGATTTCACATAGAGTTAACTCCTTGAGGTTTTTTACTACTATAATTCTAATTTCACATTGGCGTTAAAATTAGTAAAACTAATAAAATTAGAAAATTAGTAAAAAGCAGTTCGAACGAGGAAGGAACGATTGTTTAATATTAATATTTTTTATATTATTAATAAATTTCATTTTGCATGGATTTATTACTTTGGTTTTCTTTCTTTCGATTTTTTAGAGCATTTTATTACTATAATTGTCAATAAAATAAGTTGGACTTCCGGAACGAATCATCCGTTTTCCCTTCACCATTCCTAAACATTTAAGAGTGGGCAATCCAAGTGTAAATAGTCGGCACATTGGAACTGATAAAGACCCGTATTTAGTAGACATCACTTGTTAATTGGCACATTCGAATTTTTTTTTTATTTATTATTTAACGGGCGGAATCGCCCTTTTACAGTTTCTTTTGCATATTCTATAATTGTAATATGTGCGACAGCTGCAGATCGACTTAAGAGATGGCGCCATACTTCACATTTGTGTATGAAACGTAGGACTGCAGAAACGTTCACCAAGTAGAATCGCGATCATAAATCGGTTTCCACCAGATAAACAATATTTTCGAAACGTAAACAAACAACGTGGCTCGTCTTACGAATACCGAGCTGCTGCTTGAAAACGAAATAAAAATCGAAAAACTGTTCACCGGACGAGGATCGAACTCACGACCTACGACTTCGTAGTCCAGTGCGTTACCGCCTGAGCCACTCAGACGACAATTTTAATTAATTTTTCATAAAATTAATAAAATAAAATTCTGAGTTTAAAAAATTTAATAAGAGTTCGCCTGCCTGCCACATTTTTTTGTTATGAAGGTTAGGTTCTGGACTTTGTAACGAAGGACTCTCTGGAAGAATCGCCTACTTTTACGCATTCGGGCAGCTGTAAATAAATATTTTAAAAATTCCACAAGTAATACGCACATGTATGAGTGTCATACATACCCTACCAGTGACACTAGTCTAACCTACAACCAATAAATTTGGGTTTTAAAGTTATACCTATGTCAGGCCAATAATTCTCGTTAGGTTAGGTTAGATAGTATAGTATGTATAAGAAAATCTATTCATCATTTTTCTCGACAAATTCGTCATCAAATGTCACTCTCAGTTAGTATCAATTTTATTCAACACATTAATAATTGTCGACCAAAAATACGAAAAAAAAAACTATATGAAATGTTTTTACCTGTCAATCACCCCTGTATTATCTATTCTATCGATAAACAACTCTTGTTTCAAAAGACTCAAATTATTTTTCATTTTGTAATGTTGAATTACAGAGGCATTTAAATTTTGTCCGTGTACTCACTCACATGTCTGCTTATATTACTAGTTTTGTCTTAGTATAAACTATTTTCCGAAATATATTTGAAATTACGCGGTTTATCCAAAAAGGCAAACAACTGATTTTTATCGTTACTACCAATTTATCATTTTCGAGACCCGGGTGACGACCGTTGTATTCCTATTCGAAGATTGAGAAAATCCGGAAAAAACAAATCGTTTTTTTCTATCCTCCGATTGAAATATCAATTATAATATTAAGATTTTTTTTTTAATTTTACCAATTTGTTAGTTTAGTTTCAGTCTAAAAGATAATTCTGAGACGCGCGTGAAGTTTTTGTTGTGAGAGGTCTAGATAACACTGAGGTGTTGATAAGGGATAGCGCATGAGCAATAGAACATTGAATAATGAGAAGTGGATTGGACACAGGGATGGTTATGTCTACCATAGCTTAATAAGTAACTATGACAGTCTACAGGGTTTACATTTTGTGATATGATAAGCACACCGATCGACAGAAATCATACGAAAAAGCACGAATGCCTCATCAGTAATTTAATAAATAATTACGAAACTCGATTGGCCCTCGCGGTTCATCTATATTGGCTTAACATGTTTGATGCACGTTTCGATATTTTATATATTCCACATAGCGTTTTTTATGAATAAATTAGTTTAAGTTCATTTCCGATACGATTGATTTTTTGTTTTTCAATGTTGATTTTTAAAGAATTTCGACCTTGTGGGGATAAAAATTGGTCAAAACTAATCTTGTATTTCGTTTCATTAGGAATAAATGTCTAGGCGATTGATTGAATATAATTTTTATAGTATTTTTGTATAAAAAACAAAACTCAAAGACACTACAAAAAAAAAAATTTCTTAAGCTATCCATAATTAAAATACTGTAGCATGTAAGAAACTGATGGTATGGCTCTTGATTAAAGTTACAAAACAAATAAAACACATAAAAAGATGAATAAAAGTAACGACGAAGCTTCATTCGTGAACGACTTTGCTTTCCTGTAAAAGTCAGATTGAGATTTTTTTGATGTATTAATAAACATCCAGAGAAAGCAGCATAAAGGTAAAGAAGGCGGTTACTTTCGAACCAGCACTTTTTGACGTTTCCAATCATCAGATGTAGATATCATTCTTGGCGGTTTCTTCGATAATTAGAAACCGGCTTTTACACTTTTGCACATTTTGTAGTGTGTTTAACGTGGGCTACCGAAGCTTACATATTTTTAGTCGAGTCACTGTTGTCATTCCCTCCTATGCAGAGCCACTGGCACGCGTCGATATTTAAAGCAGCGCTGACATCCCCCAGCAGCCGGTTCTCATAGTTCATTCATAAGCGGACTCCATTGAGTCCGAAACCAGAAACCACCCGCCTGATGGCTTCCTTTTTACTTTTTAAACGGTCCGTTTTTGGGCTTATTATATTTAAAAAATGGTTTACGTTTTATAAAAGAAACAACACACTGAAAACATTATTTTTATAATATTAATGAGTTAATCGACGATGTTGAGGTTGAATAATCCTCCCAAAGTAAATGTATTTTAAATATTTGCTTCTAATTTTACATTAAATTTGAAATATCGGAAAATCACTGTTAATCCCTACGGCGCCATCTAATAATTTCCATGTGGTGACCCCCGCGAAACAATCTCATCCTACAAAGAGAGCATCGATTATTTTATTTCAATAAAATTACTGGATACAACTATCGTTTTGGTGAGGGGCTAACATACACTGTTAAAAAAATTGTTGATGCACATTAGGAAAAATAACATTCTTATGAAAACGAAAGAAGTGGTTTTTACAAAAAAACTTATTACTTAGTCAATAATTTAGTCAATAGTCAAAAAAATTATAGCTTAGTCAATAATTTTGAATATTTTTACCAAAAACTTGAACCTGTACCCTCTGAAATACTTTTCTTTCAGATAACAAAACTATAATACTGTAGCTTTAAGAAAAGATTGACCCATGGTGTGAGGCTAATGCTTCCAACGAATGCCGAAGTCCAACGAAGCTATCAACCACTTGCTATGGTAGATATCGAAAGAAGGGATATTCAGGTAACACCACTGGGCGTTACAAACTTCAAATTCACCAAGGCGGCTTCGATATAATCATGCGAAATCAAATTGGGGTCACCCACGACCCCGCAGACGCTTTAAGGGTTAATTGTCGAGTCCAGACAAATTAAGGTTGCATTCATTACAATTACTTTCTTATCAGCATATCCGCTGTTATTTCCTACTTCAAGAATCTGTATTAAAAATAAAAAAATCTAAAACTAAAAACTAAAGCCTAAAATCTAGAATCAAGTAATGTAAGTCCAACATCCGCCGAGCTAAATTTGAGTTCAACACAAATGTCGCCCACCTCCCATTTCATTTCAGCAATGTCTTATATTTTTAGCAATAAATAAAGACAGTGTTTCGATGAATATGGCAAATTACTGCATTTTAGGTTCAAAGTTAATGGCATACATTTTATTTTTAGACTCTGCCTAGATATTTTGTTTTCATTTCCATTCGATATTGGTGTTAGAAAACTACTTCCGGTACAGTTAGTATATTTTGGAGATGATATGTGATTGTGTGGAAAATTGGTTCATTTTCGCAGCTGTTTTGCAATTTTCACATTACAATTACGTAGGAAATGATACAACTAAAATTATTTACAAAAAATATTCTAAATAATTCGCATGGTTTGTTATATTTCCAAAGATATAGAAATGTAAAGTTACCTTATACATCAACAAATTGTTCTTCACTTTCAGATTTGGTTGATTATTATCTTCGTTCTGAGGAATTTAAGAGTTAAGTTAAATTAAGGAAAAATATCCAAATCTTTGACGCAGAAACGATTTTGGGAAATAACAGCACAATTACAGAAATGATAAACATCAAGTTACAACATATTTCCATAAATAAAATAGAGGACACCTATATAATCTATGTTCGTCATACAACAGACCTTTTGCTTTATGAATTCGCACAAGCTTTCCTCCCTTGCAGCATAATATGCTGGCGAGTCAAATTATGTTACTTCCTAAGAAGCGAAAGTTCGATTTTGTTCCCTAGGAAGAAAAGTAGAATTTTGCGCTCAGAGTTTGGGAAAGAGATCTTTGCCCATATTTTCGTTCTTGGAGAAACGTAGAGGCTTAAAAAATACACAATTTATAATTACAAAAATTAACTTTTGTGAAGTAGACATTTTTGATACATATTTAATATTAAGACTTTGCGGTAATTTTGGACGTTTATCAATAGCATGCTCAGATGTTTAAAAATATTCGTTATTATTAATAACTTCATATTACAGTTAATTTCTTTGTTTTCATTGACATTTTAATCAAATAAAACAGTGACCAAGTCAAACAATGCTAATTCTTCACAGTTCATGCTAATAAAGATATCAATTTCTATTCCGTACAAGCATTGAAAACTGCACAATTCACAAATAATTTTTCAGCGCCAAATTTTGCTAAATGCGAAAAACCGAAAATCGCTAATTCCCAGCAGACGTTTGATGTTAAGGATTTAGCTCTGATGCGAAATTTCCCATATCACGATGAGTTGCAAATTGAAATGCTTATTGACCCGTGCTAATAGATAACGGATATCTCTCAGTCTATTATCGTAAGAATCTTTTCACTATAACATATATTGTGTATCGAGAAGAATAAAGAGTGCTGTCCAGCAACATTCAGCGTTTTCTCTTCTCTGAGTTTGAGGGTAAATCATGCCTGCTACTTTTCATTATTTCGACACAATTGGTAGGTCGAGTGAAAATGGCTCTATTGTTCGTGATGCTTTTATCCTTATCCGTATCCAAACTAATGCCACTTTCGAGAAAAATTATAGAGATTACTGTAATCTTACATACACTACAGTTTCTAAATCGAGCATTCCGTTTCTAATGAAAGAGTTTTATAATAAATATATATTATGAATAAATATCCTGCAAAAATTAGTGACGTCTTATCTTATTCTATGAAGTATCTAGAGTAAACTTGAAACATTCTCATGAAAAAGAGACATTTTATTATCCATGAAGTAATATTGCAGGGTGCGCGTCGAAAAACCGATAAATCCAAAAGCCTACTCAAAAAATGACTATCCGCTTGCCCATTTGTATCGGTTTTTTGGCTGTCAATTTTTTGATCTGTCGGTTTTTTTATTTCTCGGTTTTTCGACCCGCAGCCGAGAACAATTGACAATCAGACAGTCACTTTTTGACGTGTCGGTTTTTTGACTGTCGGCTTTTTGACCTGTCAGCTTTTTAATTTGTCAGTTTTTCGACCCGCACCCAGATTGCAGATTAAAAGAAAGAAGATTCACATTTTCTTAAGGAGGATTCACGTTTTATTCTATAAAGAAATTAAAGATTCGTTCATAAAATTCAGAGACTAACTTCTACATTCATCCTAAAGAATATTTTTATAAGATTAATAGTAGCATGTTTTGCTGATAAAACAATGTTGTAGTAAGAAGTTATGTAATGTGCACTTGTATACTGGTCTTCGACAAACCTCATTTCGGTCAATGAACTAATTATTCATTCGCATGGAACTTAAAAAATAACAGAATGCAATTTAGATTTTGTAAAAAACAAGGAACCTTTTCTCACCTAGTGTCATGTTTAATCTACCGATTTTTATTGTGGTCATGCAAACCTGTCCTCAACTCATACATGACGTATTTCGGTCCGGTATCTCACATTTGTTGCATAATACACTATACAACCTCCCTAACATTACCTTTTAAAAAAATCGCAAAACACCGATTGCTATTTTTAATCTTATCTTACTAAATGAATTCAAATACCGCAAATTGTCAAGATTAAGATAATCTTTGTCGCTGGTGATTTATTTATCAATGTATCCATATTACCGAACGTTACGGTCGTAATTCAAACTAGAACAATATTTCGCTGCGGGAAACCGCTCTGGCAAAATAAAATTACAGTTTGAAATAAAAGGGACAAAGCTTCGCATTTTTTACGCACAGGAGAGAGCAACGGCTATGGTAGCAGGGCCCCACACGAGCTTTACGCGATCGTAGCGATAACCGCGTCATAGGACTACACGCGTCACAAAAACCACGTCCTCACGGAGAAAAAAGTATCACCTCGCATAATGCCATTCCTTTATGTCCTGAGATAGTCTCTCCCGGATTCATGGTACCGGAAGTTCACGAGGGAGACTTATAAATAACTCGTTATCTGCCAGCGATTATATCGTATTTCAAATTTTCATTAACGCTCGTCGCGCAGTGAACATCACTGCAATAAATAAATACCGCGAGTTTTGGCTTACAGAGCGCGCCAAGTTCATCGGTGGAGCCCCTAGGGCCAAACCTGGCGTTTTCGGGGCACTGTGCGGGGAACTGCTCACAATGGCGTGTAAAATATGCGGAGCCCTCTGCGGCAGTGATTTACGACGGCGTGAAAGGCACGACTTTAAGGTCGCGTTTACAACCTGGCTGCAGCAAGGTGTCTTGGGGGAAAATTGTAGGTCACGAAGAGTATATAGAATGTTAGCTAATTGCCGCAGCAAGGGCGCATTGTTTGCAACTCTCCCTCTTTCTTGGTTATAATTCTTTCTTCCTTTTTTATTCTATGCTTGGATTTTGCATGCTTTCTCTCTCCTGCCTTTTCGTTCAGCCCTTCGTCATTACCATCACAATACTCGCCGACCGCGCCCGGCTACCTACGTTGTTTCGATATACTAATTGAAGCATAATCTTGACTCCTGAATTATTCATGGGCTTCCTTCCACCGAACCGATTGTTATGCGATTTGGAAAGCGATTATCGAAAAACGCCCGCGAACTTCCGAACAGTCGAATTCCATTCGCATGTTTATTTACGTGGTGCAACACGTGGTTTTGCTTTATACAATCGTTCTTTCAGTGGGTGTAAATTGTAAGTATTAAGTCGATTGTTATGAGAATTACCACGCGATAATTTCGAGGATAAGTCGTTTCTGAAAATTTCGTGTCATTAATTCAATATTATTTAATTTGTGTGATCTAATCTATAAATAGAAGTATTCGAGAGATGTTAACATAACATGAAAAGGAAGCAAAGGATGGTTGTTGCATTTCCAAAACTAATAAGGTCGTAGTGGAGGGGTACCAATATTAAAATTGTGCCAAGTATTCTGAACATTCTTGGCAAAATTATACGGAAAGGAAAAGATAACATTGTATCGCATACAATGCACAAACTGTGATATGTCATATGTTGGCGGAAGTAAAAGACCCTTAAAGAAGAACAAAACGTAGACGTAATACCTACAGATCATTATAAACAAACTTAATAGCTGCAGATCACAATAAAAATTCTTACGATTTTTATTGAACAAAATATCAAAATATTAAACATTTAAAACCTTTTTCGTATGAGAAGAATATTAACAAAAAAGTGGTAATAAACAAAAATAAAAATACTCGAAAATGATATAGCACATATGAACGCCAAATCAACTATATAAAATAAAGTTTCATCTCTCCTCGTCCAAGTCATAGGAGTATAAATAACGGACGCAACATCGTGTCCAACTCTATTATCTCTTCATAATGAGCATGACATCAAATTTACAATTAGGGGAAGTAGGGGCAAAGTGGGATAGTTTTGGAAAAACTTGTATACAAAAAATATGGGGCATAAGAATGGTTAGGTGTGGTTTAGAAACCCTTAGTTAGGTCCTCAACTAACTTATTATGAAACGCATTTAAACAAAAGTATCGGTTTAATATTCCAATTTCAATTTTCGAAAAAACCTTTTTTTGAGAAATATGAAAATCCAGGGGCAAAGTGGGACGGGTTGTTAAAATTACTTCTGGAAAGTTTTGACAGCGAGAGAGAAAGAGGGGGAGAGAGAGAGAGAAAGTGAGAGAGAGAGAGAGAGAGAGAGAGAGAGAGAGAGAGAGAGAGAGAGAGAGAGAGTGATATTGATTAAAAATTTATTTATTAGTGTCCTGGCCACTACAAGCCGTGGACACAACTCAAGAGAGAGAGAGAGAGAGAGGGAGAAGGAGAAAGAGAGAAAGAGGGAAAGAGAGTTCTTACTTATCTCTGTGAACCTAAATTAAAACGGAATTTTTTTAAACACGTCGTAAAAAACCATCCTCAATCCCAAATGAAACAAATAAAAAACGAAAATTGAGTGTAAGAGAAGACTATTACGTTATCCAATTCAGATTTTAATTACGCTTAATTTATTGATACTTACTAATCGATTGAAAATATGTATGAATTTACAAATTGACTTCGACTTCCTGAAACTGAAATATGTTTCAAAATTTGTATTACGATAACTCTGTTGTAAATAAACAATGCAAACAAATACATAGGAAATGTTCTAATACAGCCAAATTCCAAAATCCCACTTTGCCCCCACTTCCCCTATTAGTTGCAATCCAACAATATTACAATAATTGTCGATAACTAGTAATAAAATTTATTTAACTTATTGTAACTATTTTATACATTTTAATAAGGTCGTAGATAATTCTGTGTACCGGATTATGCTTATACCCAGGCGAAAATTTACCACTGGTTCGGTATTGCATCAGCACAGTTTGTACCGGGTCGGTACTGGCATTTTAACGAATTAAAGTCTGTATGGCACTGACATAATGCCGAAAGATAATCTGACCGGGTACTGTCGACATAGTATACTGCAACAGTATCGGTAGAGTATCATTATAGTACTGGACAATTACAAGTCCACACTACTGGTACGAGATACTTAAAATATATAACATTTAATTTATATAATATATAAATTAATGAGTTATTACCAATTTCTATTTAGATTAATTCATTTAGATTTATATGTGTAGTGCAGGTAATAAATCAGCCGGTAAAGCACTGGACTACGAATTCGTTGTTTGTTTACGTTTTGAAAATATTGTTGGTCCGGCGGAAATTGACTCATGACCGCTGCTTTACTTGGTGTAGGTTCCTGCAGTTCCTACATTTTATGCACAAATGTGAAGGATGGCTCCATCTACGAAGACGACTTACAGCTCTCAGCAATGTTACGATTAATTAATTGTAGGGCAAAAAAGGGCTATTTCACTAGTTAAATAAATAATTTTAAAAAATAATTAAAAATATTATATGTATCTTTTACCACGTTTTAACGCTCGCAAATTATTTAAAGAATCTAAGAAACATCGAATATGGGTGGGGATCGAACCCATGTTTGCTCGCTAACTTGCTCGCTACGTTGCTGACGCTTTAACTTAGGTCACTGTATTAACTTACAAAAAATAATTGCTATTTGTAACGGGGAATATATCAGAATTTTAGTTTGAATTTATTTACATTTTTCATTTACACTTTCCAGTAGATTACGGGGCATTGCTAAGATTTAAGTAGTATAATATTAAAATAGAATTTCTTTTAAAGAAAAATTATTATATACTGATGAAAATATATGATGTGAAGTATTCTATTTAACCAATTAATACCTATTTTATTAATGGTTTTTTCTAAGGTATTATATGATTAAATAGAACTAAGAAGTTACTCCCTGTGTGTAAGGTCTATTGATTACTGACAGGTCCGATATTATTGCCGTCTAATCACTCATTCCTGTAACACTGGTCCCTATATTCGGACTTTCTGTTTTCACCATAATGATCGATTACCGAAAGTAAATGTGACGATAAGGTATACAAATTAAGATACCTAATAATAAAATAAGTCGTAATCGTGCAATATTGTTCACTGTAAAAAAAGTTTGTAGACAATACTAAACGGAAAAACTGTTTAGTATTGAACTGAAGAAATTTTGAAACTCACACTATCGTATTTTTAAAAATGTGTATTTTTGAGAAAATTTTCATGATTACCATCAAAGATTAACATTAGTGAGGAAAATAAATTCTACAAAAAGGCCCACTTCTTTCATGAAGAGAACACGTGAACAATCTAGATATATCTAGTCACTAACTATTGTTTATTATTAAAGAATATAAATTAGTTATGACCGTGAATTCAGGTTTAAATTGATTTGCTATCCGATTTGTCTATTATTATATTTTTATATATAATTCATAAGGAATGGCTAACTAAATAAAGAGCTAAAACCGGAGTAACACGTCTTAACCCGTTTAATCTCAAAATGAGAAAAGCAAGTAAGTTACCTTCAGCTAAGTTTTTCAACCAAAATATTTTTTTTCAATATTTGAAAGATACATTTCCTACTATTTTCAAGTACGATCTATCAAAAAACGATTACTTATAAGCTCAAATTTTGTAAATTAAAAGAAAAATGCCAACTGTTCTTTAAAGGTTTTTCTCGACTGAAATGGGATGTAATCCATAAAATAGATGCATAAAAAGGATTCCGATTTTGTAACATAAATAATAGTAGTAGACTATTTTTTAGAAAATGACCATATAACTAAACTAATATTTTTCGCAGACACATACAAGCACTCACAAAATAAATACTTACAATTTCAGAACAAATTCACCCAGATAGTATAAATGCGATGAACCGTTCCATGATTGATGACTATATTGATTCGATTATTTTGGATTTATCATTTTATTGTGTTCAATTGTTATAAAATTGTTATATTTATGAAATCTTGAAATGAATACGTTGATACTTTATAACAGACAATCCTACTCTCTAAATTTCTTGGAGCGAAAATTCACACTTTGGTTAGTGAAAACCGAGCAACTCTCATGAAAGAGTGAATATTCAACTCTTTAAGGGTAAAATTTTAATCTAACAAGAGTGAAAATTCACTCTTTCCCTCCGAGACGTGAAGTTGACAACTCTGGAGGAAAAAGTAAATTTCCACTCTTAAAAAGTTGAATTTTCATTCTTCCACAAGTGTTGCTCGGTTTTCACTAATTAAAGAGTGAATTCTCACTCTAAGAAATTTATAGGGTAAATGCTGTGTTCTGGGGGCCATTATGGATCCGTCATTTTAAATTGATCAACTCACCATTATTATAATCTTCGTTCATAATCAGTCAATATTCATATCATCATTAAAAAATAAAAAAAAATCTTTCGCTGATTTCTATTTCAAGGAACTAATAAATTTCACATTTTGTATCTGCCATTGTTTCTGAAAAATATTCCACTAACATATTATTTATGTTAGAAAATTGGGACCAATTTTTAGCTATGCATTTCATTGATTATAGCCCATTTCAGTGAAAACAGTTTAAGAAATATAAAAATGTTCTAAAATTATAAAAGTCGTAGCATTTTGCATAATTTGTAAGTAATCATATTTTTAAATTTGTTCTACAGAAATCAATAGAGCACATTTGAAAATAGTAGGAAATATATCTTTCACGAATTAAAATAAAATCGTTTTACTGGAGGAATTGGGTAGATGTTTTACGCACCTACTTTTCTCATTTCGGTATTAAAAGGATTTATTAAAGAGATGAAACCGAGGTACCATGCCTTAATAACTTAGTTGTGAATTTTACGTTACAATTTATTTGCCCATCAACAAAAACATAAAAGTTTACAAGAAAGATATTAACTTTAAGGGCGGCTGAATACTTATCATCTCTGAATACTTATTATAATAAAGAATTTGCGACGAGGCCTACCTTCACAAGCAGCAAAATAGGCCAAAACTTATTGTTTTCGACGTTCTGTTAGAATAGAAATGTTCTCGGCCACGACTTATTTACTGAAAATATAAGTCGAATTTCACTTAGTGGGAACAAAAGTGGAAGTATTTTGACGATTAAAAGTTAGTAATACCAGATATTTTTCCTATTAGGTCGTAAGAGGCAAAGTGGATTTTGAAGTCGAAATGTCGGGTGCAGCTCAAACACGACAAATCACAAAACAGACAGTTCAAAAACCCGACATTCAAAAACCAAACATTTAAAAAGCAGACATTTCAAAATGTACATATTCTGAAGATATAATTAATTATTGAATTCTAAATGTACTTAATAAATAATCCAGGGGTCAAACTGATTTGACCTTTAAGTGACCTACAAAATCCCTTAGTCAAACTTCCAGTGAGACCTCAAGGAAGGCGACCCGAGATAATTTTTTTAATGTACTGAACGCACCAATCGGAGGTGTCTGTGTTTTGCAATGTCAGATTTTGAAATGACTGGTTTTTTAATGTCTGTATTGTTAAATATCACCTTTTTGAATGTCGGCATTTTGAAATATCTGGTTTTTGAATTTCGGGTTTTTGAAATGCACCCGAAATGCCGACGGTTAAGGAATTTGTGACAATTGTGTTCATTATCGATTCTCGAACTTAATCGATAAAGTATAACATGACGAATGTTTTCGTAACCTATGTAAGCAAATTATGGCAATATACAGAAAACAAATAGATAGTCCCCAGTAACTTAAAATCATCGTTTTAGCAGGAAGAGGAATTTTAAACCGTAATAGAATAATAACAAAGAATAGATGATAAGGAATAATTTACAAAATTGGATCATCAACTGGTGAAAATTCATCACAGAGTGGTTTCTCACAATATTATCATCAATATTTTCCAAGCAACTGTCTGTTGGAAAACTTTGGAGAAATTTGTGACACATATTGATGTTGGATTATCGCAGTAATCCTACTTGGTAAAAATGCTCTATAACCATTACCATTCTACTATATAAGTATTAATTTTAACCCGAAAGTGGAATTAAAAACAAATACAGAGGCATATTGACCAATCAAGATATTACGCTCTCATAATCGAAATGAGGTAAATATATAAGGTTTCAATTATTTAATAGTTGATCCGATATTGACCTATAAGTTTATTCAACTTTGAAGGCTAATTTTCGTATGGATTTGGGAAAAACCTAAGATACTACTTTAAAGTCACAAGACATTAAATGAATAGCTTTTGGTTGTATTTGCGTAAAATTTGATATGTGTTCAAGTCGTGCAAGTATTTTTTACTTTTAGGACATTGTCTGTTCGATAATGAAGTAGTAAATTTTACGTAATTAATTCATTTTGACTTTGGTTTCCTCGAAACGACTTATCCTGCTGCTTAGATTTCGATCGACTGTGATGGGTATTTTCAAAAAACATATGGAGCAAAAACACACTTGCACCACATACCTATCAAATATTTGAAATCAGAGAATCTTTCTACTAAAAAGTGCCTTTGTCTTATATAATGTAAACTTTGTGTTCTAATGACACAATCGTATTGAAATTTAATATTTCTGATGTTATTCTTATTATTAATACACTGCATTATTATTATTATGATTATTATTACATATAATTATTATTGTTATATTGTTTCCAGCCTCGATTAAAATTTAATAGTACAATTCATATAAAAACTATAAATTTTATTTCTAAACCTTTTGTTTAGAATGACGATCAGTGAAATTAAGTTACAGAGATAGATTTCTAATTGACCAATTGAACGCATTTGTCATGAGGAAGTCGTGTATTTTAAATATAAAAAAAGATTTTTGGTTCTATGGATTTTCCCACATCCTTGTGAACCATCATATTGGTATCATAGCGACATCTTTGGCATGGATACAGCAACTGTTTCTTGTCCATGTAATCTATAAATTCAAGGGAATATTCTGTTGCGCAAAAGTTACAATTCTCTACGATGGGATGAATTTCGGTAATGAACAATCAACGTACATTATCTTGAGCACTGCGAATCCCATAGTCCAGGAATAAACATTGTCTAATTTAAGAAATCATTAAGTATCCGACGAATTCCAGAAACGGACGAGGTTAATGGAAGACCCCACTGTTTCCTGAATGCATTCATTCCTGACTCAAATGCTTTCGATTCCTAGGGATTTACATCGTCCAGAAGATTCGCCGGCTTAGATTCCTTGAATTCCTCAATTCTTAGGTTTCACCTTGTCGGGCTTTCGTCGTAATCCGAACCGAACTGTGGGACGCGTCGGGACAAACGTCGACGGGACATAATTCACCAGAGGCAACGGGAAAGTTGGTGTCGGAGGACTTCGAGGATCTTCCTGTTCGGTACGCGGTAAGATGCGAGACACGAACGAACCGTCCGGGCAACCTTCGTAATTTATCCTTGGACGAGGATCGAGACACTCCGGGACGGGATCGGCTTCTCTTCCCTAGACGAGTCCGGAAGAGGGATTCGTGTTCCGACGCTGTTCGATCCTCTCCTAGGACGATATGGATTGCCTCAAGGATCGTATTGCCTGCGGCTGAAACTTGGTTCAACATCGCGGGGTGAAACAAACCGGTCGCGTGCGTGTTCACTGCGTATGCAGACCCCATCGTAGTTCGCGGTTGAGGGTCAATCTCCTCCAATCTCCCTCACCCGTCCCCTTTCTCCATCACCTAACCACCATCTTCTTCTGCGTCTTCCTCGACCTCTTCTTAGGTCCCTTCTTTTGTTCATCTTGCTTCATTGCGTTCTTTTCTTCCCCTCACCGCTATGTGTGCTTTTTTTATTCTTCTTCAGTTTTGCCCTGGAGATGTGCAACGTTGTTACGCTCGAAATCGACCGATCGACGTGCTCCGCTACTGGATGAAGCCGACGCGGCTCAACTATTACCAGTCCCTGCACGGTGTAGGGTCTAATATCCAACGATAAAGGCCTTCGGCTATCATTTTTTTCGGAGATGTAACTAATGTTCTCTTTTACTGCTGAAGCATTTTTATTGCATTTACTAAATATGTAATTATTGCTTAATACCCGATTGTCCCCTCAATACTTCGTCAATGGTGTTATTATAATAAATTGCTATCGATAGTTAGCTATATACTAAATTTTATTTTGGCAGTATGAAATTACTAATTCGTCAAAATTATATATAATTTCATAATTGGCAGGAACACATCAGGAAGACATTGACACTTCGATTCGAGCATTGAATCTGCGAAAACTTCAAGCAGTTGGATTCTTCAAGGAGCGAACGGGAAACCAGTTCATCACTATTGAATGGCCGGCCTTGTCTAGATGGTTTATCTCTTTACGCACTGGACATAGTAAGCCATTGTGATGCCACGAAAGAGCACCCGATGAATCGTGAGCTCAAACTCTCTAGGGCTCCTGCTTTTACTACTGTGGCTGAAAGCATCCGATCTTCGAAGCTATTTACGAAGCGGTGTCGTGAAAAGGCGTTGTACTTATTGTCACTATTCTTACTACCTCGCAGCTGACGTTGATGAAAGTGCAATTGCGGCTGATATAAGAGGCAGGTCGCTGGAATGCATTTTTAATGGAATTTTCTATTTACTTTTATACGTATATTGTTTTACATACAATAAAATGGAACATTATTTTACCTGACCATGATTTTGTATATTTAAGGTTTCTTTAAAAAATTACTTTAGTAAGACAGCGACGGTAAGTATTAAAACAATATTCAATGTGAACTCTTCTTATAATGAAAAACATAAGTAAAATACGTTATTCCGCATAAATCAATGTTATTTCATGTACTAATTTTTGAACTGGTCAAACTTATCAAATTTGATAAAAAATCAATCAAAACAGGGGATCAAGTGTGACGTTTTTATGATGAAACTTATTTAATCTACTTTAATCATAAATTGATTGATTATTTTTTAGAAAATAAATTTTGCAATATTTTAAGATTAAATGAATTTCATATCGTATTGCGTCTTTGTGGAGACACAATAGGCGCAACGCATCGCACGGACATCACGAATGTTTGTATGGCCTTGCAATGTAAAGTTTTCCAAAACGTGCTGGAAGCGGTCGCATCGCATACATTATCGTGCATTTGCATATGCGTATAGTTAAATTGACTTATGGCCACAGCTCGAGATACACGCGACCGCATGGTTATGGCTTGAGTTTTTTTTTATTCGCTCCTTTCGTTTTACTTCGGTTAAAAGTACAAAATCGGTACAAAATGGATGAAAGGAAGAAGTTGTATAGGAATTTTAGCTTGAGTAAAGTAATGGAATATCAAATACGTAAATATGATTTCTTTTGTCAACCAACATTTCTTTGTCATTTTTCGGGACTTAATGCATTGTTTGTTAAACATATCGCTCGACGTCTATATTTGAGCTAATATTGATTCTTTGAAACGAAATACTCTAATTCGCAAACATGTGAATTCTCTCTTGTATTTTATTTTTTCACAATTTCTAAAGTTTTATGTTACCTGAAACCATATTTGAAATCTTAAAACAGAACTCCTTGTTTGGATGTTGATAGATAGTTTCATTTGTCAACAAGTCGCGTTAGACGAAATGTCACCCAACCAGTATACGATTAGGTGAGTATTAACATTTTTGTTCTTTTCGACATAAATCAAAATCATTTATTTTTATATATTACATCCTAATAAATTTAATGTTTATTAATCTATTCAAATCTTAAGCAGCCGCATTCGTAAAATCGCAAGGTATGAAACAAAATAAGGACAAAAAGACTACTGTGCGAAATGTTTTATATTTGATTGCACTGGGTAAGAATCAGCTTTTCGTGCAGTTTTGTCAAACATGACCACATGTCAATAACTGCTCTATGTAGACAAAAATACATAAAGACTTGAACAACTCTACTATTTAAGAGAAACAAAGAATACTGTTAAGCCATTGAAACAACATACACTGAGAAATTTTTTTCTTTACAAAATTCCTACATTGTCTGATATAAGCGGGATATACTTGGAAAATGCCGATAATTCCTATAATTCTATGAAAAACTGCCCATACTGGCGTGGAAATTTGGATACAGGGTTTTTGATTAATTCACGAAAATGTAGAATATGTCTTCATTTTTAGAGTATATTCCACTGAAATCAAACGGTACAGGAATTTCTCCGAAAATTTTTCTGAGTATAATGGTCACCAAAAGACAGGATGTTTAAGAAAATCGCACGTATAACCTATAAAAACTTTAATTTGAACTAAGAAACATTTTATGGTATATTTTTCGGATAGACTCCAAAATCTAATTTTATCACCGAAAAATGGTTTTCAGGCAGGTTGTACTCAGTCATATCTATTCTAATTTTTATCGGAATTACAACTTTTTTTAATTTGAATACTGAAAAGCTCAGCATTACAGCAGTGCGTGGCTTATTTTGATAAAGAAAATTTAATTACGCTTTGAAAGCTCTTTTGCTGGTCAAGAATTTATGGAATTATGTTATAAGAATATTTAGCTAAATTTACATTGTATATAAAAAAAATGCTAGACACACTGTAAAACAATCTTAAAATTGTTACATTTTAAATGGTATTATAATTAGTTAAAGTATAAGGGGTAATTAAGTATGTCCTTTTCTAATAAGTCTTGTTTTTGTTACGTCTTAAATTAAGCTTGTATTCGCCTTTAATTTAAAACTTTGTTACAATGCAGGTTTCTTTATTGTGTACCATTTAAAAGAGGTCAGATACACTCTGTCGTTTCAAGTTTACCTTGTTTATAAATAAATGTTTTCTCGCGATACGTTTTGTGTTATTTGTGATTGGTTTGTGGATCTGCGGATTTCCCTAAAATCAGAAGATAACATTGCTACAATATTGCCGGTATATATAAGATTGCTGGTATGACCCTATATAGTATGACTATGTTCATAGTCTTCGAACTTCCTTATCTTCTCCAGTGCTATGGCATCATCATCCTTTCCAAAAATTGGATGACTGCCATTTCTATAAACCAAACGTATGTAGACATGATTGTATACAAATTGAACTTCCTTCTATTCACCAACTGCCTTTAAGTCAGCCCCAGTAAACGAATATAAATTCAGACGTCCAGAGTTCGAATTGGGAAATGTAATGATGAAATCATTTCTATTATTGTAAAGGAATTAAAATGAATTCTTATTTACCGTGCTGAATTCGAATTCTTGAAGTCAAAATTCATTTTCGATTTGTGGTACCATATCATCACCGAAGAAGATAAGGTCATTAGAAGACTATGAAAACTTTAGGATTTCCATTTCATGTATTCCTATAAACATTTGACACCCGAGAAGGTTGTTTCATACCAAAGATTTATAGAGGCAGGCGCAAATTTAGCATTGTAGCATTCAATAATACTGATTCTCAGCGAAAAGTCTCCGAGTTCAAACATTAGAATTGATATACTAACCTCATCAATGACTGGTTTTACTCTTAATAGAGCAAAATAAAAGATTTAAAGTTGTATACTGAAATATAAGCAAAGTGTTTCTGGTTCGAATTTTAGATTTTGAGTTATCAAGTCCAGGGACAAATTCGAATGTAACTGTATCTATAAATTGTAAAACCCGAAATCTTCGCTATGCGCTCTAAATGATAAATAAAAGTATTAATTTGTTTTGAAAAATATTAATAGCATCAATTTCAGTAAACTAATCACCTTTTTGTCACACCAGCACGAAAAGTTCATCTTTCCGCCCGGAAAGGAGGGCGGAAAGTGCCCGATTACCGCCCGGTCTGATAAAGATGGGCGTCACCGGGCGGGA
The DNA here is from genome assembly GCA_030407085.1 of Trichopria drosophilae. Classification (NCBI taxonomy): domain Eukaryota; kingdom Metazoa; phylum Arthropoda; class Insecta; order Hymenoptera; family Diapriidae; genus Trichopria; species Trichopria drosophilae. The sequence goes on along the minus strand of CM059583.1, from coordinate 11,186,993 downwards.
GAATTTTGTTTCCTCTTGCTTACAGTCTGTTGAAAGTCTTTCATCGAAAAACAATCTTTCACGCTGTGAACATCATTGAATTTGCTTCACAACCGTGGACCTATTTACACGCCCTAAAGGTTAGTTGGACTTTTCTTGTACGAGTGTGACAAAAAATAGTGTACGTAATGTACTATTATTGCTGAAATACGTCCCTTATTTAATCGAAAAATGATACCGACGTAACGTACTACCTACAAAACCGAAAAATGATGACTGTATAATATCCTCGATTATTTGACCTTGTAACAATTGACTATATTTAAATCGCTGGTAAAACACAGTGATGTCGAGTGCAACAATTTTCAAAGTATTCTCAGTGAAAACAAATATTACTTTACTCATTTCACTGCTTCTGAAGTGAACACGTTGAAAGACACTGATTGAGCAATGAGTATTCAGTCCCTGCTCAGAAGCAGTGCCTCAAATGAACAGAGTAGTATTTTGTAATTTTAAACGATGCCGATTATCCTCAAATAAATTTTTTATGGCACTATTTTTTTAAAAGGCACAAACCCTATGCTGACGATGTTTCTAAGTACAATCACAAAATGTTTCAATTAACGAAATGAGAAAAACTTAACTTACATTATGTAAATTTAGAGAAAAATTCCTAACAATTTAAAGCTGATAAAACCCTGTCGATTTTAATTCTTTTTAGTTCAACAAAGGTTTATTTGTAGCGGCGTTAAATTTATTTTCCAAAAGTTAATCACAATCTCCAACATGGAATATTATCGAAAAATCGTCGTCAAATTTGAAAAAATAACACTTTTAACTGTAGCCTCTTTAGTTTTTATTATATAAAAATGAGGAATTACATTATTAAAGACAATTACGAGGTACAGTCAGAAAGGTACGTTTTTCAGCTTTCAAAAAAATTATAGTAGTAACAAGTGATTGTTCACATAATCTAACCCAAAAACTTTTTTTGGGCCATAAAATTAGATGCACCGGATATATTGGAAAATTACATCGTACCATTATTCTTATGCTCTTCTTATTTTTTTCTGGTTGAAGTAACCAGAATTCTGGTACGTTTAACAAGAATATTGTTGTTTTAACTAGAGATATTGTGAAAACAATTATTTTCTAATTAAACTACCTAGAATTCTGGTTATTATAGCCAGAGAAAATAGTACCGGAACATATTTTTGAGTGTAAACCTACAACATGAGCTAAGACCCCATAGGAGTGTGAGATCGCTGTCAAGTCGAATTCTCTTTTCAACACAAACTGTAAAACAAGTACTTAACGTTTATGTAAATTAGCATATGCTTAAAACCTTTCAGCGTGGTAAAATTTGCGTATTTGGCCATATTTCGAATTATTTGTTTCACAAAAGATAATTTTCTGTTAACTATAGCCGTATTATTTGCGAAGTATATTCTTGTGTTGAAAACTATGGCAATCTCAGCATTTCCTATCGTGTTGAATTTTCAAACAAAAAAATTGTGGTTAACCATGTTGTAACATAAATGCGTAAATTTTCGTTTTAACTCAACATTACTTTACTTTGGAATTCGACGTAACAAGGAAATTCTGAGGATCTCAACTATTTCAAAACCAAAAAATAATTTGGAAATGATAATGCTATTATCAAAATAAAATTGACCTTTCCACAAAATTATCAAAATATGGCAAAAGATGCAAATTTTGCTTCCTGTTTCCCAATCATGCAACGGACAGCGATCTAAGAATGAATGATTGTTTTCAGGGTGGATATAAAACTGCGGTTACCAACAGAAAATTCTCTTCGAGTTACAAAACCGAAAAATACTTCCCAAAAATACTGCACTTGTTAGAAGCAATATTGGTGTGAACAAAAAATAAAATACAATAAATACTTTCTCAAATAAACAAATATGTTACCACTCTTACTTAAATTTATTTAGTATTCAGTAATTACGATAAGACACCTTGAAATTACGAGTACATATTTAACAAAGAAATTATGTTTGTCAAGAAAATTTATTTTCTCAGACACTATACTCTATGCTCACGTTCCAGTTAAAAAAAATTAAATAAGAATAGTATATTACAATTTAAGAACATGATTTCAGGAAGAACAATAAATTTCACACGTGCATTTTAGACAAGGTTAAAAGTATAGGATACTTATGTGAAAGCATTCGCTAGACTTTCGCGCTCTCTTCGTTTCCCTCACTGACTCATTCTTCTTTTTGCTCTTTCTTGTTTTTTAATTCTCGCGTACACCGAGCGAGAGAATTTATTATCGTAAGCTGGAATTTCGAGAATAAAGGAGCGCGACTCTACATCATAGGGGACAAAAAAAGACTTACAACATAATGCCGGTGGTACCTTCATGTACGTGTGCTGGCAATGCGTTAAATCATTCGCGCGGTGACATAAGGCAAATTCATCTCTCGCCGCTATTAACATTTAAATATTTAATCCACGAATGGGTCTATATTACAATTTTGCAATACTAGCCGGTCAAGAATAATCGATTCTTAAGATTACGTATTTTTGAGCTGGAACGCGCGTAAAGACCGTTTTTGTGAAGAAGATAACCGTTCAAGGATACGTTGTTATGATGGATGTAACTTTCATCTCAGAAACTTTTGTTCTTTTTTAAATATCAAGTTATAGTTTTGAATTTCAAAATAATAATCGCAAAAAGGCTAATTCAGCTATTTTAAAAAATTGAACGTATTGTAACAAATTATTTTAATAAATTTTAATAAAATAAATTTTAATAAATTTTAATAAAAATCTGAGCAGAAATTCTGGATGCAAATTACGCCGGAACAACGTATGCCGAACAAATAATGGACCGAATTGTGGCTGTTCATATTGGGGAAAGTTTTGTGTCTCATGCAAGGCTTTAGCGAATCAATGATCCGTCCTATTAATTTTGAGAATATTTTGTAGTTTTGATATCTTTACTGAAATTTGCAATCCTTAACAAACGATATTTGTAATATTATTACTTTTTTCTCAGAGTAACAAAGCCAGTGGTTATTTTTAATGCAATATATATAACCTAAAAATAAAAAGTTTGGAATGAAATATCCATACGAAATCTTTTGGACATTTAAATCTATTTAAAATTCCTCCGTGATAATAGAGATATATACTAAATTTCAGAACAGAAAAAGGCAGACCGTTGACATTCAGTTGACGTATTAAAACTAGAGCAGTTTGACATTATTATTGCGAAATCAAAATTGTTATTTATGTTGAATAATATATTAACATGTATCACATTACCAACAAACATTTTGGTACCATATCACATTTTATCAAATTCATCTATTCCGGTGTTAAAGTATAATAGTTACATTATAAGAATATGATTTCATTTAGGAAGATTATGCACATATTTCCCTACGAAAAAAATATCTACAGTGGAGTTGGCACCGTATTTTAACATAATAGTTATATCAAAAAAGTGTTTGCAGACTGTTTCATTGCGTACCACAATTTCGAAATTTTGTATATACTGCACTCAAAATATTGGTACACCTATTCCACATCAAAAATATTAATCATTCCGCACCGAAACAATTAATCGCAATTCCGCTTTTAGTTTATAAACTAATTTTAGGTAGAGCTACGTTCTTACAGTTTTATTTTGGCAATCGAAATTGTTATTAATTTTCATCAATGTTAGAACAGTGAACTTTACATTGTTGACTGCAATCAGATTTTTCCTTTAAGCGTAAAAGTGTGATTGAAACATGCGGCACGCACAATTGACAAATATCGTTTATAAGACGATATGTTATAGAGAGACCAAAGTAGTTTGGACCTGATGTTTCGTAGGCCCACCGTTTGATGGCGTAAATGTATCGCTTTGAATGAAAATATATTAATGATTGATAATCTGTGTCAAGATATAAGGATGATAAGCAATTGTTAAACTACGTTTGCCCGTGACTCATATTGATGTCGAGTGAACTACTAATATGTAAGCAACATTGGACGTATGTTGAATATTCGATTCAGTGCATTTGCTATTAGTGAAAGTTCACTAGTGGAGTGCAATTAGATGGAAAACGATTAATATTAAGGAATACTTAGTAGCACTATGGATTTTAAAAAAACCTCCTCGATTGTCTTGCAACTAATATTAGTAAAAACGGGACCATCACAAAAATGTAAGATTTTTTTATAAATTGTAAATTAAGTTGTCAAAAAGTTAATTTTTTATATTTATTTGGGACGTACTTCGATATCTTCGGAAGTTAATCAAGTATGCAATTGCAAGTATGGGCTCATATGTTCTTTGAGCTCCTTGAAAATGAAATCAATATTAATCTTTTCAACATTCGAAATTAAAAAATGTAAAATAAAGTATTTTGTTGAAATTGAAGTTGCGAAATTTCACTGAAACCCTTTAGATATTCTTGTATTTGATGTTACCTACAAAGTTATGTAGTAAATGAAGGTTTTCTAAAAATTGTACCATAATATTTTAAGTATATTAAATCTTGTCATATTTTCCGGTCATAAATCAATATTTCACTAATTTACTCAAATTGTGCGTGGAATGCACATACTCTTATCTTTTGGGACTCATTAAAAACAAACTTATTAGTTTTTAGCATAGAATGGCGGATACGTGATGGCGGTAACAAGCAGTGCTAATTCTTTAAAAATAATATTGCCGAATGTTTTCACAAAGAAATTATAATTTATACAAAATATAATTTCAATAGATGTGAGAAAGACATTTTGTATTAGTCCTGCCACAAATATATTGTTAGTATTATTATTGTATATCAGTTTTTCATGTAATTCTCGACAAGACAAATTGTACAAGCTGTGAAACAAGATGACTCGTCTATTCAACACATAATTTTTCAATACAAATAAGCTTTCATTACAAGGCAATTTCATCGCACACATTCCAACACATAAACAATTCATGATATAATTTGTCAAGATATGACCATTTCAACATAGTTTACTAACATTGCACAGCTTAACAAATATTTGTTGTCCTCTAAGTAAGAGTCAATTCTAAGGAGTTTTGCTCCAGAATCCACATATTTCTGCCAAAATATTCAATTGGCTATAATTTTTTAGATATTTTGGTCATTTTGATAAATTGGCTCTTAATGTTGGGACAACAGTTTTTTTGGACTGTGAATAGATACTAAAAAATGCCGAAAATCCTATTTTTTACCCCTTTGATATTCAATATCTCAAAAATAGAGCGAATTTGACTCTTATAAGGCAGGTTACTTATAACATGGAATTCTTAAAGTTTTATTGGGCTGTTATGATTATACATATAATATAATATAATAAATTTCCTTATTACATAATTTAATAAATTGTATAGTTTTGACATTAAGCATTGATTATAATTTAATAGTACGCTATTCCTCATAAATAATTCATTCTATTTATAGTTTACATATTCAATTTTTCAACAAAATATATTAATTACAATTTCTCGTAAGTTCTCTCCTTCATTTTCTCGGTAATTTCAGTACTTGCACAATGATAGATTCGATAACGTTAGGATAGCTTAACATAAGTTAGTGTTCGTATTTCAAGAACCATGGTTGTTGTTTTGTGATGTAGAGTTAGGGTTGGCATGGTACAATTATGTTAAGCCGGGTTATGTATACGAGATTAGGTTAAGTTGAAGTATGTTAGATTAGGTTAGTGTAAATAACAATTTTAAATTAAGTCTAGTTAACGTTCATATTCATGTGCACTTGGATTTTATTTTGTGATGAAAAGTTTATCTTCCGATGGTGGGGATAGGTTAGGTTTGTTTCGGTTAGTTTAGATGAAGTTAGTTCGTTTTTTTTTCTGGTGAAACGGTCATGTAACGTAAAGTCTATGTTGAAAAATTGTATAATAGTCGTGGTATCGTTCAGCAATACTTTTCTGAATACAGAAGTATAAACAGTGGAGGATGATGATGGTAGTAGAATGACATTTTTACCTGTGGCCTGTACAAATAACTTAAATCTCTCTCAAATTCTAGAGTTGCATATAATGCTAACCAAGAAACATCAACATAATTTGCTCTGGAAATAAAGAATTAATTACACTCTTCTAAAAACGACACCTTCAGGTTCACATTTTGGAAAACAATTTTCAATTTATATTAATGTGAATTCTTACTGCAAGACGAGTGATCGGTTTCGATGCCGAATGCTGAAATTGAATAAAGTGTGCTGAAAGACAAGAGTAAAGGAGAAAAAGATGCAAGAGGTAATATGTCACCACATGGCGTTGGGGTGTTATGATCTAATTGGTGGCAGAGTCAAGTCGTGGGGTCGGCGACAGGAAGTGACGCGAAACCATTGTGCCCCACATTATTATAATATACGTATATTATATGTGCTTGTATATATCAAGCTCGATGAGGAGCAATATCAATATAACACCGAGAGGCGAGAGAATACGATGAGAGGGATGCCATAATTTAAGCTGCTTCATTGTTAAGTCGGGCAGAGATAACCAGTGCGTTTGCGACCGACGCGCTTGAATCGTATCGTACCAAACAATTCATCTTAAGTGGAAAATTCAATTGTCATTTAGAAAAGTGGTTCGGATATCTATTTCCCAGTGTCAGTGATTGGCATAATTTCCAAATGTGATTGTATCATCCGATTAACTTAAAATTCCATATAACCTCATGACTCCATACAAACTATCTATCTATTTTGAAGTAACTATAAATTTTATATTAGTTCTCTCTTAAATACTAATTACGTCAAAACATTATAAAACACATCATTTTACTTTACATAATCTAACAGTAGTTCATCCGTTGCTAGTGTTCGAATTTATTTCAAGCCTCTTGTAAATAAAAATGACCCAAGAATTTTTAAATTAATATGTACAAAATTCTGTTTGAACACAATTTTTTGCATTAGTAATTATTTTTCCATTTGTGGGGTCCTATTCTGAATTTTCAGCAATATTAAAATAAAATTTAAAAACTATTTAATTTTTCAATTTTGTCACTATATTTAGTGAAATAAAAATTTAATATTTTTTTCTAAAATTATAATTTTTGACAAGATTAAAATTTCGCAAAATGTGTACCCTTATTTCTTATTGAGGGTTTGAAAAATAAAATGAAAAAGAACCACCGAAAAATATTCAAATTTGCAATTTTAATCAAATTGTGAACTGTATTTCCAAAAACCCATACTTTCTGTCTCTTTGAAGCTGTGCTTATGACCGTCATTTGGTGAGCTGAATACAAATATCATAGTGAAAATTGGCACCATGGTCAAATTCAAGGTGAAAACAGGTCAAAGCACGTTATTCCTGCCGTTTTTTTCTGCATTTTTTTTTATTTATTTTCCGACGCTATTTATGCATGCCCCATCTCTTCTAGTAACAGTTTATGAAATCTTATTTTTCATTATTATCAAATTGTTCGAATGGTTGTTATCGTTTTACGGTCGAAACATCGAAAGTATCCTTATATGGGTTGTAAACAGTGCCAAAAGTGTCAATAAATTTTGTGCTCAACATTTTTTATTTTAGCTCATGTTTAGTGTTTAGTATCATTTCCTAATGTGAAGTTTCAAATGATAAATTGTTGTGAAAATTCCCAACGCAAAGCATGCAAAAATTATTTTCATGGAAATTTTACCATTTCAGGTGGTAGTTTTGGGACGGACTTAGAGAATGAGAAAAATTTTCATTCTTTCTGAAAAAAATGATTGTAAATTCTTGGCTTGTTACTATTCAAAAAGTAAATATACAATGCAAGATTCAGTAATTTTTATTTCAATATTGGCAGTTTTCTCCGTCCTAAAAATCTGTCCGAAAATAACTATCTGAAATGATAAAATTTAAAAGAAAATTTTTCTCCGTTTACTGTAGATTAGTAAGAGTGTCTATATAAAACCCTTCATCCTGTACACGTTCCAATATTTTTCGAAGGTTCTTTTTTATTTTGATTCTTAAATCCTTGGTAATAAATAATGTTTTAATTTTCAAAAATCCTAAACATGCCGAAAAAATTTTGTCTTCACATTATATTTCAACCATAATGGTGCCAGAATACAAATAGGAAATTAAATTATGTTTAATTCTATTTAAAATATGTTTTAATTCAGCTAAAAATTCACGATTGAGTCCTCTTAACGGAAAATCAGGTAGCCACATAAAAACTTATTTTTAATCTTGCTTTTCGTGTACAAATATAATATTCTCTGGAGGGAAACTAAATGAAACCTGAAGGAATTTAGAATATTTATTAGTTCTCAAACAATCGCGAATAAAATTTAACAGTGATATTAATCAACAAATAGTTCTACTGTGGTAAAATAACCGTTGTAATAATTCTATATTTAAATTCGTATTGGCAAAAGTGAATGTTTATGTTATACCTTCTACATTCATAAAATAATAAATCACCGATTGACATCTAATTATTTTGTGATAAGTGTAAAAGATATTTCATGATAAGTGGTAAAATGAACTCATAGTTTATGTGGGAAAATGAAGCCATATAGGACAGTTTTGTCCTATAGACAAGTCTTGTAGAAGAGGGGTGAGTACAGGAGCTGACAGTTCAAAGGCTCGAGCATGATTCATGTCTCCAAATGACATGGTACTGCATGTATTACCATATACACGAAGCTACCATTATTTTTCGTTTTTGCACTTTTTATTCGAATTCTGCCCGGTTTCAATCGATTATAAAAAAATGACTCTCTCAACGAAAACGGAGATTTATATCTCGAATGCGCGGTAGCTTTTTAACGAAGTCGATTTTTAACACCTCTCTTGCATAATTGCGTCTACTTTTAAGCGTTATTTTTGCCGCGTCGATAAGAGGTGAATATTTTTCGAAAATTATACCTTTTAGCGAGATTGATGATTATTACATTTTTGGGAAGTGTTACATTTTCTTTATCTTTCCGAATATTTTAAATAGTGGAATTTAAAGTTCTGAATTGTTGTAAATTATAATGCTTAGGAGAATGATTAGCGTTTAAAATGAATAATTTGTATTTATGTAGATTTTATAATTGTATACAATAATTAATTTTAAAAATGGATGTTTATCTTGTTTTCAGTAATTAATTTGGACATACCAGAAATTGAATAGAACACTGCATATACTATTACACTGTCAAAAAGAAATACATTAAATTTAATGAATATGTGCTAAAGAAGCACATTTCACTTTCGATATTAAACGCTTTTTTATATCAGACCTTACATTTAATGTACATAAAAAATGTAAATATTTAAAACGTAATTCAATTATCCATAAAATATCCTGTAACCCCTTAAACGGGATCCTGAAAAAATTCAATTTAATGTATAGTACCCCCGATAGAAATAAAATTTAATCTAACTATTGCTCGGTTTTTGGCAATATTAGCTAAATGATGGCCAGTTGCTGCACTGTTTTTACAAAAAGCACATAAAATATTTAAGACCAACAACGTAACTGGTGTCTAACCGATAATTTATGTAATAATATCCAGATCTTTTTTGTGATCAACAAACATTGGTATAGCCAGTTTTTATGCAGATTCTGTCCAGTTTTCAGCCATTTTGGTTTTGGAGTAGACATTTTTTAAGGTAGCTATTATTAGAAAGAAAGATATTGAGTACAATTTTTATATTTAATATTAGTACTTGATTCATCAATATAAGTATTATCGTCATCATCGTTATCATTATAATCATCATCTTCTTCAGCATCATCGTCCTTAGCATCATCATCTTTAACGTCGTCATCGCCATCATCATCAGCATCATCATCAAGTGTTATTTGTTATAATTGTCGTTAACATTTTCATCAATTATTTCGTCAGAGTTTATATAAGTATGTGATCAACACGGACAGGTACGTTTTCTTCATAATTTTCCTGAAATACATAACATAATTTAATCCTTTTTTTTGGTCACACTACAAAAATTTTAAACGGACAAGACGAAGTGATCTAAAAAAGCTCACAAAATGTAGACGGATGATAACTGACGCAATAAGCGAATAACTGACTATTGACTTCTAATTTAATAACAAGGTATAATTTTTCCAAGAACCGCGGAAAATGAAAAGAATAACAACCGTGGCATGTAAACAAAATACTTTATGGATTGTAAATATGTCGTAAATTTTGCATTTGATATTCGCCCCTGTCTAATCCACTATTATTTTATACATATTGTAAATAATTTTTTGGAACGGTTATTAGGTAGGCTTCTTAGACAAATGTATGAGCTTTAAATGTATTTAATTATATCTACTATGTAGCGTTTTATTAAAAACACACAGATTTGATGATTTCTGCCTATAGCTATTTCCTAGTTTGCAAAGCCTCTAGTTGTCATACTTTAGCACTATTTCTTTTTTACAATTTTTTTTAATACATTCGTTGAAATTAGAAATAAGATTATTCTTTAAAAATTCGTAAATCTTAAAACCCCTCTTAAATTATTCGTATTGTACAAAACTTAAATGTTTTGTTTATTTTCTCGTATATGTTCATATTTACATGTGTTCATTAGTTTTAATAATATTTCTTAGTTTTCATTATAAATGTTGATGTGACAGATTTATGCACATGTTTCTTTTTTGAAATCGCGTGATAATTTACACATACTCTGGACATAAGAGTCCATGCATGGCTTTTATCAGTATGTAATCTGAAGAACAGTATTTTATTCACGAGTTCTTGAAGTTAAGTTCATTCCATATTTACATTTTTCCTGAATTTGTTTTGCATTTTTTAAAATATTTTTTAGTAGTTTTAGAAAACATTTTTCACAATCAAATAGAAACATTTTTATTTGACGAATAATGAAACGTGATACCTTTGTCTTCAGAACTTGCAGTATATGTAATAAAAATGCAGTATTGTGTTATTTACATATTTATACAAATTTGGCAAGCTATTAACCAAACTAATGTCAGAAAATCCTAACGATATTAAAAGCTAAAATTCGACATGTATATAAAATGGTCCTAAAATTAATGTGTAAAATAACTTTATTATCCAATATTTTTACCTGAATCAGTTCAGATTATTCATTTTTAAATAGAACACTCTTGTAAGTACACGGAATGTTTGTTTAGTTGTCTCTTCTGAATGCAGAAACTATAGTCTCCCGAGTTCAGTACTATTTGCAAAGAAAAAACAAATTACTATCATGGACATGATAGTGTATTTTTCTAGGATTTTCCTGCATTGTTTGTTTATCTACGACGAAAAATGAAGACTGAATTAAAAAGATTTTCATGAGGCAGGAATTGAACTCGTTGTCTCCCGTTTACTGCGCTGAAGTACTAACTACTACGCTACGTTCGCTAGCATTCTCTTATACCGACTGCACTAACATTTATCTGTAAAGTTAAGTAACCTTTATTAAATGCAATTTGAATGCTGCGAACAAACGCGGTGTAAAATGCTAAGCTATTTTAGCCCGGACGAAATGTTAATCCATTTTTTCTGACACAAAATTAAACTACTTTTTCTCATTAGTAAACCTTACTTCGTTTTTGCAGCAACTCCGTTAATGCAAAAGGAAGGGCAGGGGATGAATTATAATCTGCGGGCAAATATTACATAAAATTTTAATTCGTTTTTGCCCCAAAGAATATTTTAAGCGATTTTTCCTCACACAATATTGTATCATGTTTGTTCACACTCCCTAATTCGTTTGGTTTTTGATCGCACGCAATATAATAATTGATTTTACTCGCTGCGTTTGTCTATTTGCGACTTATTTTTTGCAGTAAAAAATGCAACTAAAATTCCAATGATAACTATCCACTATTATTGTGTTTTTTTTTCATTAAGTCAACCAAAATTAGATATAAACTATGAACTCAGTTAGAAATCTCTATCACCCAAAAAATACTAAAATAGGTATTTTTATTTCAGTCTTTTACTCCAGAAAATAAGTCTCAATCATCAATTGAGAAATGTGCATTTTCGGACTTAATAGGTTAATAGAACCGTAGAAAAATGGTAGATTTGGTTGTAGAATAATGATAGTAGAATTAACAACGTCAAAAATTATCTCTGCGTAAAATTTACGATTTATAATATTCTGATTTATATTACTAATTAACTATTTTTAATATACAAAGAGGTTATTTTCTTTTAATCCATTTTAGTACATCTATTTTACTATTGCGGTACATTTGAGGTTATGTACGGTGACGGATATAGGAAACGGAACAATGTCATAGTGCTATTTTGCTACTGAAATAGTTTTCATCTCTTGTTTTCTATTTATCTGCTTAACAAATATTAGCACTAAATATATTTAAATAATACATTTAATTTCATGGTTCATAAAAATAATAGACATCTTTTAAAACAGATTTTCGTCGAACTTCATTTATAATTAAATTATAAACTAACTAAAATATAAATTATAATTACTATATCGGCTTCGTGGCGCAGGCAGTAGCGCACTGGAATGGAGTCGTAGGTCGTGAGTTCGATCCCCTTCCAGGGAACAATATTTCGAAAACGATTTTCAAACAGCAGCTTGCAGTTCGTAAGACGATCGCCACGTTGTTTGTTTACTTTTCGCAATGTTGTTTATCTGGCGGAAATCGACTCCTGGCCGATGCTGTACTTGGTGTAGGTTTCTGCAGCTCCTACATTTCATGCACATATATGTGAGGTATGGCGCCATCTCTGAAGACGATTTGCAGCACTCAAAAATTTAAGGAATAATTTATTTATAAAAATTCTGTAAAAAGGACGATATCGCCCGGAAATAACAATCATAAAACAATGTAATAATAATATTTATCTAGTCAGAACTTGATCACGCCAAAATGAGGAGGTTGTTGTGTTCCAACGCCTGATTCGGAGGTAAACAGAGACGACTTATCAGCTATCGGGGCTGGTGTCGGGTGCGAGTAAAAAAGTCGACAAATCAAAAAGTCCACAGCTAAAAAAACCGACAATCGAAAAGGCGACAGTCAAAAAGCCTACCCATAAAACAAATGGCACATTGACAAACGGACAGTCATGTTTTGAAGTGTTCGGCTTTTCAATTGTCGGCTTTTTGACTGTCGGCTTTTTGATTTGTCGGTTTTTCGACCCGCACCCCTGGTGTTCGGAGCATGGTAGAGCTGAAAGAAAACAAATGTTTAGATGGTTCAGCCAGAAAAATGATTACTCCAGTCATATTTTTTAGATTACATTCTGTGCATATTCTGGCATATCTGGTCAGTTGGACTTGACACTAACCTGTGCAAATTTCCATTTATTCGTATTTAGATGGACTCTGAGCGAGAAAAATGCTGTAATATTACTATAACGAGAGCCTGTCTACTCGGGGCTTGCTAAGAATAATCAGGGGACCCTATTGGTTTCTAGTCAAGTCTTGGTGCATAATCAAGTCGCATGGAGAAATTTCACGTCGGGTAGTTATATTAACTCTTGACTTCGTATCAAAGTTTTTCTACCCTAAAGTACTATTTAATCGAAATATTTATTATTATTACAATAATTTTCTTGCCTGAACTGTCGAGAAACACTTCTATGTATGACTCAGTTTTCAGTTTTAGAAATATGCAATGTACGTAGAGACTATGTATAAATACTTGCATAAATTTCTCTTTAATTGCTTAAATTGAATAACATTTGTTTTCTTTTCAAATTAGCTACTTCGTTTTTCGAATAAACGATAATGGAATTCCAACTTTTGTATGCTGAGAGTGCAGGTCTAAAGAGGAGTGGGACGATAGAGTATCGGCAAAATATCAGCTTCGGCCGTTGGAGGGACACGAACGGCTACTTGGTACGCGAAACGTACGCGCACGTAATTGCGTGTCCGTCCTGAAATTATTCATCTGGCCGACACTGGGCCTCGATCCTGTGCTACCCAGCGGTATGATAATGGATAGAAGTGCCAGTCATTATATACCTATACGTACGTGGCATCCGTCCTACACTCGCTTCTTCGTTCTGGTACGTAGATTGCACCACCTCGAGCCTGCCCCAGAATCTCTGATATGTGGTAGCCTCCCTTTTTAATGAAATGCGTGTGTGGGCGTGTACGCGTCTTAACACCGCCGGAAAATGGCGATCTAGAAGCCAAGATGTTATTAAAACTCTCAATTATACTACGAGGGGAAAAGGCCGCAAGCTCTATGTTTCGATTTCATACGGACGTTTTGGAGTGAATACGGATTGTATTTGACGTTAGTAAAATAATAAGTAAATTCAAAATTTGTCGGAATTTGGACAATTGAAATAAAAAGTAAATAGATAGGACATTGTGTGGTGATGTACATCGACGGATTTCATCTACAATTCGATATCGAACAGAAGTGTTTATTAACATCTCTTTGTGTATCGTCTCCAAGTGATGTCTATAAAATGAAGTATCCCTAACGATCATTTCTATCAAGTGAAGTATTCTCTAACGATGTTAAAAATGCACGGAGAGAAATTAAAAGTACCTACGGCGCCAAAATTTGGCAGTCGCTGCTTGGCTCTCTCAAACGTCGGTAGTTAAAGCTTCAGAAACTCGGGAGCCAAGTAGCTGTTGCTTGGCAATGGTAAACCAAATGGACAACCAAAGCTATCTACACCTTTTGTTTTAATTTCTCTCCGTGTGGTACATTTTTACTCGGGCGATATTGAAAACAGAATGAATCTTTTACCAACTGCAGTACTGGGCGTGGGTTTTTCCCCGCAATGGTGGGTTCTCCCCAGGCCATTGCACACCCAAATGCAGGCAACCTTTTAAGAAATGATCTCTAAAGGCTCTTCAAATAGGTGACGATACCGATAAAGTAGGTAACGACATGTATTGGTTCATAGTTGAAGAATGTCCTTGATGCACTACAGTGGCCCTCCCCTTATTTTAACTTCTATTATTTTAACTGCGTCCTTTATTTTAACTTTCTTTCGTCCTTTATGTTAACTTCTTCTCCTCGAGAGTTCCCCCACCATTCGCCATTTGAAAGTGTTCAAAAGAGTGTGGACTGCTGTTTGCGCTTGCGCATACAGGTGAAGAAAGACGCCACTATATCTCCTCTCTCTGTTTTTATGCTCTCATACTGCCAGTGGTGAGGATGAGGAGAAGCGGTAAAATAAGGGAAGAAGCCGCCATCTTCCTTGACTCGAAAAGTTAAAATAAAGGGAGGGTCACTGTATTGATGAACAAGTGAAAATCAGTGTGTTTGAATTAGGTGAAATGTGAAAAAGGGTTTTTGACAGCGAATGGTGGAAATTGGTCGGTATGGTCCGCAGTTATTGTTGGTCAGTCACGCACAGTGTTGGACCCCAAGTTTTTATCACAATAAAAGCAGTTTTGATTAGGATTGGCAAAATCAAAGAATTGCTATTTATCGCTATTCCTTCCATCATTAAGGCCGGAGAACAAAGTTCCGAAAATCATCACACCGAAAGGCCAAAATTTCGATATAGCATGGCTCCAGAGTGATTTTCTTCACTTTGTCAAATTAAAATACCTTGGAATCATGCAATATAGAAATTTTAGCCTTTCGGAGTTTTGATTTTCGGAACTTTGTTTCCCGGCCAACATCAACCAGCGATGTATTTGAGACTCTAAATACTGTTAAGTTTCGGAAATAAATTAGCAAAGCATGGCAGCGGATCATCGTAATCCGTACCATCTGGAGTGGGTTCTGCACGGTTCAACGAGATCTACGGTTGACCGTTTTGGTCATTATCACCAGTACTTTTCTGCTTCCTGCAAATTTCGCAGCCGTCCATCCCCTATCGCTGACACATCATAATTCTGAAATTGCACATCAATCGTCGGAGATAAAGGGCCGAAGGAAGAAAGATGTATGGCACATTGAAAATCGGCGCCTCTGTCTTGAAGAAGGATGGGAACGCGGCGTGACGCCGGCCGCCCGGGCCTTAAATTCCGCGTCGAAACGCGCCGTGCCGCACCGTAATTATAACCGGACGAATTTCCATGTGATGTACGCGCGCGGAGAATCCCGTGTCGGCCCTTGGAGCAGGTGTACCCTGAGCACGCGCACGCTGCCGTCGGTCGGATGTGCCGGTGTAGCTTTCGCGTCATTAAAACTCACTTAGGATAATACCCGAGCGATTGCCGCTTGAACTTACGTAGCGCCCGGGCGGTCGAGAGTGCTCTTTCTTTATCCGCGAGGCTCGACTCGCTTTATTCGCCGATCCTGATGACTTCTGCATCCCGAGTTTCCGAGACGTTCGAGCCTCGCATGACTTATTACAGTCATTACCCCGCGTTTCCTTTTGTCTCTGTTTAAGGCCCTACGGCTTTCATTTTGTGATGCAAGAAATAATGGTGCGCTGCCCAGTAATTGTTGCGTATATGCGTTAGGCCTATAGAATTACGCGAAGATGCGAGAGAGAGCGCTATTTTTTAGCCTGATCGTGTGCGGTTACACGATAAAACTATAGGCCGCGCATACGCTAACGGTAATTGCTACGAAATCATATTATAGTATTGTGGAAAGCGAGTTTTTGTCTCGTGCGAGCGATCGTTACGTGATGGACCTCGACGCTAATGTCGTTTTTCGCTTTCCTGCTCTCTCAAATGATGCTGGGGAATCTTGACCGTGAGTTTTTGTTCAATCGGATAGAAGATGTGGTAAAAGATCATTTCGAAGAGCAACACTTGTTCCCAATGGCTTAGACAATATAAAATAGATAGAGATGGCTATCAGAAAAATCTATCCTAGCTGAGTTAAAATGCTTTGTGATGTCAACATACGATAGCAACTCATGGCAGATCCTCGAAATACTATATTTGGAGTACAGCGGGGTGAAAAAGCCATTTGAAATTACTTCGACCCAGACTAAGTCTGGACGAAGTACTGAATTTGGTCACTTCGGGCAAAAAAATTACCATATAGTTTTTCATCAAATGTCGACGTTTCAGACCCTAAGGAACCCAAATCAACAATAAAAAAATTTGTGTCCGTGATCTTGTACGTACGTACGTCCGTACGTCCCGTTTTTTCGTCTCGCGATAATTCGCGAACGGATAAGCGTATTGACATAATTTTTTTTTTTAAAATACGCGTCTTGGCATAACTTAGATCTGATTAGATTTTGGCGCAGGTCCATTACTAAGAAAAATTAGCCCCAATTAAGTTTCTTCGTAGTTTTTTGCATTTATTTTGAAAGATACAAATTTTATTATAAAATGTTTCAAACAAAAAAGATAGAGCATGAAATTCTCTACAATAAAGGTTGTATGCATTTTCTTCCTAAAGTCAACGATAATGCCATAAAAACTGGTTTAAAATGCTTATGACTATTGTCTGAAAAAGTATTGAATTTGGTCACCTCGGCAAAAAAATTACCCTATAGTTTTCCATAAAATTTCGTCGTTTCGACCCCCTACCCCCAGGGGTAGTCTTCGCCAGCCCCTCGGGCGCGAAGTTCTTTTACGCCCTTGATACGAAAATAACTATTTCGATATATCTAAAAGATGTCTTACAGTATCTAAAAGATATCCGTCAGAGATCTTTTCGACACTTTCAAGATATCTTTGACGAATTATATGTATATATTGTATATATAAGATCATAATGATACAGACAGTAATTAGTAAAACACAGTAAACATGTAATATGCATCGAATAGTCTATTAGAATACAAGTGCATCAAGTAAGTGTTTTGCAACTTTTATTTATTAATATTTCGGCTGGCCTGTTGTTGGGGTCGAAGTTTTGAAAATGCTCATTTTCAATTTTCATACATATAAGAAACACTATATTGTTGTAACATATCTATCGAAGCCACTTGTACCTAAATATAACAATTGAAATCGAACATGCAATTTTCGGATGAAATAAAAATTGGCATGCAGGTTGAGACAGTCACTGTAATTATTAAAATATTGAAATAAAATGTATTACAACATAATGTTTGGAATATTTATTGTTTTCTTTCATCAATAAAACGTTTTCGTCACAAAAAAATGAAATCGTCATCAGACTTACAATTTCTGCATATGCCCGTATTTTATTAATATAAACACACAAATAAACTATTTAAATAAAATTTTCTGTAAATTCTGAACTTAAAAGATCGAAATAATATCAAATTAATGCGTTACATTCGAAAAGCTACGATGACAAAGTGTCTCAACTTGCATACCTCAAAATGTCTCAAAGTGCACGAAACGAGGTTATTGTTATATGACATGAAATTTTTCAGTTCATTTTAAGATATGTTCGAAATTCCTTCAGAATATTAAAATAAAGAAAGAACATTTAGGGGAGAACGGGGTAATTCCGACCTACCTAAGCAAAATTGATTTTTGAGGTAGAGAATGTGATTTAATGAATTTGTACGTTATGCTTTTCTGAAGTGTATTGCATGGGTAAACATTTATCGATATTATTAATACCTTGTTATAGGTCTATTATAGGATTATACCTCCATTAGTAAAAAATTGTAATTCTTCAGATTCTGTCAAAGTATGGGTAATTCCGACCCCAAAAGGTGTAATTCCGACCATGTTTATTTTCAGCACAATTTCGTCGTGATTTATAGATTTAATTTACATTTATTAACAATAAGTAAAAAAGATAATATTTTGCTATCACAATAACTTGTTTATGTACAACACTACGTACATAGATCACATACCTACTCTACATTGTTGGTCAAAAATCAAAACGCAAGTAGTCACTTCTAATATCGCACGAAGCGAAGCAAATTCAAATGTTGTGGTCGAAATGCAGAAAGAAAAAAAATCAACACATTTGTGATACATTATATACAATGTATACATAATATTGCATAATATGGTTGTGATAAAAAGCAAACGAAAATAAACTCGAAAAAGGACGGTCGCAATTACCCCGTACATTAGGGGTCGGAATTACCCTGCACGTTCGTTATTTAAAAAAATACACGCACTTAAAAACACACTCTCATCTAACTAAAAACCAAATTGATTCCATTAAATATAAGGTTAAGGCTTTCTAAATTACTTACGTTTGATTCGTTTGCACAATAATTTCAAACTATATTTACTTATTTATAATACTACAATTTCTAAATTAGCGCAGTAAGAAACAATAACATCACTGCCATATGGTTCAATGCAAAGTAAATAAACAACTACCGCAATCAAAATAGTTGTACTCATCAGTGTTTTCACAAAATTTCAATAACATTACGGGATGTCATATTGTAAGCGAGATATTACGGGGGGTCGGAATTATCCGACCTGTCGTAATTACCCCGTTCTCCCCTACGGAAATGCTATATTTACCTTTTCCTTCCACTCAAAAAGTATTTTTTTTTCAACTACTTGGAAACACTTGTTTCTTACGGAAAACTTTCGGTCGCTGTTTAAAGTAAAGAAAACACGAAATACATCGCCCACTTGCTATCAAAAGTATACTACTAATGATCTAATAACGCTATTATACACAAGTTATTGTTCTCATTACCTATTTTCAAAATATCTCACTGTCTCAACTTACATGCCGTCTCAACCTGCATGCCTTTCCCCTACTTTATAAATTGCCCATCTGTAAGCATTTTCAAGCAGCAGGACATATTTGACCCAGGTAGTGAGAGGAAAAGGCTATAAAATAGTCGGAACTAAGGGTTAAATCTATCTGGTAATACGCAACTTTTGATCCAATTTGGCTATTGTATTTGTAGTACTGTGGGTTTTATTTTAATGTTTATTTTTGTGTTGTCTTCCGCAAAATATTACCGTGAACTTTTTATAGATATTACGAGCCGTTGTACTGAACGTAAAATAAAAGTGAGCGTTTATTCATTAAGAAAAAACTATACTTAACACGAATGTGTTACTTATTTTTCAAATTTGCACTGATATAAATATTATCTTATCGTTTTGTAAATATATTCATGGTAGGATGAAATAGTCACGTGCAAGATAGGGTAATAAACCCATGCACTGATATGCATATATCATATATGCAATAAATAATATATAATAATATATAACAATATAATAATAAATAAATATATAATAAATTTAAAAAATGGATGTAATGAAAGTGATAATTTTATCCCGAACTAAGTATGATAGTGTTACCTTTTTCTTGTTCAAACGTTATTAAAATAATTAGGATTATGGTTATTTTTCACATACATAAAGAAAAACTAGGAAAATATAAAAATTTTCAATTTCTCTAACCTAATTTGATCCATGGCTTTTTACCACAACAGGTGTTGTACAAAATCCACTTGCACAACTTTCGTAGAACAGCTATGGCACTGTCTTCGTGTAACTTACGAACAATCTTTAACAGGAATTTTGTTGCTTTCAGAGCCACTTTAAAATCTGGAAAAAAGTTATAAATTGTAAATTTTATAGCGCAAAAAGCTGAAAAGTGGCTTTTTCATCCCACTTTACTCTACATGTCGTTCCGGAGTGATATGCAAGAATTTCTTATGTTTGGTCCTAAATCGAAAACAGTAAGCTGAATATTACACGAAAAAAAGAAGTAGTTATCCTAATACATCCTGTCCTATTACATACTCCTGTATAAACGCATATTTCTTCGCCGTCCTAATGCATATTTTCATCGGGTGCGAGTAACTTTGTTGGTAATGTGGAGCATATTAGGACGGGAGCGAACATTTTGTTCAGAACCAAACATATGCATTAGGATAGGGAGCAATGTAGTAAGATGCGGCACACCGAATTTTTTTTTATTGACACTATGCTTAACGGTCTTGTCTTACCATTTAAATAGTAAGACCAACTATAAAAAGTTACTTGTGCCGAATCTCATTACTTCAGTAGTAGCCGTAATTTTTTTCAGTGTGAATGCTCAATTCCATTGAAACATCATCTAACTGGTTTGTTTGGCAGAAAGAAAAGCGGTTCTCAAATAGCTTCGAGTTTCTTACCTCATATAATACCCAAAGAAAATTTAGTAATAACCAAAGTCGCATTTCCGCACTTTTTACAGAATTTTGTACTTCAATTTTGATTTCTTAGATTTGCGAGAGCTGCAATTCGTCTTCAGAGATGGCGCCATACGTCCCATTTGTGCATGAAATGCAGGAGCTAAAAAAATCTACACCAAGTACAGCAGCGGACACGAGTCGATTTCCGCCAGATAAACAACATGGCGAAACGTAAACAACCATAACGCAGCTCGTCTTACGAACTGCGAATTGCTGTTTGAAAATCGTCATCGAAATATTGTTTCCTGGCCAGGAATCGAACTCACGACCTATCTCCGTAGTCCAATGCACTACCGCCTGAGCCACGGCGCCGATATTGATTATAACATTGCTGTACTATTGTTACTAAACCAATCCGCTAAGGTGTCGGTGGTGCCTTAATTTCAAAATACAATAAAAACAGTCATATCTTTGTTCAGATTGAAATAGAGCCTTTGAAATTGTCAAACATCTGAAAACTTATTTTTACACGATTACAACGTCGATTGTAATTACAAGAATAATGATCAATACAAGACAAAATATGTGCAGTTTATATTACTCAATTCCTCAACAAAGCTCAAAGCTAATCAGAAACTTAAACAAAAAATTAACAAATATAACAACGGCTTATGCCCTACAAAAGATAAAATAGGTGTGTTGCTACAGAGTTCCAGTCGACTTGCGACCATCTTCAGGAGAAGCTTCATTTTATATTTAGAAACATTTATCAGAAATTCGTTGAATTTCTTCTTGACCATGAGATATCACGATGACCATGGTATTTACAGAGGATCAATGGTACTGATGTAGCCATGCTTCCTTTACGTTTCGTGAGTCGCTCAATTTAAATCCAATGTTTTCCTCCATCACGTCAAATGATTAATTTCTAGTCGAAATTATTATATATTTATTGCGTTAAAACTTTACATTAAAAAACATCATAGAATGAAACCGTGAGGAAGGGATTTTGCACGTACTGAACATATTTCATTGCGTCACGACACCAAATTACAAATTGAAAATAGAAGTTTTCTGCAGAGTACTAATAAAATTGTACTCTATATTCACTCAAAAAAAGGTATTGTGCAAAAATGCTAAAAGTATAACGGTAGCAACAACTATTCCTTCTATGAATTTTTCAAGAAAGGACATTTGTAATCTACAAATCCGATACATACATGACAAATCATTATGGCATGAGGATGAAATGACCATGTTTAATTCTCACATCCAAAATGAAATATACTCCTAGATGCTTAAAACTATACGGTATTTTAAAGTTTCGGTACAAATAAATGAATGAGTACCTACAGTTGGTGAGAAAAATACATCTAGTTAATTGCTGTTATTGCGTTAGAATGTAAGATTGCCTGATAAACTTTGTAAAATTAATGTATGCAAGTGTAAGCAACTGGAAGAGGCTTAAATACTAAATAAAAAGTGTGAATGAATCAACTTGTAAACTATCACGAATGATGAAGAAGTATTGGTCATTTTATACATGTAAAGTACAAATACCTATTACCAAACTGAAAAATCGAATTGTCGCTTACTATCGTCATATGAACGGAAAGTCGATGATTATAAATGAAATGCACTTTAAATCAATGTCTCGCTAGGTATAAACAGCTATAATAAAAATGACATGACTGAATAGAACTTAATATTTTGGTCAGGTTGGTCATTATTGGGTTACTCTCAAGTCTAATAAAACAAATGATAACGGTACAAAATCGTTTTCTGCTAAAATCCGGTACATAAGAATAATTTTATAAATACAGTTGGAATGGAGGCATGCAACTATGCACCCGGTATGGAACAAGTGAAATTCAGACGTACAAAAGAATGGAAGGTAAAAAATGACGAGGTGATTGGCCGAAATTACTCTCTTCTCCGTGCTTCTTCTTGCAATGGCTTTCTTTCAGAACCAAAACATAATTAATGTAATTACGCTTTTTGTTTCAAAAATTACGACAGTGCACGCTTACCAACGTTGATTGCCCACTATCCTCAACAAACATCGTCTACCTGCGTGTGTAAATACTCAGTCGCACAGAATTTCGGACAGAAGAGGAGAGAACGATTAATAATGATGAAGATGTAAGGAAAACGGTATAAATGCTCTATTAACGGATTCATGTTGGGCATTCTTCGCAAGAAGACATTATATTAATGAATTTTATGGTTATGATGTCCTTTATTTTATTTTGTTCAATATCACGATCAGCATGGTAGAGAAAATTAATTTAGTGTTACAGTATCTCTAGGAATGAAATATGGAATGTATTTTAAACTATCCATGTTTATTACTAAATATCAACATATTATATATTTTTTTTTAATTTCTCAATACATCTCGAAGCTAATAAAACTTTGCATATAAAATAAGTAAAGAAAGTTATTTATTCCTTTGAAGCAGTTATTTATTCCTATATTTTTTATGTGGATAAGAGAAATTTTTGACTGGTAGATTTTCAGGGTCATTAATTACAAATATAATGGCCAAATTCTAAATTGCCGATCCAATATCTGTTCGGAGATTTCTTTTATTATGGATTACGTATGTGAGTAATTACTAATCGGTGAGAAACTTTCTTTTTTTCTCTATATGTTTTGTTCATCAAAAATATAATATAATACATTTCATGGCTCAAAACATAAAAGTGCATTTACGGATGGTAAACTGTAAGTTTGCTTGACATGACGAAAGGTTGCGAAAGAGTTTAGCGAAGGGGATTCCAAACTTTTCATTTGTGATAAATGGAATGTTTCAAAGAGATTTTATTCCAGCAACATTTTTAAATTGACAAATGATGTGAAAAGTGGTAATCGATGGCAGTCACAACACTCGTTTCATTAGCCAAAAAATTTCTTATTGGACAGAAAAATATGCTTAAATTAAAAATACCTTCTAACTGTCGCTAAATTTAGAAAAAATCTGGTTGAATCACTCAGAGTTCTGTTTAAAGTGAATAAATATTGCTCTCTTTTAAATTTTTAATATCGATTTTGATTTGTAATGTAAATTAGATTAAAATGAAAATATTGTGATATCGAGATTATATTAATGTATCATCTTGAGATCCCAATCTTATAATTAATGTTATAACCAGTGAGAACCAAAACACTTCCTATATTGCAATCGTACTTTATTATCGATGTCAATATCATGACATCGCAAAGAAAGTTGGTTCTACAAAGCATATGGTTTGATCTAAACGACAACATAATGATCTTAATTTGTGATATTATCAAATTATATTAATATGCAATCTTCTTTATGTCATATTTCATATAACTTTCGCAATAAATATCTATTACTTAATATATGTAAAAAAGATTCTGAATTTTAATAGATTCCGTTAATTAAATCGTCACGAAAGTAATTAAATTATGTTGAACCTAATCAATCGCTTTATTCATTTATATCTTTATAATCTAACTCAGATTAAAGATGATGTGCATGATAAAATTGATACGATAATCATGATCAAATTTTTTTACGTTTATGGAATGTTAATAATCTTTAGGAAAAAATGTATGTATTGAAGCGCGCCATTGGTCGAAGGTAAAGGGTTTCACAGTTTTGATAAAAGTAGTCTTTAATTATTTTGTCAGTTGGCAATACTGGATGTTTGGAACGTCCACCGCGTGGTGGCGGGACAAGTCTTTCCCTATATAAGCGAATGTATGTGATGTGCATGTGATGCACTATAGTTAAAATGACCGACAGGAATATAATAGCAGTAACGTATAAGAAAATGCGTTGTTTCAATATTTGGGTATTGCTGTTATCTCGTAAGGTGTCTACCCTAATTAAAACTTTCATAAAAGACATTTTTCACAATTTTTTAAACAGTTTTGCAATATAAATATTGGTATAAAAGTTCTTTTGTGTTAATACACTATCGAAATACATACAAACATTTTATTTTGTACATTTTAGTAAGTTTTCGTGCATGAAAATATACATTAAAAAAAATCCTAAAAAAAGATGTGTCCGCGCTGTTGATGAAATCTCCAGGATGGATGATCTAAAACAAAAAAATTCAACGGCGTTAGATTCAGTATGTTAATAACTATAGGGCATATTGAACAATTTTTTATTTTTTGAAAATTGACAAAATTGCAGACATTAAAAAAAAAAAGTGTTTGGCAAAAGAAAAAGAGTTAAAATTAATATTTAAAAAATACCTCGATATGCGCTGTAGCTGTAGTAGTACAGAATATGTGGTAAAAATGTCATAAGGGATCTGTCGAGTAGTTAGGAGGTTTTATCAAGAAGGCATCGGAAAACGTTTTGTTTTTCGAAAAACGATTTTTCAACGAAAAGTCGTGAAAAAATATTACCTGTTCTTAATCAGCGATGTCTACATCATACATTATTCCTTCCTCTTCTTCATAACGTTTATTTTCATCCAAAATAGCATTTCTGCATTGTGTCCTGGCTTCTTTAGAAGTATCAGTGCTGCGACGGTTTGCTACACGTATACGTTCTCTGTGGCGTTGAGTAGCATAGTGTATGGCAGTCGGACCGATTTTGACTTCCCTTACTGACATGATTTTCAAAACTGGTTTAAAACCTTCATTGAACATATAAGTAGCAGGTTGACAAGCTATTTGAACAACAAATTTTCCGCTAAAGACGTGTTTGGGAGTCATTGCCCATAAGCAGTTGTTGAATGACTCATCGTTGTTCTTCGTATTTCCGTCAAGGCAACTTTCAAGTAATTCTTACTTTGCAAAGCAAACCAAAATGCTAAATCTTCGTAGATTGGTTTTAGAATGTCTTGAACATCTTTAACAAGAGCAGGAGGATGTTTGAAAATTTTAACTCTTATCGCTCACAGCTTTCTTATATGCGCGCAGGTAGCAAAGTAAAGGTCGCTCAAAAGTATAGTTACACTACCCCGATCATTATAAAATTTTGGTATGATGTTTCTACATATGTATACTTTCAAAAAATGTAAAAAAACTAAAAAAATGTTTTAAAGTTCTAATTAGGGTAGACTTCATAAGCGATCAGAAGAGTTGTGCTAATGCATTCTTGATGACGCTTTGCCATCATTTTTTCTTCATCACTCCTTTAAAACAGGAATTGATATTTAATTTTGAATTTAATAGCTATAGCCGACATTCATTATATTTTTAGAGATGCAGAAAGAATTCCTTTAGGATTCTTGTTTCATAAACGCATTAAAGAAGTATTCTTTCAGATACATTTCAAAAATTCATTTCGCTGATTGGGATATCTCCATCTGCAAACGTCTTGATCTGGAACAATCGGTTTCCATTACCATCGATCATCGTAATACGAAACAGTGTTTGTATACAATTGTCAATTGCAACTTCTTGCAACTACCCGGTGTCGTATACATCACCATTTCATTCGTATCTGAGGCCCTAAGTATCTATAAACATCGTAGGAAGGAGTTATTGTAGGAAGACACGTTCATCTAACACTGTTGAACAGTGCTGCTGGAGGTGAATTATATTCAAGAGACGAGAAAAGATCGGCTGCCGACTCCGCATTGATGCGTTCGCCCGCGCGAGTTCGGACCCTGAGGAAATCGGCCTGCCCTGCTGTATTCAAGTTTAAACGGTTCGTCAAAGTCTCCTATTACCATTTCGTTTCACGCGAACCATTTATTTATGCTTGGCCTCACGGTTATTTATGGCCGTCAATTAATTATCGCTGAATAATGAGCGTACGCCATCGCGAAAGAGCGCGAATACATTAGGGCCGAATCGCCATTCTTTTACGACCCGACGCCTGGCTCCTCGTCTCCTTTTTTTCTACCTTCGACTCTGACGGTCGCTTGGCGTTTTATTTCAGCGGAAACTTGTTACCGTTCAACATACTGCATTTTATGGAAATTTCATCCTTGGACATTTAGTGCATTGGTCCTTTTATGTTTCACGCTTTCAATTGATCATTAGGAAATTGCATTGGAATTTATGTGTAGTATGAGTGATTCTTTAAAAAAGAACAAATTCAGAAATAGGATTTCATAAAGCAGAATTGAAATATACTTCGGGTCTTATCACAAGAATACGAGTTATATAAATCAGTAAAACAGGTGGTTACAACCTTATAAAGATTGTTGTATACAAAATGAATTTTGCATGCAAAGAAAACCTTTAAGTTTTTTTGTCATATAGAAATAATCTATATGGTTATAACAGATGGTGTCAGTTTGTCAAAATTCATAACGGCAGATTCAATACGGCGGACGCAATTATTTAAAAAATGACTAAATTAAATATACCCAAAGTTTAAAATCTGATACGGATAGTTGATCAAATTAATTTTATGAAACTCAAAGGACCAAACCAAAATGCTAAATGAATTATGATCAAAGTGCTTATGAACACTTACGAAACAATAACTCGATTACTTCCCATAAACTAAAAGTGATTTGTCCGTTACGGAGTGGAGTTTTGTTTCTCCTCTATAACTCCAAAATATACTTATTTTATTTACTAAAATAAAACATTGTGTGAACAAATCATCAGTAATTTCATTTTATTTAAATATAATAATATTCAAAGAATTATGAATGATAAAGCTAGTCGGAGTGTATTCATGGTGCCGTTTAAAACTAATTTAATTCTAGAAAATCGAAAATGCCATATTTTACTATTTACTTTTCAGGAATCATTTGATTAAAGAATGACTTATAAACGTAGCTTAACAAAGGATATTATTATAAGGCAGAATGAAGATAGTTGTTTGATCGTAGTAAATTTGCTTCATGCAGATATGCTGGTTACAGGGCAGAGTTTTTACACCTTATAAACTTGAATATCCCGGGTAATATGAAAATATTTTTTAATATAATGTGATTGAATACTGATAAATACTTTTATATGGCCCGTATACTTACTATTAAGTTTTTATAATTTTCATGAAAAATTACAGAATCACCCGGATTTTACTGTACTCAGACTGTGTTTTGAAAATAATTACAACTGAGAACCAAAGTAATTGGTTATAATTACAACATGAGTGTGATACTACACATTCGGTTATCTGCTCAAAATACTTAAGGAGCTATATTAAATTTGTTCATTTGAAAAATTTAAGTACACACATATTTCTCAGTTTAACGGTAACCTGTAAATCTTTAAACAAGAAAGCATTCAAAGCATAGTTCTAATCTTTGCTTACTTCAATATCGGTATGCGAGTTGACTACCTGTCAGAATACATATTGCAATTATTATTTTTTTTTCTTTTGTAACTCTGAATGGAGCTACAGTTTGTGAGGACTCAAAACCGTGTCTGCATCATACCTAGGATAGAGCTTCCCAGGACGAATCCATTTCTGCTACCCATAACTATCTTTAAAAAATGGAATTATGGTTTGTCAACACAATACATTGGCTCTGCTGTTGATTTTTTTATATCTGTTGCTACGGTAAGTTCAGTCAAACAGGGCAACTAGGGTGAACACCTAACTTAATGTTGAAACTTTACTAGATTAATTGTATGTAATTTAATAGTGGACAAAATGTCTTGATTAATCCATTAAGTGGTTCTCAAACTTCTTAGTCATCTTGTAGCGCCAGGCTATTTGGCAGTATGTATGCAACGTATAGGGAATCTTCGAGTATGTTCATCTAATTGACAGTGTGGTATTCCGGAAATCCTGTCGATCTACAGTCGTTCAAGAATCTTAAACTTATCCTAGACTTTATTAGTACGAGATAATAGCAATTTTCTTTGAAGAATCTATTTCGATCCATCCGTTGTCTATAGTGACTTCTAGCGCACAACCTTTTGTCAGTAATTATTCTGCGCCTTCCAATCATACTAACTCTTAATTTTCTTTCTTGATACGCATGTGCTTACTTAGCGCCACAGTGTAAATCCGTTATTAAATTTCGATCGAATATATCTATCTTTGCATTAAATCGAGACTATTAGTCGCCATCTTCTCAACCACAGAATAACAATTTCGTGTAGAGTTTATCTATTTTAGTGTATACCGAGTGCAATTATCTAAGCTTCCGCCCTTTCTCTATGCATTCTAGTCCACCTGTGCGCAGTATATGCATATCAAAACAGTTTTTTACATCAACTCTATTTACGAACTTGTCGATGTTCTACGATTTTCCGTATTATTCCTACAAAATAGCGATTTACTATAGGTGATAATGCGGAATAGTATCGTGACTGACTTCAGATTTGAGGATCAAAACACCAGAAGAACTCACAAAAATAATGTTTGACAATAAATTGATGACAGAACTTCAGGTACACCGGTCAATACTATCAATCTTTTATTGATACTAAAAATACTCGGTTCATTTTGTATCATTCAAAACCCATAACATACAATGTTTCTTAACCTATCCGCGTAATTTTTTAACGTTATATCCCAAGCAGCAAAATAGAGTGAAATTACCTCTTTTCCACCTTCCATTTGGTACATCGACCTGTACTTTGACGAAAATTAATTCTGACAAAATTGATACTCGTTTTGTTTCTTTTCTTTGCACGTGGCAAGCCTGACTGTGTACTTGTATTCTTATGTACTCATATCATGGTGTAGCAATACTTTAAAGCTTCGCCAGAATACAAAGCAGTGGAAATAAACCTACAGATTATGTCAGTTTTCAGATAATCAAATTGAGCATGATATAACGTTAAATTTACGTGCGACGGAAAGAACAACGGAATTAAATTAATTAGTTACTAGCGAATTTTACAGGTTATGCTACATATTAATGGCGGACATCAAATTATGCGCGATTGTGACTTTCGATCTAGCAGTAAATTATTGGACCTATAACTTAATTTTCCCCCACATTACCCGACTTAAAGGAAAATTTCCTTATTTAGGGAATTTTTACTTCGAAGTTCACAACTTTATAAATAAACTCTCGACGCGAAATACACAATGAGTCATTTCACGTTATAGTTAATGAAAAAACGCGGCAGTAATTTGTCAATAAAGTACTACTACGTTCCACAATTGTGGGTAAAAAATGATAACGTATATTGGCTTCCCAATCGATCTCTAACCCTAAGGGATGATCCTTGACAGTCCTTCACTACACACTTTCTTTTTCTATCTATAAAACGTCGAATATCGGAACAGTCTTTTCAGGGCGACTAGTCCTAACGTATATAGTTTGAGGTTAGACGGTTTTCGTTATTTTGAATAAAAGTGAGTTATGTGTGTGTATGTGTCGTCGACTATAACCTTAATAGTCGAAAGCTTTATAAGCAATTTTCCGCGGTAAATTCGACTTTCAGGTCAAACGTGGAGCACGCCATTAGGTCTTAATTTTAACCTGTTAGTCAAAATTTAGACTTATATAAGGCATATTGACCGATTAAGACATTTCGTCCTCGTAGTCGGAAAAAGGGAAACGTGCAAGTTCATATTGACTTAAAAGTAGGCATGATATCGACTTTATTCCACTTTGAAGACATATTTTTGGTCCAGATTTGGTACTTTCGACCTCATCTATAACTTTGAAGTCAGAGGACTTAAAAGGCATTTCTTAGGTTATATTTGGGTCATTTTCGATCTGCGTTTAGGTCTTGAAAGTTTATTCGACTTAAGGGGACCACCTAAATTAGAACCTGAAAATTTAATCATATTTTGTGATTTTTTGTTAGGGTGTTAAAATAATCTTAACTTTTTGCTCTTTTGACAACATCTAATGGCAAGTGTCAGCTATTGAAAAAATTGTTTGTTTTTTTCAATTCAAAATGGCAGCCCCTCCACGTGAGCCGGTTTTTTCCGAAGTCCAAAACGGCTGCAGTTCTCCTGGGCTTCTTATTGGTCTGAAATAAAAAAATCAAAATTATTTCGATTACTGGTGAGTTTAGGCATAGAATGAACCTATAAAAGTTTAAAAAAGTACAACATTAAAAATTTGGTTAGGTTTTGAAAAAAATTGTTTAATTTTCACCTATTTTTTAACGCTTCGTACCCCCTTAAAATAATGTTATTTATACAAAATCTGTAATATTTTAGGTTTACTCTATTGGTAAATATGTAGACTAAAAGCCCTACAAATTTCAGCCGGATCGGTCGAATACTTTTTTAATTACAGATGCAGCCATTTTTGAAAAAGTGGTTTCGAGAAAAACGCGTTTAAAGTTTCAAGATGATAAAAGTATGCGTTTTTGCAACTTACCGATTAATCAGCGATCCCAGGTGTATACACAGCCCTTCACTTTCTTCGAATAGTTGATTCGTTTCCAATTGCAGTTGTTTTCGGGCAATTCGGCTTCTTTTGTCTCGCTCTGGCTCATTCTGTTCTGCTGGATTATGTATCATCGGTGTTCTTCGAGTTGAATGCTTGTGTTCCGACAATGATGTCTAATTCATTCATGATTCTTAATATTGACATGAATCCATCATTAAACACTCCAGCTGCGATATAGGCTGCTATGTCGACAATTTTTTTACTGGAATGCAAATGTTTCGGTGCTAATCGTCAAACGGTTGAGTTGAAGCTTTCGTTGGAGTTCTGCGTATGTCCGCCCAAACATCTTTCCAACAGATCTTCTTTGGATAAATGTTCATAAATTGGCAAGAGATGCTCCTTCATTTCTTTGTCAAGCATTGGTGTCAGATTTTCGAGCCTTGGGTCCTTATTTAATGCGACAGCTTTCTGCCACTTGCACCAGCTGTTTACGGCTGTTCTGAACTGTAACCTATATCTCCGGTATTAAATCACAGATCGACGTGAAATTTGGTCAGAGTACTTTCAAAGAATACTACTTTCGAAATATGCAATAAAAAAAAAAAGATTTTTTGACGGTTTTAATTGAGGTGGTCCCCTTAAAGGACAATTTTTTGTTCGAAAAGTGGTAAATTTTACTTGATTAGGGCATTCTGGCTTGGTGAAAATGACTTCTGTTGCTGCTTGGGATGCAATATTAATATTTTAGGGAACACCTCAAAAACCCGAATTTCAAAAATCAGAAACATTGGTAAATTGACATTTAAAATGCCGAAACTCAAAAAAAAACGATGACTGTCAAAAAGCCAATGAGTCATAAAGCTCTAATATTCATGAAAACAACAATGTCAGCTTTTTAAATGTCGATTTATCAATGTTTCGGATTTTTTAAATTCGGGATTTTTAGGTGTTCCCATATTTTAGCTTAAAAATATATGTAAATCCATTCCAGTGTATTTTTATACAATTGCAGACCTGAATCAAATGTAAAACGACTTCAGATCGAGAACAAATGATGGAGACTATAAAATTTAAAGTTCCATAGAATTCCCCATATATTGTAGATTCCCTATATAAAAACTTATGTCAGGAATTTACAAAGTTGAAGGTTTAATACCAAGATCAATTACCATCATTTTCTGTTGTATAATAAAAATCTCCATTTTTCACTTATAACATTAATTGTACATCAAAGTATATCCGGCACTTTTTATACACTTTCATAATCGTGCCAAAAAATGAACAAGTTATTACTACGCAGTTTTTTTATTTCATTACTGAATAAGTCAATTATTACATCACTTTTGTTAGAGAAGAATTTGCAATATTTCAATAATTGGAGGAAATTAACATGCAATTAAGTGACAGGCATCCAATAAATGTCAATAAATCAAGGGGCGGTTGAAAATTTTCGGTTGTAAAGGCGGCCTCGTAAATAAGCGAGCGCTCGAAATATTTATAATTGATTTATCGCCATTGGAAGAAATTGTCGCTTAGCCTTACTCGTGGTCCCTTTAATTAGGGCAGCCTTCGACGTCACCGACCGACGGGCGGCAGGAAACGCGAAAAATAAAAGCGTCATAAAGGCGGGGCCCCGCTCGATTTTTTAACAAAACGAGGAGCACAGTCGTTCACCGGGAGATAACAACCTCAAACACGAGACGCAATGAATCATCGGGGCTACAAGCGGCGGTAACTGCGGCAATTGGCATTTTTGCCAGATCGAAGAGGAGGAGGGCATATAGGCGAACAGAATCGACGGAAACGGAGATATCGCCCATTGAACCGACGCATGCACACAAGGACGTCCCCGGTGCATAAGCGACTTAACGAATGCCGCTTTCGCATGGTACCGGCCAATTCATAAAAGGCGCTCGCACTTTGCGTATACCTGCCGGACAATAAATGACATCGAGACGCGAAACTCGCGACGCCATATTCTTTCCACATGCTCCCCGACCCCCTCCATGCCTTTCGTCGTGTTGTTTTTCCAAACGCAGTTCACTAATTCGGTACTCTCTTTTATGGAAGACGACAATTAGTCTTCTTGTTAATTTTATCTACTAAGAGCAGTTTTATCCTAATTCCAGTCAAGTATAAAGATGCATTCAGCGCCATATTCAGAAAAAAATATATTTTCGGAGCAGCAATGAAAGTGTTGCTGTGCAATCCATAATACTGTGTAGATCCGTTTTAACAGATGAAGTTTCAGATCAACGAATTTATGTCTAAACAAAGATAACTTGAGGCAGCAGCAATGAGATCTGGGAACAAATTGGGAACACGAATCTGTAGTTCAATTTAGACACTCAGATTTTTAAGATTGTCGAAGAGGCTATTTTTCAATATTTTAGTTCGAGTATATTCAGCCAATATGGCGTCTTGAAAAAGAAAAGCAAAATGCACAAGGCAGATAAAATCCAATTCGCAAGCTTTTGCAACCTTTGCAACCTTTATAATGGGAAGCCTTTCTTTTATTATGGTTAAGGTTTAATAAACAACATTTAGTATTGTTTTTGGGAGATGTTTAATTATTGTTTAATAAGCAATGGCCAGATAAACGATTGACTATAGTAAAAACCGAACCAATGTTATATTTTTACTAGAAACGCAGTATAAGTGGTAAGTAGACGCAGTCATATAGATCAGACGCAATAAATTTTAAGGGCAGCTTTTCCAAACTTCTGTTTTCGGCGCATACTAATTTTCTAAAACATACTTTTTGATACGCGTGTTCATAAAGTAGACACTTTACGGACTCCTTTCAGTCCGTAAAGTGTGATTTTACGGACTAAAAACAGTCGGTAAAGTGCCTACTTTTGCGAACAGAGTATCAAAAAATAGTGTTCGCTCCTCGGCCCGTAAAATTGAACTTTACGGCCTTGGACCGAACAGTACTATTAATGTCTCTTGTTACTGCTGTGTATTGGAAAAGCTATACATTTACTACCCTTGCATTAATTGTACTGCGGAAATTCCACTTCGCTGTTGTTTTTGTTGTTACTGATATTTTTCCAATTAAATTTTCTTCTAGACCAAGTTAATTATACTTTATTACTCGGTTATTGATTATATGATTAAACTTTAGACTGCCGGGATTTAGAAGAGCATGTCGCCCTCAGAATTTAAGGTACCTCATATCAATGATTGATCATACACAAAGTGTAGATCATAAGATGCGTCAATATATTGATTCTCCGGCAAGGAACGGAACTCCCAATGTTAAAAATTTCAAATTTTTAAAAAATGTATTTTTAATAGTAGAAAACGCTTCTTTCTTTATGAGAACATCATATAAGTTAAATTTGTAGATTTAATTAAATTTGAAGGGTTTTTAGTCAAATTGTAAGGTTTGTTTTAAAGATATTGCACCCCTTTAGACATAGGATTCAAATTTTATTTATTTTATAGTGCAGATACACTTTTCCGGAGTATTTTTCGACGTTGAATCCAAATCTAATGACGAAAATACAATAAATTCAAAAACAACCTCTGAAATAATTAAAAATAAAAAAGCACCCCATCAAATATGGTATTCAAGTTTTATTTATTTCTTAGTGTAAGTACACTAAAAATGTATTCTCTTGTAATTATAGTCTGAAGGAAACAAAATAATGACCACTTGCACAATGTAGAAAATACAGATTTAATGGATTTGGGGTAGGTAAAAACGGGTGTGAAGGGGTAAATTTATCTTAAATGACTTTAATAAGTGAAAATAATAATAAATCAATATATATTTTAGTCTAAAAATAAACATTAAACAAGTTTTTATGATGCGTCAAAATATTGATTTTCCGGCAGTCTAAAGGTTAACAATCATTTTTAAGAAAATGCTATAAGTTTCACTATTATTTAGTTAATCCGAAGTTGAAAAAATGTTCAACCGTGCATTTCGGAAAATCTTGTGGAGAAAAATTTCATACTCTTTCAGCTTAAGATGACCGATGAGTCAAAAGTAAGACGTAACTTTAAGAGGAAAGATCCAAACAAAACCTCGTATATTATCTGTAAGGCCCATGAAATATTTCCTCGAAATCTACCTTTTTGATGTGAAATTGTTGTGCTACGTATTGTACCGACAAGTCTCTGCGACAGAAGTTAGAAATTTCTCTGCGTAAAGTAATTTTTCTGTTGTTTCTTGTTTTGGAGTCACTTGTCTGATCTTAAAACCAAATTTTTTAGACCACAGATGGTGAGTTTTTTCGGCCATTTTGAAAATAAGGCTTTAATTCGTTTGTGGAACAAATGAAATGGGGAGTATAGCATTCGTTCCACATCCATATGGTTTCGAGAGTTCCTGACTAGAAATCTGATGTCAGATTTAAAAAATACAAAATAGGATGAAATATTCCATATAACCCCCATCTATTTATTTTTGTAAGGTTTACGGGAATTTATGAATTTGTATTTGTTATACGGCACGTTGATTTGTTGAAGATAGTCACAGTGTTTACATTTGATGACTGCTAAATCCGTTCGATACAAAGATTTTGCAATAGGCCTGAAAATGCCAAATACGCAAATGGAAAATTTCAACAAATTAAATTGTAGGATAAAGCCGACCTGTTTATTTATTATTTTTTTATTATATATACTCCTTTACAACAACGCCATTTATTTGTTTATATAATTGTTATACATTTATTATATAGAAACTTTAAATTCTCTATAAAACCGCTTAGAGATGCAGAAGAACTGGTCAGTGGCTGGAATAACGTGAGATACAATTTGTCAGTTGTCCGATATAGTACTGTCCAAATACTTGCTAGTATCAGTCTAGTTTTGCACTAGAAACATTTTGGAAACTTCTCTGGATTCTCGACATAGAGTTTCAGCCACATAAACATAAATAGTGAATGATAGGAACAAACTTTATCGTTGATATTAGGCCGAATGCTTTGACTTAAAGTAGGAAATTCCCGAAAAGAAATAGAGAATGCGAAATATAAGAGTTTAAGTGTACCAGGTTTGGGGTTAAATGGGCAAATACCAATAATAATTCTAATAAATTTCTAATTGGTTTTTGCCCAATTTTGTCATCATTACATTATAGTTTTTTTTTAATTATTAGTGTCGACCAGTTTCAGTAAAATACTATCGTCCAAAGTTTTGGTGAATTTCTGGTCTTAATAAAAATTAATTTATTGAATAAAAATTAAAATTAGCACAGGAAAAGAGACAGTAAATAATATAAATAAAATAAGGAACTGTTGGAGGGTAAACAATAAAAATTAGCGTTTCTACCCTAATTCGGGTCCTCTGCATAAAGGGTATGTATGGTGTCTTTTCCTATGCTAATTTTAATTTATATTCAAGAAATTAATTTTAACCAGAAATTAACAAAAAGTCTAACCGATAGTATTTTACATTATAGCATAACATTCCGATTGTGGTCTACAACCTTGCATTACTTGTCCAGTAATATCTAGAAACTGGAGTAGCTGATCTAGCTTTGGACGACCCATTCGGACTCCCTGGGTATGTATTTGGTTAAGTCAATACGGAAAAATGCCCATATTGTCTGAATTCAGTGGAATATGCTCTGAAAATAAAGATAATACTATTTTTATGAATTAATTAGAATACCCGTACCCAAACCTCGCCAAGGACTTTTTCATGGAAATGTAGGAATTAGGCTTTTTCAAGTATATCCCCTTAACATCAGACAGTATGGAATTTTTTCCGATGAAAATTTCCTCAGTGTAGACACGTTTTTGATGTTAATATTTGAAATATTTCTACGAGTTCCTAGAAAATTTCCCTGTTTCAAATTTGGAAAGTGCAACTAATTATAAGGTTAAACGGTATGACTATGAAAATAATTATAATCAGCATCAGCGTTTCCGTAGCTATTATCTGAAAGAAAACAAAAACTTGAGGCCACTACTGGATTCCTTAGTAATTTTAGTCAGTGGCAAGTCTCATTTCCTTCCACTTCTTCTCGCTTCACGCGAAGCGTAGGAAGACGCACATGAACAGAACACGCGGGTCATTCGCCAGCTTCTCTTTCGGCTCTCTAATGAGCTTGCTATTATTTGCTTTATTGAATGCAATTAGAGTTCCCTTCGTGTTCCCTTCCTTCCGACCATTCCCGGACTTTGCTTCTGTCCGTTTTCGTTATTCCGTTCTTCTTCCACTTCAGGATCGTTTATATGGCCTGTTCGTACGTGTTCAGCTGAAAAAAATTCATTCTCTTAGCTAATGTTCAATTGTTTTTTTAATTTACAAAATTTTCTTGTAAAACGTTTTGGTATTAATATAACAAAAATATAAGAATGTATAAAGTGATGTTTTAGTATATTTCAGGATGAAATTGTTGAAACCAATTTTTTAGTAGACAAAACAGATTTTTGAAACATGGTATAATTGGCATATTTTATAATTAATTCATCAGAAATTATAATTTTGACGCAGTATGAGACAAAAATAAATAATTTTACTTCCTAGGTAGAAAATAAAAGCTGGTGCTATACTGATTTCATCAGAAAATATAATATGGAATGGGAAAATTTCAATGCTGATTTATGGGAGCGAAGAAGCTATAAAATGTTATAGAACACGGAATAAACAACTTTTTTAACTTCTTAATATATTTCATCATTTCGTAAAAATAATAATTAAAATCGTGAGACTTTTTTAGCCCCTTAGATTAGGTCTCAATTCAGATTTATTTCTAAAAAATAATTGTACATATATCATTTTAAACAACATTTTTTGTTCAAATTTCTACATGGGAAAAACATCATTTGCATCAATTCAAAATTTCATTCTATTTCTAATAGTTTAAACTACACCTGCACATATTTTCATTTAATTTAATGTTTTCAACGAAGCGTGAAAATTTTAATTAAATTCGATATTTATAACTTACGGGTCTCACTTATAACATTGTAACTTTTGTTGAACCACAATATCTTCTTTTTGTATCGCCAATCTACATCATATTATATAATAAAAAGTAAAAGGATGCTTTCCAAAGTAGAAAACCCTATCAACATGGTACTGACCTAGTATTATTCGCCGCAGCTTCAGTACTGACCGCCACTACGACAGTTTTTACTGAATAGTAAATGCTAACTAATTTAATACATTCATTTTTGTCTGAAAAAATACGCAAATGGTATTTAATTTAAATTTTACAGGACCATACAAAAATTATTTCGAGATCACTTAAATCGGAAATAGTGGATCTTATAGAGTTTTGGCCACTGAAAACGAATCCGTTATTGGATTTCGAAAAATATTTTTTTCGCAATTTAAGGTTAGAATATGTAAACAATCTGAAATGATGAGTTAATTTGGACCAAGAATTCGTTTTCATCAACCAAAAATCTGCAAAATCCTCCACTTCTGATTCAAGCGATCTCGAAACAAACTTTTTTGTGGTCCTTTGTTATTTTTATTGAATTTGGTAGCTGTAATTATGATAATGATGATACTGTTGACGAGAGAAAGCGTTATTATTCTTAAAAAAAAATTAAAACCTGCAAATTAATTTGTTAATCATTTTTCTTAAAGGCTGAAATTTTTTCCTTCTCGCCAGCTAAGAATTTTATAAAGACTAATGGATTCTAACTAGTGACGACTCATTTTTTCACTATAATTTTACTGAATGATTTTTGTAAATTTCTGACGTTAAGTTCGGTAAATTTGTAAAAAATAAGCCGCCATTCAATAAAATTCAATCATTTTTACAAAATACTTACCTGACGATAAGTTCGGAACATTAACAAAAATTGTTTAACAAAAATTATTTAACAAATTATTTTCGCATTGGTACCGGAATTTATATAGTCGAAATATCACATTTAGTGCTGGATTGGTACTAATTCATTGCTGAATATGGATACTGGAAATTAGTTCTCAGTCTTTACTTTAATGGTGCTAAATTCCGGAATATCTCCGCGACTTTAGGCAATAATCATTTAGTACCACAATATAGAACTGACAATAAGTACTGCATCAGTATTGACTTCTTAATATTGTGACAGCACTGATGTACTCCGTCAGCCAGACATTATCCAAGACACTACTACTGCCAGTCGGTATTAGGTTATTACTGACTTGTTCCGTCAGTAACTACTTCTTTAATACCGAATGTAGCATCGGTTATCTGTACTGGGTAAGTACTGTCGTGCTCCGACTGTTGGAGGTTACTTCTTACAGACGCAAATACTGGCACTCAGTACTGATTTGCTGCATCAGTCACTACTGGTTTAATAGTGAATACAACACTGAATACCCGTACTGGATTGCCAACTTGGCGGGAAAATTAGCAGTACTGATTCATTGTCGTAAAGAATACCAGATACCAGTACTGGATAAGCTTTTCACCAGTTTATTGTCAGATTCTTTTCTGCCACTCCGTACGGGTTGCAAATACTGTGTTGGTATCTTGCCGGGGTCAGTCCATCCATTTCTACCTGGGTTATCGGAGACCCAAAAAAACTCATACACCAAGCTTCTTAAAATTGTAAAATGTGTCACATCTTGAGCGAGATGTTTGATGTTTTAAAAACATTTCCAAAATTAGTTTTTAAGGAAACAAAAACTCCTGATATACATCATTTTTAATAAAGCAAGAAAAGATGTTAAATGGGATCCGCAACTTAGAATTTAGAAAATGTGATACTGTGTTCAAAATCAGAAACCTCAAAAATTCCTTCATATTAAATTTGATGTCGATTTTCAAAAATCCAAAATGGCGAAAAAAAAATTGAAAATCTGAATTCCCTTGTAATAAAGCTACTCGGGGTTCACGAGGTGACTGAACACGAAAATGAAAATAGATTTTGAGGATTTGAAAACCCTCGAGTAATATTTTTCAAGCGAACACAGTACACTTTCAATTTTTTGTCCGCCATATTAGGTCCATCATTTTGAATTTCGGAAATCTGACATCAGCTTCGTATTCAGTGACCTTGAAAACTCCGGAGTAACTTTTTTCAAGCGAATTCAGTCAATGTTCAATTTTTGTCCGCCATATTGAATTTCTAAAAACTGACATCAGATTTGTATTCAGCGACCTCGAAAACCTCCGAGTAACGAATTTCAACCAAGTTCAATGAAAAGAGAAATGCGTGACTGAAACGGTGCAGAACCTATAGTCAATTTTCCATTTAAAGGGGTAAATGTTTAGTCCTTCTCTCTACTTTCCTCGCACTCTCAGTCTACCCCAAATTGGGCCAGTATTAAGGATTTATTCCACGGGATTCAACCTTTAAGGATTCAATTATCTTTACCTCTCTCTGTCACATGTAGATAAAATTTCTTAGAAATTCTACCGTTTCAGATGGTAATTATGGGACAGATTTACAGAATGGTGAAAATTTCCATTATTACTTCGACCCAGACTAAGTCTGGACGAAGTATTGAATTTGGTCACTTCGGGCAAAAAAATTACCATATAGTTTTTCATCAAATGTCGACGTTTCAGACCCTAAGGAACCCAAATCAACAATAAACAAATTTGTGTCCGTGATCTTGTACGTACGTACGTCCGTACGTCCCGTTTTTTTGTCTCGCGATAACTCGCGAACGGATAAGCGTTACAGATCTACCCGTCCATTACTAAACAAAATTAGCCCCAATTAAGTTTCTTTGTAGTTTTTTGCATTTATTTTGAAAAATACAAATTTTATTAAAAATGTTTCAAACAAAAAAGATAGAGGATGAAATTCTCTACAAAAAAGGTTCTATGCATTTTCTTCCTAAAGTCAACGATAATGCCATAAAAACTGGTTTAAAATGTTTATGACTATTGTCTGAAAAAGTATTGAATTTGGTCATCGCGGCAAAAAAATTACAGTATTGTTTTTCATCAAATTTCGACGTTTCGACCTCCTACCCCCAGGGGTAGTCTTTGCCAGCTCCTCGGGCGCAGTGACCACCTACGGGCGCAAAGTTCATTTACGCCCTTGATACAAAAAAAACTATTTCGATATATCTAAAAGATGTCTTGTAGATATCTATAAGATATCCGTCGTAGATCTTTTCGACACTTTCAAGATATCTTTGACGAATTATATGTATATATATTGTATATATAATATCATAATAATACAGACAGTAATTAGTAAAACACAGTAAACATGTAATATGCATCGAATAGTCTATTAGAATACAAGTGCATGAAGTAAGTGTTTTGCAACTTTTATTTATTAATACTTCGGCTGGCCTGTTGTCGGGGTCGAAGTTTTGAAAATGCCCATTTTCAATTTTGATACATATAAGAAACACTATATTGTTGTAACATATCTATCGAAGCCACTTGGACTTAAATATGTTTGGACCCCCAAAGATCAATATAATTTTATAATATAATTGAAAGCTGTTAGTAAACAAACGAGTCTTAAGGAATAGCCGACTCTCCACTGGGTCGAAGTTTCTGAGCGAGCGAAGCGAGCGAGGCACCACGCCAACACTAGTTTGTGATTAAAATTGCTACCTCTTCTAGAATTTTTACTTTCGGAAGAGCACTTTTTTCTCATTCTGTAAGGCTGACCTAAAATTACCATATGAAATGGTAAAATTTGCAAAAATATTTTCCTCCATGTACGTAAAAAAATTGATATGAATCAAATTTGTCCGAAACATTTTTTTAAAACATTTTTGGAAGTGAAATTTTTCGACAATTAATGGGAATTAGATGAAAATTGTACTGAAATGAGGTCTCTCGTATATGATAAAAGTCATTAAAAATTGTTGAATATTTCAGGAAGCAAAAAAACAGTTGGGACTCCCCGTTGTTTCCGCGACATCGGCGATGCTCGATAGAAGCGCTAAATCATGCAATTAGCATCAATCTTTCGTGGTTATCGCGATCGAATCATCGGCCGCTAATGGAATTATTGATTAGTACGCGCGATTAGCGATTGGCGGTCTCGGTGGCGCAGTAGAACGGCGCGCGGGCAGGTGCGCTAAGTCACGAGCTGTCGCTAAGGCTGAATCAGATGGAGAGTGCTTTCTCGCGCGGCTCCCCGACTGACGCAAATTGGATTGAGGGGCCCGCAAGAACGACGACGGCAAAGACGCGCGCCAAAGCGAAGCTACGTGCGTTCGTCGCCGAGGAGAATCGACGTGTGATACCGTGATTTATTCGCGTCCGAGAGTCCAAGTGTTAACGCGTGCCTACATCGCCGTACCGCGGACGTCGGCTAACACTTGTCACCGACGCACTTCTTCTTCTTCTCCACCGTAATAAGGAACTGTTCGGCTCACTTCGTCAGATATCCGATCTTCGGGAAAAATGGGTTAGGGAAGAAAGCCCGCGGTTCCTCTGTTCTTTCTTATCTTCACCATAGTCCCTCGGAATTTTTGTTATTGTCAGAATTAAGTGTGCTACTAACGGGGATACACCAGTAAATAACTTTGTAAAAGTAACTTTAACAGACATAACTAGATGACAAAATATTTTATGAAAAAATGTTTGTTTTTTTTGTTAATAACCTTCAGAGATTACTGAAAGTCGACTAGAAAGTCTACCGTGAGTCTGCTATTAAAAGTCGACTTTAAGTTGACTATTAGTCGATTTTTGCAAGTCTACTAAAATTGACTCTCTGTTGACTTTTGACGACTGCAGTCTACTTACTAACAGGTCAACTAAAAAAAGTTGAATTTAGTTGACAACTGAAAGCCGTCGAAAAAGTATTTCTTCAAACAAAATTATACTTTTGCAGTAAACCCAGTGAACACAATGCTAATTGGCCAAGTTGGCTAAAGTGTGCATAGTTTTCATACGGATTACAGCGTGGTTTTTTTTCATTCAGTAAGAATTTTTCAAAATATGAAGACCTCGTTATCCCACTATTGTTGAGGTTGCTTTTCCGAATGGCAGTGATAAGGTTTTCAAAAAAAATAATGTATTACATATTCTTGCAACACCATTGATATCAAACGAGAATCGAAATACGACAAAAAATCATCCATTAGGACTTGTGGAGTTAAGAAACACTTAGAATGGGAAGATTTCTTAGATTTCTACGCTTTTTTTTTTTAAGGATCAGATCACTCTGGAGCTCTAAAAAGCGCCTAACTTTGACAATTCTGGGAGTACAGAAAAACGAATCGAATTGTCTCTTTCAGGCGTTATTAAGTATGTATGGAAGTATATAAGAAGATTTTTCAATTGTTATTTTCATTCAAAATGGCGACTACTGGGCCGATCTTCGAAATTACATTTTTGAACAAGTCCTCTACGTGCTATCTGAAACAAAATAAAAAGCGGGAACTTAATCTACATAGTAATTTCTAGTAAAGTACGCATGTTTTTAACATTTAATAAATTTTTAGCAAAATGGCGGATTTGTCAAAAAAGGTTGATTTTTAACCGAGAAAATCGGATCCCGGAGTAATCCCCCCCAAAAAATTCCTCCCTGGAAAATTCCTCCTGGAAATTTCGCCCTCCGGAATAAACCTCTCCGGAAATTTCCCTTCTAGAAAATAACCCCTTCGGAAATTTACCCCCTATAAAACAGCCCCTCCGGGAAAAAAAGAGAACCACGTTTTATCATCCCCCCCAGAAATTTCCAATCATATATATTGCTCAGTTTCAGTGTTCACACGCTAGTTAATAGTTGACTCAAGCACAGGAAGTATCAAAATGCCTTTCGACATTATCAAATCAAATCGACATTAACTTAACCTAACCTAACCAAATCCTGTTGAGGGTTGGCATAATTCTATAAGATCGAAAGTTCAAAGCGCCCACTTAAATATGTGGAAATTCTGCGAATTATTACAAAGAGAACAAACTCTTACAGACGCAATTGCTGTTCAAACTCTCGCAGGAGCATCCACTGAACCACGTCGGAAAAAATATAAGGACCTGGATTCGAGAATTAAGGCGATTGTCATGCAATATGGAGAATTGGACACCCTGGATTATCTCAAAGGCGTGGCTTACAAGTAAAATAATGCATGAAAGAGAGAAAAATGTTTATTTTGCATAAAACTGTTAAAAGAATGTATCATTGGTTTACGATAAAAATAAATAAGTCCGTTATTTTCATAAAACATGATTTTCTGAAGGGAGGAG
This sequence comes from Trichopria drosophilae, assembly GCA_030407085.1. NCBI lineage: Eukaryota > Metazoa > Arthropoda > Insecta > Hymenoptera > Diapriidae > Trichopria > Trichopria drosophilae. The sequence goes on along the minus strand of CM059583.1, from coordinate 11,142,846 downwards.
GGGAACTTCCAGAAACCATTTTTCCGGAGGGGCTATTTTCTGTAGGGTAAATTTCCAAGGGGGTTATTTTGTAGAAGGAAATTTTCCGAGGAGTGTTATTCCGGAGGGGGAAATTTCCGGGGGGAAATTTTCGAGGAGGAATTTTCAGGGGACCAAAATGTCGGTCACCGAGAAAATCAGCAGTAATTTGTTTATTAAAAAAAAAAAAGTGCAAAGATAAAAAACAACTGATAAATTGATGGTTAATACTTTATATAGATAGTAATACTTTAATATATAGGTAGTTCTAGGAACGAAAGAAGAATATGAAGCTAATTTCGGCGCGATTTTTTAGAAGTTTATGCTTTAACAAGTGGGTAAGTTAAAGATACTTGCTAAGCTTTTTGGCATTGTACAGAAAAAAATTAATGATTACGGAAGACACGACTAAAGTGAAACATCTTTTTACTTCGTATTATATAAGGCAGAAAATTTATGCGACTCGTTGGATAACAAGTCTCGTTGTTAAACGCTAAACGAAAGTTAATGAAGTCATTTCGATATTTTCAGGAAAAGGTACCAGATGCATATAGTTCAAAACAAATGATTTTTATATTATTAAAAAATGTTTATAAACAATGTAATATAGTTAGCAAGAAATATAATTCGAACATTCTGACAGAATTCTGTTTCCAAACAATCAAAATTAACCTCACTTAAAATGAAAAGAAATACAAAATTATAATGTCAAAAAAGTCCTGATTTGTCTTATGACACTTTATGAGTTTTGCGTTACTATATCTTTAAATTCATACAAAAACACAATCCAAACTAAAATACTGTAGCTCGACGAAATGCTCATTTTTTTTTAAATAGATTCACACAGCACACTGTCCTGGGGACGCCCTCAGGAGCTCCTCAGGACGTCCAAATGTCCGCTTTTATCATCCTGTTAATGTCCACAGGACATCCTCAGGACACAGGACGCCTTAAGGACGTTAATAGGACGATAAAACGGGCATTTGGACGTCCTGAGGAGCTCCTGAGGACGTCCCCATGATAGTGTGCTGACTGTAACCAAAAAAGTATCCAAAATCCTCTTCATAGCTATGCTAAAACCATAAATATAATGTAGTCGCTTCTATGCAATGTTATGGGTATCATATGTCACTTGCAAAACAATTATCAACGGCTAACATTTTTAAAACAATAACCTTGACATTCTAATGTTACACACTTTTTATTTATTCGAAAGTTTCGGTCTTCCTCTACAAAAAATTAAGTACATTCTTTCGAAACTCCTTACTTGCGAGTTTTGAGAGTTGATGATTAAAAATAAATTTTTCAAAAATAAAAATGGCAAATCCAATATGGTGGAAAAATTTGTAAAATTCACTGAAAAGTATGCGATACTGTAAGATATTTTTTGTGGTTAAAATTCCCATACAGTTTAGTTCTAACGAGAAATACATACAATATGCACAAAAGTGTCTTAATAGTATGGTATAGTAGTATTGAAGTAACCTTAATAGTATTGAAATTTACCTTACAGTATGGGACTTTCTAGTGTAAATATGGCACATTTTAAATGCCAGTATGGACATTTTTAATTTCATTATGACACTTTACCAGAAAAATTCTTGAATACTTGATTGAGCATCAAATAAGAAATTGTTTGGGAGAAGGCTAGTCTAGGATATTAAAAAATTTATTTACTACAGTAGTCCTCGTCCTAAGTTATACAACGGTTCTTACAAAATGGCGGAAGTTTGTCCAAAGTTACAATCTATCACTATTCGTACTCCCTTATCCTTGTTTATATCCGGCATTCCAAATGACTGAGAAATTTGCACTTTTCTGTCATTTTTAGAATGAATAACAATAGAAACCGTTATGTTTTACAATTTTCATAATCAATAATATAGTTTATTTTCAAAACGAATACAAAATTCGCTCGGGTGTTTATAGAAACACTCATAAAAATAGCAGCTTAAAGTCATTTTCCCTTTACGTGCAACATTCATCTTTTGTAATATTAATCAAGAAATAAAACATTGATCGAACACCTATAGTAACGTCAGAAAGGCGTTTATCAACCATTTGCAGTTCGCAGGTACTCTTATTGTAAAAGGTTTCTCCTTGAAGTAACGCGAACGAGACTCTCGATTCTTTGTGGAACAAACGAATATTTCATTACTCGGGACCGTGCGAACGAAGAAGATCCGCTTGGTATGATCGGGCGCGTTCGTTCTCCATTCATGTCCGAGGCGCTATCGGTGCCCTTGCGCGGCGAAACCATAGACAGGATGACACGATACATGAACGAACGAGGCTATCTTGCGCCTGACCTGACGTCCTACAAACAGAACATCGTCGGCGTCGGCGGCTTTTCGGTTTTCTCCACGCGGATAATGCCGTCCACGGCATTCAGTCCGATAGACAACGCGAGCTCCGAACAATCCGATAAGGTGCGGGGATGAGAGCTTATCCCTGGTACACGTTGATAAAGGCGCAGACGTGCACAGGCTGACGCATCGACGAACACCATCATCGGGGTCGACCTTTAGGATATTCCGCGCGAGTCCGCTTGACCTCTACTTGGTGATGCCGAGAATCGCTTCCGCTTCGTCCTGGACACGAGAGATACCGACGCGTACGTGGACTTACGCGGTTAAATGGCGGGGATAATGGGGAATTATGGAATTTCATATGCCGGAAGAAAACAATGTAGCGGCCGGGAGGAAAATCGAGGCGTGCGAAGGAAGACATTAAGCGCTCCGGGCAGGAGCGAGCCTTCGGTGCCGTGTCGGGAAACGAGCACTTAACCCCCGAGCTCGACCGACGTCTATTCTTGACTCCGGTTTTGCCGGTATTACCGACGACGTTGCGTGGAGAACGAAACAATTCTGACGTGTTTTGCTCGAGCTGCAAAAAGACATTTTGCCTTTTTATAAATCTTCCCTTCTTATCATCCGCGCAAATTGATATTGCCTTTAGAAACAGGGTATATTCGTGTTCTTTTCAGTAATCGTTCGGCCTTTAAAAACCGGCTATTACTGTCTAACCTTGAGGTGAGGGTTGAGAGAATGCCTTGTCTTGACAGACAATTTTGACGAGAAGCTTTCGCGTAGAGAAGTGTCAGGTGACTTTGTAATTTTATTGCACGTCCCTCATCAAAGACAAAGGCGGTTTTTCAGTTTTAGTTTCGTTCTTGTTTGGTTTTGTCTTGCCAAGTTCCAGACAGCATAATTTTTAACAATCACTTTTGTTGTCATCAATTATAGCATCCCTGGTCCATTATAATTGGATTTGACCGGCAATATACAAAAATCAATGGCTGCGATTATTTTGTCACTCCAGGATATTATTCTACTTCAAACTTTATGGCACACATGTTTTTATTCTCTTTCCTGATATGTGGTTTGGTGGCTCTGTTGTTTTGTGCTCTATTTCAAGTCAACTTCAAAAATACTTTAACTAGAGGAAATAAAACGCCGGCACTTCCGTTTTCAAAATATGTACGTTTCAAACCAGTTTCCAGAAGCCACCGAAACTTGACTGACCACCAAAGACAACGATTATCACATTGTTTAACAAACTCGTTACCATTAGCAACCACGGATATGTTACGTAGCCATCCGAATGTCAATCCCACGTGATCCATTTCAAAATTCACCAATGAATTTCGAAGTTTAAGCATATATTGTTTTACATTTTCCATTTTCCCAATTCAGTGGTTCGTGATATCATTTCGAATTTAAAATCCCGCCTTAACTGCTGGTACTATTATACTAACTCCCTGGCCTTGTCATAGAAGATTGTCTAGCGCCCAGAGCTAAGTTCTCCACAAGAATTTCCCTGCATCCTTTTCGGGATCGAAACCCCGCTTATCTCTGTTGACATGTTTTGGCATGTTTTCGAACATAACCAATATTTATTCTCCATCTACGTTGTATCCAGTCGCATTCCAGTAGTCTTTGTTTCGTCTGCAGTGTCGTTTACATCAATAAAAGTCTATCTTAATCTTTCAGTCAATGAGATGACCTTCTTCAGAAATTTATTTAAAAATCATTAATTAAAATATCTCGTTACTTGCAAGCCACTCAAAAACTATTTACGATGCCGACACTTATTGTCCGAGTTCCTTCCGAGCAAAAAATATTTACTTGTTCAGTTCCAAATGCTATATGAAAGACACCACGCGAAAAGGACGAGTGCCAATAAGGCTATTTTTTTGGGCCCTCTTCAAATATTGGTTCTGCCATTTTTAATCTTTAAAACCCGACTTGAGATTACTTATCTGCGACTCCGAAAAACCCCAGGAAGTAGTTTAAAACTAATTGGTTTAAATTTAAGTAATTATTCGGTAGTTTGGATCGGCCTTTTTAAATTTTCGTCATAGAGGCCCACTCCAAAAAACAGAATCTGACATATTTCCATCCTTATGTATGTACAAAGTTTCTAATTGAGTATGGTGACCGCGGCTATTTAGTAACCCGTTAAAAATCACTAATATTCGCTGAGAAGTACCAAATCCCATATAGTTTCCGCTGCCTATGTTTGGATTATTAGGTATACTAAGGATACCAAATTTTTCATAGTATCGCCCGATTTGAAGAGGGTCCAAAAACAACCTTATTGACACTCGCCCTTTACTGCGATTTCTGGTACACGACCGAATGAGTATATATTGACTCTCTAAGGCAAGCATTATGCTGACAATTGAACACATTTCTATGTTATTTATAGTTATTAGACATAAGTAAATAAGTAGTCAATTTTTCAATTTTCGATTTTAATCTCGTGAATAGAAAGTTACGGTATGAAAAATGATTAAATTTCATCTATTGCTAGTGTTTTCTAGTTATCTCGAACAGGCCATTCAAACCCCCTTAAATGAATACTTGGAATTACTTATAATTAATATTTTTTCGTTATTACGCTATTTTATAAGATTACAATTAGTTGAACTTAATTCACAAATGATTATATGAATTACATAATATCATTACATATTTCGACTATTCGATGAACCAAATCACATTCGACAAAATTTTCTAACGAAATATTTGCAGTTATTTCTGCAAAAAATCTATTAGAAATTGAGATTTATACTTATAAAGCTAAAACATAATTTTTGGACACCTATTTTCACTCATGCTGTTAATTGGAATTCACTTTTCAAGAGTGAGATGTTACTGGAAACAAATTTAAACAGAATGATATGGGTTATTAAATTATCTTTTAATAAAAACTCGTTATTATTTCCTATTAGAAATTTCAAGGTTTATCTGAGATCTGGGTAATTATTATCTGCAGAGAACTATAGTTCATTGTGCACGATTTAATTACAAGTTTAATAAACTACCGTAGCTGAGATAGAAGTGTATTCTTCATAAACGATAAATCTAATTGCTTCGAGAAAACTACCAATTCACTCGACGGATGCTTCACTCGGGATGTAATTTTGCATTTTTAAGCACATTTGATGAATCTTGGCTCCGATAGATTACAACATTGTTTTTATGAACTTCTCCTTCTGTTCTACGTGCTCTCAAGAAACTACCCAGCGTGCTAATTAACACCATTCCTGTTCCCAATAAATACGGATTAAACTTTGAGGAGGAGTTCTTCTTCATTTCAATGAAAAAGAAAGTTTTGGCAACTATATTTTTCTTTTAGGAAAGTAGTTTTGCCATCATTTACATCTATTCTATGGTTCCAAACACAAAATTGAAATAAAACAAATTGATTTTTTAATTTGATTTATCAAGTTTGAATAGATCAAAGACTGCTGTAATTCGTATTGTTTCAGTTCGATTTTCGAATAAAAACGTTTGCACAACAAAAAAATGTATTTTTCTTCACACTGGGAGGAAAGATGGCGATTATCCTCCCGGCTATAAAGAAATTACTAGTAACCGAAAAGCCAATCCATTAACAATGATTAAAAAGCTTTTTTTCGCTATAGATAAAAATAAAAAGATTGATAATATTATTCGTGTTTTTAATGGCATTTGTTTTACGACCTGCGATTCAGTAACGGATTCTAAACACGCGAGAAAGCTTGTGAAACATCTGTAGTTTGTAGTTGACGAGCGTCAAGTAGGGGGCACAATAAAAGACGCCCGAGGGCGACAAACTAAGATTTGCGAACGATAATCCCAACCCTTCGAGCAAAAAGTACTTTAAACTGGCTCTCTTTTAGTCCCGTTAAGAATGTTTAACCGTTAAAAATGTTTATTGCCTTAGTTTTCTATTACTGGCAAAAGTAGATTTCAATAAGTTTCTATAGTTTCTTCAAAAGAATACAGCGAGATTATAATAACATAACGAAGTAATAATGATATTAGGTATTATATTCAATTTATTAGTTGTCACAAATAATTTTGCCAAGACCAGGAATTTTTGTTTACTACTAAACTGTTTATGCAATGAAAAATATCTGCAGAATATTTTTCCGGAAACATTGCTTTGCAAAATTGCAATTCTTTGCTAAACTTTGCTTTGGGAAATCGCAATTCCCACACTTGCAACAGAAAGTAATTTTCAAATACTTACGGAACGTTTGAATTTTCCATTTCCGTACTTTTTTCCATGCAGAAAACGGGAACTTTCCCCGCAGTAGTTACAAAAATGTGTTATACGTTTACTTATGCTAGATAGTAAGTCGATCCAATAATGTGCTACACCACATCTTGCCCTTACTGCGAGAAAAAATACTATTATATTTTTAAACAAAATAAATTCTTTAGGTAAACGGTTTTTATAAATTGTATCTCATCCTATTTTAAATCTATTTTTTATTATTGGACGACAAATTTAAGATGCGGGGGTTCTAAAATCGTTTGAGAATATGAAATCCTTTTCTAAATACAGTAGTACTTCTCTTATTCTAATTTGTCCAGTCAGCCAAGACGGCGGCCTTCTTCTCTTATTCTAATTTCTCCTCTCTCCCACTAAAAGTTATGTGTCAGATGTGCGTCTAAGGAAAGTAGTAAGTGCGGTGGGGAGAACACGTGAGGGAAATATTAGAATAGGAGAAGAGAAAAAAATTAGAATAAGGGAATTAAGGATTATACTTTGCAAGGAAATTACATCTAGCGAGACGGTCTATTCCTTATCGATGAGGGGATACCGTTAGGCTAGAGAATTGCCCGATCCCGAGACTTAATCGAGACTGAGAGGACACTAAAGCAAATCTCGTCTCGGGGAGACCAAGACACTAATACGAAGATCATACTATTTTTTGAGATATAAATTATCTAAACGTAAACAACATATTAAAATTTTTTAATAAATTAACATATTTAGTATCGAAGACACAACTAATATGAGAGGAATCAAACTTCAAAAGGTGACATGTAAAAAAGAAAGTGACACGATGCAATAATCCCAAAGTGGTCGATTATCATGGAAACGTAATGACATTTCCCTACTGTTTCGACGTGGCGTAAAGTTGAGTTACGGTCCACTTCTTATGGTAATCTCCAGAAAAGCGTATTACCGCCACGATAAAGGGACAATTAAAAAAAAGTCCCTGTCCAACGCCAAGAAGACGAGGCGGTTCGACGCGTACTTATCCGCGCGCGAACGGACTTGAAAATCCGGTCGCATTAAGATATCCATCGGAACAACGGATGTGAGCCATTAAACTTTTACTTTATTTAACATTCGCGAGAGTATGGAGAACTCCACACTGAGTGTATGGAGCCCTGGGGCACACCGGGTGCATCAGCATCTACCTTGGGATTCACCGCGGTGACGCGATTATTCTTCAACCTGTAATTATTATTTACGCTCGCCCTGAAATGACTCTTCTTTAGACACTCTCGGGATGTACCGTTTAGAATTGCTAATGGCAGGTCGACCAGTGACCACTGTCAATAGCTACTAAAACTCATTACTGGGGATTTAACGAATTAGGTACATCTAAATTGCTAGTATGCTCCCGACAACACCGTAACGCTCGTGGCGTATCCAATGATGTCGTGTGGGAATTTTCGTGGTTATTTATTCAGTTCGGATATATGGTTGAGAAGGTGACATTCTCATCAGTAGGTTAGAAAAGGAGTCTGTTTCTGCGCTGCGTCCATGGCAATAATATGTCTATGCATCCGTAAATATTTTATTGATTTTCATCGCGAAATCCAATACGTCAGTTTATTTTTGAAAAAGAAATTTTTTCGGATGCATCAAAAACAGGCTGAGGTGCTTTTTGTAATGGTGAATCTGTCCATGGATTTTGGAATAAAGAAGAGAAATCATTCATTTGCATTTATCTGAATCTATGTGTGTGACTGTACACTATCTTTATAGTTTCCAAATATCACATATATTGTTTTGTTCAGGTTTAAAGACAGATGATTAGTTGCCATCTAAGAATTAATAATATTTGTTAATTTAACTTCACTTAATTTTATTTTATAAACGGGTATAAAACCCTTTGATATAAAATATTTTAATACAATTATGTTTGTGACGCTTCGATGACACTTAAGAACTAATATCGCAGTTCGTTTTATAGTTTTTACCGACAATTTTTATTTTTACATTATTTCCCTACTCTATTCCCTTATCTACTACCTATGAAATCTTTCTTTTAGAGTATTAATCACCAATGTACGTGATGGTTGGTAAAAGTTCATACTTGGTGTTACTTGGTTCGCTAGGTTACATATTCGATATATTGGTGCATTCGCAGCATATTTTGTTTTAGTTGTATGTGATGCGAAAACATTTGGTCTTCTCAAAATGAATTGTGGTTGATACGGAGTAATTTTATCCATCAAAGATTCGAAGTCTATATTTCTATGAATTAGTTTGTGTGAAAAGATAAGGTCATTTTTTTCATTATCAATTGAATGGTAGGTATTTTTAAATATTTTGAAATGGAGCTATAATCGTGTGAAAATGGATGTAACGGTTGTCCTAATTTATAGGCTGCGAATCTAAAAAAACTATGCTGAATTTGTTCAAGTTCTTTGATATGGACATCATAAAAGGGAGTTCATATTTGAGACGCATAAGTAACTATTGGTCGAACTAATGTGAAGTGTAATATTTTTATTGTGTTAATTTTGGTAAATTGATTCGCAATTATTTGAGAAAACCCAATGCTTTCAGAGCCTTGTTGGAAACATGCTCCAAATGCTCTGCAAATGACAATTTACTGTCTTCTAACACCTAAGTCTCTAATTGGTGCAACTCTTTTTAAAGTATTGTATTGCATCTGAATTGGTTGTCGATTTCTAGTGAAACTTATACAATAAGGGTCATTCCATTTTTTGAACACCACTCACTTAAATTATCTAGATCGTACTGCATTTTCACTGAATCAGTGGAAGAATTTATATTTGAGTATATTTTTAGATCATCGGCATAAAGTAACAAATTAGTGTTAGTAAGAATATCTGACAAGTCGTTTATGAAAAGAATGAAAAGAAGAAGTCCAAGGTGAGATCCTTGGAGCACTCCAGAAAGCGGTTTGAATTTATTCGAGGAGTATTCTTTGACTATTTGGTATCTTTTAGTTAGGTATTGTTGTATCCAAATCATTAATTTTCCACTGATTACGACTGATTTCAGTTTGGCTAGTAGTAACCATATTAAGATATTGTTGAGTGGTTATAGATGCTTCTTCCCATGTAACTCCTGAGCACATTAATGCTGCATCATCTGCGAAAGATATTATTTTTCCATCTCGTAGTGATTCGAAGATATTGTTCAAGAAACAGTAGTGGTCCAAGTATAGTGCATTGTGGAACATCTGTGTTAATCAGTTGTTCCTTGGTTGTATAATCGTCGATCTTCACTGCTTGTTTTCTACCACTTAAATAATTTTGTATTAATTTAAGTGCTACACCGCTTATTCCATAGAAGGCAAACTTTTTAAATAAGATAGTATGGTTTACTGTATCGAAAGCCTTGGATAAGTCTAAATAAATAGCCGTTTTTGGTATACTCAAATCTAGTTGCTGATATAGGTATTCAGAGACATGGACTAAAGCGTCTTTAGTGCTCTTATTATTTAGAAATCCATATTGTCTGTTATTTATGACACTATTATTGTTGAATCCAATAATCTCGAGTGAAGAATCTTTTCAAAGATTTTAGCGATATTAGAGATTAAAGAAATAGGACGATTATTACTTGAATCATGTTTCTCTCCCTTTTTGTATAAATAGGTAATAACCGCTGTTTTTAAGTGGTCTGGCCAAATTGCTTGCGTCATACATCGACTTACAATGTCAGTTAGCGGAGCGCTTATAAATGTGAATTAAAAATACATTTTTAATAATATAAACTAAAATTGTTTTGGGATTGTCAAACTATTTTAACAAATAATTTGTTAGATTTAAATTCGGCATTTTAAAAAATGTCTGCAACTCGCCCAATGGCGCAAATGAGAGAAAAGGTTCCAAGTGTTAAAATATCAACTTTTTATTAATATAATTTGTTCTATCTAATATTTTTTGTAGAATATAGAAAATTATCACGCCATACAAAAACAGAACTTTTCTGAAATATTAAAACTTCTTTTAGTGATCTCTCCAAGAAATTACTGAAATACTGCGTGATAATATCTTTAATTCCTTCCGAAATAGGCAAGAACATTCAATTTTAATAAGTGCTTCAATTTAAACATTTATGAAGATTCAATTTAATAAGTAATTTAATTTAAAGAAGTTCAGCCGAAAAATATTAATACTTTCTTGTATTCTTGACAGCAGAGAATATTTATTTTGTCATTTTTATGAAGAAATATATGTCTTTGTGTTTGGCATTTCTAGATTAACATATTATAAATAAATGATGTATAAAATCGATTGGATTTATCCATTTATTGCCATAATATATCTTCATTAATCTGAAGTTTAAGTAAATTAATTAGGGGGATACATCATAAAGAAAAAACTTTTCTCTAACATATATTATATGTGTATAAAAGGTTGCTTAATATTGAATTAGGGATTTCGCAAGTAGAATATTAAGTCAAAAGATGAAAGAGAAATTATTCGTCTACTACGTATATTCTTAGACCATCGTTAACCCCGTTCACTTTATAATAGTAAAGTTACTTCTTCAATGGTAAATGCATATTAATTTATGCAAGCAGATAAAACGATTACTGTACGAGATACAATCGCTGCCTTCCACTCCACGAGACTCTCCCTTCATATTAATGTAGAACATTCGGTATTCACAAAGGCATGCATGCGGGGTGTCACCGACGATTACATTATATTTTTATTTCGAATGTAAAGTAGACAGATAATAAACGTATGGAGGAATTAAAATGCAATTAATTAAGTACAGTTATTAGTTCTTATTTATTTGAATTTAGTGAAAACCATACAATAAAGCTTTTTAAATAATTAAAGTAATTATGTTTAATGCTGCTATAATTTAATGTCGGCATAACTCAGCTGATTACACGTTTGTAAAAGATTTCTGCGACAACTAAAAACATATATCATAAATGCCGCTTTTGAGATAAGGGTAAAATGTAAATATTATTTTTATCGAGGAAGTAATGAGTGGAAAGTAATTAAATCCGTGAAACATGATATTTATTATTTCAAATACATAACGTTAAATAACCTCCTTTACTACTTAAATATGGCATATGATTTACTTGACATTTCTCATCTTTCATTTACTAACTTAAATCACTAACAATTGCAGTGACTTTTATTTTACAAAAAATGCTTCTTCTTCCACAAATTTCAATATTTTTCGATGGCTCTTTTTTCATTTTGTTTCTCAAACTTTCAGGAAGAAATAACGGTATGGATTTTGTGAAATTTTAATTTTTCGCGTTATTTCTCATAAAAAATAGTGTCAGAAAAAATATATTATGAATTTTTTTTAATTTTAACTTGACATCTTTAGTTCAGATTTTTAAAAAATCTACAACAATAACACAGACAAAAAAAAACTATATTGTTCCGGAATTGCCGCTGGGCATTATGCATATGTATTTTGACCCCAGGAATCTAAATCCGAAATGAAAAAAAATACGGGTTTTCCCCTGTGGTTTTTGAGAAAATCTTACAAAACATAAAAAAGTAGCATTTTTATTGTAACAGGTAGAAATTTGAATCGATTTTTCAAGAGTTCGTAAAAACGGATTTTTCCTTTTTGTTCTGTTTCTTTTTCAACATTCAGAAATAGTCCACTGTCATATTTCATATTCTGCCATATTCATTTGTTTTTAAATCGTTTATCGCTAAAACACAATTTGGAGGTGTTATTTCTGAAATCTAAGCCATGATTATGTCAGATTCAGTGCATCAAAATACATAAAAATTGTGCAGTCAAACTTACCATAAGGGACGTTCAATCGGGATTATATTGGTCGTCTCGTTCGAATAAATCAAATTCCATTATAAAAATCCATGTCTACGACAATATGAACAATTTACTAATGAACAATGAAGTCATTTTCAAATAATGTCATTTGATTAAGGAGTTTTATCTCTAACATTTATGTAACGTTAATTAACTGAAATAAATAAATGTAATTAATAATCGAAACACCTTTTCTCGTTACTGCTGAAGTTGATGCATGGCGTATAGAATTCGAATGATACATTACATCAGGGCAGCTTTTCTACAGTACCGATTTTAGCTATCTTAATAAGTAAGGTTTTGAAGTATTTTTTAAAGGTCAAGAAAAGTTTTCCAGTTTCACAGCTTCTCGTTTGTGAGATCACCCTAATAAGTCTAAGGCATGCCTACGCAAAATTAGGGTTTCTCTCTGAAAAGTGGTATTATTAAACATGGTTGAGCTCTTATCTTGCCATATCATATCACATTATTAAGGAAAGGGCTGATCTGTAGGAATTCAGGATTCCATAAGATCCAATTTTTGGATATTCCTATCAGAAACGTCTTGGCCTTCCGTTCGTATAGTGAGACTTGCGTTTGCTTACAGTATTGTATGACCACCACAAACGTGGCGGTTTTTCATACTGCTCTATCATTGACTCTTCTAAAGGTGTTGCTATAATCAATATAGCTGATTTTAATAATCGCTTTGTTCTGTACGCTGCCCTGATAATCTTTCTGCTACCTAGGTAAGTTGACGGTACAGGGGTAATTGCTATCTAAACGGAGAAGTTAGTAAACTAACATCAGGATTAAAAATTCTTGTTAATAAGTAATGCTTTAAAATTTAAAATATGTTGAATTCAATGTAGGCGAATTAATAGAAATAATAATAGTATTCTCTTTATGTAACTTAGGAAGTCCGAGCTCCATGTATTGCAGGGTCATCAGTTCTCTTAACAGCTTCATTTGTGATGCAATCATATTTTTTCAGTTACTAACTAATTTATTAACTTTTAGAGGACGGGGAATTTGGCATTTTCAATTTCTCAGAATTTTCTATAAAAAACACATAATATTGTCTCTAATATTGGGAAATACTCATATGTAAAGTGTCTATTCATGGTCGAGCCACTATAGTGGCTTTCCCGTCCCCAGGGGTAAGGCTAATTTTGACACTTTGAAAGAATTGTTTCATTTGACTTAAACGCGATATAATAAAATGAAAAAAAATTTACGAACCTTGATATTATTATTGATAAACCAATGATAAGAATGTTGAAATTCAAAAAGGGCGCATCCAAAATGGCGGATACAAGTCGGCATCACCTTCGTGAGGGAAAAACGCCTCTCAATTTTGATAAACGCGTTTAGATAGATGTGATTTCATAAAGTCTGTAGTAGTTAGACCCATGACATTAGCTTCTCCGCTTACCGATAGGTGGCTCTTTTCCACCCTCAAGCGGAGCGTCACGGAGGAATTATACGGAATTCGATTCAGCGCTAAAAAAATCCCTCGGCAAACTATATTCACACTTCTTTCCTACAGAAAGTTTATTTTCCCCACTGGAAGGGTAGTTTCCCCTTATTTTAGGGGTAATTTGTGTTTTTTTTTTTTTTGTAATTTTTGATCATAAAACTCGTCATCAGTATGCCCAAAAACCCCAGAATGAGCCTATTTCACAAACTAACATGAGAAATTTTTTTGAGGTATTATAGTGGTTTTCCCGACCTCTAAAGGTTACAATTTATTTAATAATAATTTATATTAAAGCGATCAACCGCTGTAACAAATCGAAAACATACCATATTTTAGGAATTTTTTTTGCCTGAATGAAAAATTGAAAAGTGGGTTTTGCAATGCTGTTATTTCGGTATGACGCAATTGTCCAAGGGGGCCTTTTTTGAAGAGTAACAGGGACCATGGGCGGAGACCTGTCCTCCTTAATTTTTGATCTGGAACGAAAAACAAACAAATTTTTATGAAGATTAAGGCTGTAGATGAACCAATCAGATGGTATTTTTGTTTGCACTACTAATTTTTTAAATTTTCTCTAACGTTTGCTTCTAAAGCCAGAAACTCGCCTGGATTCATTAGAAGAATTCCAAATATGTCAGAGAAAATTTTAATTCGTAAAGATGGAAAGGATGGAATTTTAAGAAACTGTTTTTTGGATTGTTCTCGATTTTCGAAAAAAATGGAGGGCCGAACTCGAGAGATTCGACAGGCCGGGAATCGAACCCGGGACCTTTCTTTTTTTTGTAAAAAATTCCATCCTTTCCATCTTTACGAATTAAAATTTTCTCTGACATATTTGCAATTCTTCTAATGAATCCAGGCGAGTTTCTGGCTTTAGAAGCAAACGTTAGAGAAATTTAAAAAAATGAGTAGTGCAAAAAAAAAATACCATCTGATTGGTTCATCTACAGCCCTAATCTTCATATTTAATAATAATTATTACGAAGTGAACCAAAAAACTTTAATGATTCATTTGAAAAAAATTTTTAGTTTCTATATATAAACAAAAAAACTATAAGGTCACTGATAGTTCTCTAATGTCCAACTTATACGTCAATTATAAGTGGACTTTTAGTTTTGTGTTTAGTATAAGTAGTGGTGAAGATTTGCCTGAGTTATAATTCCGACCACCTAAAAAAGGTCGTTTCTAATGGGAAATTTGGGTATTTATAAACTTTTATCAGATCATTCCGTATATTATTTTCAAGGTAAATTTTTGAAAATTTCAATGTTATACAGTAGTTTTCCCTTTATGCTGCGAAACATACGGTGACGAGTATTAAAAATCTTCTACCTTCCTAAAAACATGCACTGAAAACAAAGTGATGCTCAATTTATATCATGATTCGTATTCTATTAAGATAATACTTTAGCGCACCGCCTTGCAGGTTAAAATTTATATAAAATGTGAAAAAAGTAAATGAATCTTTATTTCGGACTCTTCCGACGCTATATTCATGCACGAAAATCAGAAGAACAACGTGATATCCTTAAGAATTAGCAATCTGTTTTAATCGGAAGCAAACCTCGCTTTTGACATATCGAATTCCGATTTTTGGGCTGTAGTGTTCCGAACTGTAGACAACTGTGCGTGATATTATAGTAAAAACTTGCTATATCGAACGTATCGGCTCCGATCCCCCTCTCAAATTATCGATATATCGAATGCGAGAGGGAAATTGATGATTCCCCTTCTTCTGTAACTCTCGCCTTAAGCTCCTTCCTCCTCACCTATTAGAATGAAAAAAATGCAGAGAACCAAAGGCAAAGTACAGTGGCCCTCCGCTTATTTTAACTCCTATTATTTTAACTGCGTCCTTTATATTTTAACTTTCTTTCGTCCCTTATGTTAATTTCTTCCCCTCGTGAGTTCCCCCACCATTCGCCATTTGAAAGAGTTCAAAAAAGTGCGTACTGCTGTTGGCGCTTGCGCATACAGGTGAAGAAAGACACCACTATATCTCCTCTCTCTGTTTTTATGCTCTCATACTGTCAGTGGTGAGGATGAGGAGAAGCGGTAAAATAAGGGAAGAAGCCGCCATCTTCCTTGACTCGAAAAGTTAAAATAAGGGGAGGACCACTGTAGAGGAGTTAGATCTCGATTGTTTATAGTTTCGATATAACGAGGCCCTACTGGATATGAAAGCCGAAAATCGTTCGTCAATTAACAATGGCAAGCACGCATACGTTGGAATGGAACAGTAAATTTTTTGAAATACAGGAACACATCCGTCCTTGGGCAAGGTAAAAATTTACCTTTTGTTTATTTAATTCGATTCCAGGACGGTTACCTCAACATGTTGCAGGGAACAGAATGGAGTCCCTAGAGTAAGTGTACAGAAAGGTAATCGGACAGACGCACACATGTACCATCATGAGATCATGTATATAGACCTGAGTGGAAAACGGCACCCGCGGTTTCTCGAAGTCGCTCGCCTCGCTTGTCGGCACACAGCGATCCTTTTATTTTCCTCGGGGATACGGGGCAGGCTAAGTACTATAAGAGACGCATGACGTATAGCTCGTTACGCATGCATAGGTGCGAGCATTCAGGAGAAAACTGGTTGCCCTGGAGGATCGCGTGACTCGAATTCACCGATGCTAAACCGATTTAGCCCCGCAATTTCTCGACTCTGATGGAAATAAGTAGCTCGTACAATTAATAATGCAATTAACGATAAATATTAAATTCCATCGCGCATACGATTACTCCAGGTAAAACTGAATCTTAACGAAAGAGAGGGTACAAGAAGAGATTGTCGAAGAATAAAGTTAGAAAATGAAAACAAAGTGTTGATCAAATAAATTAAACGAGGAATAAGCAAGGCAGGTTGATAAATTACAGGAAAAATATCTGACATTAAAATGGAGGAGTGATTTGTTCTGAATTGTTGTTTTCGAATTATAATCAAACCGAAAATAAAATATGAAAATTGTAAGACAGTGGATGGTGTGGCTTGATATGCCCCAAAACGAAATTATTTAACTTCAGATGCTATTCGTCACCAGGACAAAAATATTGCAAAACTTGAGTATTCTTCTTGTTTATATTGACAATTTACTTTTTTAGACAGTTATTGTAAATTATGGACTGATGTTCTTGAGCAAACAAAAATGAAATTTCAACGGACCATTATATGATGAATTTATGACATTTAAGCTTCTCGAACCCAGAAATTTTCTAACTTATACCTCAGTAAGTGAACAATCGCGTCCACGCTTCAGTACTATGATGAACAAATTTACATCTCAAGAAATGAAGAAAGCAAAAGCCAGGAGTAAACGCTGCAGACTTATGGAGCTGATGGCGAGGAGAACACTTAATATTTGTCGCGAAGACTAAATAAACTAAAATGAAAGCTTCGGATGGAAGGAGTGAACAATTTGCGCATTAGCGCGAACAAGGACGGTCCACAAATGCAAAGTAAGAGAGGCAAGCGACCTAAGCGTGTTTAGTGCAATTTATCCTTGCCGACGTCTCCTTGTAAGCTAGTGTCTTGTCCTCCACAATAGTTATAGATACCAAGTTCTTTCTCTCTTTCTCGCACTCTCTCGATTTCTGCGATACGAAACGTCGACAAGCCTCGTCGTTACTCTTTCTCTTCACTGCACCTTTGATTTAGTACAAGGTACGAATTTACGGGTTCCACCCTTTAAGCGCGTGCGAGCGGTCCCGACTCGACCCTTTCTCGTTAGCCGCCCACATTATATTACCTATCGAGAGGCATGCATCATTCCTCTTTATATGAGTATCTGTAACAGCCTGAGAAACATTTGCAGCGCGCATTTATTTTCATGGAAGACTAGCTCTTGCACGCCATCATCCGTCTAAGTGTGGGACATTTGATGGTGAACATTAAAACATCAGAATGGGGAATAATCCAGATAAAATGAAAAATTTTAAAGAAATTGATAAGAAGAAGATTCTTGTAATTGTGTGCGTAAAGTACTTTTGATGCCTGTTTTTCGTGCGTAAAGTTCACTTTTACGCACTCCTGACGATAAAATTCGTAAAGTGAACGGCCGTGCGTAAAGTTGTACTTTACGCACTCAACCAGGCATCAAAACTTTACGCAATCTCTTTACGCACCCAATTACAAAAACTAGGATACCTAACATGGCTGTAAAGTATAACTGATACGCATCGGTCGGGAATTTTACACATCACTCGGTGCCTCGTATATACAGTTCCCGCCCGGTGCTTAAAAGTACACTTTGCACCCTTGTTAGGTAATATACTATTATTTCAAACTACCAGAAGAAAAATTAGCAATTGAGAACCTCGGTGACTAAAAAAGACAACACTAAATGGAAGTGTTGGCATGAAAAGATGTAACGTGGGTCGAATTCTAACAAATTAAATTATTTAATTCGGTTTATGCCCCACCAATGACAATAAATAGTTTCCCCCTCTAGATCGAGTCGCACGCATTCCCGTGGACGAACATGTCTCAATCACGAAGGAAAGTGACGTATAATTTTTAATTGAAAAAGTTATTTTTATCATCAGTCGAACGAAGTAGAATCCCTTCATTCAAAAAATGAGAGATCTGCACCTATTGGAATCATCAGCATGGCTTGCTGGTGCAGGTCTGCCTTGCACGCCGTCTTTTATTTTTCGTGATGGAAAGTCTTTTGTACAGAATGTGCTGAACTTCGCTAGCTGCGAAAATCCCGTAGTCCCACTGGAGACATCTGTCAACGATCTACCACACTGAGAGAAATTTTTGTTTACAGGTAATGTAATAGCTTGATAGTAAAGCTAACAGAATTTAGATTTTGATCTTAACCCTTAGTTCTGACGGAATTATTATATTAATTATTTTAAAGCCTTTTCCTCCCACTACCTGGGTGAAATATGTCCTGCCGTTTGAAAATGCTTACAGTTGTGCAGTTTATAAAGTACAATTCGAATTTTCTCTGGGTCGAAAACGACCCTGCTGTCGGGATTAAGGGTTAAGGTAAGGTACTTTATTATTGTGAAGTTACCGTAATCTGAGATTCGCTTAAATTTGTTATGTTAATAGTTAATATAAGAATTTTAAATATTAATGTTGGGTTATTACGTAAGATGTATAGAATATTTACGCGCTTACAGTTTCACCGAAACAGATATAAACAAACATACATACGCGCTGTAATTCGATTTTCTGCGAATTTTTCGAAGCATTGTTGACATGCACATAACGACCTCGCATTAAATGGAAAAATATACGAGTTGATATACAATATACAGGGTGATCCTTTTGTCTATGCCAACCAGCTAATAGTGGATTTCTGAGTTGATTCTAAGTAACTTTTTCCTGTACCAAAATTGGATAAAAAAAATCTTGAAAAGAAGCCGAGTTATTGCAAAAAAAGTAATTTTATTTCTAAATTTCAATGGCTCTTCACTTAAATTCTGAGCCTCAGATTGCTGAGTACTGGTATTTTCATTTCAAAGTTACCGGTCATTTTAGACTTTATAAAGTTACTGTTGTAACTTTATAGTTAATGTAATATCCGTGAAAGTAGTCTACATTCACTCTTAGTAACTAATATCTCTCAGTGCGAGTGTGAATATCAAAGAACCATGCAATCGACAAGGTGGACAGGGACATTATCGTCCGATGCATCGGAGAAAAATAATCAGTAAAATCAGCCGAAAAATCCGCAGATTCTACCAATTTTATCCTATAGGGACAGCTGTTGGAATTCCGTTAGGGATAGCCGATAATTTCAGCTAAATTTACTGAAAAAGTCCGCAAATTTAACGGAACAAATCTGCTAATGTAGCTGAAATTTAGAGCTAAGCGCGAATTGAGTAGGGTTAAGGCTACATTAGCGGAATCAAAACAGCTAAAATTGCATATATTTTCGGCAATTCCAGCCGAAAATTTTAGCTGATATGAATCAGCTAATCCAGCGGAGTCATTTTTCTCCGTGTGATAATCAACTGTTACCAATTAATTTTTTCAACTTATATATAATTGGAATGTTATCAGTCACGAAATTGCTGAATAGTCATTAACCACATGAATACCGAGGCGTTATAATGCGTGCCGGTGACAGAACGACTTAAATGTAAAAAAAGGCGGCCTTGCTTAAGGTGGATCTACTATTTCTTTAAATATCTTCGCTATATTTTACAACAGAACAATTTAGGGTTTGAAGAAACGGTTACAATGTATATTTGGAAAATGTCCAAACGTATACAGTCGACTTTAATAATTTAATTTTTCTAAAGTATATTTTACTAACCTGGAAATTATATTGAGTCAGTTATTGTTTTTATTCATTTTTTGAATATTAATTCTTTTAACCTTTTAATACAATTAATATGTTCTTTTCATAAATTCGTGATTTCCCATTTTAATATTTAGAATTTTGGACACAAACTTCAAATTTTGTTTGTGTTGCTGTTAATCACTTTTTTATTGATTTTAAGAAATATATTTTGAAGACGGTCCTTATTAGGGGCCGAAACTTTAATAAAGTTGTTTATTTTTTTCCTTTTGAATAAAAATGTTAAAATGTGTTCAAGGACCGTTAAAAGAAGAAGTAAACGATATCATTTAAATGGATTACTATCTTAGACCAACTTAAAAAACGAAATTTTAGTGGATACAAGTATAAACTTTCCCAAACTGCTCGAAAAATGCTAGATAGATGCTATGGAAATAAATACAAAAATAATCTGTAATAGCTGTTGAAAATGATGTAATCATGCCAAGTACAAAAAAAATAATATGGCGTTCCCGAAAAACAGTTTTGTTCAAGGTATTAAAGCAGCTTACATAACTTCTTCAGTGCCTCCGTTCAAGTGTTTGTAGATCTAAAGTCACATGCATTGTAGAATTCTTTAATATTGCCGGCAATACAATTACCACTAAACACGAAGAAAAAACAATAGAGGTCTGTACTTGTAAGGTGACTTATCAGTCATTATGTATGCTGTTTACCGTGTTCTCTCAAAGTTGTTATTAGGGCGGTTATGGGATTGCTGATTAGAATTAGAAATTGGTTTTTGAAACTATTTTAATCACATTTTCATTATGGCAAAATTAACCGGAACCGGTGTATCTAATTAGGTATAATAAAATAAATAATCTTTTCCGTTTTTGGAAATTTGGTGCTGTGAAGGCAATTGTTTCGTATGATCGCTGTTCAAATTTTTGTAAAATTGTTTCAGAAATGGTGAGAAAAATCAGATAACTATCCAAAACTATCGATCAATCCAGTTCCGCTTGGTTTTTAAATTTTCGATTACAGATTTCCTGTACTCCAGTAACTTCAAATAGCGGACTTGAATTTATCAGATTTTAATTTATCCTGATTTGTTGGAAATCAAACGCATCTGTAAATAAATGAAGCTATTTCAAATCCAAATCCGATCGAAATCGAACCTTCTTTTTCTTTGAGTATAATTTGAGCCCATAATCTTCTTCTATAATTAAATATTCGCCATTGAATAACATTTTTTTAACAATACTTCCAAATTTGAAAGCAGAAATACAACGAACGATCTCGCCAAGAATGATGAAAAAGTTAGAAAAATCTGGAATGCTTCTTCTTTTAAATTTTAAGACCGATAACATTTCGAAATAAAGAAAGTCGAGTACGAAAACTGATGACTATCCCATCATGAAATCATACGGCAACCTATAGTCTAGCCGAGGAACAACGTTCCGAAAACTAAAACCTCTGAAAGGCTAAAATTTCGATATTTCGTGAGTCCAAGGTATTTTAATTTGTTTTCTTTTTGTCAAATTTTCAAAGACAAATTGAAGAACGTCACAATGAAGCCATGCTTTATCGAAATGTTGGCCTTTAGTGTGTTGATTTTCGGAACATGGATCCCTGGCCAATGCCTACAAGCATAATTCGTATTTACTATACTTAGAAACTTAATTATGTTATTCTTTGCGATTGAGCAGAAACTGTTAAAAAATCAACTCCTTCAATGAACATGTTTCATCGATTTATCAAAAAAAAGGAACTCCAATTTTATTTGATAGTTTGTGCCCAACTACCATACAAAGTACATTGCACTAAATTTAATGATTACTAATGAAACTTCTCTGGGAACTAACCATCCGTGTTCTGTGTAGTAGCTGGTGCAGAAGTTTGTTACAGCACTCTCATGCAATTTTTAATTTGAAAATACAGAAATCCCAAAATTTCTCACATCCACAATCCATGTTACCAAACGAATTTGCAGTCGTCAGCTTTTGTTCTAGACTTGCTTGAGAAATCTAGGATGTTTATGAGTTTTGTGCATTTTAGTTTCGAATTTTTAGTGTTTTTTCAATTTCTTATTTCAAATGTTTAATTTAACCTAACATTGATTAAACAGTAGTATTTAATAACAAATATTTAATTACAAAGCAAAATTACTGATTCTAATCATATTCGAGAAAAATAACGGTTCCATTTCGAGCGGATTTTCATTCAAAAAGGATTCCATTTAATGGACCGATTTGATTTAAAGCAAATTGAAATAAATCAAAATCCAATAAAGTTAAATTTGCAAAATGTCTCATTACGATTTAATCACTACTGGAATTCTCATATCAAGAACAACCAAATGCATAATTTATTTGGATTTTTAGAGAAAACGGGTTATCGAGTCATATTGACTCGAACAAAAGAAGCACATTGCTTTATGTTTCGGTATTTTCATCCATTGTTATATAAATAATTTACATCAAAATTGAAATTTATTATGTTTTTATGACTGACATTTCAAGATGAAAGGGTTAACGTGCTTTATTAATTTTTTTCATACTTTGTAATGCACTTCAACACCTTTAAAAAGCGCTCGAGTTAAATAGACGTGTATCCGGAATTGGGGTTAAAAAACTTGGATCCGGTAAGGGTTAAAATCACAGCTATTTCAAATCCACATGATTTTACCACGATTGACTGTGTACAAAGCAGATGAAAATTGGTCACAGTTATATCCAAAAGAAATGCAATTTGTATTCAAATTTGATCTAATTTTCAAAATGTTCCAAAAAAGCGGTTTGAACACTTTTCGTTTCATACTATTTTGGTCAAATTTTGATGAACTTTTTCTTTCTTGGAAAAGGATGTTTGACAACATAATCTGATGTAATTAAAATGAATAAAAGATCATACTGAGCAATGAATAGTTGATACATCGTTCACATATAATTCAACATAATAATTTCCAGTAACTAAAACGAGACGGTTGAAATGGGTCATAAATTAAAATGATTATAATTAAATTTCGATGCATAATTCGTTGTCGATTCATGATTGAAATATACGACAATTTTCGAGATAATTGCCAATCCCATGAGTTATATTGTAAGGGCTTTCGATAATGTCGCGCCGCGTGGGCAGCTCTGTGGTGCGCCGCGAATTGATGTAGTGCAGTATGAACAATGCTCGCAAGCGCAGCATGTGAACACGCAATAAAACGCCGACTATAGTCGCTTCGATACAATGCCCACGTATAACAAGTGTCGAAGTCTCGTGTCTATTTTTTGTTTTAGATAAAACCTGATAAATCCATTTTATATTCCTTTTAATTATATAACTTTTACTGAATTTTGTGAAATTCACTGTTCCTACCCGATTTAAATATTGTCGTTTAGCCTAACAAAAATATGTAAAATGTACGCGAATAGATTAATCACTGAACCCATTGGACAAAATTTCTAACTATCCCGTGCAAAAATTTTGAATCCGTGACGGATCTTCGGTGGATCTACTCCGTTGAAAGTTTTTTTTTAGACGATCCCGCACTACCTGTGAACTTATAATGGATCTAATTTTCGTATACTTTGTATACCAAAAATTTGTGTCATCGCTGCTTATAATGCAATTTTTAGAAATACGTAATGATTTTTGGTACACAAAAGCATACTGAAATTCATCCGGTTATAAATCCACAAATAGTGCAGGATCGTCTTAAAAAACAGGGTGCGGTTCGAAAACCCGACAAATCAAAAAGCCGAAAGGTCGAATAAGCGACAGTCAAAAAACCGACAGCTCAAACAACTGATAGTCAATTAACCGACATTCGAAAAACCGAAGGCAAAAATCCGACGCGTCAAAAAACCGACTGTCGGTATTGTGACTGCGACTAAAAGTCCTCGCCGGACTATCAGTTCTGGTTTATGAAAAAATGAAGGACGAACTTTTCAGATTCGATGCCTTGGAATGGTTGTTAGCAAGAAAATTAAAAAATAGCAATTTCATGTTCTTTCATCAAAGGCATTGAATATTGTTTAGTACTACTTATAATACGTTTATGTTTTGATATTCTATTTTAGAGAAGTCTACTTGTGTCTTTAATATAAATTTAAATTTATTGAATGCATTTTGTTAGATACACGACCCAATTTTGATGTACATGGAAAAGTTGTATAGAAAATTAAAGTATATAGAATAAGATTGTTGATGTATAGAAAAGTCCTGCGAGGACTATTTGATTGTCGGTATTATGACAATTCGGTTTTTCTACTGTCGACTTTTTGACGTGTTGTTTCTTGGCCTGTCGACTTTTTGGTAAGTCGGCTTCTTGTCTGTTGGCTTTTTGAAGGCGGGTTTTCGACCGGTCCGCTTTTTGATTTGTCGGTTTTTCGATCCGCAACCAAAAAAACAGACTTTCGACAGCGTAGACCAACCGATGATCCATCACGGATCCGTCACGGATTAAAAATGTTTGCACGGGCAGTGCACAGGAGAGTTACTTTCAAACCGAAAGTCGATTTCCTAATATTTAAATGACTCACCATTGTATTCAGTGATAATGAAACTTGTTTTTACCAAAGCGATGTCCTGATCAATAAATTCTTTCCATTTTGTTGTGGTACAGATTCCAATTAAGTTCATATTTTTGAATAATTTGCTTATCCAAATTTGTTTACGTTATTTAGTCTGTCATTACATTCAAAAGATATGTTTTAGAGATCTTTTTCACATTTTTTCAAGGTGACGAATTGAAAGATATCTTTTAGGCATCTTTAAGACGTCTTTATGCTTATTGGGTGTATGTAACGAGCTGAAGCCTAATCTGAAAACTGGTACACTTTTGGCCAAAATAATATGTCTTCTGACCTACTGAGCAGTCTAATGAAATCGTAAAATGAATACATTTTATAAAACAAAATAAAACTTGTGCATCAAGGGCCTTGCTACCATTTCGGCCGATGGATATTTTGATTGCAAAGCTTTGGTGACTTGCCCCTCCTCTAGATGAAGAGAGGATTCGTGCGGCGTAGAACACGTAGAAATAAAAAGTTATTTATAAGATCAACGATCGAAAGAAGTGATCCAAATTGATGTTAGCATATCGTTATAAATTTTTAATAAAATATTGCGTGCTTGTGTTTGTTTTTCTATGTTGCCGTGTCTCGCAAATTTCAGTGAAATTTGTGGCATTTCAGCATCGATCCATTGTTTTGATGTTTTCATATCCCATTCATTTTCGCACTGAAATTTTGAGTTTTCCTAGAATTTTCCGACATATTGCAGATTTTGAACTAAACTGATATTAAACAAAAAAATAACCTATATAATATATATATAATATAATATATAAATATAAATAAAAAATTTTTTATTATATATAATATATTTTACTTTTATTTAATCAAATTACATTATAAATTCGCAAAAAAGATGCCTAAAAAAATTATATATTTGTCGCAAAAGATGAACTCAAATTTTAATCGGAGCATGAGGGAAAGAGAAAATTACAAGAAAATCATAAACCTGAAAAATTCAGACACATGAAGCAAAATAAAAACTAAATATTCAGAAAAGAACCTGGCCAGATATCGATGCTTTCCTATCGATGTCGTTGAATTTTCTTCTTTATTTCCTGATTGTTGAACATCCTTCTCGATGATTAGAATATTTGCTCAAATATCTTCGGAAAAGCGCATCCATTTTCTGATATGGCTGGAACAACCCAAATTGCCACCAACGCAATCATTTATATATTTAGCAATTTTTATTAAGTATTGCGAATAGAAAATAAAAGAACCAATTATTTAAAATTGATTTTTATAGACTCACTGCGATATTCTCACATCAGATAGATGACAGCGAAAGTAATGTCATAGTCCGAGACGTTTGCATTTAGAAAATTGAATGTTTTTTCTGTTTTCTATATACTTATTATATACAGCTATATACTTACTATATATTTTCTATACTATACTATACCAGTGTATCATTACAAAAGCGAATTGGCTAAGACCTCCATAAAAGCCCATTCCACTGATGTCGCCAGTTATTGTACACACCGAGTAAAATATTTAGAAAACTTAATTATGATTTACTTAGTGAGGAATAAATTTGTGGTAGTTTTTAGCTGCATGTAGTTAAAATGACTAAACAAATGTCGGATCAACTAAATTTTAGTTATATTAACGGAATGTCGGTTCAAAACTATTAAATAATTTGTTCCCACAAGAGAACTCACCTGGTTAAAATTACTAAATACACTGATCAATAAAATGAGACCGATTTCCATACCCAGAAACCAGACTATACTTTTCCGACGGTTTTCGTCACGTTGAATCCAAATCTGGCCGCGTAAATAACGTTTTTGTCCGTTTTCAGTTAAATTTCGTAACGGAACAAACTTTTTGCTTACAATTTGATAAAACACACCTGTTAATGTGCTGTTCATCAGTTTTAAAATACTCTGTTAGTCATTCCGATTCCATTTTTTCATGGAGTTATCGAAGTTTTTGTTAAGGCATGCTTTTTGCACTTTTGGGTTAGGATATCTCAAAATCGATACGTGAGAGAGCGATTCTGAGACCTTATTTGGATCCAGCACATCGAAAACCTTTGATGAATCCATTTTATCTGGTTTATGCCAAATTGCGATAAAAAATTTTATTAAAAAAATCTTATCGGAATGACTATAAACACGCATTTAAAAGCTGACAAATAACCGTATTTTTTGCCATGTTAGGTTAGCATGTTTCAATGTGTTGACGCAATAGAATAATATTGTGGCCAGATTTGGATTCAACATCACGAAACCATTCGGAAACGTAAAGTCCGGTTGCTGGTTATAAATTTTGGCATGTGATATTCTTCTCAGTGCACAATTTTATCGGTAATTAAGTTTTCATATTACGTTTATATTGTTTACATTTTACACTCTATTCACCGTATTCATTTTTCAAATGAATTGTTATAAATATTCAGGCCTTAGACGTGTAAATCGTCCCTTTCACAATGTTATAGAAGATGTTTTTTACAAATCAATTATCTAATGACTTCTGAACCTTTTGATAAACATTTTATTCCCTGACAGAAATCAAAATCAGTTAGGCTAACTCCAGACAGGAACTGGCACAAGATCATAACATTTTTTCTAGACGCACATAGGTTTGGTGCAATGCATGCGTATCTAGACACAACATAACCATTTCCACTGCTACTTCCTGTCTAGAACTATAGTTACTGATTTCGATTTCTAGTAGGGTTTCGTTTATGATTTTAAAAATACCGATGTCAACCAGAACAACAGAAAGAAAGTTTGTTTGGATTAGCTTTTCCTGTCCGGAGAACAAAGTTCATCAACACACCGAAAGGCCAAAATTTCGACATAGCATGGCTCCAGCGTTATTTTCTTCACTTTGTTTTTGAAAATTTGGCAAAAAGAAAGTAAATTAAAATACCTTTGACTCACTCAATATCGAAATTTTAGCCTTTCGGGGTTTGATTTTCGGAACTTTGTTCCCCGGCCTTTTTCCTGATGATCTCGATTGATGCAAAGCGTGTCATCCTGAGATCGATTTTTTTTTTCATTTCCAAATACGTCCTTCGTAAAAATTTGGCGTGCCGTCTTATCTGCGTGCGGAAAGAATTAAGAGAGTGCGGTTTGGAGCTGGATGATGCGACTTGATGGAGAAAGAGAAGAGCGTGCCGTAAAACCGTGGTAAAGCTCATTTACGACGGGGACTAAACATTTACGGTCGCCGCCCGGTAAGCTTCTCGCGGCGCATCGCCATCGTGCGGCTCTTGGCGCATTGTTGCGTTGTACCAGGTTGATGTTATCTGCCTTGACGTTGTCGTGAATTGTAAGACATTGCTTCGACGAGATAAAAAAAGGGTATGGTGGAGAGAAAGAGAGACGGAAACGAGGAACAAGTGGACAGCGTAACGAAGAGAGGAGACGCGTTGCAGAGAGAGAGAGGAAAAGTTGTCTCGCGGGCCTCCTCTCTCTCGACTCCATAAATACCGCCAGGTTTCTCCGATTATCTTGGGATTGTCGTTTACAAACCTGCGCTCGCCGTATCACACGGTAATGATCTTCGAAACGAACGAGAGAAAGGGTTGATATCTTCGACTTTTTCTTTACCTCGCGAAAGTTTTATCAATTTTTTACTTCCGCTGGGAACGCACATGAGTCTAGTACCTACCAAGATTTTTCGTGTCGACCGGAAGACGAGATATCTTATCGATCATTGTAACAATAATTCGAGAAAATACAGGAATAAAGGACGGGTTTCGCGTTGCCATGCGGGAAGCTTATGTTAGTGATACTACACTATGCTTTTATTGTCTTTCTAATGTCTACCGCAGTTCTAACGTAAGATAATGTTATATAATGACTAATTTTCATGTTTGAAAATAACGCGGAGGGACTTCTTAAGAAACAAATTTACTTTTCTGTTTGTAGTTTTATAGTTTTGTAACTTTTTCTTAATGTACGACACGATTGCCTCATTGGATAAAACGGTTCTCTCAAGAGCTACTAAAACAAGGATGTACGTGATCGAGAATGCTGGTTTCTGTGTTTTAGACACACGCATTTCGATACAAAAAAGCATTTCCAAAATAATGTTATTTATTGCCATAAATTTCACCCTATATATAGTTATAATCATGAGAATCAAATTACTAAATTGTTATGATGCAGGAAACGAATATTTACCATGGATGTATATTTGTATTTTCGACATTATACATATTTGATTACACAGAACCTACAATTATTTAAAAAAAAATTATTTTTTGACCCTCCGGCCGTAAAATTCAATTTCTCGCCCTAGGGCGAAACCTTCGCCCGCGAATTATCGAGTCCTACGACAATCGGATCAAAAAATGCATTATTGGTCACGGGCGAAATATCGATCGCCGACGAGGGTACTTGTTACCCTCGCTTCTCTCGGGCGACAAACTTCACAATCGTCTAAGATTGATAATTGCGCCCTTGGCACATAATGTACTATTGTTATTTTAAAATAACAATCTTTGAATATTTATTTTACTTTTTACTATTACATTCATTAGAATTTAATAAAATAGGAAACGCAATTTTTTAGATAAAAAGATAAAAAAAAAATATTGGTCTAATTTTTACAAAATCCGTTGGACGAATGCAATGATCAGAAAGCAATGCCGAAGCATGAAATTAAAAAATTTTGGAATGACACGCAACTTTCATTTAAATTTCGCTCCGGAGCACTGTGGTAAAATCTAAATCATACGTTAATAATAGTTTGAACTTAAACCATTTCCATTAAACAATAACTCCCGACGAATATCCAAAAATGCACAGAAAAATAAACTTTTCAACATTTTCATGCTCTCTCCCGCCCCAAGAATCGAAAATGATGACTGACTAAGAAACCCGTGTTTTTGCGTTTTTTAATCGATTAATACTTAATAGTGCCGCCAAGCCTCTACATTTTCTTATATATTTTATTTATTTATTTATATTTCTTTACAGACGATTAGGCCCTCAGGGGATAAAAGGCATTTTATTAGATTTAATACAAAATCTTTACAATTGTCTCTTCTTTTCAACGTGGAAAAATATTTCTCTTAAGGAATCTTTAACTTGATAATATCGTCTCAATTATTTATTGAAAAACTATAACTACTATAAAAATAAACTACTAATGTATTACAAAGCTCTATGGAAGAAAATACGTGCAAAAAGGGGCTTATATGTTAATCCTTTGAAGCACGGTGTCCTCTTAACAGGATACCTTTTTCTAATTAATTTTCATTAATTTTTGGTTGATTAGAATATAATTTTTGTGCAATTCTTGTCTTCATTACTTTGAAAAATGTTTGTGAAAGTAAAAAGATTAATATTTATTCGTAGTTATTGTGTTAAATTGATTATAATAACGAACAATGTGTAAAAATTTGGTGTATTTTTTTACAAAACATGTATGTTGAGGAGAAATCCTCGTTGAAATAAGACGAAATTGGGAACGCGAGGGTTTTCACTTCATGGAGGTTAAACGGGGTAGTCCGTGGTTTTTGGAGGTTTTCGAGGAAATTCATATTCCCTATTTCATAGTTCACCTCCGGAGACTCCGAAAAACCCCGTGTGGGTCATTTCATCTCGAGCAAGTACCTGTTTATATTTTTGTCGCCATATTAAACTACCTATAATTTTGAAACTCTGTGGCCAGGCTCGTAATCAGCCACCCCGAAACCCGCCTGATTTTACCCAGTTTTACCTCGACCAAGTCACGTTTTATAAATTTGATTCTCCATATTGTTTGCACCATCTTGAATTTTGAAAATCAGCTTCTACATTCATTATCAGCAACCCTGAAAACCCTTGAGCACCCACTTTCAACTAGATCAAGTGACTTTTACGAATTTGGTCCGCCATAATGGATCCGGTATCTTGAGTTGTGAAGAATCTGAGGCCGGATTCATGACTAGGGACCTCGAAAACCTTTCAGAAACGAATTTCAACTGTTTTCTGTGTAAAAAAAAATGTAAGCTTCAAAGAGTTACAGAGTATTTATTTTTCAGCCATAGCTAAAAAAAAATGTCGAGACGGCCGTCGGTCGGTCCGTCCCTATTCAAAATTAGATCAGAAGTTCTTTTTTGGCATGGCCTAACTTAGATCGAATTAGTTTTTGGGGTTGATCGAAATAGATTAAGAGGAGAACCACTAAAAATTAAGCTCCCATTTCGATGGATTGTAAATTTTGGTCGCTATTTAAGAGGTTAAATTGAGGTTGAAATCGAATTTAACCTATCTAGTAAAAGTCAAATTCAATTGGATTGCCAAGAAGTGCAAAATACATCGTCTTATTATGTGTTTAAATTAAAATGCATCAAGAATTGATTGAAAGTAACTTTAATCCTATAATGAAGCAAATTTGTTTTCTTCTTTTAAAGATTTCAAATATGCAATCAAAAATTAAAAACCGATCGTATTAAATTTTCATTTTTGTACCATCAATTTTTAACCTTTCAATTCACTTGTGTATATAAATAATAATTAATTACAATGAAGGGATAAATTTGTACAGTAACAAAAGTAAAGAGTGAATCGTCCTTGATGCATATTTTACGAACATGGTGATCAATCGTAGGTATATTTTGTTATATAGTAATTTACCTTTTTACCTATAATAATTTACCCAAGTAAAATAAGTTTTGGTAATAGTACGAGAGAAAATAATGAATACATAGCAAAGTAAAATTTAGTGTCTTACCATGAAATTAAATTAATTTAAGTATACAGATATTGCTTTGAAACACTCTTACTTGTTGCTTTTAATTATGCTTTAACATTTTCGAAAAAGTAATAATATTTTGCGTTATATTTTATAAATATGTAGAAAAAATTAATTGTTTATATACTTATTTAAGAAAGCTGCTACGCAACTGTGCTTAAGCACAGAATGGTGGAGTATTTCGTCCTGCATTTTAAATACAATTAAATTAATTGAAGATGGCACATGCCATTTTCTAATTCATTTGTTTCTTGACGAGCTTTATAGTTTCACTCGCTAACGCTCGCTCAGGACATCCGAGTCCCTGCTTATTTCTTTGCTTATTATATATATTTATACAACAATCTCCCTTAAATTTCACGTTTTCCTTATTTCCGTCGGCAAGCTGCTCCCCTCCTGTACCATTCGTAACATGGCGATTGTTAGTGGAGGGGTAAAAGCACTTGCAACAATATAATTCAATATAAATTACACTAATTAAATATGACTGAAATAGAAATTTCGAACTTCTTACCTGATCTCTGTAATGTTTTTTGCCAAAATATCTGCGGAGAGTCTGGATCAATTGACTGGGGATTAGTGCCCAGCTATCCAGAATACCAGTTGGAGACAGAATGAAATCAAATGGGAAAACACTTCATATAGGAACGGTAAACAATAAAAGGAAAATTAAAAGCAACAACAATGCAAGGGAAGGGTGAAAGGGAGATCGATCGTATCAATGGAACAAAGCAAAAAGGAAAACAACAAAAAACAATGAGAAAAAAGAAAACAACAAAAAACCATGAGAAAAAAAGGAAAATCCTATCGCGTATCTTTATAAAATCGCCGAAAAGGTTCGAAGACCTTGTTATATCTTATGGTACTCGATATATTTTAAATTATTATTTTGAGAATTTTTAGATACGTTACTTCTAATAATAATAATGACCGGAGAATTTCAAAGCAAGGTAGATTATTGTAATAGAAGATATAAGAAAGAAGAATCTCGCTAACGAAGGGAAAAGGAAAACTGACCATTCGATTACAAAAATTAGACATCCCATGGAAGGGTGGGTAATTCTGAAAAATGACGAAAATTCAAAGAAAAAATTAGCGAAAATCCTGATGGAAGTAGGTTATTGTAATAGAAGAAGAGATCATCAATCATTTCTGATGATTTCTCATTGGAGTGGTTCAATATTTACCACTTTAGGGTTTTTACCTGTAATAATCGTAATTCAGAAAATATTCTTAGTTAATAAATTGGATGTTGTACAAGTTTATTAAAGAATAGTTACATTTTTAAATCTGTACCATTTTATTCAGTTTTTAGAGGTATAGAATTTTGTAAGAATGCAACGACTTCTATGATCTAGTTCCGGACTACATCTTTTAAACATACAGATACAAGTTGCTCAAAAAACGACGAGATTTTTAGTTCATTGCACCCAAATGTAACCAGAATATAATTCACAAAAATATGGGCAATTTTCAGTTTAGGTATCATAATATACATACTGGTTTGAATTTTCCCATTAATATTAATAGTTTATTCGACGTCTACATAAGTGTATAAATGACTCGGAAATGTAATAAAATAGTAATGTATGCAAATTTCAACTACTGATAATTTTATTAGATGTCTTTTTAACTTTCTCATCAAATATACTGCGACGATTAATTAATTTTTACGATATATGCATTTCCGTAATTATTGGAATTAATTCTTTCTAACGCAGTACTTTAAATTGGGTTAAATTCCTCACCTTCCTTAAAATTAATATCAATCGCTTCCTACTTTCGAGGTATATGGTTCCATTTTTTAATAAAACTGAATAATATTTTTAAACAATAGTCCTTCGACATTGACTTTTGAACTTGAAATTAAAAAAATTTTTTGGGTATAAATGGTATACTTTGATAGTAAGATAATCTTTTTGTATATCGCCGTAAATTGGTGATTTGATTAAATCCGAAATAAGTTGTATAGTTTAGTGATCATATATTTTGGCGTTTAATATAAATTGATTTCATCTCTATTCGCAATGTAGTGAGTTTCAACATTGTTTCAAATTGAGAATCCAACTGATGTTTTAGGAATTACGGTATGTCAAGAATGTAAATTAGGAAATGTTTTGTTTCATGATTTGTAAATGTGTATTTTTTACTGAAAAGCTATTATCTTATATTTAATCCTCACATGCACACATTTTTCTTTCGTGCAGAATTATTGATCTGAAATTTGTTACGTGAGTTTTTTGGGGTGAATGATTACGAATCTTTTCTTAGATTTTGGAAATTTAATAAGGCTGCTTCAAATGGCGAACTGATAGGCATTTGGTTTTTAATGAACGTCTTATTGAGGGTTTCCTGTGGTTGCTTATTACGAGTCTCGAATTAAAATTTCAAAGTTCAGGGTTGATTTGAAATATTGACCAAAATGCGTACACTGAATTAATTTAAAATAAACTAGATGTTAGGTGTATTTTGTTTGTAGGTGAATATGAAATTATTATAAATCCTTTTTTCGGCATTCTTGAATTATTATTATTATTATATATTTAAATATTGTAAAAATTAACGTATGCATTAGATCTCGACATTTTTGAGAATGAAGTTAAAATTTGCCCGATTCTCCAAAACAATAATGAACGTTTAATATAGAACATTTAGAATTTTCTGAATACTGTTTATAATTCATGATAGATAATTTACATCAGCAAAATAACATAATCAAAGTAAAATGAAAAGTGAATATGTTATCATTGTATACTTTGTCTCATTTCGGATTAAAAATTTTATATTTTCTATACAGTATAGTTCGAATCAACAAATAAAAGATAAATTTCATATTGAACATAATCCGAAAAATTTCAAACAATTTGTCAACATCCGCCATTAGTGGTGCAATTTTTGAAAACTATAGTTATACATTCATCAACCTTAAATATATAAAATATATATTTTCATGTTACATTTTATGATTTCATGTTCTTAAAAATGATTTCTTTAAGAAAATATGATCCTCTTTGGAACCTTATTTGTTTATATTTAATATTAAATTCAAAATTATAATTTGTTTATGTAATCTGCATATTCTATAGTATTTTAGGTTCATATCGATACCAAGTATATGGTATAATAAAAGAATTTTATTTGTTATGACTCGATAAAACTGACAAATATTGTGAGTAAAAAGAGATCTCAGAGTACCACTATGTATACAAGGGTTAAAATTTCATAAATATGATATTGAAACTTGTGTAACTTTTGTTAATTATGTCATAAAGTTCGATATATTTATCCAAAAGTAATTTTATTTTGATTCGATTGGAATTGTCCCTCAAACTCAATCCGACAGTTGTTCCCTGTAAAATAACGTAATCTGCATAAGCCACAAATAAAGCGTAGTTACTCTGACCTCAAAAAACGTAATGAATATGTCGGTCTTCAGAAAAAGTGAATATTATACTCGAAAACAAATATGCATATTTTATTATCCCTCGACTGACATTGGCTCGGTAACACAAGTTGTAACACCGTATTCAATTTGCATCAATTTGAACGACACTACGGAGAGAAGCATTAAAATATAAATCCTGGGATAGGCAATGTAAAAAGATACGCTTCCCATTGTCGAGAGATCAAACGTAAACACATATTTATGGCGCTTTTAACCACCGACACGATTTCGTAGGCGTATATATTGTGTTGATTTTTCAGGCGTTCTGGCCGGTTTTTACCGCTTCTTAAAATGCCAGTAGTTGTAAAATAAAAAAGACTTGACATTGAGGAGACGAAAAAAGTACGGATACACAATGAGCATTCCAGGTGAACGGAGCACGTGGTTGCTGGTGTGTTGGTTAATCGTTGAACGATAATAGCCCAGTTGGCACACCTCCTCGTGTCCTGGTGATAGACGTGAACGCCAACCTGTTACATTAAGTAAATCCCTTACGAGACGAGACGTACCCGTGCGCGATGTTCCTGACATTAAAGATAACACGTGCTGTACCCTTCGTACAGTCAAGGGTATAAGGTGCTATCACATTCCCTCCTGATCGGGTCGCGATACTGTCCCCGGCACTCCGTATAACCGTACGTTAGCACTTTATAAGGAAGAAGCTTTGTTTTAGCTTTAGCATTCTAAACCATCCTTAGGCTCATATCGATTTTCCAAAAAAATCTTCAATTTAATACGCTCTATAGGGTATGTTAACCGAGCTAATGCTGGATTTCATGACCTGTACTATCCTAACGTATTGTATTTAATCGTACTTTCGGAAAAAGGAACGTCTAGAATCGCCGATCGCACTAGACGGAACGAGAAGTGGTCCCGGTTCGAATATTCCATGGGCATGGTATCCCATCAGTCGTGCAAACGATTAGTGTAGGTAATAACTATATCGGTGACAAAGTACATCGATTATCATCGAAATTTGTGGAAATCGCTAATCGATTTTCTCATGGTAGATGGTACCTATTAACGCCGAATCTGCACTTTGTGCATGGTGAAATGGTTTTAGGTCTAATCAATATCGATGAATGGATGTCAACATTTGGATATGTGCTTATTATGAAGTCGTTTCAATTTGCACCATACATTTTATCTCTGTATGACAGTTCCCACTTCTCCATTTCCAAAGTATTAGTAACTTTTTGCAGATAGTACATTAAACAAAATTTACTTGAAAAAATTCAATTACCATTGAGAAGTTCAGTCAAGCGTAGTTAGAAGACATACTTTTTCTGTTAGTATAACATTGTTGATGTTGTTAATTTCACAATTTTTACTAAAATTAACATTATTTACCCAATAAACGAAAAAGTATTCCGAATGATTGGAGATTAAGAAATGCGATACTATGCATAAAACTCAAAAAGGCATGCACTAATATAATAAAAATGCAAACCACAATAGCTGCACTAAAATTAATTCCCCTCCAAAAAATGTCCAGAAATAATCTTAGTCGATTTGACTACTTTTTAACTACGCAGAGTAGTTCGATACGCTTCAAGAAAATTTTCTAAGTTACAGGTACTACTGTTTAGAAGTTAAATCAACTAAAAATGTAGTTCTGCTAAATTCAATTAAAAATATATCGCTCCAACATGCTGAATAGTTTTTAGTTCACTAGGTAGTTAGACTCTAAAAAATGTTTTTAAATGTAGTAGAATTAACTGCCAAAATATCGTTTCCATAACTATATATTTTGTTGATTTAACTCCTTTATGGTTGTAACTATATCCTATAAAATTCCGTTAAGGACCTATTGAAGCACTTTCAGTAGTTAAAAGTATTCAGATCAATTAAGAATTTTATACAATGTATCAATCAAACAATACTAGCATACGAACTACTGGTTTTGATGAAAACAAGCACTTCGAATAAGTTTCCAAACAATTATATGTATTAGAGTGATTTACATGAATAAAATGCGTGATGTGGTATATACACGGTGAAAAATTTTCTTGGAATTTTTACTATTTAAGTACAAATTCTAAAAATGTAGTTGACATTACCATCTTAAATCATAACATTTACAACCAAATTTGTCTCCTTGCAGAAAACTAAGATTTAATAAAAAATTAAATTGAGTTTCAAAAATTTCGTTGTATAGAAAGGCTAGAATTCTCGAGGAATCAGGTTCTATTTCACTCGGAATGGATTGTGGTACTAATTGTGCAGTTATAAGTTTATCATTGCAAATAATTAAAACAAATGATTGCCGTTAATTTTATGATAAGTTCAGTACATAAACACCACATAATTTATATTTTGGTTTATTAATTTTCGCAATTTTAAACCTCTGGATATTTTATTTTCGGATTATTTTTCGTTCGGATTTTCAAACCCTGGCCAAATATCTACATGATAGGAGCGAATACTATCGGAACCAGACAATATGGCAATGCTTCTAATAAAAATACCCTTACTGAAAGTGTCAGTGTGGTCTCATCTCATAAATTCATTTCATCGGCAGTTATTCAATAACGTTAGAAATGGGGGGACATCACTATTATTTGGCAATTCACTTAGACAGCTGTTTTCTCCTGATGGCAACGGTATCAAAGGCATCGAAAGGACTAACTAATGTAGTAATTCGTTGAGTCCGAACAATTGCCGAAGAGGATTGTTTGGTTTCATTATTTCACTTAAATAATGCGTATACAAATTGCTGGCATTTCCCTTAAAAAATTTTCCATACTCTGTTGTAATACTCGGAAAAAGATTTTTTATATTTTAATGAAATTATTAAACCTTTTCATTATTAGTATCGGAAACTGCTCAGAAGAACCATATAAATTAATTATAAATAAATTAAAACTTTATTATATAAATACAATTATTGTTATACGTAATATCATAGTAATTTCTGCTCGTTTTAACAATTTCAGATATACAATCATTTCAATTATTTTCTTTAATCCGAAATTGTGTATAATCCTTTGTAGTTATATTATACAGACATATGTGTATTATATGGTCACTTGTACTACGCGAGAGCAGTCGTTTATTTACCAGAACAAGAAATCTTATAACCGTATCAAAAAAGTTTAGAAACAATAGATAGAAAAAAATATTTTATAACCATTAAAATACTGATTTTTTAACATAGTCTTAGTTCTAGCTTGTACACGATACATTTATTAACAGTTAATAAAGAAATGATTACGTGTATTCAATGTGTTTTAATAGTTGTAAAACACACACATGTTGAGTTTAGTATAAACATGCCTCTTAAGACAAGGAATATTTTCTTTAATTGAAGTAATTTCAGTGACATTTGAACCCGTTTTTCGACAACTACTAACAACGTCTATCCTAAGGCAATGCAAAGTATAATAAACTACACGATTAATCGTCAACAAAGAGTTAACCTATCGTATATAGCACAAAGCAAATTGATTGTCTTATGGCAAATTGGCTTGATAGTAGTTAATAAATAGTGCATATGGTATTATAAACCCGTAAAAACTTTACAACTAACTGTCGAAATAGGTGCATATTAGGGTTCGAATAATTTTAACTAACAAAATCAACAGTTAAAACTATCTTGAATACAATGTTTTTCACAGATCTATACCTGAACTCCATTTTGTTATGAAAAGTAATGAAACACTGCCATTAGTAAACAATTCGAAATTTACCTATAATTTGTCTCAGATTTCCTGTCTAAAGCCTTACTTAGTCAGTACTTTTTCAAGAAATAAAATAAATTTCGCTTATGTGCATTTTTCTGACCTTAAGCGATCAATGTTAGATCAGTCGTCTTTTATGGTAAAACAATTTCAAAGAAAATGTTAAAAATGCTAATTTTATATGAAAAGTACAGAGACACCATAAACGTGTGAAAAATTCATAAAAAATAACGGAGAAGTTGGAAGGAAATTCCATAGACACCAGGGTATAATTCTGGGACCTTTAGATTGCCGGTCGAATGATCTACCAACTGAGCTATGTCTCCCTAGAAATAATAATTATATATATTTTATATAGTAAAAAACCCTGAGGGGCACAAATAAGGGTTGAAATATACAGTTATATAATAAAAAATAGAGGCAAATATGGTCTTAGCTTTTGTTTCCAATAAGACGTACTCTTGTTTTACTTGATTCATTGTTTCGATAAAAATGAACAGTGTATTTCAGAAAATTCATTTTTAATAATTATATTTTCTAATTCAAGTTTTTTCAAGAAAAGGCTAACATCAAAACCTTTGACAATGCCAAAATTGATATAAATGACCTATCCACCGGAGTTAAAATCAAACAACTCATTCACTCAACAGTAAATAAGTAACTTGTCTAACAGTTACTTTCACTCGAACAATAGTTGATGAAAACATTGATAATTCACTCTAGTTTCCTTGATTCTCACCGAAAACATTTAGATAGAAAGAACAAATATTTTCCAAATACACAAAATATAGTCCAATAAATTAAAACTATGAAATTTACCAAATGCTCAAACTGAGATATTAAATATTCTGTTCAAAAGTGATATGTCCACCCTAGACAGTTTTCGAAGCTTCAATGAATATACACAATCGTTGCATCTGAAAAGAAACGCTTCAGTTAATTCGACTTTTTAAAAAATAATTTTTAAAAATGTTAGCAAGTGATGACCATTCGATTGAGAATGTCAGTTGAGTGAAGCGATGTTCCGCCTCCAGTCAATTGCTGAACTTATCATTTTATCATTCTGTTTTCTCTCCTAATTAAAAGAGTATAATTTTTTAATTTCTCGGTTTTTCATTTCTCTCTTCGTTTTCTTTCACTCCTTTACATCCACTCACCATTATTTTTTTACGTTTTCTGCTCTATCCTGTTCATCTTCGTTTCTGCGTGCTTTTTTTCCACTCGATGTTGGAAGTACACGAAGACAGGGCAACTTGCAAAAGTCTTCGACCGCGCAACAAACTCGAAGTGGTTTGCCAACTGTCGGACTTGTGTATACAACGTTTCATTCGCAAGTGTATGCGCAATAAAACCCAGAGCTCTTTGCCTTGTTTGATCTTAGCTTCGATCTTAATCAAATCGCGCGAGCATCGGTTGCTCCACAACTCGGGAAGCTTCGATTAGAATAACTTACGGATTTGTTACGCATCTACTTACTAGCACTGTAATAATAAATACGTGAGCTGGCCTAGAGATAACGTCTGGTCGAATAGCGTTAAATTAACGAGTCGAAGGAAGATGCTGGAATTTGCAATTTTTCGTGTTTGCCGACTGACTCGTAAATTGAACGCGTCATTGCGCTATGCGATTGCCGCTTTATTTTTAGCTGCACGTTTTAATAGTAATGTGATGGAATAACTGTAATCATAGGTGCCATATTTTTACTGAATTAATGCTTGCACGAATGTCCGGTCTTAATGCACTATTTATTTCGAAACGAATGCGTTCTTTATATTTATGAGTATTGATCCATGCATTTATAAATACGTAAGTTAATTTGTTGGAATCTGCTCCGATTTAATCAAGCTGAAAATTGGCATTAAACTCGAAAATGGTAATGTATGCTAATAACTTCCTCAAAAATACACCGACTGCTCGGACTGAAAAAAAGTGATTACAAAAAAACTCTTAAGTTCTTATCTTTGTAGCGTGGATGCGATCAAAGCGTCCGAACCATAAAAAGATGCGAAGAACAGTGGAGAATATAAGTCGTTGACTCACTAGCAAAATAGTTTTACCAATTATTAACTATTTCTGTTCGTAACGCTTGACGCTCTATTCGAACAGCTGAAGTAGCTTTTTTATTTTTATTTCTAAGAAACCTGGTATTAGATTAATATTTTGTTCTAACTGTAATATTTTACTATATTCGTAATATCCTTACATTTCTGCTTATATTTTAGTTAATTCTTCACAAATTGGCCACGAAATTTAAAAAATAAATTCGTGTTTGATGACCCAAAATACGTAATATACACCAGGAAGGCAAATTTTTTGTTAATTTTAATCAGGATTTTTTACCTTGAAAATTTGTCATTGTGTGCACAAAATTACCAAGGAACGTTTTTTATTCACAATGCACTAAAAAATATGAATATTTTTATGAAATTTTTAAATTTCAGTAACGAAAATCCGAAATATCAAATACCAATATAAAATTTGGGTGAATGCAACTGTGAAAACATTTAGTCCAAAAAATCGAATTCAGCAACCAAAAACACATGTAAACACGGTAATTGCCCACTACAATTAAGCAAATTTATATGTTTGAAATTAATTAAACACAGTTGTCTAAACAATTCCGTTTTTGTTTAGATGGAAGCCTGGAAAACTATATCGATGTGGTTTTCTATTAGATGAAAAAGAACTTCTTTTATTTTAAAGTACATGCCTCAAGACAGCAAAAAAATGAATGTAATTGCAAGTATTGAATGGGTTCGGATAATTTGCTGCGACGAGTACTAGAAATTCCGAATAATCGTTATTTACCGTATCGATCCAGACTGGTAAAAAGGAGTCTATTGTAAAATCGTCGCGTTGTTTCGCTAATACTTTTTTGTCCAAGATTAGTTTCTTCTTGGGATATCCTCGTTTCTTTTGCAAAGCTTTTAACGAGACGGAGGAACTATCTGGTAGAGAAGAGGCCGCCGCTACAGGTGTTTCGAACTGAGATAGTATCCGTCCAAGTAGATTCCAGATCGCAAGAAAGGAGAGGCTCAATCGTCCCTGGAGAAATTTATATGTGTCAAGAATATTGTGCACCGATTACTGGGCAGTAGCTCGGCAAATCTCTGATCCCCAATTAGGCGAAGCTTCGCAAATGAAGCTATTATTTCAACGCGACTCTCGCGATTTAATGTATTACATGTCCGATTGCTTCGCTTCTCCAC
This sequence comes from Trichopria drosophilae, assembly GCA_030407085.1. Lineage (NCBI taxonomy): Eukaryota > Metazoa > Arthropoda > Insecta > Hymenoptera > Diapriidae > Trichopria > Trichopria drosophilae. The sequence goes on along the minus strand of CM059583.1, from coordinate 11,101,204 downwards.
TGCATCACTGCATCGATAGAAATTGTTCGATAGAATTATATTTTAAAACTCGTTTTACCGATATTTTATGTGACGCTCTCGCCTACATCGTTCTTTTTGCAAACCAGCTGCTCCTTTTTGTCATTATTATTTGCAACGGACATTTCGAGGCAATAATTCATTAAACGATTGATTTATTGAAACGGATGTTATCATAGATTTTTGTAAAAATCAGACAAAGTTACTATAGCTTCCATTTTTCAGTCTGGTATTAATCTATTAACGCCCAAGAATACATCATTTCTTATCTTAACTATTATTGTAGATTTTGATACCAATCTAATGTATTTTTTTTATTCACCAATAAAATTTGATTTTTGCCGAATTTGATTTTCGTTTCTGTGTATCTCATTTCAAGACATTTTTGGCATCTGAGACAGAGAGAAATGTAGAGGACAAACATATAATACCTTAATAAGAGCTACTTTATTTTATAGTGCAATTTTCCAAATAAGAATTGAATGATTACACTGCCCAACAACAGTTGGATGTTGCCCTATAAGTAAGAGTCGATTTTGGTAAGGTTTTTGCTCCAGAATCAAAATACAACCGCTCAAATATCCAATTGGGCCTATTTTTATTTAGATGTTGGAGGTCAAGAGTAAAAAATTTTACTGACAGGGCAATAGCATTTTTCTAGGCTGTAAAATAGGTACATACTCAAAAATTCCTGGAATCGAATTGATAACCCCTTTGACATTCAATATCTCAAAAACTAGAGTCAATTTGGCTATTTTGGCCATGTATACAGGGTGTCCCATACCTCCCGAATAATATTGTAGGGGGTGAATCCTACCATCATTTTGAGCAAGAAAGTTTCATACCAAAATCGGATTTGAAGCTCAGAATTTGAGTGGCGAGCCATTGAAGTTAAAAAAAAAATAATAGTTTTGTTGCAATAACTCGGCTCGTTTTAATGTTACTTTAACGAATCATGACTGATTTTGAAGGTTTTTTATAGCGCTACAACTTACCTTACAGTGCATATGATCTGCAATGTATATTTCTCCAGTTATCGACCTAAAAAGGTTAAAAAAAGGTTAAAAAAAATTTTTTTTGAAGTTTTTTGCGTCTAACTCATTTTCGTAAAATGTTAGCGAAATGTCACATAAACAACGTTAGAGAGCTTGAAAAGGAGAAAAATTCGCCCCCTCATACATTTCGTTTTGATAAAAATTGAGTCCGTGGGGAGACGTTAAAGATCAAAAAACAGGCGAAAAATGGATTTGGCATTGCTGGCAAGCGTGTTTTTCGCCTATTTTCTGATTTTTAACGTCTCCCCATGGGCTCAATTTTTGTCAAAACGAAACGTATGAGGGAGCAAATTCTTCGTCTTTTCAAGCTCTACAACGCTGTTGTATATGATATTTTGCTAGCATTTTACGGAAATGAGTGAGACGCGAAAAATTGCAAAAAAGGCCATTTTTACCCTTTTTTAGGTCGATAACTGATGAAATATTCGTTGCAAGTCATAGGCTATACAAGGTAAGTTTTAGCGCTATAAAAAACCTTCAAAATCAGTCATCATTCGTTAAAATAACTTTAAAACGAGCCGAGTTATTGCAAAAAAACTATTATTTTTTTTTAAACTTTAATGGCTCGCCACTCAAATTCTGAGCTTCAGATCCAATTTTGGTATTAAACTTTTTTGCTCAGTATGATGTCAAAATTCACCCTCTGCAATATTATGTAGGGGTTCTGGGACACCCTGTATATTATATATTTGACTATAAGGCTCCATTTTTAATCTACTCTCTTAATTTGAACCAGCGAAAATCTACTAATTGACAGTTCATAGTCGCTAATTCACAAAGGGATCGCTGTGAATCAGCAATTAGACACTGATTTCAACCGCCAACTCTTCTAAATTGGTTGGAATATCATTGAAATGAAATCACGTGCTTTTCGCTGGAATATAGTGTTTACTAACTGATAGATTAGGGGAATTTCACTTAAATCACTGGAATCACACCATCTGCTTTGTAATCAGTGATTTTCACTGGAAAACAGTGTCGATTTACTAATTAATTCAGCGAATCGGACTAAAATCAGTGAAATGAAATTACGTGATTTTCGCTGGAATGTAGTGCTTACTAACTGCTCAATTAAGCGAATTTAACTAAACTCGGCTGAATGGACTGTTTGCGCTAAAAAATCAGCTCCGACTCATCTTATGTATTACACAAAGCTATTAAAAGGATTTTAATTGCCCTAAATACTTAATAGTTTCGCATGTTGCGTGTGGTAAATAGAAGCTAATATACAAACTTAGCTAATATAACTCCTTGTACACTCCCCTCAAGCTATAAATGTAGTACCTGCATGCAATTTTAAAGGTTATAAAAATGGTTAGAAATTAACAATTACGATAAACATTATATATAATACCTGAAACTGATCGCTATTATTCAATTTTTCGGTGGCGTCTCCAGAATCTAGAATTTCCTGCTTGCATGGGCAACTTGTGGAACTCAAATGCGATTATGAAAACGCAAAAAACGACACAGAACATTTATTTACGACCCCCTTATAGAAACTTCTTGGTCCAGAAAAACCTGCTCAAATTAGAGGAATAAAGTTCTTGCAGTCTTGAAATCTACTTTATCGAAATTGTATATAGATATTCAGTATTATGTAGGATGAAAAGCAAATTACTGGTTATATTGAGTGATCGGCGTTAAAAGAATGTACAACTGAAGAACCACTGAAATACTGGGCATTACGGTGGAGTTCTGCAGGAGTTTCAGGAAATATAACATTTCGACTGGTTAAATAGTAACATCAACTGGTTAAACGGGGAAAATGACTGATTTAATAGCGAATATTGTTTTCGCTGACGCATTTGGCGAAATTTTCATTGATTCGGATTAAGAACGTATTTAAGGGGTTGAGCATTTTCTTGCTGTAAGCGGAATCCTCTTGCCGCAAGTGGAAACCCTCTTGTTATATGATCAAGAGGATTATTCCACTTGTGGGAAATAGATTTCCACTTGCTACAAGTGGATTCTGCTTGTGATAAGAGGACTATTTTAAGAGGGTATAACGTATACAAAATGCTAACTTTATAATTAAAATATTTTCAATGAATTCCATAATTAAGTTAGCCACAACTGGTGACAGTGAGGATCCAAAATGAACACCATATCTGCTGATAAAAGTTATTTTGAAAGTGTGTTATGTAAAACTAAGGAAATACCATATTAAAATTCTAAAATAGGTATATTTGTAAAAAGTGAAATTTCTGTAAAATGTTTCTCTTTAATGATGTTTATAGTATCAACATCAAATGAATGCAATGCCATTGCAAACTTAAAAATGTAGAAATATGTGGCATCGAAAGCAGGAAGTGTGCGAAACGATCTTGCAGTGCAAGGAAACAAGGAAAGGTTACATCGTGGGCAAAATTTAGTAAATCGGAAACATCGCGATAATTGGCTGGGTGGTCGCTTGCTCTCGTGTTCGCATATACAGAGCTGGAGGACTTGGTAGTGGGAAGGGTCTTCCTTCACATCGGTGAATCGAACGACTAAACGAAGCGCAGTGCCAACGTGCGTGGGCTGACAGGTTGACAAGTTGACAGTACACGGCCTGCTCGACCACCCGACACCTCACTGTCAGACGACTCATTCCCCCATCTTTGTCTTTCTCTCTCTTACTCACTCGACTCTATGACATCTCGGGTCTCTATTCCTCTTATTCCCAAAGGCCTGTCGCCAATGTCTACTTCTCTCAACGAGGCTTAAAGTGTCGCTATTCTCATAAGTCGAATTTCCACAATGAATCTCGGAAGCTATCGACGCGAGAAAATTTCCGTCCTGGCGGGAAATTGGATCTTTTCGAAATTAACGCCCGAGATTAGAATGCCGATACGGAGAGCGAAGACTCCTCGGATATTTCCTGTCAAATTAAACTGAGAAATGCTGCTAGCATTTACAACTACTTCCAGAGCTTCAATTGATTACGAAGAGCATGGACGACCTGTACCGAGAGAAAAAGACTGCTAAAAATGACTACTAATGTAAATTAACGCGATAACCATTGCCCGTAGTCAAATTAACTTTTCACTGTGATCAGAAGTTAGACTGATAGAAACGTTAAATTAATCTATGTAATATGCAAAAAAATCACAAGGGACATTTTTTATACAGAATTCTGCAAAGAATATGATGGTATTTTTTAATTTACAAAAAAAATGTTTATTAGACGGACGCCATATTGAAGCTGCCATTTTGAATTTCGGAAATATGACCACGAATTCGTAATCCCAAAAATACTTAAAAATATTATCATCTTCTTGGGTGGATTGCCCAAAACCATCGATCTTGAAAAAAGTTTAAAAACTTTTCGAACAAAATTCTCTTGCCTGTCGATGTATGGTTTAGCCGGAGTCAAACTTATAGCAATTATTCATCATATTGGTAAGAATTTATGGTAAAAATTTTAGAGACAAAAATTGGGGTTTTCGAGAAAATATAACTTTCAGCTTTTTGAAAATTTTAAACGGGATTTTGAAGACCTTTCAAAGTTCAAATCCACATAACTTCGTTAAATAAAGTTTTTATGAAAAATAAAAAAATACGTATCCCCTTATTTTTTATGGAGAAAAACATATTTTAGCGATAACTAATTCTACAACTTGAAGTTAGTTAGCCTGCGTGGTTTGAAATGGATTCCGCCAGTTTCATTCGTCGATTTTTAATCCCTGCATGAGTTGCCTAATAAGTGCATATGGGTGATTCTCCGGAAACAGGGCACTTTCATGTCTTTACGTTATATCTTACAAAAATTTTGACAATAAATTATTAAATTTCGATAGAAATGTTAAATAAATATCCCTGGCACATGTTAGTTCGAAAAAATAATACTTTTGTTACAAAAAACTGGTGTAAAATGACATTTAAAGACTAAAAGTAGCATTTTTGATATGTCCAAACCTCTAAGTTCAAAACTTTAAAATATTAGCGCTATTAAGAAACCGAATTATTTTAATTTATTCAAATAATATTTTTATATTACAGCTCAAACTGTACAATTTCTCTCTGTATAATATATAATTAAATCAATATATATACTTATAATTATTGAAATATTAATGTCTTAAGAAATTTCTATGAGGTAACGAGAATGCGTAAACTGGTATAAATAAACTGGAAATAATTAACTTTTTTACTAAAACTTATGAGAAAATCAAAGAAAAAACACTACACTTTACTTATCCTCCATAGAAAATTGAAAAGAGAACATATTTACCTCATGAACAAGTAAAAACTGTATAAAAATACCACGTATTTTTATTACATTAATTGTCGTCACCCGTCCTAATTTTGGTATTTTTATACATACAGCAATTAAAAAACGATGAAAACTTAAAGATTAAAGGAATAAACGTTACTGGCAATTTGTTTTTTAATTTATTATTGTTTAAAATATGTAAAATTGGATTTTTTTACAAATTTTCATTGTCGTCACCTTCATTGTCGTTACCAAACATTTGGCGTATCAGGTACGAAACTAGAACAAAGTGTAACCCGTAGCAGAAAATATTTTTCAAATCATAAATAACATTTATATTTCTCTTCCTCTTAGACATTTATTTAAATATAATTTAAAAAACCACAAAATTAAACTTTATATTTGTTACAACGTTATGAATCAAGTTTATTATGAAATAATATTATTTATTAAAATTATGAATATAATATTATCATTGTAGTTACTAACCAACGACACATTAACTTTAATAAATTTATTTTGTCTAAAACTTCTTCAAAAATTCATGTGTTTTTCTTAATTTTTTAATTATTACTTAATAAATAATTTTCATTTATTCACAAAAATGCACTAAATCAGATATGTACATTATGTTTTTGACTCTTTAGAGTTATTTTTTTCAAGTTTTTAATAAGCAATTGTTGGTTTATATAGCCGTATGAAAATGCGTCATAGTAAAAGTCTTCCCCTTTCCTTTAAAATAATTTTGTAGCGTGACTACTTTAACAATAACTTAATTTGGTGCTAATAAGCAAGAATCCATTAAAAAAAAAACGAATTTACAGTAACTAAACAAAAAAATTTTCATTCTTGAAAATGCCCTGTTTTTGGAGAATCACCAATATATATAGAAAATTTATTGCATTTGGTCAGACTGTAATTTTGTCATTTAAATTCCAAATAAATACCAACAAATTACGTATTTCTGAGGGCAACTGTTGGAATGAACAATGAGTAACAAATAGATTTTTATCGGTTTTAAAAAGAATATATTTTCGTCATGTAAATACCCAATAAATATCGACACATTATGTCTTGGTATGGATGACTATTTTAAATATATATAATAGGCATCGAATCAGTTTCTATTGGATTAGAATAGAGTGTATTTTAGTCACGTTAATTCCAAATACTAATGACATTTTTCAAACATGTAACCTAATTGGAACTGCAAATTGAATTTCAATCATTGACTATTTAAATTTCCAAATGTAAATTTTTCGATGAAAATCAAGACAAGATTTCAAATCTGCTGATATGAATTACAAAACAGCAATTTACTTGGATTACCATACTAAATTTAAGTTATTGTTTTATATAAAATTCTATTTAGCATGTTATTCTAGACAAATAAAAGCAAAGATTTGAACCATTGTTTTTTCTTGAAAACTGTAAACTGCAGAGGAAATTTCCAAAGAACAACAATATTCTTGAATTAGTCAAAGAATACCCCTAAAATTATAAATTCTATAATTAAAAAACCTATAATTCGATATTTAACCACTTCACTGGTAATGTATCATATGTGTAAAAAAAAGTGGCACGACTGGTGATTATTATATATAATAACATCCACAGTTTTCAATGAATTTACATGAAATTCGGTATACTGTAGGTTTTTAAGTCGCTCAATACGAATCTGATGTCACATTTTCAAAAATCAATATGGCGGAAGTAATATGACGACTACAAGTTATACGCGCTTTTGCAGACAATTTTTTGGGGATACCAGCGAAGCGGTTAAGAACTCATAAAAATTAATGCGGTTTGTGGAATATTAATTCTTTTTCATGAAGTGATTTTTAGAAACTGAAAATATAGATAATTGTATTATGAAAAAATCATTAATATGAAAATTACGAACATTGTAGCAGTTAGCAATGTTGCAAACCTAAATTAATTAACATTAATCTAACAAACATATTGTTAATTGTTCACATGTAAAAATAGCTATTTTCTATCCAATATGACCATGTTACGCTTGCTGAATTGAAAACTACTATTTTGGGGTGTAAAAGCTTACGTTCATGTTAGGAGGACATTTTTTCGTCGAAATGACGAAATGTGTAATTCGTGTAAAATTCGAGTTTATGCCAACAAATTAGAACTCGAGAAAGTGGGAAACTCCTTTCTCACCAGTTTAATTGTCCATTGATTTTACTCTCACAATTGCGGGTGCAAAATTAGATTTTACAATCCCGTATGTCGAAAGTAAAATTATTCGACGGTAACAAATTTAAGACCGTTTTTCAAAATTTACTTAATGAATTTAATTAAATGGTTAGTTACCTAGTGGAACTTAAATATTTAGTAGTTTTTATTCAAACATTTCAACTCATAACTAATTATTTATTTAAATTTTCTAAATATTATTTTCAGTATATAATATCCATTTTGTTCAATATAAAGACTGTAAAATAATTTAAAAAATGAAAATATTGTAGACAAATGATCATTATAATAAAATTAATTGAGCATGCGTATGATCTGCATGAATATAAGTTACAAAGAAAAAAACTACTATGTTACGAAACTGTAATATAAAACATTAATAATTTCAATTAAGATTGAATTTTAATGCAGCATTTATAGATTGTGAAATAGAATTGCAATTCTGCAAAACTGTCAGCAGAAAACGGCGGATAAACACATCTTGCCGGACATCCATTAATTTACAAGAATAGCAGATTAGGGAACATTCATTAATCACCTTAGCGATATACATGGAAACCCTATCGTAATATCGCAAAAGTTATAAGATGTAGGTGTTCAACAACGAATATTCTCATGTGCATTTTGATCTATAATTCGGTTTACATTGACATCAGCGTCGTACATCTTTATCAGTTTTCTATGGTATGTACCGTAAATTGTTATATAAATGTATTACTAGGTATATAAAAAACGTTGAGAATTACATATTCAATATTATCTGATCATAGCGAGGGGATCATGTTCAATGTGACATACTTTTTTTTTAAGTGAAGTATTTAAAAACATTAAGCCTAACCTAACCTTCTGTAACCTAGCAAGTCTACATTGTAAAAAAGTTTTGTTCGTAATGCGGGGTTGTAAAATTGAATTTTACTCCTTCGAAAATTATACTAAAAAGATAGCACTTATTACCTTTTTCCAATTTGGTTGGAATAAACACGAATTTTAAACTCGTTACGATGAAAAATTTTGTTGTAACACGGGCATAAAGCTTTTAGAAAACCAAAGACGATCACCCAATTCCCTCCGTGGTGACTTTGTTTAATCTCCAGCCAGCTAATCAGCTGCGGGCGTAAAAGTTTATTTTACGCCCTTGTAACGAAAATAACTAATGTATTTTTACTAGATATCACGTTGGAAATAAATCGATTCATGAATTACGTCGAGTGCAAGCTGTGTGTGAAAACCACCCATGAATCGCCACATAAAGATCAGAATTATCTAAAATAAACTGTAAGCGGAGAAAATACATATATGATTTTTTTATATTTATTGATTACACTTGAGCTGCAAATTCGCACTGTTACTCGTGTTCTTCTACACATATTGCTTATATTTTCATTAGATGAAACCGGAATTAATTTATTTACAACGTTACATGCATCAAAATTGTATTGACTTGTTTTCAATGTAACATAACATAAACAATCCACACATAGGTATGACCAGCATAGACAAATTTATTAATTCTATTAGAAGCCAGTAGACTTAGTCCAGAAACAGCATTGTGTTGGTATTGAAATCAGGATACAAATTTTAAAATATTATAACGACGAAGACTAACGATAGTGGTTTCTGTATTAATCAAATGTTTTGTGATGAAAAGTGTGTAATGAGACTATCTTATGATGAAAAGACGGATATGGTGAAAAGTTGTGTTGATTAGTCGAGTCGTTTGTTAATATTAGTCAATAGGATATTAATGCAAGACGCACTCATAAAATAACAATAATTAAAATTATAAAGACGTTTCCGTTTCTTAAATTAAAATGTACTGTTAAACACTTTAAAAAACTGTATTCTTAAAATTCTTTGTGAGATATTCGAAATAGAACAATGCGATATAATTAACATCGACTGCTGTAAAATGTAAACCTTCATTATTGTTATATGATTGCATTGTTTCAGTTGTAATATGCAAGTCATTTATATTTATTTTAGTAATGATGCAGACGTATTCTTGGACCGCAAAATAAATAAATGATTTAACCCAATTTTGCATTAATAAGATGTTAAATGTATTCCATTCTACTCTTAATCATAAACCAATTTTTTTAATGGCTGAATCGTGTTCGACAAGTTTCCTACGCCTTCAGCTACCGCTACGGATGTACTCAATATCTTGTAAAAAATTTTATATAAACATGAAAACCTGTGTTTGTCTCAATTCGAAGGTAAATGCTTATTTTCAACAAAAAGTTACTCACAGTATTATCGAGGAAGAGAATTTATTACCTGACAGATTAAAAAGAGCTATCTCTTCACACAGAGATCATATTTAATATACTCTCAAATGTAAAGTTGATTTAAAAACCTCTCCTATCGTGACTACTACTCACTTAATGTTGGTAGCAATGTACGGATTTTTTTCGCTCGATGTTTCATCGAATCAAGAACTTGATAAATCAAGCGATTAGGCATTCCTGCATTTCAAGTTATTGGACCAGAATACAACATTTTTCAATGTGCCGAAAGACTTTTGAGAAATCGACTGGGCATACTCGGCTCGTCCGCTCATGCGTGCGATATATATATGTTGGATCGAGTGAAATGATTAGGTGATAACTGATGGAATAAATCAATTGCACGCCGCGGCCACTGGCATTAGCGAGATCTCTGGCCAATCAGGAAATTCCGCAAAGCGAATTTTGCATAAATGCACGCGCTTAACTCGAGCAAGGCTGTTTATAAGCTCATGGCGTATATACATATATAAGATATTACCGGCTCTGCAGCCTTCACGGGAATCTCAGGAATGATAAAAATACAATACCTATAACGCTTCGTCGGATCCGATCGCACAGATTAAATCCGTTTTATCGGCAACGCCGTTAATACAGTCTCGATTCCGTGCTTTTTCATTTTCATAAAATCCGCCATTTTCACCTACTCATCTTGATGGTTTGACGTTTCCAAGCGAGCATTCCGAACGTCGGCATCGGTTTAAAAGACCATTTCAAAGGATTTTTATAATAATTATACTTATGTTAAAAAAAAACACATAAATATAATACGTTATACTATTTATCGGGAATAGTTATGATAGTTATGAATTCATGGGAGTTTAATACAGGATTATTTTAATTTAATAATTTTGATTAATAAAGTTAAGATACTACCTGCAGAACCCACGTTTCTTTGTTGCCAATCCTATTTTGAAAACGATCCGTTATTCGCTGTTTGTGGAAGCTGCCAATGCCGTCATGAATGCTTGTTGATTTTACAATGAATGAATCAGTGATATATGCAGTTTAATAACAATTTGGTCCAAATAAAATACTGTGTGCCTATTTATAAAAAAGTTTAAATAAGTTCGGCCAGACACATGTTTATTTGCAGTTCTACAAATAAGATCATTTTGAGCAACAGCGCCATGTATATTAATATTGAAAATAAAAATGTTATTCATTATAAAAATGCAACCTCTTTTTTGGCATTCTTCACGATTTGCACCTTTTAGTACTAATCTTATCCTTCAAAATGAGCTTTTAATCGATCACCCACGATTTTTTTTTCTTAGAAAGGAAAGAGATATATCCCATTAACGTCATGAGCATATATATTCAAATACTTTGAAAAAAATATTTTTTGGGTATTATGATTTGAAAATTTGTACCGGGGAGGTTTGGCGTTACCGAACACGAATTTGAAGTTAGATTCAATAATTTTTTAATTCAAGAAGGAGAATTCAAAATGGCTAAATAAACAAATAAAGCATGAAAAAGATTTGAAAAAACAGTTAGAATATTGAAACATGTTTTTAGTTATAAAAATTTAAATTTTATACGGTTGTTTAGATTTATATTAGGTTTTTATACGTTTCATGATATTGAATTTGACCTTGAGCTTATTCTCCATGGGCATTTCAAGCTAAATTTTTTTAAATATATCTCATTACTTTGAAATTGGCGTATCTTTAGAAAAGGGTTAGAAAAGTGATAATAGAATCCCCTCATATTTAAAAGAAAGAGATGTACTATATGATCCAAAAAGAGGAAAAGCTCTTAAAAATGTTTTGTCTTCTGTACATAACCTCAAAAAATAGCAAAAACACAACGCGTTTTAAGTATATAACCTCAAATATCTCGATATCCTGATGCAAAAAATTACGTGGGAAATGTTCCACAGCTTCCCAGTAACAAAACCATGGTGTACTTTGTTGTCGGTCATCTGGCGTCTTTCGTAAGATACTCAAAGATTTGAAAACAAAAACAAGAATTAGTTACCGGAAGATTTTTCAAAGTCGTTGATTACGAATTCCATGTCAGTTTCTGAAGATTCAAAAGTGGGAAATCAAATATGGCAAACAAATTTTTAAAATATTACCAGCATATGTTTAGGGGTTTTCTAAGTGACGCTGATATAATACTGTTAAAAGAAGATTATTATACGACTCCTTTCAAATTATTTTAATTATTTATTTTCAATTCTAATTAGTGAAAAGTAAATTATTAAAATTATTATATTTTTTGTTCATAACTTCAGTATCCTAGACATTACGTTTTAGAATGACTGTAATAAAATTTGTTTAACTGCACATACTCACATGCTTTGGAAAATGTCGTCAATTCAAATTAATACATTTCACAGAACTTTGGTTTTCCCAACTCAATCCAACCAAGTATCTGATTTCCCCAACCAAGTATGGGTTGTATGAAACAATTTGGAATCTAAAATCCACCGAGTAAGAAATTCGAACAAATCCAATTACTTATTTAGACATTCGTCTGCCATAATGGATTCGCTAATTAACATTTTCAGAACAGGACACCAGATTTTTTTGGTGATGAATATTCGAATATTGCCGAATATCCAATTTCCAAAATTATGCTTATATTTTTTCATTTAGATATTAATTTTGTGTTCGTCCTTTGGACTGTAACTGATACGTGACTTTGGAATTGTAATTATTAAATTTTGGTCATGCCTTTCAGAAACTTAGATAGTGCTATTGACTTCTACTTGACCCTCTTGTAAAAATTGGAACGCATAAAAAACTATAAAAATGGGCCGAAATAAGCTTCCCATTGTTTCTTTGTTTGATTAACTACTTATATAATATGCCGAAATAAAATTCGAAGAGCGACTAAGGAGTTCAAAGCTCGTCATACGCATGTCCAAAGATGGCCCAAATTCTAGTCGATGGCCAATCTCTAGCCTGAAATGTTTGATACTCTCAACTAAATGAACACACACTTACCAAATTTGTTGTGTAGATTTTCCAGAAACTTCCGTAACTTAGGATATAGAGTTCAACGAAGCCTCTTGTAAGAATTACGGAATGAATTTCGTGGGCCTTTCATGTAAACCTTACAGGAAAATTCCAGAAAACTTGAGCAAGTACACTGAACATTTTATGGCCATTAAATAGCTTCTAACAATCTAATAAAAGGCCTATACAGTTCATTCAGTACTTTCTTGTACACTTTATGAACTTAATGTAAATTCTATAGAACATAATTTTTCCGTGTAGTTGACAGTTTTTGAAAATGTGCACTTACCAACAAAAAATAGAAGTTACTAAACATCCGGTCGGCCTAAGAATGTAAATCAGTTATAATAGCTACTTAGAATAACTAATTAACTAATAATACATTTAACAAATGAACCATTTATTCTCATATGTTTATGTGTATGAATTATATATATGACGTCCCATATTTCGAGTTGTCTATGCAGGTAAACAGAAACATTTTAAATTGAATAGTCATTAGCCATCAATTCATGTCAACTGATCATAGAAGTATATTACATAAAAAATCTGTACAGTCGAAAATTCCTCTAGACAAGTACGTCATTAAAACAACAAAAACATCGATTTATAAATGTCTCCAATCTAAAATTGTTTGTTTTCTGAATTTCACGGCTCGATACCCTTAATAAATATGTCACGAAACACGATTAAAAAATGCTTCGAAACCCACGTAATAATTATACTTTATTATCTGCCCACCTATAAAGTATTAATCAAACTGCGGCTCGAATTAATCATCAGCGAATGGTAGTAAATACACGTGGATGTTTACGTTTTTGCCATTGGATATTTCGCGCGTGTTGTTCCGCAAGGATACCGGCTCATTCGGGAACCGCCTTTTAAGCAGGAAATGATCCGGGGACCACTTTGGAATGGAACTTTCAACCATTTAACGGAACGCATGATGATGCTTGGTCGGTGATCGCGCACCTGTTTCTCTAAACCCTCTATAGAGTCAAGGCACGTCTAGGTTATCCGCAGGCCATTAGCCCCTCGACCCCCCCCCCCTCGCCCCATAAATATATATGTATAAATATGTATATGTGTCAGATGCAAAAGACCGTGTAGGCCAACAGGTTCGTGTATATCTAGATATCACCAATAATCTTGATCATCGAGTGCGTGCGGGAAGAGCATCACTGTCTAGTGTATTTATAAACGAGTTGAAATGTGATTGAAAAATTTGACCAGGTTTTGAAAATAATATCGTTATGGGTTGGCACCTAAATTCAAACTGGTCGAAGGCGGTCTAGACTTCGCTCTCAATGTATTACAATTTATGTTCATTATTAGTATTAACCTATCAATGAGTAACATAGAATACTTATAGGAGACCTAGAAAGGTATATCATTTTTTCCAAATATCATAATGACGACTCTTACGAAGACGAGCCCATTGAATGATTTTGCGATAAAAGCTAGTAACATTTTATTTTTTTCTCGCGGAGATAAGCACGCAGCAGATTTTGCTACTAAAAATGGTATACATGTGTATTAAATCCGATGGTCATGGTATTTAATTAATTAGTAAATAAACAGACGTATCTGGATTCTCAATTTAATCTCGGGTTAATTTATGATTTTCTTGTATGTAAAATTTTGGATTGGACAACTATTAGGTTTGATATTTAAAACAAAATACCCTTCTAGTGCTTACAAATATATGACTATTGTAAGAAGACATCCTAACCTAAAAATACAAAAACCCCGATTTTGGACTATATTTGAGGTCTTTTAAAACCGATTTTTTTCTCATATTAAAAAACTACAACGATCATCTTAAAGTACAAGGCGTGATAGATCCTGTTGGGGTTGTTTCAATATCGCTTTTTTCCACCGAGATGTGAAATTTTGAAATTTTGATATTTACAAGGGGTTCTCAGGTATAGATTGATAGACAGATTCAAATAATTGTACTTTAAGATATATTCTTTATATGTTTGTTTAGATTGCGAAAAATCGGTGTTTTTGAATTTTCAGGTTAGGACATCTTGCAAATCCGAGTCTATGAAGAGATTTTGGCCTCAGATTCGGACCAAATATCTTCGGAAAAGTATATTTTTTTGTCTCAGTCTTATGGGGTCAATGTGATTTCGTCGGTCTGTATAATTAAGCTTTGGATACCCAGATGTAACTAGGTTAAATGATGATGATGATACTTGATGTAAGTCTATATGTGATGCTTTCAAAATGAAAGTGATAAAACTAGTTTTAGATAATATGGTGATTGTCGGTTGGTATACATTTTTTCATTCTTTACATCAATGCTGTATGTAATAAACAGCAAAGAACAGATTGATTCATCCAACTATACAAACGCTAAAGGTTTGGATCAGAACTTATTTACATTGAATTTGTCGTACTAAACTATTCAATTTCATCTCAGCAACTAAGTGATCATTAGAGCAATTAATTCCTTTTAGACATTATTACGTTTGCTTGACTACAAAAATACGGTACTACGACTATACAACACACCTAATCCAAACACAACAATCGACTTTTCAACGTACAATCATTTCAACACAAACATTTCATCACATGATCATTTCAACACGAACCAAATACAATGCATTTAAATAAAATACTTGAAAAAAACAATCATATATTATACACCAAAAATAATTAAAAAATCTAACCTAACCTAACCCAATCTTATAATCTAATCTAACATAATGTAACCTAACCTATTTTGCGTTGAAAAGTCTAATAAAAATCTAACCTAACCTAACCTAACCTGACCTAATCTTATAACCTAATCTTATAACCTAATCTAACCTAACTTAATCTATTTTATTAAAATATGTAATATATTATGTTGAAAATTTTATGATGAAATGTTTGTATGAGGAAATGTTTATGATGAAGTTATCTTGTGATGAAAACATACTCGTGTTAAAAAGTTATATGTTGAATAGTCTCGTCACCCAAAAATACCATTCCATGAGTTAAGAAATGTGCCCAAATACAAGAACGTCCCAAAATTACCAATATCCGAATGCATATTTTGTAGTTAGCTTGGTTTTGTCCAAAATTTTAAGCGCAAAAAATGAGATTCAATTTCTCCTGGGTTTTGTTTCTTGAAAGCGTTCTTACAAGGACAAAATCTAATAGCCAGGAAGTCAGAAGTATAAATTCAAATACACCAGGCACTTATCTTTCGTAGACTTACAATTCCAAGTGATGTCGGAAGAGATGTGACGGCATTCGAATTTCGCTGATAGTTACCGCATAAAACGGCAAATCGGCAGATTGGATCCCATGCGGGATATATACTCATTCTTTTAAAAAGAACGGGTATATAAAGATTATTACCAATGGATAAAGTTTTTGTACCGTTCAGCGTGATTCTCACAGAAGATCCCGGCTATTCAGAGAAACTGGTTTCGAATAGTTCGCACAAAACGCTTAGACGTCGCGCTACTTACTATTTCGCAAAGTTACAGCCACGTGTATGAATGGGCGTTCAATCATTTTTACGTATTTTCGAGAACTTTAGCATTTACTACGAATTGTCCATTCATCATTAGTGGTGACGCACATCCTACATTATTTATGTTAAGGTTGACAAATACACTCCAAAGCTATAATTTTTTTTTTCGTTTAAACATATTTAAAAAGGAATATTTTTTCCGATTTTACTATTCCTGTAGTTTTGGAATTACCATAGATTAATATCTACGCAAGCTATGTAGTAATTTTTATTTTCATCGCTGAATTCTCTGTCGAGTTCAAAATTAGTGAAATTTGATCCCAGTCCTTTCATTTATGACTTCTTCGGCCGAATTGATGCAAGTGTCGTTAATCTCCGAGAGATAATCGGAAGGAGCGGGATAAAATAAATTATGTATTGTCTGAAATAAAGTTGTGAAACAATAATATTTTTGTGTTTATGAATTTATATATTACTCGATATCGAAATTTCAAAAACAATTTAAATAATATAATCCTATTTTTAAATGGAATACATAATTGTATATAGTGTATAGTTATTTTTGTTTACTTACTATAATACGTGTTCCAATAATGAATTTGTCTGTATATTTATATTAAGAAATATACGAAATTAATTCTTTTAATAAAACTTGATACACAATTGTTTTTATTAAAATTATGAACTGGATTCAACGGAATAGTAAATCTAACGTGCACTTTTCATAACTGAATGATTAGCATATGTTTCGAATTACAACGAACATTATTTTAAGTAGTAGCAATATAATAACTTTAAAATATGACTGACATTACAACTAATTGTTACTGGTTTTACTAATTCTTATATAATTTTGTAAAATAATTAGATTCATAGAAATGTTAAGTCAACCTGCATATAGATAATGCTAAAAAATGTACGGATTCAAATAAAAAACATGTATATTTTTTTTTTAAATCGATGAAATTTACCGTTAGCACATCAGTAACATAACATTTTAAACGCATTACTTGGAAGATTGACGATATACCCGTGACATTAAATATTCTACTAAAAAGTCTCAAAGTGTCGATTATGCATTTTATGTCATGAGGTGCAAACTATTGCAATTTTGCGCGAAAGTCCTGTGTTTACATAAGAGCTACTCTGAACTGAAGTCTACAATTGACAGAGCTAGTTGTTGAGAATAAAACGATTTTTTAATTAATACTTTTAGGTTTTTAAACCTTTGCATCACGCATGAAAATCGTTCAATAGATTTTTGGGGTCTACTTGATTACGTATCGGGTGTTTGCAAAATTCAAAATTGCGAATCACATATTACAGAAAATTTTAAACATGCTATTTTAACGAAATTCAGTTAGTCTCAGTTTTACAGAAATTCAAAATAACAGATCGAACATTGCAAAAAATCTGTTCGGAACTAAATCATTTTGGAATTTTGTTCATTTATGAAAATCGCTAAAATCAGGATGGTATGTTGCTCTTTCTCGCACAGAGCTCATAAAAAAGATGTTATTTTTGTGTAGGCAATTATTAAAGAATTACATAATTAATGACGCCTTTGAATTACATAATTACAAGAATTACCTAATTAATGACGGCTTTGACTTACAAAATAAAATTATGTTGAAAATTAAAAGTCTGAGAAAAGCAAATTTTAAAAATAAAAAAATTGAACATTTTTCAGAACATTTGTTTCGGAACATTTTTCTATCTTCAGGAGTACCAAAACAATAGGCGCATTATCGATGTTTTAGGTTCGTTAATGAAAATTTGCTCTTTTTCACCCAGAAATCATAAAAAGACGATTTTATTTTTTTTTTTTAATAATTGCTTTAAAACGTTTTCTATGGAAACTAATAAGTAACTGTTTGATCTTGTGTGTTTTATAAGTAAATAATGAACTAACTAATTTAATTTTTCTGAAATTTTTTAGTAAAATGTCATCTAGGTTGACTATGCTATTTTAACATCAGTTACCAAAACGGAAAGGGTTGCTTGATGCAAAACAAAAGTAGATTCCAGCAGTGTAATCGAGAATACAGGTTTGTGCTGACATGAGCATGAATAACAGATAATAACATAAATTTGTGAACAAATAACATAAAAACAGTCAAGAGATCAAATGTGATAAAGATCTAGAATCGAATAACCTTCTACGAACAAAATCACCGAGACTTTGCTGACCTTTCAGTTCATCGAGATGATAGGATCTCATCTTGACTTCGCGCTAGTAGTGTCAACTACCAGCTACATGCTGAAAACTACTTGACTAGTGACCAAACTAGACATGCTTAAAGCAATATCTTCATAACACGCTGTAACAGATCCATCGAATATCAGTTTTACTTCAGTCTTTAGATTCTATTTTAACTTAAAATGCAGAGGCAGGTGTGTCGTGAGTACGGGTATAAAGTGACAGAGAAATTATTTAACCAATAATATAGTGGCACATTTAATTTTAATGCTGGATGCTGTCAGGACAGTTTTAAGCGATTCTTATAGCAGTAAAATTAGTAACTATTAATGTTTATATTTTAATATTAGAATTATTAATACAATTATTAGTTGCTTAAAACATCTTTAATATTTAATATTTCATAAATTATTTACTTCAGACCGTTGTACAAAATGATTCTATTCTCAATGACTTTCTGTTAATTCGCATAATATTACAATGATAGTGGTTGTCTTATTTAGTTTTATCAATTAGTTTTTTTAATAGTTTTATGTGTTTCGCCATCTAGTTACCTCATTTATTATGGGTCATGAATTATTATCGATTTATGTAATATTGTAATTCACTAAAGAGTGTTGTCAATTACTACCATTTGTTTTTTTAAAACGGTGCTTGATACACTGAGAAAAGTGTCTTTTACCAGTTACTATCCCTGGTTTTTTAACCATTTCCGGCATGGTGGTAGCCCAGATCACCACCTTTTTTATTCACAACTTTTCTCTATAGTTTCAATGCTTTCAAAGCAATATTCAAAAAATCTTTTTATAATGATAGATGGCGCTTTTTGGTACGTAACAAAAAGGATAATAAATGTAATTACGCAAAATTATTAACAATTATAAATAAATAAATTAAAAAAACGTCGAATTTTTAGAAAGAAATCATTTTTGAACGAACTAAAGGGTAAATTAGAACCAAATTTGGTTTTGGGGTCGCTGATTACGAATTTGAAGTCGGCTTTGAGAAATTCAAAATGGCCGATCCCAAATGGCCGACCGAAAAGTGAAAAATTACCGGATATTGATGAAAGTGGGTTTTTCGTGGATTTTCGACGTCGCTGATTACAAATATGATCACAGTTTATACATTTAACATTCAGAGTACATAGAGTACCCAATGTTATCTAGATCAAGTAAATTTTCACCCAATTTCATCAAGTTTGTGTAATTTTTCGCATTTTGGTCGGCCATCTTGAATCCGCCATTTTGAATTTTCAAAATCTGACTTCAGATTCGTAATCAGCGACTCCGAAAACCCGCGAGTAACAATTTTCAGCTGTTTTCCGTGTAAAGAAAAATGTATGCCGCAAAGGGTTAAAACAGTGTATTATAGCCCTTAAAACAAATATTATAATTGGAAAAATCCTCCATCTTTTAGCATTTGTTTTTGACAGGTTATACGAAACTGTATTAAACTTTCCTATTTTAAAAGTATGTTTCTTTACGACTAAAAGAAGGCATTTTCAATATTTTCCATTCCTAGATGAATTTCAGTAAACAAAATTGCTTTTAGTTAAAGAGAAAAGGCTAAAATAAACTGACATACAGGTTAGAAAAATCTAAAATCTTCCTTTTTGTAACCGGTAATAGAAATATTGCTATCCCTGTACGTAAAATACGATCTTTTCGGGATATTCTAATACTGGGTAAAAGACACTTTTCTCTGTGTAACCGTTTGAGTCACAGATTCTTCCGCATCATTTTTGTTGTTGTTTATAAATAAATTATAAACATGCCTTATTTAATTAAAAATCGGCGATAAGCATCAAATAAACATTAAAAAATTAAATTGTTTTTGAAAAATTAATTTGTCGTTAATTGATCATTTGAATGTGAAACTATATGGGAGTTTTTGAAGTCACTGAATACAATACAATTTATTCGTAATGAATATAATTCATTGTTGCTTTTTAAACATTCAAAATGGTAGATTCACAAAACTCTGTATTTAGTAGTTTTTTGTCATCCATTAATGCAAATCGGTTGTTAAGTTTAAAAATTCAAAATAGGGGTCCAAATTTACTACACTGGTAATGGATCTGCCATTGTTAATCATTTTTTTAAATCAACAACGAATTCATAATCAGAACCTTCAATAGCCCCTAAAGACGAAATTTTGTAAATTTTTATAGAAAAAGAAGAAACAAAAAACTTTTAAACAGTAATTTAAATATGGCTCTCCTGAACGTATACATAAAAAATTGTCTTGAAGGGATACCAAAATTCTCCTTCAAGATAAATACTTTTGTGAGAATATTTCTGAAGCAAGTAAAACTAATTTTATTCTTGTCCACACTCCATTTCGTTTAAAGTTAACTAAAGTGATAATAAATTAATATTGTCTCACAAACATTTCATTCAAAAACATTAGTTTAATCAATGGCATAAATTTGGACTTGCTCAACAATGTTTTGCATCTATTACTATTCCAACAGTGATCCAACCACAACTGTATAGTTTTCTAAAATTAACAATTCCTTCCATCCCACAGAAATTTACGTGAGCGTTTAACGCAGGTGAAAGCCGCTTGGCTGCTGAAATAATAGATTTATCATTTTACATTATATGGATCCTTAATAGCATTTCACGCACATTAAAACAGCTACTTTGAATTTATTGTAACTTGATGGAATGTTTTATCAGAAATTTGAAAACGATTTTAGTTGAATAGGCAAACATCGAGCTTCATCATTGGGAATTACTAAATATATAGAGGTTCGGATGGTCACTATTATGTAAATATTGCATTATACATGCTATATTATTCTCCGTCTTTTATCACAACGTAATGATGTTAATTATTCATTAGTATGCTATCTAGACAATTTATATATAATTTATTGGACAGTTTTGTAAAATATAAATTAACGACCAACAAGAAAATAAGTGCACTTAAACATCAACAAGAAATAATAAGAAGCCCAAACCGAAACCATTAGTTTTAACGGACGTTTATAGTGCTATAGAATTATCAAAGTAAGTGAAGTGAACTATAATTATAAGTGAAAATTAATTTGAAATTATAAAATTGCAAGGGTAGATCTGAAAAGTTTTTAAAAAATATGCAGATTTATGTAAGGACCCAAAGCAAATAAATTGAATTACACTATATGAATCAGGGTTCAAAATTTTTTTTTATAAAAATTAGTTCGAGAATACATTAATTCGAAATCAAAGCATGAGAAATTAAAAAAAAGGGGAAAATAAAATATCCGAAGGTTTAAAATTCCTAAAATTAATAAACCAAAAGAAATTATGGTGTTCGGTACCTATTGTCCGCTTATTCATTGAAATTATTTGCTAAAAAGAGACCCAAAATATCCGAGCTTAACTTTCTACATATTTTGCTTAATGATTCCTGATCAGTTTATATTAATTAATTCCGACGATGTTTAGTCAGTACCAAATATCATTTATTTTTCGGAATTTTATTTGTACATTTTTAGACTTTCGGATTAATGTAAATTTCAGATTTTGTTTTCATTCGGAATTTTGTAGCCCGTCCCTTCTTTTTCGCTGAATTATTAGCAGCCTTTGCATAAGTATTACTGCAGTTTGCTAACTGTTCCAAATTAACAGCAGGATAGTCGATATGGTTGCCACCGTGCCTTTTTGGGCCCTTTTTCGAGTAACAGGAGGGTATTTGAGAAAACAACGAGGACGTGGTTTATATTGTCTTTATTTTTGCAAGAGGAAAAAAAAGCAATAGAAAAATAAAGAGAAAAAGAAAAAAAAATTAAATAAAAGGAATAAAATTTGCATAAAACCTTTCACTAAATAAATGATTTCCAAATAAACTTGATTATATATAAACCATTTTTTTACATAACGTATGATTTTTGTATACAAATAAATAAAACAGTTTTCTGCAAAACAACAATAAAACCACCGTATAAATAATCAAAATTCATCAGCATTCTAGATCATGTTGGATAAAACCGGTTGTTTACAAAATCCAGTAAAATGCAGACCAAAAATTAGGCACAATTTCTGAACTTGATAAATGGCCTGAAAAAAATGGCCTGAAGAAATATTGTGCATTGAGGTAAACATAGATTTTAATTATAAACAAACCCTATTTCAGTTAGTCAAAAGTTAATTAGGTTGTAAATGTTTGCTACATACCTTCAATCATATGTTACAAATGTAAATTTACATTATCATTAATTATTGGGCTTATTTGCAAATAGTTACAATAAGCAAAATGTGAAGTTTTTCAAAAAAAAATCAATGCATCTCAACAATAAAAATGTTATAAAGTAAACCAGATACTCCAAAGTTTTCGAAGTCATATTTTTAAAATTCAAAATACTAACAAAGTTAATTATTTCTATTCTTAAACACATATAATAACTATATGTAATCCTTCCCTTTCATCTAACGTGATTCTATATAATGAAATTTGGGTTAGATGTCGTTCAACGATTAAAAAAAATAATAAATGATTAACGTCACATGATTACAACCAAAGTAATCGTAAGTTGTTCAAAAGTTAGCAGGCAGAAATATTTGTAGAGATCAACGATATCTACCGATAACAGCACTACTACCGGAAACCTATGACTAACAATCACTATTAATTGCTTATATTTAACATATTTAACTATATAAATAACATGTGATTCCGACCTCAGAAAGTTGCCATTATACATTGTGTGGCTGAATATGACATTTTAAATGAAATGAAACGCATTATTGTACGAATTGCGTTCATTGAACTATAAGCAGAATTAAAAGCAGAAATAAAATCAAGCATATTAGGGATACAAGTATAAGTTTGAGGAAAGAAAAAAAATCGGATAAAGAAAGTTCATAGACAAGCCCATTAATAATCTCCATAAACGTAATTACATCGACTCCGCGTTTTCGTATCTTTCGTACCAATATTATAGTGCAGCGTTTGAATAACCAAGTTCGATGAATTATTCATCGTCCCTAATAAAACGACCATTTTTCTGCGCGCATCGCATTTCAGAAAACGTGTATATGTCCACAGCATCGATTAAAATAATGAGCGCAATAATTATTTTGTAAAATGACTCGCCATTTATTTAATCATTCTGATATTGCATTTCAGACATCTGTTACGAAAAATATGTATATAAAATTACCTGAAAGTGTACCCGATTAACGTACAAACTATAATCTGACTTTAAATGCCCGAGATCTCTGGGCCTCAGCAACATTAATCGAAATTATAAAGCGCGTGTTACAAAAGAACGCGGCTTCTTGCGTTCAGGAGGCTCTCGCGCGATTGATCCGCTTATTGATAATTATGTTAAATAAATTACAGGTATTGGATTTGCCAGGTCGGTTATTCCTTGTATCCTCAAATGTAGGCGTGACGAAAGAAGACTCGTACGCCTCTTTGCGGGTACCCAAAGGCCCGTCTTTATTAATGGTTATTAATAAATGATTAGAATCGTGCGAAGACGAAATCAAAGTTGTCATAATTAATTATCGTAGCGCCGTCGTCATTCGTTCCGTCAACCCAACTTGAATTAATGAGTACTTGTTTGATTTTCTCGATAATATTGAACCAATAAAGGTCCGAAGACAGTCAACTTGCTGAGAGTGATCAAGTTATTGATTAGACCTTTGTTCTCATCATTCGTCGTTTGTATTTTGCTACTTATGTGAGTAATTCTTCAGTACTTTTAACTTTTACCGTACGTGACGATATATCATGGATGCAAATGGATATCACTAAAACAAAATCGAGATTCTTGTCGTATAATATATTACGAAACTAGTCCTTGTACGTTTTGTCAGACTATTAAGCATTGTAATGCAGACAAACGAGCTTAAAGTACGATTTTTCCAAATTTTAGAGCGTACAATCCAACATTTTTATTTTGATATTGCTCTAAAAAAAATAACTTTAGTCGAATCGCTCTGAAAATTTCAGAGAATCTCCGCATAATTATATTGTTTCAAATAGAAAGCGGTCTAATAGTGTGCCTATCTTTAAAAAAATTCTACAGCCTAAAATGTGAGCGTAACACCGATTATTAGAAATTCGAAAATTTCTTACTTTTTTCATTATAGAAAAAATAACTTTTTCTTATTTCAATTTTTAATTTCACATATTCATTCTACATGAAAAGCCCTACAAAATGAGATGTCCAACATACGTGTGCCTCAAAAGCTTACTTTGTGGGAACACTTTAAAAATGGTCTGTTCTGTGCGAAACTCGTTTGAAAAAGCAACATTTTCAAATGGCACACTTAAAGGACATTTATTACGGGGATCAACTAGGATGTAATTTATTCCTTATAGTATTTCTGAAGTTCCCCATCACATGTTTAAGTTGCCGTTGGATAACCAACATCGTAAAATCGACATTTTAGTAACATGAAATATTGACACTCCACATTTTTTTTAATTATTCATTATTTTTACGATTAGAATGCAAGACTAACATCGTAAAAAGTAAATTAACGTTTTTTGGGATGAAAATAGCTATTTAATAAAGAAGGTGCTTCATGGAATTTCACTACTGCAGGACATGGAAAAAGTAGTGCTGATGCTACTGGCGCTACAGTAAAACGACTCTGTGACCAACAAGTTTTGTTAGGCAAAGATGTCAGGTCTGAAAATGACGTTGTTAATGCAGTTAGTCGGTCACCGGATAGTAAAGTACATGTATTCGTTATAACTAGAAATGATATAGAAGAAATCGATAAATTGATTAATCCCAATATAAAATCAGCACCGCATTCAAATAAAATTATGCAAATTATCTGGAATAAAACAGATTCTGGAACGCTTTTCTTAAATTCTCTATCTTGTCATGCGTGTTTAAAAAAACCTCCTTGTCGTCATTATTCCTTGACAACAAATGCATGGTGTTTAAGTGATGTTAATAAGATAAGACTTAAAAAACCTAAAACTAAAAGACCAACAAAATAATTATGATAAACTATTTTGACTTTAGAGTTTTGATTATTGTTGTGATTATTATTGTTGATTAATTATTAATTTTGGAAAAATATGATGTTCATCAAATCTGCGTATTAACGTTTTGAAATATGTAAATATATTAATCTTTGTTTAATAAAATATATATGTTTCTATTATGAATTGTTTCTCAATATTTTCCCCAACGTTCATCAACATTCTTTTTTTCATCATCAGTTATTGTCATATAAATTAAGAATTTGTTGACTTTTGTCATTGACTCTTCTCGAAGTAAGATAAATCATGTTATAGAATTCATTCCACCTACAATTTTATTAAAATTTCGAAATTATTGTAACAAGCGTAAGTTTTTCATATTTTGTGCAATATAAAAAAAAAATTTGTCCAAAAACGAGTACCACCAACTATTTCTTATCCCTTAAGAGTCCCAGAAACAAGAAAAAAATGTTCCATTAGTGTGCCACTAAAATAATTTTTGATGATCTTTAGAAGAGAAAAGTTAAAGGTTCTGTAGAATTACTCATGTATGCACAAACATGTTGAAGTAGGTATGAAACATTCTTATCGTTTTTTCTATTTCACTCTTTCACTCTGTTATCGTAGTGATGCACAAAATCCCGTACTTTTGCAGTCGACATGAACGTAGAATTCTCTACATTTGAAAAAAAAGAATTAAAAATTTATCGTCTCTCACATCACACCCGAAATGATATTAACCTCTTGACTGGCAATGACGAAGATCTTTGTCATTTTGGATTTTTCCCAGACTGCCAGAAAAAGGCAAATCTTTGTCATGATATAAAGTAGACTAACAAATTCTCGAATTTATGTAAAATAAAACCAAATCCATTTCTAGACACTCTAGGGTGTACTGCATATGATGGCGTTGCCCATTTTTATCATTGCTGTGTCAACAAAAATATAAATTTTCCAAAGATGGTAGTTTTCACAATTTTTGAAAAATCTTAGTCATGAAGTGTGACATTGTGTTCAATCAATTTATGCATAAAAAGTTTAGAAAACCGCTTGAAAGACAGATTTTGGGAATTCAAAATGGCGGATCCAATATGGCGGACACTTGTTTGAAAAGTCTAACCATTCTGCTTGAAACTTGTTACTCAGGGATTTTCGAGGTCGCCGATTACACATCTGATGATATAGTTTGAAAATTTAAAATGACGGCTACAATATAACGGAGCAATTTTCCAAAAATTGAACCAAATTCGTAATCAGCGGTTCTGAAACCCCCAGAGTAACCAATATCAAGTGAAATGGATGGAATTTATAAAATCTGTCCGCTATTTTGAATCATCAAAATCTAACTTCAGATTCGTAATCAACGACCCCGAAAACCCCCGAGTGACAAATTTCAAGCGAAATGGTTGGAATTTGGTAAATTTGTCCGCCAAATTGAATCCTTCATTTTAAATTTTCAAAATCTGACATCAGATTCGAAATCAGCGTCCTAAAATATCCCTATACACCAAGTTACAGTAAAATCTAACAAATTTTTTTGTTGCATTTTGGGCTTTTTTGTGAAATTCTCGTGGCAGTCAAGGGGTTAAGTTCTCTTTTTAATAATTATCCATAATATAATAAAATTCTAGTGGAACTCTATTAGGGTGAAATCTAAAAAATACTAAACACGCGTAATTAGGTTTATCATGTTTGGAAGGTTTTCTGAAAACTAAAGCGCACCTTACGTGACAGAATTATGCTCGCAAACATTGGTTTTTTACACTTAACGAAATGTTTAGTTATCGGAACTAGAGTTTTGATTGCTAGAATAATACAGTTCAATTACTTGGTACGTAACTAAAGTAACTCATTATGGTGTAAGTGAGAGTATTGAAATGACAGTTGTCTAAGGTTGATAACCAGTGATATTTTATTTCGGGAGCGAACGAATCTTCGGAATGCTACTATTATGGATTACATTCTGATAATGCTCGACAAAATAGTTATTTAATAGTAGTATATGTTATCAACCTTGTCAGACTCATTATCAGAGAGACTCATACGTCGGTTAGTTTAAAATATGTAAGTTATTTATTTTCGTATACTAATACGCAAAATTCATATTAAATTTTTAAATAAAAAACACTGTTGAAAGAGAATCATGTACTTAATTAGTACAATTATTTTGGGTTTCACTTCAAGAAATGTATTCCTAGTTATTAACAGTTATATATTTAGTTTCGCTGGTAAGTAGATGTACAATAGTCTTTTCTGCGTGGATGACTTATAAGTTATAATAAGTGGATTTTCATTCGAATTATTGGAACAAAGAAATTTTCAACATTTAAGATCAGATGTGTAATTACTGATCCCGAAAACCCTAGAGTACGAAATTTTCGAAATTCTCAATGCGATGCAAATATTTCAAAAAAAAATTGTTCATGATCACAAAAAATTAATTTTTTGTTGAAGGAGCACGATCTATTTGTTTCAAAGAAGGATAATGAAATAAATAATCCAGTTTATTCATGACTTTGGGTTAAAGTCGGTTATGTGGCACTCTGGTCGCAAGTAGAGAAATACAGCAAAAATACCCGTTTTCGACATTAAATAAAAAATTGTAAAAAAGACAAGTCGAATTATGGCAAGTGGGTTCGGATATCTCAGAATCTTGACGTGATGGAATAATAGCAATTTCTAACTGCGTTGACAATAAAAATTTACAATCTAAATTAACTTGTCATCTTCACAGCGACAGTTTTTGTCGCTGCTGCATGAATATTAATTTTTAATTAATGAAATAAAATTTATTTGTTACTTCCATATTTAAAAAATAGTTCACATTTATATTAAATAAGTTATAAATAAATGTCAATATACCAAGCCATATTTACGTTCCAATTTTTAACACGAAATTTGATGATCGGCAAAGGATTCAAGTATTCAGTTTTTTCTATTTTTAACGGCTATTATCAATTCATAAATCCTGTACGATTCCTCGGTATAGTCATAACCACATGGAAAACCTATCGGAAATGTTACATGCAGATGTTGAAAAATGTTCATCAGTCGTAAAGTTTCTGCCGCCAAGATTCAAATAAAATGACGACGAAAATTTTAGTACTGAAACCGATAAGAACGTTTACCCATAATGTTGGTCTGGGAAAAAATGTTATTATTCACAAACACATATACACATTACTCCTACAGGTGTGTATATATATATATTGTACCGAAAGTGTCGCGTAACGACTGTCAATCGCGGCATGACGCGTTCAATGAAAGTAACAGGCGCAAAAGCCGCTTATCTTTTACCATTCGAGTTTTACTCGGTTCAGCAGCAAAATTTACCGTCCCCATTGACAATTGCGCTCTTAAAAATGCAAATCGCTCGTCAACTTTTTTACAAATCACTCGAGCGTTTCGTAAGATAATAAAATCTGTGAAATACGACGAAAAGAGCGATGAGCCTTTTTCGCGGATGAGTTCCCTCCTTAGGATGGACGTTAAATGTTTATTATACCGACCTGTTTTTAGAGGCACGTAATCCCCTCACTCGTTATTGAATATTTTGTAATCATAACGTCCTCTTGTATCGAATTGGCTACAAATTCCCTCTGACGATCGTAAATAAAATTGGGTTTTAGCAAGAAATATCAATTCCCCGTATATAAACTCATCTATACTAATAATGAGAATGGACAACTTTCTGAATTATACTACAATACATCTTTCTTTATCTGCTTTCTCTTACTTTTTTCGTTTTGATTTTTATAAAGTAATTTATTGTTACACAATTTGTCGCTTCTTCATTTTCTTTGCTAATATCTATAAGATAGCTTATACTATATTTTGAGATGTAATTTCCATGTGTGGTTTTATTTTATTTATTTGTATTGCTGTATGTACATGAATACCCAGTGAACACAGAAGTAACCGTTATGTAACAATCATAACATTTTCGTAACTGTCACTTTTGCATAAATAAAAGTAACCACTTTCTTAGTCATGGCGGTAATTTTGATAATACAATTTTAGAAAAAAAAAAGAATCAAATAAAACAATTTTTCTTATTTATATAACCGTGACACAACTGTTGCTTTTAGTGATTACTGGGTAATTATAAAGTATAATTTTACTACAATGAAGATCTAAACTTTTTACTGATATTTCGGTAAAAAATTAGTACCGTAGTGTTTTTCTACAACATAACCTGCTTCAGCTTTGATTCACAACAGTGTGGTTTTGGTAGAGTATGAGCATATTTGCTTAGATCTGATATTGCTCTACTAAATTACAGACTGTGATGACAGCAGTTGATTACTTCTACAAAAGTTCCACAAAGTTACACAAATAATGAAATAAATAGTCATAATTAACTAGATTTTTAGAAGTTAATTTGTCTAACCCTTTTAGGGCTATCTTTCAGCGGCACTCGAGAGAATTAAAAATTAAAAATTTGTAGAGTCTTCTATACGTCGATAGGCCCTGATACAATTTTAGAGCTGATACCAATAAAAGAAGATGTATGTTTCAGCTTAAATGTTTTATTATCTGTTTAATCGAATAAATAAAATATTAGTTGTCAAGGGATCATTGAGAAACTTTTGTATAAAATACTTTGAACACTTGTTCGACCAACTGAAAAGTACCATATTTGTAGTTATTTTATTATGGAATGTTTTTTTGTGCGCTTTATTCAGCATTGTTGAATTAAATTACTTCGAACGTTTTTAACTGAAAAAAAGTTAAAATTCAATAAATATATATAATAATATCTAATTTCAACATTTTCATAAAAAGAATTAAGTACTTTATTAGAAATTTGCTTCCATTCCAGGCTGCCTATGAACGCACAATGGCTGACTATTTACCACTGTTTTCACTTAATTATAATTATGACTTTTTCGTTGCATATATTCTTCATTTTAAACGTTTTTTATATTTGAAAAAGGATGTGAAGGCAAGAAACTAGGGGAATGGTCTCAGTGTTTTTTGTTTGCTTACTTTAGTTCAAGTATATATGCTTTATGTCTTATAATTGACTAAAAAATAGCGTTAATAGATACTTATACTAGTAGATATCATTCAGGTCTCATTTTCATATTATATTAAAATTAAATAATATGCTTATTAGAACAAAATAAATTGTGAATACTCATATTATACATACATTATATATTATATACATACATATTTTGAGTGCATTTACTATATTTTAATATTGTTTAATTGTTGCTGATGTTGCTTCATAAACACTACCAAACCCGTATCCTTTTTTTATAATAAACGACAATATATCCATACCTTATGCCTTATATTGAACACTTCCTATATTATTTTCTAGGTACTTTTTTCCTTAAGGCCGTTCTAAAGTGCTTGGTCGGTAAGGTAGTCATTTTCACTTAAATGTATAAATAAAAACTAACTCAATCCATTTTTCAAAATTCGGGCTCTATAACCCAGATAGAAATTTGTCCATTTTTTCGTTACACTGTTCATTTCCCATATACCATTAACATGGTAAATAAGAATGTGATACAAGAATTGTACAAGAAATGTTTTCATTTCTACCAGGGAAGGGCAATTTTAATTACTATAGACGGTATCCTAGAAAAATCATTTTCGGAAATAACTAATTTTTATTTATTTAACTTCAGTCAATTCTGCCTTCCCGTTTAACTCAAATTTTGTTGAACAATTTGCACCTGGTTTTCAGCATCGATTTAGTCATATAATTTTTTTTCCTGAATAAATCTCACTTCTTCAAATCGTGCTGTTAAAAAAAATTGCATTCAACAGACGTGATTTATACATACAGGGTGATCCAAAAGTCCCGGAACAGCAAAATATCTCAGCGGGAGTGCATTTTCGAGGAAAATGTTTCAGACAAAAGTTTCAGGATTTTTCCCTGGCTATTTAATGGCGATATTGAATTTGACCTTGAACATGACCTTGAAGGTTATTTCAAGGTCAAGTTAATTTTTTTAAATGGGAACCCCTATTTTTTTTCATGGATTCTGAAAGAGCGGAAAATTCTACGTCCGAGTATGATATGATCGATTTTTCCGGCAAGGTCATTTCAAGGTGAAACTTAAAACTCCCGTGACGGCGAAATATCTCAGAGGGTGTGCATTTCTTTGGAAATTGTTTCAGACAAAAGTTTAAGGATTTTTCCCGGGCTATTTAATGGTAGCACAGAATTTGACCTTGGACATAACCTTCAAGGTTATTTCAAGGTCAAGTTTGTTTTTTTTTAATGGAAACTGCTATTTTTTTTCACGGATTCGGAAAGAGCACAAAATTTTACGTCCGAATATACTATGGCCGTTTTTTTCGGCAAGGTCATTTCAAGGCCAAACTTAAAACTCCCGGAACAGCGAATTAACTCAGCAAGAGGTCATTTTCGGGTAAAATGTTTCAGACAAAAGTTTCAGGATTTTTTCCGGGATATTTAATGCTAGCATAAAATTTGACCTTGAAAATTACCTTGAAGATTATTCTCAGGTCAAGATTATTTTTTTTTTTTAATTGGAACCCCGTTTCATTTTCTTAACGAAGTTATGAGGATCTTCCGGTATTGAGAGTGGTTAAATTCATTTTGTTCAGTCGATGCTATTACTGGACGATCTGCTCTAGGGAGAGCCTTTACAGTGCCGTAAACTTCGAAACAATTTATTGTTCTGCCAAAAGTCGATTTAGGAATCAGTTCCTGTCCCTCGCTTGTCCTCTAATTTTGTAAATAGAATAATAAACTGTTTAAAAAAAGTGTATACATACATCTTACGCAACACTTGTGCAAAGTGAACTTGGGCGCGCGAACAGCGACAGAGAGCACGAGTCACCAACGAAGTAAATAAACAACATACATTCACATTGAATTTATACATACGTGTACAGTCTTATAAGGTTACATTTTGGTCTTAACTTTATCGTTTTGTGAGATACATGGATTTCCTATCTAAACGCCTTTCCTATCTAAACGTATTAAGCATCATTTCAGTAACAAAATACATACGTATATTTCGTACAAAGAGCAATGGCTGCGCTAAGTGAACGAGAAAGAATAACCATTCTCATGATGAGAGGCTGGGGTGATAACCAGCGATCTTTAGAGAATGTGCGAACCTTATTTAACGCATCATTTAGAGAGGGACGAGAACCGATTTCTAAATCTACTGTTAGCAGAACAATAAATCGTTTTGAAGTTCACGGTACTGTGAAGGATCTCCCAAGAGCAGGTCGTCCAGTAACAGCATCAACTGAAGAAAATGAGTTGAATGTCGCGCTGTCAATAACGGAAGATCCTCATACTTCCATCAAGAAAGTTAAACAGCAGCACGACTTATGTTACGGTACAGTACAACGGATCTTAACTAAAAACTTAAAATTTCACCCATACAAAGTTAGACTCGTACAACAATTGAATGAAGACGATCCTGATAGACGCCTACAGTTTGCGGAATTAATGATGAATCGAATAGATGCTGATGCCGGTTTCTTGAATCGCATCGTATTTTCTGATGAAGCTACATTCTTCTTAAATGGGCAATCAATAGACATAACATGTCTTATTGGAGTGAAACCAATCCTAATTGGATGGTCGATAGTCGTTCTACTCAATATCCTGAAAAAGTAAACGTATGGGCAGGTATTATAAACAATGCGGTAGTTGGGCCCTTCTTCATCGAGGGTACCCTTACTGGTCAAAAATACCACGATATGTTGAGGGACGACATCATCCCTGCTATTCAGGTTATTGTAGGCGAGGATTTCGATCAGACTTGGTTTCAGCAAGATGGTGCAGCACCCCATTATGCAATAGATGTTCGCAATTATTTGAGTGATGTATTCGCAGAACGGTGGATAGGTCGAAGGGGTGTAATAGAATGGCCACCAAGATCTCCGGATCTTACGCCCCTTGACTATTTTCTATGGGGTTATCTCAAAGATAGAGTGTATCGAACGAAACCGGTGAATATTGAGGAAGTAAAACAACGAATACGGGATGAGATCGCGGCTATAGAACCAGATATGATTAAAAAAGTCGTATCGACTTTTTATAATCGCTTGGGATATTACCAAGAAGTTCATGGCAATCACTTTGAGCATAAGCTTTAGTAAGATACATAATTTCATCAAAATCTTAGTATACCCATCTTGCCTTAACTGTCTGGGGACACCCACACACACACACACGCACACGCACAAGCACACGCACACGCACACACACACGCACACGCACACGCACAGGTGACGGCGAGGGGAACCACCTGAACAAAGCACCCCGAAGAGGTGTAAACCCGACCGTGCTACCTCCACGCGGTACATCTTGGGTAATGCTAAAGCCGGCGGTAGCATTGGAAACAATGTAAAAATGTTACCCATACATACGGTATTTATAAACGTATCGGATGTAAAAAAAAAATGTATATTTTTATCCGGGAACAATGATAATGCATTGCACTCTGGAAACTCTGGAAACATTACGAAAATGAAACGGGGTTCCAATTAAAAAAAAATAGTCTTCAGCTTAGAATAAGCCTCAAGATAATTTTCAAGGTTAAATTCAATGGTGCCTCTTGCTGAGTTAATTCGCTGTTCCGGGAGTTTTAAGTTTGGCCTTGAAATGACATTGTCGAAAAAAACGGCCATAGCATATTTGGACGTAAAATTTTGTGCTCTCTCCGAATCCGTGAAAAAAAATAGCAGTTTCCATTAAAAAAAACAAACTTGACCTTGAAATAACCTTCAAGGTCATGTTCAAGGTCAAATTCTGTGCTATCATTAAATATCCCAGGAAAAATCCTTAAACTTTTGTCTGAAACAATTTCCAAAGAAATGCACACCCTCTGAGATATTTCGCCGTTACGGGAGTTTTAAGTTTCACCTTGAAATGACCTTGCCGGAAAAATCGATCATATCATACTCGGACGTAGAATTTCCCGCTCTTTCAGAATCCATGAAAAAAAATAGGGGTTCCCATTTAAAAAAATTAACTTGACCTTGAAATAACCTTCAAGGTCATGTTCAAGGTCAAATTCAATATCGCCATTAAATAGCCAGGGAAAAATCCTGAAACTTTTGTCTGAAACATTTTCCTCGAAAATGCACTCCCGCTGAGATATTTTGCTGTTCCGGGACTTTTGGATCACCCTGTATATGAAAAATACACGTGAGGTATTTGAGGTGAGGATTTTTGAGGCACAGTCTTATAAATCAATTTTCACCAAGATATCGATTTCTGATCACCTGCTATCCTGTCAGAGACATGTTCCCGATAGTTTGTTTCAAAAATATATATTCACATATTTCGATTTTTATCGATTTGGATCTTTAAACGGCTTCGGTGCGCAAAATTCGTTAAAAAATGGAAAATTTTGTGGGTTCATAGATTTCCGTTTTGTTCATACGTTTAAAATAATATATATAATATTGATGATAGTTTATTGTATTAACATGTAAAATGATGGATCCAATATGAAGAATGGGACATGTGAATTAGGATTAGGACAATAATTAGGGAATAGGACAAAAATTCTTCTCCATTTGCGAAAAAATTTGCCACTCCGTAGCCATTTGAAAATTCAAACCCATAAACATGAAAATATGTGAATATATATTTTGAAAGTAAAACAATCGGGATTACGTTTCTGATAAAATAAAATGTGTTTAAAAACCTGTAGCATGAATATTCTAAAAAATATTGTACCGTAAAAATATTGTTTTTTCCAGTATTTAAACAAAAATGTGTTCGTCGTCAAAAAAATTTAACGATGTTAAAATCCACGTGCAAATTATACACTTTTCAAGCGTAATGCAAGAAAATTTTACTATCAAGAAAATATTTATTAATAGGAATTAAAAGGAAACATGAAACGCAAATAGGTCTCTAGTTTTTTCTCTCCACTTGTCATCTGGGAAAATTCGTTTACTACATGAAAGTTTTTGATAGCTGTCAATAAAGAAAGATGGCGAATTAAAATTTACGTGAATATCGAATTGTTTTTGAGAGCAATGCAGTAGTATCATCACATGCATATATAAATAACTAATTCTTTTACAAGCTTGCCACTTATCTATATGTCGAAAAAAATGATTTGAAAGAAAGATGTATGGACGTTCCATATTAATATTTCGTATTTGTAATCGAAATATTCTAGTTGGTTGGTCATTACTACAATATACTGGTTGTTATTTTTATTTAATTTTCGGTGCTACGTCCGTAAAATAAGATTTTACACAATGCTTTGAATTTCATCGATTATACTGAAACAGTAGATTGTGCAACTAGGGATCAAAATAGGAGTTTACCGATGAGTGCGAGTTTCACGCCCGAGCGAAGCGAGAAACTTATTTTTCTTCACACCGAAAACAGCAAGCTGCAGGAAAGTGCTTCTTATCCTCCCTGTCATGAAGAAAAATCGTATAATTTCCTCGGGAAGTAAAAAAGAATGCCTCAAACTAAATGTTTTTCACCCTCGGTTTCACCTCGGGTAAAAATTATACGCAGTCTGAGACATTCTTTATTTTAAAGTGTTGTAATTGTAGTCCAGGAACCGTAATATTAATTAAAGAAATAAAAAAATGGCCAACACGGTTCAAACCTATTGGTTGATAAAAGGACCAAACAGGTCTTTTTATTTCACGCCCAACGTTTCGACCACTCTTGGAGGTCCTCCTCAGGGGCATCTATTAATAGATACATAGAAAAAAAACCAACAAAATATAACATACGAAAAAAATATGAACAAAAATATAAATTAAGGACATTTTCACTCATTACAATAAAATAATCATAAAACAAACAACACGCACCTGACATGAGTAACTGTACGTCGTATACTAAATTTGTGACACAGATTACACTGACTTGTAAACATACACACACACACACACACACACACACACATACACACACATACTCTTAGACTCGCAGTACAAACATAATACATAATTAAATGTGTCAATCCTATATATACAAATTCGTTACTTTTTAAATTACAATGTTATTTACAAATCATTAATTAAAATATTATAACTGTTACTTAATTTTTCTGTGTCCGTTCTAAAATTTATGCTCGATTTTTGTTACGTTTTTTCCAATGTGGTTCTGTTTCCAAAATTTCCACTTCAGCAAATTTAAAACTATGTCCTGTATTCAGCATATGTGATGTTAGTGCTGTATGACTAATTTCTCTTTTCTAATTATTAGTATGTTCATAGATTCTTTTTTTTTAAATACCTTTTTGTTTGCCCTACATATGTAGCTGTACATTCACTGCAGTTTATCTTGTAAATTATATTCGATTATTTTAATATATCTATCTCATCAATTTTTGTTTTGAACAACGATTCCAAAGAGTTGAAACGTTTATTGTATATTTTAATGTCAAACGTGTCATATATCTTCTTAATCCTTTGGTTGAATTTGTTGATATACGGTATTACTATACAATTTGAGAAGTCAAAAATTTGTCCCGTGTTAATTTCCTGTGTTTTTTGTCTATCTTTTAAAATTTTAATTCTATTGTTAATATTTTCTTGTATAAATTGAAAGTCATAACCATTCTTGTGTAAAAAAGTGTAAATATATCTTAAATTATTAAAATAGCTCTGTCAACAAGCATTGAGATAATGCCACGTTTCATATGTATAGGATGATGAGAATTGAAATTCATATATTTCCCTGAACACGTCGGTTTCCTATACCAATTAGTCAACAATATGTTCCCTTCTTTAAAAAAACATACATCCAAAAACGGTAAACTGTTGTTTGTTTCCAGTTCAAAAGTAAATTTAAGGTTAGGATGGTAATTATTGAACATGTTGACAAGATATTTGATGTCATTTTCTGGATAAATCATGAATAAATTCCGCAATATAGGGAGCAAAATATCATTTTGCGCACAGAGTGTGAGAAAGTAATTTTAGTCATTCAACGTTATGATTCCTAGGCCCTTTCTTTTCTTCTTTATCATTATTTTTTATTAAATTTGCATTTCAAAAGGTTCCAACCTTTCGTTATTTTTATCTAGTTCTTTAAATCCACGCATTTTTTATCGTTACGTTTTTTATATTTATTAAATGAGATTTTAACAGTGTTATAAAAGTATAAAAATCGTTTTTGGAATTGTGCATTCCCACTTGGTAAAATAAGTAAATAAGATGACTTATTTATAACTTATTAAAAAAAATTTTCGTGAGCCAAGTCAAAAAAATATAAGGTAAAATTACAGAAGAACTGCCCCACCTCAAAAATGAAATGTGTCACATGTTTTGGATGTATTTTTGCCTCCTGATTACGAATATGATAATAAAATTTGGCGGTCGGACATATTGAAACCGCTATCTTGAGAAAACTGTCAAAAAAACACGATTTTTTCCAGTTTATTGCATTTATTTCGAAAAATACGCAACTCTCGATGATTCCAAACACACAAACATGAGATTCCACGTAGGTTAGGGGATTTTAGGCACAAATGTGATTGGTTAGAGGTTAGGTTAGTATTATGGGGGGGTCTGGGGACGGAGCCCCCCCCCCCCCCCCAGGCACATGATGCGAGTTAGCACGCATTGCGATTTTTCATGTGTAGAAATAAATATCACGGAGTAAGGATCATGGGAATTTTTCCGGACAGCATTCAAGGCTAAACAGAACCCATT
This sequence comes from Trichopria drosophilae, assembly GCA_030407085.1. Lineage (NCBI taxonomy): Eukaryota > Metazoa > Arthropoda > Insecta > Hymenoptera > Diapriidae > Trichopria > Trichopria drosophilae. The sequence goes on along the minus strand of CM059583.1, from coordinate 11,063,206 downwards.
ATGTCGCTTATTTTGAGGTTTAACCTTTTTTTGCAAGGTTATCGTTGGTAATACGAAGAAAATGCATTTAACCTTTTTTGTACAGAATTTCATTCTCTACATTTTTTCGTAAGTTGCGTATTTTTCGAAATAAATGCAAAAAACTGGAAAAAATCGTGTTTTTTGACAGTTTTTTCAAGATAGCGGTTTCAATATGTCCGACCGCCAAATTTTATTATCATATTCGTAATCAGGAGGAAAAAATACGTCAAAATAGCTTTATAACATTTTTTTTTGAGGTGATGTAGTTATATTGAAAAAATTACGCACGTACATTGAAAAAATCCATTATGTTCACTTTCGTCGCTCATTTACGAGCTTACTTTTCATATTAGGAAGAAAATGTATAAAATTTTTGGTAGAGAATTGCGTCCTCTACATTTTTTGTTTGACACATTTTTTTGTCGGACTCGTACTTTTCAAAATAAATGCAAAAAACTACAAAAAATCACGTTTTTTAGCGTTTCTTTTGAGATAGCGGGTTAAATACGTCCGAGCGCCAAATTTTATTGCGATATTCTTTATCAGCAGCCCAAAATACATCGAAAACATCTGGCATATTTCATTTTTGGGGTGGGGCAGTTCTTTTGTAGTTTTACCAAATATAATCAACAATTTTTCAAAATAAATTAGGAACATATTAAAAACAATTGCGTCCAACGTTTCGTCGGTACAGCCGTCAGCATCAGAGACAAGAATGGCATAATCCAAATTTATTTTGAAACATTGGTTATATTTTTTTGGCTTATATATTATAAACCGTCATCTTATTTTAACAGTGTGTTTTTTTGTTTTTATTTATTCAGTTTAAAGAATTTTTTTAATTTGTACATTTCATTACACTTCCTATTATTCTCAGGATATTCGACTGTCTATCTCTCTCTAATCTATGTCTTATTCATTCGTTCTTTTATCATGCGTCTTCGTTTTTCTTTATCTTTTATTCTTCGGTCTCTCTCGCCCTCGCACGCGCACCCCCGAAGGATCGCGCATGCGTTATAATCTCGATATCCCATATATCCACGTACAAGACATGCCTCCCATTTTAAATATAGCATCGTGTAATTCATAATAAATGACTTATAAATGCAATGTACTTTTTGCAAGAGGCCCGGCGACGGAATGGTGCGCGGGGCACGCACGCACGCACGCATGCACGCACTCGCTCACCAACACGCACGCGTGGAATAAAGCGATCGTGCATCATCGGGCGCGAACGCCATATATATGTATGGCATGGTATGGCATCGGTTGCATGCCGCAGCACGATACCGCTGCGTCTTTCTTCTCTCTGCAGGACGAAGACGGCACGCTGCGGTCGGGTGGTAAGTGCACGGTTCGCGATCCATCCGACACCAACGCCAACGTGCTCGCGCACTGTTTGCTTGTTGCCGTACTATGTATAACATGCATTACGATCCCTGGCAAGGACGCGACTCCGTATGCCAATAATTTAGATAAATTGACGCCGAGAGTCGAAACCTGGGAGAAGAACTCGGGGACGGCGGAGCGTCGTTATTAACGAATGCGTTGACGCCTTTGAACGATATTTTTCATACGTACCGGATGCCACGGCGAAATTACTTGGGTGTTACGCGCCGAGAGAGATATGGGCCTGAAAAAGAATACGGACGATTAAGAAGCTACGGAGAAAAGGAATGATTTTCATAAATATCAGCGAGAACGGCGGTTGTAATAAATCTCCATACCTTTTTTTTATTTTCGCTTTATAATTACTCTCGCAAATTTCATAACGCTTGTAATCCTCTATGTTATTTCTTGAAACAAAGAAAACAGTTTTACCGAAACGAGATGGTTGGAAAACGAGAAATAAATTGCTGCGATTGGATTTATTTCGACATTGAGAGAAATTCAATATGTATTTTTACAATTCCAACTAGGACCGACCCGCATTTACGCCTGTCACTCTACACGGAAAAAAATGACTCCGCTGGATTAGCTGATTCATATCAGCTAAAATTTTCGGCTGGAATTGCCGAAAATATCTGCAATTTTAGCTGTTTTGATTCCGCTAATGTAGCCTTAACCCCACTCAATTCGCGCTTAGCTCTAAATTTCCGCTACATTAGCAGATTTGTTCCGTTAAGTTTGCGGAATTTTTCAGTAAATTTAGCTGAAATTATCGGCTATCCCTAACGGAATTCCAACAGCTATCCCTATAGGATAAAATTGGTAGAATCTGCGGATTTTTCGGCTGATTTAGCCGGTTATTTTTCTCCGTGTATGTACTATTTTAGTCAATTTTTCTCTTTATATGGGACTTTTTCTTATTTAGTATAGCAAAATACTAGTAAGAAGTTTGCCTACCCCTAAAAACGCTTAAAAGCAAATACAAAATTTTTTAATTGTGCACCGTAAAAAAGTATGCTTAATTTGAGAGGAAAATTCATCTTCTTAAATCCTCTCTCTTTTTCATCTAAAAATAAGACTATTCCACTAGAAAGAAGAGGAATTCCTCTCTTTCTGAAATGAAACATAGTGTAAGGAAGACTTTCTGATTTGCCTATCAAATTAAGAGGAATCCTCTTATTTAACACCCAACATTTCAGTCATTAGCCACAAGATGGTGCAAATTACGTTTCTTTTTTTTGCGCAACTAGTCCACCTCTTCTAACACAGTATATAAGCATATTTACATCGTCACTGCATGCATGCGTATGTATGTCGTATTTGCATAGGTATGTATAAGTGTAAGTATGTATATTCTTTGCGATTCTGCGTTTAAGCGTTGTATTTATAAATATGTGAGCGATTGTATATAAGAATATATATGAATATATGCGTAAACGATTAGGTGTATAAAACGATCTATTATAGAAGGGGTTCGTATGTGTGTGCGTTTGTGTATATTTGTTTTGTATATTAATTTAAATGTGTAAATTATTCAAACAGTACCGTAAATTGGGGTAAAGTCGGCTTGACAGGAAAAGTCGGCCATTCGATAACCTATTTTAAACATATTTAATATATCCATATTTAATTATACACATTTAATTATCCTTTTTCTAGAGAGAAAAGTCGAAGATGCGCAATTGTTTTAGTTAGTAGGAATGTTAAACTTTCATTTACAGTTTATTGGACTCAAATTCATCGATAAGTTTAAATAAAAACGTCGTTTATGTGTGACTGTGTATTTAGCCTTTAAAGTAAGTAGTGCGAAAAAAGCACTTGTAAATAATTGTACAAATTTTTTTATGTAACATCGAACTGTGTATCGCATAGCCTATATCTCTAACCTAATTTACGATAAAAAATGACCTGAATAAGATCACTAGATATCGCAAAATATCGGTTTCTCTAAAAATGTAACATTTGTAGGGAAAAGTCGGCCATGGGGCGAATTTATAAAACAAAGGCGGATTCTTCTAGATTGTTCAAATATTCCACGGAACAATTACAGAATGCAATACGAGAAACAGAAAAACGTCAAAAATCAATGTAATCAACATAATCAGCGGCATTGAAAACCCCCCAGTACCAATTTTCATGTAAATCTAATCAAATTTCAGATTTTGGCCTGGCCAAATCAATATTTCACCCGACATTTTGAGTTACGAAAATCTGACGACCTATTCTTAATCAGCGGCCCCGATAACCCCCAAGTACAGAATTTCATCGAAATCGAATGAAGCTGCGGATTTTCGTTTGCCATATTGGATCAGCCATTTTGAATTTTGTGATTTTTACAACATATTCGTACTTAGCGGCCTCGAAAACCCCCGAGTACAAAATTTCAATCCATCATTGAAATAGATATTGATTTACGTACATGAAAAAAATTATTTACAGGTGGGGCCCTGACAGTCCCATTATTCCTCCAAGGGTTAAAGACCGGTTTAGCATATTAAAAATACTAATAATTATTTTAAGTTGTCTTATAAAGATTTAAGCAAAAAATCATGAAAAATAGCCGACTTTACCCCAATTTACGGTATTTCTTCTATCAAACAAGGTTTTTTAATGCAATTTTTTAGAGGAATCCTCTCAATAGTAGTAGAAAATTACTCTTGTATCAAAAGTATATTTTTAAATTCAGAGGAATATTCTTTAGAAGATTAAAATCCTCTTACATTAAGAATATTTCCTTTTGATACCATATTGCAGTATAAAAGTTGCATCAGAATAAGAGGAATTCTCTCAAATCGAGAATATTTTTTTTACGCTGATGTTTGGCGGGTTTGAATCATCGCACATCATGTCAAAATTTCGCCAGATTTCGTACCGTTCACGAGATATTCCATAATTTTGAAAATAGTATATTTATATTATCAAAAAATTTCCCATTGTACACTAATTGGTTACAAATAAATGAACATTGTTATTACACTTAAAAAAAGCTTACCCAGACATCTGTAGGAAATTTTTGAATTGACTTATTTTAGATTCATTTGGATTAAAACAGCCATTATTTTGCTAAGTTATGTATTGAAATGGATTCGTTAATTCTGGTAATTAGCTATTATTATTCATAGATTCGATTGTATTAAAAAATTAATTTAAAAATTAAAAAAATCATTTCAATCTTCATTTGTATTCAGATGGATTCATGACTTTTCGAGTCAATTGAGGCGTTGGGATGCAAAACCTGCCAAGTCTAAAAACATAAAAAACTGAGATAATCATATAAACATACATTACATATAGTTCTCTGAATGTTTAGAGATTGTGTATATACAAAAATAATGTTTACCCCTTAAAATTGAGCTACAGATTTTTGAATCTGCTATCTTTCCAATGTTAGCAGGAAATAGTTTTCCGCGTTTTTCTCAAAACCGCATAAAACGGACTTGGGAACTTTTGCACCCCAACGCCTCAATTATAAATGGATTCATATGTTTTAATGCAACATATTTCCAATCACAATCATAGATTAAATTGTATTCGTATTTTTAATTGTTTCGACAACACTATCATTCATGTATTCATTTGGATTCATATTTTTGTATTAAAATATTAGTAAGTATTTTTGTATTCGAATGTATTCGAAAATCTCAAATAGCTTACTCAAAAACGAAAAAATGCATCCAAGTCAATACATTTCAATACAATGTGGATTGCTGGGTCACTAAATTCACATATATGGAGATGCCTACTAGGCCTACATATTTACATAACTATTTATAAAAGTCACAAATTGATTGTTTTCTGTAACTTCACTGTACGATTATAATCAATAAACATAAAATAAACAAAAACATTAATAAAATAAAAATACAAAAAAAAAAACAGTAGCTTGGTGGGTCGGCGGGGTGCGCGGTCGATCTTCCTTGTTGACCGTCCTAGTAGAGGATTGTTACGTGGATTGGTGACCATATAGGTAACCTCGTTCGCTAACAATCAATGTAAGACAACATACTAGTAAATATCACGAACAATACATGTTTGGCCTCGAACGTTTAGTAACATTAGTACCTAAATGTCTCCATACAATTTATCTCAATGTATGAAAAAAATATTGTATAGTTATTAGTAATATTAGTTTTATTATAATGCATAAATAATTAGGATCTTTGATTGATTATCAAAATAGAATGGACTAGAAATACTTAATACCCATGAATTCGGCTTTTGAGCTCTTACTCCACTTTTTACGGAAGTTGGTGGCCAAATTCCAGCCGGTTCACGGATTCCAAACCAGCTATTAGGTTGCGGCGGCGGCACCTCTGACGTACGGAGCACTTTTAAGTTGGGAAAACATTAAACTCATTTGTATTGATCCGTTCAATCTTAAATCGAAAATGGGGATCACTGGCCGAATTTCAGACATAACTTCAAAAAATGCTTGGAAAATAACATTTTTTACCACCTTTGTTATTAATTATATTATTTCGAAAACTTCGTTAAGGTATGTATAATATATAAGGAAGCGGGTCAAAATACCGACATTCAAAAAGCAGACACAACCAACACGTCAAAAAGCTAAGAATAGAAAAACCGAATTGTCATAATACCGAGAGCCAAAATACAGACATTCAAAAAGCCAGACACATTGACAAGCGGGCAGTCATTTTTTGAACTGTCGGTTTTTTGACGGGCGGAATTATGACAATTCTGTTTTTCTACTATTATTTTTTTAACGTGTCAGCTTTTTTCGGCTTTTTGACGTGCCGGCTGTCTAGCGCGTATGATATAATGTATACATAATAACTGCAGATGTATTTAACAATATTTTAAAAAATCAAGGGCATTCCAACATTCCTCTATTACGTCAGCTCTGGACGCACAAATGAAACAAAGAAGTAAGGAGAATTGAATATGAATTATCTGAGGCAATAATTAAAATCAGTGAACTAGAAAAAGTTCTCAGAATTTGAAAATAGAAGCGAAACAAATACTCGTTTGATGTGGGTTGAAGTGTTACAAAACAGCAATTATATTTTCACTGATAATATTGTATAATCGGTAATCACTAGTTTGAAACTTGTAACGTGTAAACTCATTATACAGGTTGAGCTAGATATCCAGGCTACATTGTATAAAATTAAAACGCGATCGCTGAACAAATGTAATTATCGTAAGGCGTAACCCTCCCGAGTAAAAAAAAAAATGATCTAATTTGATCAAATTTGGCCGAAACCGAATGAATCAAAAGGGGATCAGAATAAGATCACTTTTTTGAAACATTTCAGGATCTCAGATTTTCTGTCAATTAATGAAAATTAGGCCAAAACTGGATGTAATTGCGATTTTTTTTATATAAAAATTTAATCTGATCAGAACTGTTTCATACTCATATATTTGCTACAATTCGAAGTGAATTCGAATTGTATCATATTTTGGTCAATTTAGGATCTCTTTGCGATCAAAATGCAACCAAAATCGAATTGTTCTGTTTCAGAAAAGAGAATGTCATTGGCGACGATTCCGATCAAATTTGATCAAAATGTAATACATTCAGGAGCAATATCCGCCGAAGTATGATATATTTCAGCTGATAGATTTTTATCTCTTTCAAATCTGAGCATCGATTATGTTAATTTGAAATAGATCAAAATTTAATCACAATCATATCCGGTTCCAATCAGTTGTGATCCATTTCGAAGACACAGGAAACCTCTGAGAATGCGGCTTGGAAATTTCTTTAGACCCTTATAAGATACGATTTAGATCCAATTCTATTTGAATTTATTTCAATTTAAACGTAATCCAAAACAAAATTGGAACGAAAGAAATATTATTCAAATAAACAGAAATAAACTGTGCTTTTTAATTCGAATAGTCAGAAATAATATGTACGTCACGCATGCACGATAATCGGCATCTTATTCCCCTGTAGAGAGGGGCAGAAGTAATCCATTATACGACTGCGACACGGTAGCATGTAATAATGAATACGTTATTACCCGCTGTCAAGGGCAATAATAACTCATTATTGCCCAGTGGTGTCATCATCATCCTTTAATGTACAATACTCTATTCTTCAATTTATTTCAAAACAAAGTCACATTCTACATTAATAAGTATTATTTTAATATTTTTGTTAAATCAATTTTTATTCATTTTTTTCGGAACAGTTGTTGTGGTATCGCCAGCAGGTCGCTTTTTTGATGTGGTCTGCTCATTTTGACGTTCCATTGGCTCCCTGGCCTTTTTTGAGCTGGCCCTTAAATAGTTGCAAAAAGATGCAATTTTTTTATGTGTTTCGGAGTCGGTCAATCGTAAAGCCCGAGGTGTATTCTCGTTGACGAAACCTAAATCACAATATTACACCATTATTATTCTTAGAATTTAGAAAGAATTTAGAGATAATGGAATTAAAACAGTCGGAATTTAAAAACGCGCGGGATTTAAATCAGTGAACACTTCCAAATACCAACAAGACCGTTTTTTGTCAATTTCTTTCAATTTTAGCGTTTATTTTGTTTCGCTTAATGGAAAGCAACTTCTTGCCACTGACAAAGTTGTTGGTATTGAAAAAACCTTTAGTTTGAGCCTTCACTCGTTTCAGTTCGATGAAAATTGATCTCAGGGAAGACTCCTGAAACCGGCGACCTGCAACAGACGAGACACGCGCCACTTCAGGAGGCACCCCTGGGCTCAATTTCAGTCGAATCGAATCACAGCAATCGAATCGAAAGGAGCGAAGGCTTAAACTGAAGTTTTTTTCAATTTCTACAATTTTATTAGGCGCGGCAAGTTTCTGTATATTAACCACTTGAGCGGCATGGCGTCAAAATTACCATTGCGCGCAACGCCAATTTTGACGCCCCCCCGCTCACGTGGTTAAGAGCCCTCGGGCGTGTCAGCGGTATAAAAAAAAATGGAGAAGCTTTTCGCCATAGTCGTTTATTTTTTACGTATCTACTTTTTTCACAATTTCTTTACTAAAATAGATTTCATAATACAAGGACTACAAGGTGAAGTATTATTAGTCAGCATTTGTTGCTAACAAGTAGGAAAAATAAAACCTGAAAGTTTGACGTCAAATTTTGAAGTTTGAATTTTCGTTGTCAAGTCGACGCAAAACATAAAGCTTATGTTTGATTTTTCCTATTTATAAGTAAAAAATTATCACCATATTACTTCTCTCGATAGACTTTGCGAGGACGAAACTATTTCTACAAAGGAATTCTGAGATATTGCCTAGAAAACGAATATTTACGGCACAAACATTCCTCCGCTTTGTTGACAGCCTTGGGGCGGCCAGCGAGTCTTAAGCGAAACGAAACAAACTCCAAAAATTGGAAAAAATGAAAAAACCGCCATTACTACGTACATTCTGCGCGCTTCAGCACTTTCAGGAGGCTCAGCCGTTGCATAATTGTTTTTCAAATTCCGTTTGTAAATGCCGCTTGATATTTTTTAAGTGTTCATATATATTAGTTTGAATTTTCAATACAGAGCCAGAATAATATAGAAAAATGAAGTGAGTAACTGTTAATTTACTGCCTAAATATCTTTAACCGAATTTCTTTACATTTAATTTTATTCACATTGTAAAAAAAGTGAGAAGAAAGAAGAGGAGAACAGCATCGCGGTTCTTATTTGAGAGTATGAAAAATCAATTATTGATTTGTAAAATTTCAAGTTAAAATTGATGCAGTTACTTACTTTTGATTCCCTCCAACATCCTAGAAGGAATACCATCCGATACATGTGCTCCTTTCCCCGATATGGATAGTTTGGAGAGCTTATCTTCTCCCAACAATTCGATTAAAAGAGCTCGCATCATTTTCGCAGGATGTCTTTTAAATCGACGCTTTATAGACTCGACTTCGAATGATGGCAGCCAAATATTCGAATTTCGACCAATTTCCATCTGCATGATCAACAAATCTTATGTCATTTTCTCATTCGTTTAAGTCACTGAATTCAGTTTCAATTTTGCACTCATTTCAATCACTAAACTCGATTCATTACGGCTAGTTTCTAACTTTCAGTACATACATTACATTCGTGTTATTCGTTTCATAGGCTTCATTCGTTCTATTACTATACCTCATTCCATTGATTCATTTCGTTACTTTTATTCATTCCAATCACTTCAGCCATTTCATTAGGTTTATTCTTTGCATTCAGGCCATATTTTTCAAGCATCCCATTAATGTCATCCACATTAGTAAATGCTCTCATTCAATTGATTCATTTCATTCTTTCCATTCAATCCATCGGCTTCGTTTTTTATTTTTTGTACCCGTTTTCTGTGGATAAAGTGTAAAATTCGTGAGTAAAGTAAACTTTACGCACAGAAAATAGTTACATAAAACAAAGTTCGGCACATGTGGTAGTGTGTAAAGTACTTTACTCTCACACACATACACACACACATACACACACACACACACACACACACACACACACACACACACACACACACACACACACACACACACACACACACACACACACACACACACACACACACACACACACTTGTGTTGAAAACTATTATTATTCCATCGATTCATTCCATTCGTCCCATTATCCATTCCATTCCTTACTTCCATACATTTCATTATCAATGAACATGACGATTCAGTAGTCTACTATATTTTTCTCACACCTGCTCCCGACTAGTCCTTGAATATGTTCCAGTTTCTGCTTCGTCTATAGAGCGCTGCTTCTTGGCATAGTTAACAAATTTTTCAATGAATGATGCGTTTTCCGGGTGGAGTAGTGATTCCAGAAATTCGATGTTCCTTTCTGTCACTAAATGAATAAGTTTTGTAAGTTACGGACTCTTTACTATGTAACTGTTCCAGGATTTTAAATTACGACGTGTTCGATTGTTTTAAAAATTGACCGATTTCTTTTCCACGGACAAAGAAATCTACAAGGGGTCTCTAGATAACATAGAATGTGCAGAAAAAATATTTAAAAATCCATTGATTTATTGTGGTTTATAATCCTAAGTTTTTTACTGTACAATGCAAAAATTACATTTTTTTAAATTGTTTTTCTAACCCTGCAATAATTATTCCACCATTTCTTTACCAAACATTGTTTTACCAAACAAACTAATTTTCACTTAAAATTTTTGCTCAAAAAATGGAAGAAAGATTATTTCAAGGTCAGGGAAAAACAATTAAAAAAAACTGTAAATATTACAATTTGAGGTAAAAAACGTCGAAGTAAATATTGCAAAACGAAACAATATAAAATGTTCTTACTTTATTCTGAGCATTCTGTATTATTTGGGCATCCCTTTAAGAGAAATCTTTTAATTCTTGAAAAAATTGGATTCAACTGGTGCACGTCACAGGAAAACTATTAAAAATCGTCTATTTACCATTTCAAAACAGTGGTAAATTTCGACCCTCGCGTGACACAGGTTAATCTAATCTAATCGAGCCATGTTTTTGGCATTTCTTTTGATAAAATGCAGCACTTTCGTAGAGCGAAACCTAAGAAATTTGAAAATGACGAAACGGGCCATCGTAATGTACAGTTAGAAAGCCCAATTATGAAAATTTCATGTCATTGTTCAAATATTGAGATCTGGTATATTAATTGAAGACTGTTTATTTAGCAAATTTTTTTAAATTTATATCCGATTTTACCACGTTTTGGGATAGGTTATGTTTTCCTATAGGAGGAATATCTGGCAATAGTTACAACATAAACACTTTGAAAATAAGGTATTACTAGAAATTTACAACTGTTTATAACTATAAGGTGTCACAGTAAACATAATTTCACCCTCGTACCGTTTGGAAAATCATCAGGGCCATTTGTTTTTGTCGGGACCAGGGGATCATCTCTTCGAGGCGCTTCATCATTTAGCGAAATAACTGAAGTCGCTGGTGAAGTACCTTTTTTTTTGTTCACAGATGTACCCACATCGTCATCAGTGTAGTTCGAACTGAAGGAAATGTTAATACAATTAGAATAATGACAGCAAAAATAAAATAACGTTATTAGGGACATTAATTTACATCATTTCATTTCTAAATTTATATTGTCAAGAATTTCTTTCAAAAAGACAAGTAGTTTATGGTTATTATGGTGAGACTTTTTATATGCAATTCCATTCATTACATTATTTAAATGTGAGTCCATTATTTGCCTTATTGATTTAATTAATTCTGTTAATCAATGTTGAGTCTCAGCCCAATTTTTGTCATTTTAAGGGGAGACTACATTTTCAGCTATATGAACGAATTAAGTAACACGAAGCAATTTTTAATGTCAGTTTTCGGGAGGAATTCAAGAGTCATAAAATGAAATGGGACAAAAAAACTTTTTTTTCATTTATATTTTTTGATTTGACCAACCATCACGTTTTACGAAATATATTTTTCTATCCAAAAAATTGACTTTTACATTTTACTATTTTTTATGCAGTTTTTTGTCAATGTCATTTTATTCGTGTCATACAGTTATTAGCCTTTGCTAAAATTGACTTACTGTTTCTCGTCGTCATTTTCGTTCTCTTCGGCGGAAAGGTTTTCGTCAAAGAGACTGCCCTCTTCTAAAATTTCGCGATTCAAATTGCGCACTGCGCTTTCTTGAAGTGCGGAGATCATATTTTTTTCTTTTCTCTCCAATTTCCGTCTTTCCAGAATAGGGGTACCCGTAACTACCTCTTCTTTTTCCATTATTTCGCCATCCGTCGTAACCTCTAAATCTTCTAAAAGCCGTCTATTTTCTGTTTATAATAAATTATTAAATTTTGATAAGTATTTTCTTATAGAATATATTACATTAACACATATAAAATCATATTAAAAGTTAAATTCAAATTAAGTAAAGTTTAAGTTAAAATGTTAATTAGAAACTCGCCGCTTCGTTTCAATACACTGGCGCGATACCACCGACCCTCCCATTTAGCCTCCGTTCTATTTTTCCCCAATGGTCGGACACAATACTCCGGCAAAATACTCGTTGTTCTGGGAGGGTTAAGCCACAATACCAAAACAAACATTTTTTCTGAGGTCACTCACAACTGTAAAAAAATGCAATACTTAAGTAGATAGAAATAATGCATTCGCGATACAAAGATAGATGCTCTTTAGTAAACTTACTTAATGTTGGATTCCTCAAATTATAATTAACAACGAAGGTCTGCTGTCAATCTCGGTCTGTCTCTGGCTTCAGTAGATTGAAGTTGGTTACGGACAATTGCAATCAGTAAATAGTATTTTCTATTGTCCGATACACGAGTGCACACTGAATATTACCTGACTGTACTGAACTGTACATTGCACTCTTAAAATCGACCTAAGCTTAGTCAATTGTAGTTCTTAACATGGCTCTAGAATTTAATGAAGGTCAAATTTGGTCTGAAGACGAATCTCAAGAAGGTATGTTTAATTAAAATTAAATACAACTATACAATAAAAACTGAAATGCTTCAAATGTAGATCTGGATCAACATGTAAAATGTCAGCACTCGAAATATATATTTGGGATGGGTTTCCTAAATTACGGTATTTCGTTTGTATTCGCTTTTTCCGTTAAATTATCTTGTGTCATGATTTTTAACCTGTCGGGATTTTGAAGAGTCGGGATTTCGAACGTCAGATTTTTTAACTGTCGGGTTTACGCTACATTGAGCTTTTGAGGTATTGGGATTTTGGTACCCGCCCTATATTTGCACATCAAATTAAAATCGAATCGAAAATAAATATAAAATTTATATTAATTTTTTGCAATATTCACACTTACTTAGCTTTTTATGTTCAGATGAGAATGCAAAAAATGTTGAACGTGAAGGAGACAATTTGTCTGAAGAAGAGGAATCAAAATATAAAGAACAATGTGGAAGGTGTCATTTAAGATTTAAGATAATAAGATTAGAAAAGTACCTTAAAGTACTTAAACAAGAAAAAATAAATCTGAAACTCGAACAGTTGAACTTAACAAAAAAAAAGTTACATTTGAAATCACTAATGATGACGGTTGAAGAAAAAATTCAAAAGCTAAAATATGAATGGAATGTTAAGAGAAATTCGTGATCGAATACACCATCTTAAATGTTGTCACATATTAATTTATTCATTTTCTATGTTATTAACAGTTTCAATAAAATACATTTTTTCAAAAATTTCGACCATAAAACAGAGTACAGATAATTGGGACACTTCTATGCAGGTAAGCGTTTCGTTTAAACTTACACATTTTGTCAGGAAAAATATATTACATTCATTTAGAATTCGGATTGAAAATGGTATTTCTGTAACGCATGTTTTTAAAATGACGTATGTTTTTGATTCACAATTACATTCAATTTCACAGTCGCAGTTATCTCCTTTAATGAAATACATTATTTTACCTACGTGCTCACTTCCGTTTGTTTTTTTATATTTACAGAACATTGAATTCGATTTAATATTACGCATACTGCTTTCTGAATCGTATACAATTCCGTTATTCATTAATCTCCGAAAATATTGGAGTTTTCTTTCATTAATTCCTAAATTATTTAAAATTTGTTTTAATGAAGAGGTGACTTCAGTCACTTTTCCAACTGCAAAAATTCCTGTTGAAACGTATGTCAATTTTCGTCTTTTATTAGGATGCGCCAGTTTGTCACAAAATTCGTAAGCCTTATTCCACTGTGTTAAGTATTTTTCTTTTATTAATTCAAGCTGCGAAACTAATGATACGGCTGAACATATTTGTGTTTCTGCCCGAGTGGTGCCATGAACAAAATTTTTAAAAACACCGTTTAAATTTTCAAAGCCAAATAAAGAAGTTACCCGCAATGGACCAAAATTAATTACAGTTTCTGACAAATGTAAAAGTTGGTGAATATTTGGTACCATCTTATTTAAACCGTAAAGTTCAGCGAATTTTGAGACAAAATGTTCCAAACACATCGCTGCCATTTCGATATCATTAGAGGAAACGCTAGTTTGGCTCAAAACATATATCGCGTATACTAGTAAAGTATAATGACGAAAATACTGAGGTTCCATAATGTGAAATAGCACTGGAATGCTGTAATATAAACACCATAATTTAAATTCTGCTGCTTTCCAATAATTAAATTCTCCCAAAGGTCTTGGATATCTCTTAACGAACGAAGGTGGTCGAATATTACATAAATATTTGTCAGTAACTTCACGAGATTTGTACAATGACCATTTTTCACTTTTATATTCAGGCGCAAACCAGAGACACATTAACTTTTTTATCACTCCCAAGTAAACGCAGTGCATGACGTCTACAGATGTCGTTCGAATGTAATCATAAACAAATACAGACAATTTGGTTGGTCCTTTGACGCCAATTTTAGTTTCTCCAGTTTCGTGTGCTTCTTGAGCATGTTGGCTTGTCTCCTTACTTGTTCGTAAATTTATCGTTTCTCCATATGGATATACGTGTGATCTACCTACATTAATACCTTTTGATTTGCAACGAGCACATCCAAAGTCACCATTATACTGCGTCATATTCAAAAACAACGCCTTCGCTGGTAAGTCACACGTTCCACATATGACAATTCCTCGAATATGAATGATACCTCCCGGTGAATGTATATCAATGCCGGTGTACAGATTCTTCAGTTCCTCGGAAAAACAGTTCATAAATAAATTTGGATTGGGCTTTGATGGTCCAAACCATAGACCCGCTAAAAGTGCATTTTCTTTTTTAATTCTTTCTTCAAATGGCAATTCGTTAATTAAAAGATAAAAAGGCCATATACTATATTTAGAGGATTTAAACAAAGCTACTCCATCGGTATTCCATGTCAGGGAAATATTTTGAGATTCTGATAAGATGCCATTTTCAACTAATTTCTTATAAATCAATCCGTCATATATATCTTCAAAATTGTTCACGTTTTGTTTTTCTCGCGTATGTCTTTTATTTAAATTATTAATAAAGGATGACCGTTGATACAACATCCTTATTTGTTCTAAAATTGATACTCGTATTATGTATCCAACCTGTTCACTATTATTGTCGCAATGCGTACATGATGATGTTTTGTTTTCTAATCTTGTATAACAAATTGAACAATAATAATGACATATAATGGGCATCCTTGATTGACGTATTAACTTTTTGAATTTATAGAGGGTATGCTTCACGTGAGTGGGAACAATACAATGTAAATATATTAATTTAAGTAAATCTGCCATAGCTGATGCAGTTAGTTTATGGCGAATTACGAATAATATCACGGACACGACACTTTCAGCAAGTGTAATAGGCGCTCCTTCATAGATGGGTTGATTCTTCGTTAACTCATCATCTTGATTCTCTAACAAATCAGTTGAATCCGTTGACTCACTGTCATCATCATCGCTTATGTCACTTTCGTCGGTGTCATCGATTACGTCAGAGTTGATAGAACAGTTTTCTGCACAATCATCGCAAATTTGCTGCGCATTTCCCACTTACATGAAATGACACAAAACGTTAAAATGCGATAATATTACCAAGAAAAAACATTAACTGACTTATCTTCAGAAAACTCAATTTTAATGTACGTACAAGGGCCACTAGAAGAAAAAGAATCTTGGAACTGGATGCTTAATTGTATTAAATAAATTTACAATTAATACATATTGCGTTTTTACGCGCGTTGTTTAATATTTAAGGTTCTATGTGGTCAAAATCTTACATTTAGAAAAAAAATCTACTTTAAAAATTGTTTAGAGGTTAAAAAATGTCATTTGCGTCGTGTTATAAAATACCATTAAAAATGATAATTTCTATAAAAATTGAAAAAAATATCGATTTTAATATAATCTTGAATCTATAAATTTACATTTAAGCATGTAAATAGTATATTCAGAATTTATTTTAAGTAACAAAATTGAAAAAATATAATATATAGAAATTTTCAAAATTGAAGACACATATTTGAATATTCAGGTGAGCAATTTTATAGCAATTCGCTTTTTTCATAAATATTAGGTATTTGTCTATTAAAATATACAAATAATGAGCAGTTTTTCATTATTACTATGTGAGAAATGTTACTCTAAAATTTGAAAATTTTGACACTTGCTATGTATTATTGAATATAAACTTATAGATACAAGATTATGTCAAAATCCATACAATTTAAAATTTATACAGAAATTAACGTTTTTATGCCATTTTAAAACACGGTGTAAATGATATTTTGTAACCCCTTACAATCCTGAAAATAGATTTCCTTTAAAACAAAAGGTTATTTTGGTACCTTTTCACGCATCGCTCCGTCGCTAGCGACATGTTCGATTCCGTTCGAATTAGTCATTTTCAAATTTGAATTCATCGTTCGGCGACATTGATAGGCACAAGAGATGTATTTCGAAAACATTTATTCATTATAGTTAAAATATATCACGGAAGGTTACAATAGCGGAATCAAGCATTTATAATAAAATTTATACAATTTTTTATTAGGAAATAAGAATTGTTGGAAACAAACGATTTTTTAATTTTGCAAAGCCTTTTAGAATGTACAGTATGAGGAATGTGTAAAAAAAGAAATCGGTGTAAATATTATTTTCGTATTGTCGGATATTACGAAAGAAAGTAGCGATGTTGATTGCCACAATTTGAATCGGGATATTTTTTAATTAATTAATTAAAGATAAATGTATTTTTTGACAATATCTTTCGATTCTCTTCTTTAAGGTGTTTTTTACAAAAAGTTTACAAAATATAGTCAAGAAATGCATTCGTCTTTAATTAACTAATTGCCGGATATGTAGAAAAAATAAATAAACAATCATTTTTACGTCCCAGACATTAATTTTGGACCCCTGTTAACACCTTTTTCCTAAAATATTCACAATATTATCAAACAGATTAAAAAATATCGTTGTAGTCTACAAAATTTGTTTAAAAACATTAGAATTTAAAATTCTAAATCGTAGTATCTAATTTGAAAGTTAACTGAATTATAATGTCTGTAGTTAATAAAATGTGTTAACGACAACATTAAAATTTACAATAAAGTAATTTAAATAACGGACACAAGTATGTCTCAAGCTATTACGTCAAATTAAGAAACAGCAGCTTGAGATATACTTGTATTCGAAGTTTAATCTAAATTCTTATAATTTATTTAACAAATTAAACATTACAATTTAGAAGCATATAATAATTCTCAATTATAATGTTTTTAAACAAAAATTTTTTTGACTACAATCATATTTTTCAATCTTTTTGACAATATTGTACATTTTTTAGATAAAAAATTGTTAAAAGTTCCATAATTTATATCCGGAACGTAAGAATTATTGTTTATTTTTTGTTCATATCCGACAACGCAAAAAAAAATACTATTATTTCCGAATTTTGTACACATTCCTCATACTGCACACAATTAAGTGCTTTACAAAATTAAAAAATCGTTTGCTACTACTTATTTTCTAATAAACAATTGTATAATATTATTATAAATATTTGATTGTAACTTATTGTAATTTTAATTAACTCAGTTAATTTTTAAATTAGACACTATAATTCAGAATTTTAAATTCTAATTTTTTTAAACAAATTGTTCCACTACAACGGTATTTTCTGATCTTTTTCATAATATTGTCAATTTTTTAGGAAAAAAATGTTAAAAAGTCGAAAATTAATGTCTGGAACACAAAATTATAAACGTAAATTGTTGAGTATATTTTATTACTATTTTTTTTTTATAAAATGTAAACGTAAATTTTTGAGGAAAAAGATGTTAAAAATGGCCAAAATTAATATCTGGAACATAAAAATTATTGATCATTTATTTTTTTTACGTATCCGAGAATTAATTAATTAAAGACGGCATATCTTGACTATATTATGTAAACATTTTTGTAAAAAACATCTTACAGAAGAGAATCGGAAGATATAGTCAAATAATACATTTATCTTTGATTAATTAATTAATTAACTACTAATAAATAAATGTTTCCGAAATGCATCTAACCTCTTGTGCCTGTCAATGGCTCCGAGCGATGAATTCAAATTTGAAAATAATGATTTCGAACGGAATCGAACATGTCACTAGCGACGCGATGGAGCGACGCATGAAAAGGTACCTTAAGAATTAAATTATATGCGTATAAAAAACAACATATATTAATTTTAGATTTATTTAAAATAATGCAGCAATCCGGACCATTTTTTAAATGACCCACAAGATATAAAATTCCTTGTTTTTGAACAATTACTGCAGTAGCTTTAAATAACTTGTATCGATTTGTTTTAAATTTTAGAGAACAGAATTTTTTAAGTTTAATTTATAAATTTCTCGAGTAACGGAAAATTGATAAATAACTGAGTTTTCTAAATAATTTTAAATTTAATTGAGACATACCATTCATTTCATTTGGTTCATGTTCAACTATAACGGAATTCTGTAGAACGCTTTCCTCATCCACATTTTCTATTTCACAGTCATTATTATCAGCTTCTTCGTTGCAATCCTCAGTGACTTCTGAGCCATCTTCAAAATATTATTTAATAATTTATTATTATACAAATGTAAAATTAATATTCAATGAATGTTAATGTTGACTGAATGTTATCATCAGTAAATGAGCTAAAAATAATTTTATATGCCAAAAGAAATGCTAAGATAAATTTGACGTATATTCAATATTTCAGATATAATTATAATTCCGTAAGTTAGACTTAAAATGAAAACGCAACAGATTTAAAGGTTATTTGTGTAAAGTAAAATACTACAATTATAGTTTTATATTCTACATATTTAATTAATAGTTACTAGAGCTAGTAGAACTATCACTTTCATCACTTGTACATGAATCTTCATCTGTGTTTGTATGCGTATGAACATTCACGCGTAATATTTTCCGAATGCGAAATTGGCTTGTCCGGGAATAGTCCTCAAGTTTTCTTTTGAAATTTGACATATTTCAAAATATTCAGAAAAACCATTCAATAACAGAACGAGGTTATCGGAATCGATAAACAAATAAATTGTGGTTATGAAAAGTCGAATGTGCGGTACTAATCAAGTCAATTGTCAGTAACCAACTTCACAGAAACAAATCGACATTGACAACCGAACCTGCTTAATAATTTCAATTTGAAGAATTCTGCAATAAGTAAGTTTATTAACTATCGTTTATCTCTATGTAAATCGCAATTACCTTATTTTTTACTATTTAAACATTGCATTTTTGATAGCTGGAATAATCGGAAGAAAATGTTCGTGTTGGTATTGTGGCTTAACCCTCCCAGAACAACGAGTATTTTGCCGGAGTATTGTGTCCGACCATTGGGGAAGAATAGAACGGAGGCTAAATGGGAGGGTCGGTGGTATCGCGCCAGTGTATTGAAAAGAAGCGGCGAGTTTCTAATTAACATTTTAACTTAAACTTTAATTAATCTGAATTTAACTTTTAATGTGATTTTATATGTGTTAATGTAATATATTCTATAAGAAAATACTTATCAAAATTTAATAATTTATTATAAACAGAAAATAGACGGCTTTTAGAAGATTTAGAGGTTACGACGGATGGCGAAATAATGGAAAAAGAAGAGGTAGTTACGGGTACGCCTATTCTGGAAAGACGGAAATTGGAGAGAAAAGAAAAAAATATGATCTCCGCACTTCAAGAAAGCGCAGTGCGCAATTTGAATCGCGAAATTTTAGAAGAGGGCAGTCTCTTTGACGAAAACCTTTCCGCCGAAGAGAACGAAAATGACGACGAGAAACAGTAAGTCAATTTTAGCAAAGGCTAATAACTGTATGACACGAATAAAATGACATTGACAAAAAACTGCATAAAAAATAGTAAAATGTAAAAGTCAATTTTTTGGATAGAAAAATATATTTCGTAAAACGTGATGGTTGGTCAAATCAAAAAATATAAATGAAAAAAAAGTTTTTTTGTCCCATTTCATTTTATGACTCTTGAATTCCTCCCGAAAACTGACATTAAAAATTGCTTCGTGTTACTTAATTCGTTCATATAGCTGAAAATGTCGTAGTCTCCCCTTAAAATGACAAAAATTGGGCTGAGACTCAACATTGATTAACAGAATTAATTAAATCAATAAGGCAAATAATGGACTCACATTTAAATAATGTAATGAATGGAATTGCATATAAAAAGTCTCACCATAATAACCATAAACTACTTGTCTTTTTGAAAGAAATTCTTGACAATATAAATTTAGAAATGAAATGATGTAAATTAATGTCCCTAATAACGTTATTTTATTTTTGCTGTCATTATTCTAATTGTATTAACATTTCCTTCAGTTCGAACTACACTGATGACGATGTGGGTACATCTGTGAACAAAAAAAAAGGTACTTCACCAGCGACTTCAGTTATTTCGCTAAATGATGAAGCGCCTCGAAGAGATGATCCCCTGGTCCCGACAAAAACAAATGGCCCTGATGATTTTCCAAACGGTACGAGGGTGAAATTATGTTTACTGTGACACAGTAAACATAATAGTTATAAACAGTTGTAAATTTCTAGTAATACCTTATTTTCAAAGTGTTTATGTTGTAACTATTGCCAGATATTCCTCCTATAGGAAAACATAACCTATCCCAAAACGTGGTAAAATCGGATATAAATTTTAAAAAATTTGCTAAATAAACAGTCTTCAATTAATATACCAGATCTCAATATTTGAACAATGACATGAAATTTTCATAATTGGGCTTTCTAACTGTACATTACGATGGCCCGTTTCGTCATTTTCAAATTTCTTAGGTTTCGCTCTACGAAAGTGCTGCATTTTATCAAAAGAAATGCCAAAAACATGGCTCGATTAGATTAGATTAACCTGTGTCACGCGAGGGTCGAAATTTACCACTGTTTTGAAATGGTAAATAGACGATTTTTAATAGTTTTCCTGTGACGTGCACCAGTTGAATCCAATTTTTTCAAGAATTAAAAGATTTCTCTTAAAGGGATGCCCAAATAATACAGAATGCTCAGAATAAAGTAAGAACATTTTATATTGTTTCGTTTTGCAATATTTACTTCGACGTTTTTTACCTCAAATTGTAATATTTACAGTTTTTTTTAATTGTTTTTCCCTGACCTTGAAATAATCTTTCTTCCATTTTTTGAGCAAAAATTTTAAGTGAAAATTAGTTTGTTTGGTAAAACAATGTTTGGTAAAGAAATGGTGGAATAATTATTGCAGGGTTAGAAAAACAATTTAAAAAAATGTAATTTTTGCATTGTACAGTAAAAAACTTAGGATTATAAACCACAATAAATCAATGGATTTTTAAATATTTTTTCTGCACATTCTATGTTATCTAGAGACCCCTTGTAGATTTCTTTGTCCGTGGAAAAGAAATCGGTCAATTTTTAAAACAATCGAACACGTCGTAATTTAAAATCCTGGAACAGTTACATAGTAAAGAGTCCATAACTTACAAAACTTATTCATTTAGTGACAGAAAGGAACATCGAATTTCTGGAATCACTACTCCACCCGGAAAACGCATCATTCATTGAAAAATTTGTTAACTATGCCAAGAAGCAGCGCTCTATAGACGAAGCAGAAACTGGAACATATTCAAGGACTAGTCGGGAGCAGGTGTGAGAAAAATATAGTAGACTACTGAATCGTCATGTTCATTGATAATGAAATGTATGGAAGTAAGGAATGGAATGGATAATGGGACGAATGGAATGAATCGATGGAATAATAATAGTTTTCAACACAAGTGTGTGTGTGTGTGTGTGTGTGTGTGTGTGTGTGTGTGTGTGTGTGTGTGTGTGTGTGTGTGTGTGTGTGTGTGTGTGTGTGTGTGTGTGTGTGTGTGTGTGTGTGTGTGT
This sequence comes from Trichopria drosophilae, assembly GCA_030407085.1. Taxonomy (NCBI): domain Eukaryota; kingdom Metazoa; phylum Arthropoda; class Insecta; order Hymenoptera; family Diapriidae; genus Trichopria; species Trichopria drosophilae. The sequence goes on along the minus strand of CM059583.1, from coordinate 11,040,981 downwards.
GTGTGTGTGTGTATGTGTGTGTGTATGTGTGTGAGAGTAAAGTACTTTACACACTACCACATGTGCCGAACTTTGTTTTATGTAACTATTTTCTGTGCGTAAAGTTTACTTTACTCACGAATTTTACACTTTATCCACAGAAAACGGGTACAAAAAATAAAAAACGAAGCCGATGGATTGAATGGAAAGAATGAAATGAATCAATTGAATGAGAGCATTTACTAATGTGGATGACATTAATGGGATGCTTGAAAAATATGGCCTGAATGCAAAGAATAAACCTAATGAAATGGCTGAAGTGATTGGAATGAATAAAAGTAACGAAATGAATCAATGGAATGAGGTATAGTAATAGAACGAATGAAGCCTATGAAACGAATAACACGAATGTAATGTATGTACTGAAAGTTAGAAACTAGCCGTAATGAATCGAGTTTAGTGATTGAAATGAGTGCAAAATTGAAACTGAATTCAGTGACTTAAACGAATGAGAAAATGACATAAGATTTGTTGATCATGCAGATGGAAATTGGTCGAAATTCGAATATTTGGCTGCCATCATTCGAAGTCGAGTCTATAAAGCGTCGATTTAAAAGACATCCTGCGAAAATGATGCGAGCTCTTTTAATCGAATTGTTGGGAGAAGATAAGCTCTCCAAACTATCCATATCGGGGAAAGGAGCACATGTATCGGATGGTATTCCTTCTAGGATGTTGGAGGGAATCAAAAGTAAGTAACTGCATCAATTTTAACTTGAAATTTTACAAATCAATAATTGATTTTTCATACTCTCAAATAAGAACCGCGATGCTGTTCTCCTCTTCTTTCTTCTCACTTTTTTTACAATGTGAATAAAATTAAATGTAAAGAAATTCGGTTAAAGATATTTAGGCAGTAAATTAACAGTTACTCACTTCATTTTTCTATATTATTCTGGCTCTGTATTGAAAATTCAAACTAATATATATGAACACTTAAAAAATATCAAGCGGCATTTACAAACGGAATTTGAAAAACAATTATGCAACGGCTGAGCCTCCTGAAAGTGCTGAAGCGCGCAGAATGTACGTAGTAATGGCGGTTTTTTCATTTTTTCCAATTTTTGGAGTTTGTTTCGTTTCGCTTAAGACTCGCTGGCCGCCCCAAGGCTGTCAACAAAGCGGAGGAATGTTTGTGCCGTAAATATTCGTTTTCTAGGCAATATCTCAGAATTCCTTTGTAGAAATAGTTTCGTCCTCGCAAAGTCTATCGAGAGAAGTAATATGGTGATAATTTTTTACTTATAAATAGGAAAAATCAAACATAAGCTTTATGTTTTGCGTCGACTTGACAACGAAAATTCAAACTTCAAAATTTGACGTCAAACTTTCAGGTTTTATTTTTCCTACTTGTTAGCAACAAATGCTGACTAATAATACTTCACCTTGTAGTCCTTGTATTATGAAATCTATTTTAGTAAAGAAATTGTGAAAAAAGTAGATACGTAAAAAATAAACGACTATGGCGAAAAGCTTCTCCATTTTTTTTTATACCGCTGACACGCCCGAGGGCTCTTAACCACGTGAGCGGGGGGGCGTCAAAATTGGCGTTGCGCGCAATGGTAATTTTGACGCCATGCCGCTCAAGTGGTTAATATACAGAAACTTGCCGCGCCTAATAAAATTGTAGAAATTGAAAAAAACTTCAGTTTAAGCCTTCGCTCCTTTCGATTCGATTGCTGTGATTCGATTCGACTGAAATTGAGCCCAGGGGTGCCTCCTGAAGTGGCGCGTGTCTCGTCTGTTGCAGGTCGCCGGTTTCAGGAGTCTTCCCTGAGATCAATTTTCATCGAACTGAAACGAGTGAAGGCTCAAACTAAAGGTTTTTTCAATACCAACAACTTTGTCAGTGGCAAGAAGTTGCTTTCCATTAAGCGAAACAAAATAAACGCTAAAATTGAAAGAAATTGACAAAAAACGGTCTTGTTGGTATTTGGAAGTGTTCACTGATTTAAATCCCGCGCGTTTTTAAATTCCGACTGTTTTAATTCCATTATCTCTAAATTCTTTCTAAATTCTAAGAATAATAATGGTGTAATATTGTGATTTAGGTTTCGTCAACGAGAATACACCTCGGGCTTTACGATTGACCGACTCCGAAACACATAAAAAAATTGCATCTTTTTGCAACTATTTAAGGGCCAGCTCAAAAAAGGCCAGGGAGCCAATGGAACGTCAAAATGAGCAGACCACATCAAAAAAGCGACCTGCTGGCGATACCACAACAACTGTTCCGAAAAAAATGAATAAAAATTGATTTAACAAAAATATTAAAATAATACTTATTAATGTAGAATGTGACTTTGTTTTGAAATAAATTGAAGAATAGAGTATTGTACATTAAAGGATGATGATGACACCACTGGGCAATAATGAGTTATTATTGCCCTTGACAGCGGGTAATAACGTATTCATTATTACATGCTACCGTGTCGCAGTCGTATAATGGATTACTTCTGCCCCTCTCTACAGGGGAATAAGATGCCGATTATCGTGCATGCGTGACGTACATATTATTTCTGACTATTCGAATTAAAAAGCACAGTTTATTTCTGTTTATTTGAATAATATTTCTTTCGTTCCAATTTTGTTTTGGATTACGTTTAAATTGAAATAAATTCAAATAGAATTGGATCTAAATCGTATCTTATAAGGGTCGAAAGAAATTTCCAAGCCGCATTCTCAGAGGTTTCCTGTGTCTTCGAAATGGATCACAACTGATTGGAACCGGATATGATTGTGATTAAATTTTGATCTATTTCAAATTAACATAATCGATGCTCAGATTTGAAAGAGATAAAAATCTATCAGCTGAAATATATCATACTTCGGCGGATATTGCTCCTGAATGTATTACATTTTGATCAAATTTGATCGGAATCGTCGCCAATGACATTCTCTTTTCTGAAACAGAACAATTCGATTTTGGTTGCATTTTGATCGCAAAGAGATCCTAAATTGACCAAAATATGATACAATTCCAATTCACTTCGAATTGTCGCAAATATATGAGTATGAAACAGTTCTGATCAGATTAAATTTTTATATAAAAAAAATCGCAATTACATCCAGTTTTGGCCTAATTTTCATTAATTGACAGAAAATCTCAGATCCTGAAATGTTTCAAAAAAGTGATCTTATTCTGATCCCCTTTTGATTCATTCGGTTTCGGCCAAATTTGATCAAATTAGATCATTTTTTTTTTTACTCGGGCCTATATTATGAGATAAAACACGTTTTATTTACCGTATTAGTTTGTTTGTTTCTCTGAAAAATGATGTTTTATTACAGTTTAGCGGGAAAGAAAATATCCAGTGAAAATATGTAAGACTCTATGAAAGTAACACCTTTCAGCATTATTTTCGTTCATTTTATTACGTGTTATACGTATAAATTAAATAACATTATTTTGCATAATTAAATATTTCGTTAGAACTACCGAAAGTGCATGTAGAAGATAATAACAATGTACGATGCTTCTGATTTGAAATAAAAGGTAAATAAATGCGCTTTATAACGCGCCCAAACAACATTTGGTTGGCTTATAAGAAATAACCGAGTTTGATAGAATTTTTGCTCCAGAATCCAAATAAGACTGTCAAAATAGCGAATTTGATTCAGTTTTTGAAATATTGGGTGTCAAAGGGGACAAAAATTCGATTCTAATAATTTTTGAGCATCTATTCATAGTCCAAAAAAAAATTGTGTTGCAACACCGGTAAGAGTCAATTCTAATAGGATTTTTCTCGCAGAAACCAAAGATATGCGCCAAAATATTGAATTGAATTTACATTTTGCTGAAATTGAAGGTCAAATTCTTAAAATTCCTGTTTTATGACATTTTTTTATGTTGTTATCGTAATGTAACCAAGACGATAACGAGCTTGAAGTTATTAAAATTTCAACAAGTTTTTTGGACAAAGGATCCGCCATATTGTATTTTTCAATTTTTGTTGATCGCATTCTATAGCATAAGAGTGAAAAATGTCAAAAAACACGAATTTTCACCATTGACCTTCAATTTGGTCATAAACTAAGACGAATTCAATATTTTGGCGCACATATTAGGATTCTGGAGCAAAAATCCTACCAGAATCGATTCTTACTTATAGGGCAACATGAAAATCTTACATTTTTGTGGTACTCGTCTGTGTATTTATAACATTTCAAAGATGTCAATAATACGTAGATGTATTTTTGTCATCATTTTCTCAATACCAATTTATTTGTTCTTGCAATGCTGTCGGCATTTATAAATATTTAACTACACGTTTTATGCGATTACGAAATTTTAATTGTCATTAGTACTTATAATTTATGCCAGCTTCAAAGTCCATCGTCATTCTCAGTAAGATTTCACAGGTCACGCATTTACCCCCTTGCCAACAATGGGCGATTGGAGACTTTCTTTCTACAATGAGTATTAAATTTTGTGACAGAGTAATTACAATACGTGTAGTATAGTATTATCAATTGAACGACGTATAACTTTCACTGCAGACAAATTAATGATTCATATGAGGTTATATGAAAATAACCTGCGAAGAAATTTTTGCTTAATTTTATTTGCTTTGATCGATCGTTTCGTACTGTTAGATTATTAGTTTATAGAAAAAAGCCCTTAATGTCGAAAATATATTTAACATATTTACTTTATTAGAGCAGAATATCTAATACTAAATGTCTGGTTCAAATAGGGGTTTTAAATGTAGTAATCAAATTAAAAACCAATTAGGAAAATAAGAAATATTTTCAATACAAAATTTTTTCGTATTTGTATACGAAATTTTTAATTAATGTTATGGGTTGAAATTAGTTTGAATTAAATAAAATTATAAATACGTATCCTATTTATATTTTTCTATGCTTCTTTTTGATTTTCTAAACTGTAATTTCAATATAATTATTCAATTATTTGATCGGTTTTTGAATCCGCCTTTGCATTTTCGAGTTATCGCAAGTACAACAATTGTTATTCCTTTTTTTTATCTACAGGATATGAAACTTCGAGAGTTGATGAAAAACACGGTCATTTTTTTGCCTTCGTGACATAATTCCATACTTAGTCTATACTTAAGAGTGGTAAAAACCGCTAAAAATAGTATTTTTGAGATAGTGTGTATTTATGTCCGTTTTTTTCTGTGTTTAAAAAATAGGTCAATAAACATATTACAATAAACTCATTACATTCAAACTTTATTCACTGCCTTTATTATACTTTATCGAGTTGATATTGACATTTTTTTAAAATTTATTATCGATTTTTTTTGCTCAATTCTTAGTTTACGTCTTGTTTATTAATAATATTATAGTGTTCCCCAACTTTTTTGAGTGTACATTAAGTATAAAGATAAAAAATGTCAAATTCTCGACATTACAGAGCGTACTGAAACCAATGAAACAAACATAAATATCTTTTACTTATTAGAAAATACATCATTCCCTTGTCAAAAAATTTTATGAGTGAATGATGTTGAGAAGATAATGAAATGAAACAAAAATGCCAGAAGCTTATAAACACTATTAGTAAATAAAAAAGTGCTTACCTTTAGATTACATTACATGAGGGAAAAATTACTTAAAAAAATGTAATATTCAAAAAGTTATAAAATTATTTTCAACAGCCCTCTGTAGTGTATCCTGCCAAGACTCGTGTTATAAACTAAAGAAAAAATGCAGTGGAGCTGGGTAAAATCTGTAAATTTTTCTCCAATCCCACTGTTTCCAAAATTAAAGTTAATGATTCTCTTCGAATATAGCAGTTGAGACATAGTGAGGGAATAATTTTCAGGCTACTTTCTTCAATATTTCTTTATTATTTATAACATAAACATTAAATTTTTTTTATAAATTTGTACATCTATTTTTATACATTGATTTTTGTTGAGAATCAGCCTTATATTGTTTCAGAGGAATCATTTGAACATGATTGGATTGAAAACGTACCAAAATGTGGAACTTTTCTTATCCAAATGAGTTAAATTATGGAACCGTTTATATTCGATTAGTTCCACATTTTGGTCAATTTTGAATCGAATCATGTCAAATGAAATTTTCCTATTCTATACTTTTTCAAAAAATCGATCTTATTTTTATTATTTTCATATTAATTCGACTTCGGCCAAATTTGATCACATTTTTTACTCGGGTACTGAATTGAAGTCGCATTGTAAAGTACTGTTAACATTTATTATCATAACGAAAACAGAAGTTTTGCCAGACTCGTTTTCTCATGGCAAACATTTCACACCATTGATCGTATCACGAAGTATGATTGACAAGAACTAATTAGAGCATCCTAAATATGAACTTGTAACGAGAAAATGTTCAGCAATGAGCCTCGCAATGAATACAAAGGATGCGGATTTACTTAAGAAAACAAAGCTGAATGATCACGAAGTAGTCCTTCATTTCCAGAGTAATTATATTACGCAATTATAAAAAAAGAGTACTCGTGGGAATGATCCGCCTCGTTTCGATACAGAGGCTTGACGAACGGCTCGTTTTTCCCGTTTCGTATCACCGTTTACCTCCCTTGTGAAAAATCAGACAGCAAAGTCGAAGACAATGACGGGGGGAAAATAAACATCCACCGACGTCACGCTCGACTTGGACGATGTCGGAAAATGCGAGGAGCTGCATTAAAATTTATAACGAGCCACCTTCAGTTAAATCCGTTGCAACTGCATTCGTTGAGACGTGGCAGAGTCGCGTTGTACTACAGGCGCATAATTATACATAAAGTATCATTAAGTTGCCATAATTCTTGTGTTATTGCATTATTTAGCGTGGCACCCCGCCGAGAGAGATGCGAAATCTTTCCCAGAGCTTCGTGTCCCTGGCTCTACTCTTTTCCAATTTCTCTCTTTCTCTTCTTCTTTATCTCTTTCTATATCACTCTCAACTTTTCTCCCTCTCTCAAATAAAATAAATTCTCTCGCTATTTTCGTCCTCCAGCTACCCTCCACGTATTCCTTCTACCTGTTGTCTTTTTCTCCCTTGTGACTCTTTCCCTGATTATCTGTTTCGTTATAACTCTAAACGTTAGTCTTGCATTCAATAAAATAAATTCCTGCGTCATTTTTCGCGTCCTTGTCCACTCTTCGAATTTGTCTGTCCTCTCTATACTTGTCTCATCTTTCGTTTACGTCCCGCATTGGCTTTCTTTATTTCCCTTGTTCTTTTTCAATAAAATAAAGTTGGATTCTTCTCTCGCTTACTCTACAGCAAATTCTACTTTCTTTGTCCGGTGCGTACACTCTGAACTGCCGCCTTCATATGTCCTCCGTATATAGATATACTCGTAGACTTGATTATGCGCTTCGTTGATGGTAAAAGTAGCAAGGCAAAAAGCGCTTCGTTAACGCGTCGAAATGTATTTGTTTTCAACGTCGTTTCACCACTTCTCTGGATGATACGCGATTTTACGAACCGCCTGGATGCCCGACCGGCATGACATTTACCTACCTAAACTTTGACTTTTCTCTTACTACATATTCACGTTGACTCTCGGTGCTTGTGATGTAAATCATCTTAAATCATTGTAAACAGAAGCAAATAAAAACATTGTTTTCCTTCCATTATCAGTTATTCGAATGCTCTCCATTGACATATTTTCAATATTATTAGGCATTTTAAAGTAGTTCTTATATGGAATGAAATTTCCCTTGAAAATTCTAAAATATCTAATAGTAGGACCAGAACAGTTCATTGGTCATGGCACAGTAGAATTTTTGGTAATAGCGCCAGCAAATTTCATGTGCCACAAATCGGTAATGTAGGGTAAGTTACAAAATTAAATTTTTACTAATTCTACATCGAAACTGAATAATAATAAGTAAGTTTCTTCGTGGAAGCAGGTCATACCCATGATTGGTGTAAATTACGCTTCCCTAGATGTCAGAAGCATAAACAATGTTTACTGACTACAATTTTATGCTTAAATCAAGCATCGGTAGGATCTGTAAGATTATGATAGGTGTTGATGATGATTTCATTAAAAGAATTATGAAAATGAAAATTGTATATATACTTACTCAAACGTAACTCTACTAAAACCGACCAAACTTCCAGTTAATAAGAGTAAATCAACACGGCAACCTTCATAACCTCCATTTCACAAAGATGTTGTGGAAATGTTTTGGAACAGGTTTTCATCGTCGGCAGAATATAAAAATGTATAGTTATATAGGACAATTAAATTTTTCATAAAAACATTGGTTAAATGTTTTACAAAGATTAGATATGCAGCAGTTGACGCTAATATTGAAGCATATTCGAGGGTTCCTCTTCGATTCATAGTCAACAAGCGCTGAAAATAGATAGATAAATTGATGGTGGGAAAAAACACGAATGTACTATATCGACGCTCGATACGAAGACTAGGATATTTAAAATCTTATACGAAGACTAGGTTATTCCACTTTCTCCACTGGAAAAGGAGGTTATTTCATTTTCCCGGTGCAAAAAATAGGATATTTCGATTTTTTCCGAAAGAAAAGGATTTCCACTTTTCTCGGGGCGAAAAATCGGATATTTCATTATTTTGTCGCGAAAAATAGGCTATTTCTTTATTTTGACACGAAGAATAGGATATTTCGAATTTTGTTCGACTACTACATTATTAATTTATTGTAAAGCGTAGCATGTCTGATTTATATAATTATTTATCATTTAACGTATAAATTGTTAACAATTTTTATTTTTAAATATTAAATTAATAAAAAATAATACTTATACGATATTTATATATTAAGTCTTTAAGAATAACATATTTATACACTTAATGTTAACACAGTTACATTTTTATATCCATCATTTAAGATTTTATTATAAAATAAATGGTGCTGTGGTGGGATTAAACCCTTCTCTACCATAGTTTTTAGATCGTCCATTTTCTGTAGGACAAAGGAAGCTTTCCGTGGTATGCCTTCATTGATTTGAAAATTATCACCATCTTCATCATCATCATCGTCATCATCGTCATCATCATCGTCGTCATCCTCGTCATCAACATTAGCATCATCATCATCGTCATCATCGCCATCATCGTCATCATCGCCATCATCGTCATCATCGCCATCATCTTCGTCAACGTCATGACCATCGTCGTCATCGTCGTCATCTTCGTCATCGTCGTCATCGTCGTCATCGTCGTAATCGTCGTCATCGTCGTCATCGTCGTCATCGTCGTCATCGTCGTCATCGTCGTCATCGTCGTCATCATCAACATCGCCATCATGGTCATCATCATCGTCGTCATCCTCGTCATCATCATTAGCATCGTCATCGTCGTCATCATCGTCATCATCGTCATCATAGTCATCATCGCCATCATCGTCATCGTCATCGTCGTCATCCTCGTCATCATCATTAGCATCGTCATCATCGCCATCATCATTAGCATCGTCATCATCGCCATCATCGTCGTCATCGTCGTCATCTTCGTCATCGTCGTCATCGTCGTCATCGTCGTCATCGTCATCATCGGCATCATCGCCATCATCATCGTCGTCATCCTCGTTATCATCATTAGCGTCGTCATCATCGCCATCATCGTCGTCATCATCATCATTATAATTGTGAAATACGCAAAATATTCTGTTTTTGGCGGCAAAGAAATGGAAAAACCTATTCTTCGCGCCGAAATTGAAATGACCTAGGCTTCGTGTCGAAAAATGAAATAATGCTAGTATTCGATGCAAACGTTCACTTATCCTAGTTTTCGTGCTTTAACGCCAAGTCCTAGTCTTCGTGTCAGATTTGAGATATCGTAGTCTTCGTATCGAGCGTCAATATGATGTTTTGAAGAATTCCTTTTATACTTCCTTCCAAAATAGAATGAATTAGAATTGATTGCTCAATCGAACCACTTTCATGAAAATATTCTTGATGTACCATATAACTAACTTTCGGAATTCCCCCAACTCGGTATTGATAAGAACATAACCCAGAATTGAAAAATTAATTGAAGCCCAATTTGAATGATTAAAAGTAATGATTCGAGTTCATCGAAAAATTACGCACTGCGTTAAAATATATGCAATCGAAGCAGGGCGATTACTCGCTCCACCTGAGTGTTGGGAGTAGCGGATCGGTGATGTGTTGCACTGGTTGATCATCGATGAAAAAAGAAAGAGTTATACGAAGAGGCTTCGGAAAATAAAGGGAGAAAGAGGAGAATTGGTAAGGTAGTATGAGGTGGAGAATGAAAAGGATGAGATGGAACGAGAAGAGAGCGCCGCGGGGATGAGGACCAGCCGCCACTGCTTGCGTGTCGAGGCTTAATGAATGCAAGCCACGATCCGGAGGCAGCCAGCTCGACCTGTTGTTTTCCAGTCCAGATAGCCTATAATTTTTATTGTCACGGGAGAAATAGCAGTCTGATGGAGGCACGGCTTATCGCGGTCCTTGTTTTGTACCCTGGTGCCGTGTTACCTGCGTTTTGTTGCCCTGGCTCTAAACCCTCTTCCACTTCTCTCCTCTGTCCCATAGTTCGTCCCTTATATATCCCTTCCACGCTTTATGCACTGTCCATCGCCTTCTGCGGCTATTCATCTCTATCTATTTAAATATATACAATTTCTTTTCGCATTACTACCATTTCTCTCCGCTGATTTTACTGCACATTGCTAGGGAACAAAAATTCTGACTGCTGTCAGAGAGCCGACGTATATTGTCCGCCTCTTCGACACAACATTGATTATATATTGTTTCCACAATGCACATGATGACAATAATAATAGAACAGTGTTTAACTATTGTTATTACGAATCTTGATTATAGTGGTCAATTTAAAAAATGTACTTTTAAAAGTAATTGAAAAATTTAGGGCTGCATGGGGACTTTACCGCATTTAAAGAAATGCTGTACTAAATTTCTAGGTTTTGCGTCATGGTTTTGCGTCAAGCTTTTGTTTCACGGCTTTCCTTTCCTCTCAAAACGTGGGCCATGACTAAAAAGCATGTTGGAGAAAGATTCCATCCTTTTAGAGGATACGAAAGCTGTGAAACAAAAGCATATCGCAAACCGTGATACAAAAGCTAGAAATTTCTCTCTGCCTACATGTAATGTTGTACTGTATGGCTCCAAACAGGAAAGAAAATGTTTATCACGTATAATATTAAAATATCAACTTCTTACATAGCGCAGCTTTATCTAAGGATAATTATAACAGCAACTCCGATCGTCCAAATCCCGTTTTTTACTTCCTGTTAATAAATATAATATTTACATAATATAAGTTAATACAATAAATAATCTATGTTATGAAGATATGATGAGGACTTTTACAAGATGATAAAGGCTAACAGGAAGTCCAATAAGCGGATTTGTTGTGTGATTGTTTTTATTTTGGTATAGTCCTCAAACTTCCCAAGGATGTCAATAATAAACAGTGAACGCGTTGAAATTGTTTCGATTCTTCACAGCATGATTCGAGCGTGACATTTGTCCATTTTAGAATAATGACTTTTTGTAGTTATTTTAGCAGCTATTTAGTTTTGTCGATTAAAATGATTCACCATGTTCATATAGAGGGAAGAGGTTATGTCCATCCATCAAGAAATTATTTGCCTACAACAAAATTATGTTTGTCCAAAAATAATAGAGATGAAAAGAAATCAACATTTATTTAATAAAAGAGCCTTTCTGAGCAAACTTTCCAGGCCTAAAACTCCACCATTTAGAGAACTTTTAACAAAAACGACAACAGCATTCGCGAAAAATTTGTTTATAAATATAACAAACCCCTCTTTCGACGAGAATTTTCATTTTAGTTAAAGAACATTCAATGAAAGATTAATTATGCTTACATCAAGTACGATACTCCTTGATTTTGAAAAAAATAGCATTTTGATTGGCCACAACCAAACTTCCCAACCATTTTGGAACGTCAATCCCAACAAACATTTTGTTTGTGAATTACAAAATACATGTAATGTACAAATAGTAAGCGCAACCACGTCCCCTTTTGGTCGTATTTGTATCATACATATTGTAAACCCAGAGCATGTGAAAGGTCATGGTAAACCGATATGATAATATAACTAATTGCTACCAAAAATGTTACGAAAAATAAGATTAATAATCGTCATTGCCGTTATCGTTCTGGTCTTCATGATCCTCATAATTTTCACTATTTTTATGCAATAAACAATGTTCTCAAGTCATTGTATGATACAAAAGATCGTAATATTATTTTATACAATAAAGTTAAAATTCTTGGATCCTTATTACTTATATTTTATCCCCTTTCACCATTCTCACGTTTCTGGCTATTTGATTTTTTCAAGTAGTTGATATCGCATGCAAACAACTGTTAATCCAGAGGAAACTTTCTCTTATTTCATCAATCTATTCTTTTATTTATTCTTGCATTCTGCCGTTCTCTTCCTCGAACTTTTATTGCTTCCAATAGACTTGCAATGCCCTCGCATTCTTTCCGGTCTGCATTTATCTATCTAAATATCTATTAATTTTCTGCGGATCATGTCCCTCTCGTCGTCTCCTTGTTCCCACGTTTCCTCTATTATAATTCCGTTTTATTTCTCTTTTCGTCCTCTAAACCCTTATAGAGAAATTCTAATCTGCGTGTTGCTTTCTCTTTTTCTCGAATACTATCGCTTTATTTATCTCGGTGTTCTTTTTCGTTTTATGTCCTCTTCGGGAACCGTGATTATAACAGACTTACATTCTTGGCGAATTAATTACCCTTACGTCTTTGGCTATCTAGTTTTAACGAATATGTATAAATTTCTCATCTTTTACAACTTTTTACCTACTGCTACAATAATCGATGCTAAAAATCATTGTTCATTATCGGAAAGCGTTCATTATACCGAAACCAGATTATTTTAAGATTCGATCATTAATTTACATTATTCTGACCTTGGGTATTTAACTCGCATTTTATTTATTCATATGACGAAATATATTCTGAGTTAACATTTGTCATTTATGTTTAATCTTGAAGTTTATTTTATTTTCGTAATTTGATAAATTGGAATCAATTATTTCAATTAAAATGTTTAATTTTTTTAATTAATTTTGGCTGCTTATTAATTTTATTCTTTCCCTATCATCATTATTTCCATATAATTTACTGTTTATCTGACTGCAAATGAAACAATGACCTGAAAGTTAAAATTATATTTGTTATTCAAATTTTGTTACTAAATACTTACTATTGAAATAACTAGGATTCACTCACTATGTCTGCGGCAACTTTTGTGGGCTTTAAGAAAAGTCATCTGCTCACGTGATACTTTTAAGATATTCGTAACTTGAAATAAGTCCAAAACGTACAATCCCTGATAAGAAAAATGAAATGTAAAAATATGCTAAATTATATTGTGTAATTGAATTACAATACCTTTAATCGATAAGTTTATAATATTGATAAGGCATGAAAAACATATTAAATCTTTATAACTGATATTTCATTAAGGATTTTTAGAGCATCGATTTTTCCTTCGTCTGCAAGTAAGCCGTCGTGTTTTGCGTAGGTCCTCTCACTATTGATATTCATTCAGACATACCTAAATATCGACATATTTTTGAGATAAGAATTTTTTGTACCTAATTTTGAAAAACTCACAGATATGTCAGTTTTTTCGAAACTTTGCTGCAAAAACTCATGTGTTGTAAACGATTCATCCGAAGATATTAGAACATTTCCTTTTCGAATAAATGGCTCAATATATCGCTCTTCCATGCAAAGTCTCTCAAAATATCAGACATTATATTAAATTATTAGAAATTATAAGAAAAACATTTTTGTTTCTTGTAACTAGAGGCATATAATGGAGAGGGTAAAAGTGTCTGCATTTAATATTTTATAGTCAATTCCAGACATTTCCACGTCATGACACTTGAAATCAAAGACAGATTAGCGATTCGAGGATCTCGTAGAAAACTCGTTTCGAAGATTACCTAACCAATTTTGATCATAGAGTCTCGTAATTATTTTGGAATCATAATGTGTGAAAATATATTTTGCAGTACAAATAAAAGGTGTACAAAAAATAAATCAGAAACAATGAAAAAATATTCAACGCAAACTATTTAATAAAAGAAATGAAAAATTCTAGTTATTGGAACTACATGTTTAATTAATACCGGAAAATAATGTACCTGAAAATTCCGAGCCGAACATGAATATTTTGTACAATCGATTTACTCTCTCCAGCTGGAGATACTTCTGTCGTATAAAACAAAATCATTTCTATCTCAATATGAGACATCTAAAATTTCTTAAAAGTTGGGATAAAAGTGCCTGCAATTGTGACACCCGTTTTTGCAATGGTTATTTCTTCCATTTAGATTATGATATAAAATAGTTTACAAGTAATGTTTAATAATGCCACCTTATACTAAACTAAAAATGGACAATTCAAATTCCGAGTCTTCTGCAATTTTTTGTTTTAAAACAACTTTTATTAACGATGGACAAAATATAAACAAGTTTTTGGAGCATTTCCGATTAAAACAATTGACGGATCTGTTTAGAGATTCGAGGCACGGGGGCTTAATCCGGGACCTATTGGTCGGAAAAATCTTTTTTCGTCCTACACGAAAAATTTGGAAGAAGACTGTGAGTTCAGGGATACAAAAGTTGGTAATAAAGTTAAAACTTGCTTTTTCCATTTCTAGTTTATAACGTAGTATTATTAATTTTACAAGGTATATTTTTATTTGCTTTCTATAAATACTCTTATAGTCAGTCTCCTGTAGTTCTTCTAAGACTATTTTAATTTTGTTGTTGTTGGAGTCATTCATTTTTCTCGGTTTACTGTGTGAATTGAAGTTAGTACATGTCTTCATTCCTATTTTACATAGGTTGGTTCTTATATCCGTTCTTATACATTTCTTCATTCCGAGTCCTTACTTGATGACCCCTCGTCTGATCAAATCCATCTGCATTTTAAAACATAAAATTTTTATTAGATTTTTCGAAAGCAGCCATATGCGGTTAATGGATATCAATAAAATATGTGAAAGGTTTAATATTTCCAGTGAAAAAAATTAATATTTTACATTTATATAAACAAAAGAATAACCCTTTCGTTTATTCAAAATAAGTCATAACGTACAACTATACGATGCCATTAAAAAGAATCTAAATTTTCATAAGACAATCTATAGTAATTTTACTAAATATAATGAGATGGGTTATTTTTCCCATAACAGTGAAATTTTCTTCAACTACCAAATGGGTCCGGACTAATTCAAATTTTCCAAATTTGATAAAATTTGCCGGAAACCGAATGAATCGAAAAATGATAAAAATAAGATTACTTTTTTCAAACCTTTTAGAATCTGAAATTTTCCGATAATTCGTGGGAATTAGATCGAAATTACACACAAATGAGTCCTCTTTCTGATACATATTACATCCATTTTCAGCTCTTTTTATATACATGTAATTACGATGGTCCTGCATGGATTCAAATTGCATTAGACATCGAAATATCGAATCAAAATAGGATCATTTTATAGGCACCATTTAATTGGTATTGTTTCGATTCAAAATTGTCCAAAATGTGGAACTAATCGAGTATAAAACTTCACATTGTGTCGAGTATTTAAAATTTTCAAGACGGAGATATGCAGAAATCAGGAAAGAGTAAATTCACAATCGAATACTTCAAAACTCTGCAAAATAATTGTGCCGTTTGGGTTGAAATTCCAACTGACCCGACGAGGATATCGTGAAATAAAGGCACGTCAAAAACATTTCCTTAAAAATAAAATATAAAAATTAAACTTCGACAACCCCTGATATGCGCTGGTTGTGAGCCACAACTCGTGGATAATCAGAAACTTCTGCATATAGTCTAGAAAATCATCATCATTTGGAAATTAGAATTATTTCCCATTAATTGTCGAAACATAACACATTCTGAAATGTTACAAAAAAAAGCACTTTCAAATTTGAACAAATTGAAATCATTCTTTTCACTCGGTCGTCAATCTTATAAAAATGATCAACAAAACAAATAAAATATAGTCGAAGAAAATGTTACTAAGTTCAAAAAGCACAGATATAAAGATTTATTATTTCGATATTGACTAAATTGACTGATGTTGTCAATAGAAAATGAACTACGTAAATCAGCAATGAATAAAGAACGAACTAAAAATGTCTAAGAAAATTTATACTATAAACACGAACAATAGTAAAATTACGTAAAACAGGAAGATGATAATGCCACATCTTGCAAAATCCACCGAAGCAAAGGACGAATTAATCATACGATACAATGCGAAACGATTTAGAAATACAATTAGATATAAATAAGACCGATAGGAAAAGTGATCAGGGATTATCAAGTAGCAACATGGATCAACTTGCCCACAATAAAATGGAATGTTATACACTTGTTCAGCGGTTGCCATTATCTATTTAATATCGTAACACACCGTTTAATATAATCTAGCTATATTCCCGATCGCGTTCCATATTCTTGACCCCACGGCGTATTATCTTATCTGACTATTGCACTGCAGATATTGAAATGCGATATTATGCCTCTGTGGTGGGCAATTTGCAATAGTGTGGACGGAAGGGCGTAACAGTAACTGTTACGTACAATGCTATCCGGTTGTCATAACAAAATCCGAGCGGTAAGAATATGTAGAAAAAGAAAAAACTAATTTGCAAACCTTCGTATTTAATCCCTGCATTGCAATTAGGGTGAGGTATAATGCATTTTTTTTTTATTATGAAGGATTTTAACTACATCCCCATGTTATAGTATTTCTGTCCTGTTGAAGACTTAATAGGCTCGAGAAGCCTAGTGTTTTCTTTTTTCCAGTCCTGTCTTTACCGCCGGATCGGTTTCGCTTCTGTCTTTTCTCTTTCTTTATGCTTTTTTCCACATTCGAAGGATGCTGCAGGAGGTGGACAGCTCTAAATCGGGTACACAAAACGCTCTATCGTATCTTCGGTATAACCTGCTTATCAAGTATTCACGAACACACGCTCAATATTCTTACGTGCGTGTGCAGATCGTTCTCGCATAACTTCATTCTGCAACGTCGATCTGGCTCATTCGGGTAGATATCAAAATGTTCCTTGCTGCTGTCTACGTCCATCGGAAAAGATCTGTACTGCATATGTACTTGTCGTTGAGGAAAAATTCGTTTACAGTTATGCGAACGCGCGAGATCTTGAAACATCCTGATTCATTTTGTACGGATAATACCCCGCGATTTTTAGCCGATAGAATGGGGGGGGGGGGGGGTGGGGGGGGGGGGGGGTGGGGGGGGGGGGGGGTGGGGGGGGGGGGGGGTGGGGGGGGGGGGGGGTGGGGGGGGGGGGGGGTGGGGGGGGGGGGGGGTGGGGGGGGGGGGGGGTGGGGGGGGGGGGGGGTGGGGGGGGGGGGGGGTGGGGGGGGGGGGGGGTGGGGGGGGGGGGGGGTGGGGGGGGGGGGGGGTGGGGGGGGGGGGGGGTGGGGGGGGGGGGGGGTGGGGGGGGGGGGGGGTGGGGGGGGGGGGGGGTGGGGGGGGGGGGGGGTGGGGGGGGGGGGGGGTGGGGGGGGGGGGGGGTGGGGGGGGGGGGGGGTGGGGGGGGGGGGGGGTGGGGGGGGGGGGGGGTGGGGGGGGGGGGGGGTGGGGGGGGGGGGGGGTGGGGGGGGGGGGGGGTGGGGGGGGGGGGGGGTGGGGGGGGGGGGGGGTGGGGGGGGGGGGGGGTGGGGGGGGGGGGGGGTGGGGGGGGGGGGGGGTGGGAAAATAAAAAACGAAGCCGATGGATTGAATGGAAAGAATGAAATGAATCAATTGAATGAGAGCATTTACTAATGTGGATGACATTAATGGGATGCTTGAAAAATATGGCCTGAATGCAAAGAATAAACCTAATGAAATGGCTGAAGTGATTGGAATGAATAAAAGTAACGAAATGAATCAATGGAATGAGGTATAGTAATAGAACGAATGAAGCCTATGAAACGAATAACACGAATGTAATGTATGTACTGAAAGTTAGAAACTAGCCGTAATGAATCGAGTTTAGTGATTGAAATGAGTGCAAAATTGAAACTGAATTCAGTGACTTAAACGAATGAGAAAATGACATAAGATTTGTTGATCATGCAGATGGAAATTGGTCGAAATTCGAATATTTGGCTGCCATCATTCGAAGTCGAGTCTATAAAGCGTCGATTTAAAAGACATCCTGCGAAAATGATGCGAGCTCTTTTAATCGAATTGTTGGGAGAAGATAAGCTCTCCAAACTATCCATATCGGGGAAAGGAGCACATGTATCGATGGTATTCCTTCTAGGATGTTGGAGGGAATCAAAAGTAAGTAACTGCATCAATTTTAACTTGAAATTTTACAAATCAATAATTGATTTTTCATACTCTCAAATAAGAACCGCGATGCTGTTCTCCTCTTCTTTCTTCTCACTTTTTTTACAATGTGAATAAAATTAAATGTAAAGAAATTCGGTTAAAGATATTTAGGCAGTAAATTAACAGTTACTCACTTCATTTTTCTATATTATTCTGGCTCTGTATTGAAAATTCAAACTTAATATATATGAACACTTAAAAAATATCAAGCGGCATTTACAAACGGAATTTGAAAAACAATTATGCAACGGCTGAGCCTCCTGAAAGTGCTGAAGCGCGCAGAATGTACGTAGTAATGGCGGTTTTTTCATTTTTTCCAATTTTTGGAGTTTGTTTCGTTTCGCTTAAGACTCGCTGGCCGCCCCAAGGCTGTCAACAAAGCGGAGGAATGTTTGTGCCGTAAATATTCGTTTTCTAGGCAATATCTCAGAATTCCTTTGTAGAAATAGTTTCGTCCTCGCAAAGTCTATCGAGAGAAGTAATATGGTGATAATTTTTTACTTATAAATAGGAAAAATCAAACATAAGCTTTATGTTTTGCGTCGACTTGACAACGAAAATTCAAACTTCAAAATTTGACGTCAAACTTTCAGGTTTTATTTTTCCTACTTGTTAGCAACAAATGCTGACTAATAATACTTCACCTTGTAGTCCTTGTATTATGAAATCTATTTTAGTAAAGAAATTGTGAAAAAAGTAGATACGTAAAAAATAAACGACTATGGCGAAAAGCTTCTCCATTTTTTTTTATACCGCTGACACGCCCGAGGGCTCTTAACCACGTGAGCGGGGGGGCGTCAAAATTGGCGTTGCGCGCAATGGTAATTTTGACGCCATGCCGCTCAAGTGGTTAATATACAGAAACTTGCCGCGCCTAATAAAATTGTAGAAATTGAAAAAAACTTCAGTTTAAGCCTTCGCTCCTTTCGATTCGATTGCTGTGATTCGATTCGACTGAAATTGAGCCCAGGGGTGCCTCCTGAAGTGGCGCGTGTCTCGTCTGTTGCAGGTCGCCGGTTTCAGGAGTCTTCCCTGAGATCAATTTTCATCGAACTGAAACGAGTGAAGGCTCAAACTAAAGGTTTTTTCAATACCAACAACTTTGTCAGTGGCAAGAAGTTGCTTTCCATTAAGCGAAACAAAATAAACGCTAAAATTGAAAGAAATTGACAAAAAACGGTCTTGTTGGTATTTGGAAGTGTTCACTGATTTAAATCCCGCGCGTTTTTAAATTCCGACTGTTTTAATTCCATTATCTCTAAATTCTTTCTAAATTCTAAGAATAATAATGGTGTAATATTGTGATTTAGGTTTCGTCAACGAGAATACACCTCGGGCTTTACGATTGACCGACTCCGAAACACATAAAAAAATTGCATCTTTTTGCAACTATTTAAGGGCCAGCTCAAAAAAGGCCAGGGAGCCAATGGAACGTCAAAATGAGCAGACCACATCAAAAAAGCGACCTGCTGGCGATACCACAACAACTGTTCCGAAAAAAATGAATAAAAATTGATTTAACAAAAATATTAAAATAATACTTATTAATGTAGAATGTGACTTTGTTTTGAAATAAATTGAAGAATAGAGTATTGTACATTAAAGGATGATGATGACACCACTGGGCAATAATGAGTTATTATTGCCCTTGACAGCGGGTAATAACGTATTCATTATTACATGCTACCGTGTCGCAGTCGTATAATGGATTACTTCTGCCCCTCTCTACAGGGGAATAAGATGCCGATTATCGTGCATGCGTGACGTACATATTATTTCTGACTATTCGAATTAAAAAGCACAGTTTATTTCTGTTTATTTGAATAATATTTCTTTCGTTCCAATTTTGTTTTGGATTACGTTTAAATTGAAATAAATTCAAATAGAATTGGATCTAAATCGTATCTTATAAGGGTCGAAAGAAATTTCCAAGCCGCATTCTCAGAGGTTTCCTGTGTCTTCGAAATGGATCACAACTGATTGGAACCGGATATGATTGTGATTAAATTTTGATCTATTTCAAATTAACATAATCGATGCTCAGATTTGAAAGAGATAAAAATCTATCAGCTGAAATATATCATACTTCGGCGGATATTGCTCCTGAATGTATTACATTTTGATCAAATTTGATCGGAATCGTCGCCAATGACATTCTCTTTTCTGAAACAGAACAATTCGATTTTGGTTGCATTTTGATCGCAAAGAGATCCTAAATTGACCAAAATATGATACAATTCCAATTCACTTCGAATTGTCGCAAATATATGAGTATGAAACAGTTCTGATCAGATTAAATTTTTATATAAAAAAAATCGCAATTACATCCAGTTTTGGCCTAATTTTCATTAATTGACAGAAAATCTCAGATCCTGAAATGTTTCAAAAAAGTGATCTTATTCTGATCCCCTTTTGATTCATTCGGTTTCGGCCAAATTTGATCAAATTAGATCATTTTTTTTTTTACTCGGGCCTATATTATGAGATAAAACACGTTTTATTTACCGTATTAGTTTGTTTGTTTCTCTGAAAAATGATGTTTTATTACAGTTTAGCGGGAAAGAAAATATCCAGTGAAAATATGTAAGACTCTATGAAAGTAACACCTTTCAGCATTATTTTCGTTCATTTTATTACGTGTTATACGTATAAATTAAATAACATTATTTTGCATAATTAAATATTTCGTTAGAACTACCGAAAGTGCATGTAGAAGATAATAACAATGTACGATGCTTCTGATTTGAAATAAAAGGTAAATAAATGCGCTTTATAACGCGCCCAAACAACATTTGGTTGGCTTATAAGAAATAACCGAGTTTGATAGAATTTTTGCTCCAGAATCCAAATAAGACTGTCAAAATAGCGAATTTGATTCAGTTTTTGAAATATTGGGTGTCAAAGGGGACAAAAATTCGATTCTAATAATTTTTGAGCATCTATTCATAGTCCAAAAAAAAATTGTGTTGCAACACCGGTAAGAGTCAATTCTAATAGGATTTTTCTCGCAGAAACCAAAGATATGCGCCAAAATATTGAATTGAATTTACATTTTGCTGAAATTGAAGGTCAAATTCTTAAAATTCCTGTTTTATGACATTTTTTTATGTTGTTATCGTAATGTAACCAAGACGATAACGAGCTTGAAGTTATTAAAATTTCAACAAGTTTTTTGGACAAAGGATCCGCCATATTGTATTTTTCAATTTTTGTTGATCGCATTCTATAGCATAAGAGTGAAAAATGTCAAAAAACACGAATTTTCACCATTGACCTTCAATTTGGTCATAAACTAAGACGAATTCAATATTTTGGCGCACATATTAGGATTCTGGAGCAAAAATCCTACCAGAATCGATTCTTACTTATAGGGCAACATGAAAATCTTACATTTTTGTGGTACTCGTCTGTGTATTTATAACATTTCAAAGATGTCAATAATACGTAGATGTATTTTTGTCATCATTTTCTCAATACCAATTTATTTGTTCTTGCAATGCTGTCGGCATTTATAAATATTTAACTACACGTTTTATGCGATTACGAAATTTTAATTGTCATTAGTACTTATAATTTATGCCAGCTTCAAAGTCCATCGTCATTCTCAGTAAGATTTCACAGGTCACGCATTTACCCCCTTGCCAACAATGGGCGATTGGAGACTTTCTTTCTACAATGAGTATTAAATTTTGTGACAGAGTAATTACAATACGTGTAGTATAGTATTATCAATTGAACGACGTATAACTTTCACTGCAGACAAATTAATGATTCATATGAGGTTATATGAAAATAACCTGCGAAGAAATTTTTGCTTAATTTTATTTGCTTTGATCGATCGTTTCGTACTGTTAGATTATTAGTTTATAGAAAAAAGCCCTTAATGTCGAAAATATATTTAACATATTTACTTTATTAGAGCAGAATATCTAATACTAAATGTCTGGTTCAAATAGGGGTTTTAAATGTAGTAATCAAATTAAAAACCAATTAGGAAAATAAGAAATATTTTCAATACAAAATTTTTTCGTATTTGTATACGAAATTTTTAATTAATGTTATGGGTTGAAATTAGTTTGAATTAAATAAAATTATAAATACGTATCCTATTTATATTTTTCTATGCTTCTTTTTGATTTTCTAAACTGTAATTTCAATATAATTATTCAATTATTTGATCGGTTTTTGAATCCGCCTTTGCATTTTCGAGTTATCGCAAGTACAACAATTGTTATTCCTTTTTTTTATCTACAGGATATGAAACTTCGAGAGTTGATGAAAAACACGGTCATTTTTTTGCCTTCGTGACATAATTCCATACTTAGTCTATACTTAAGAGTGGTAAAAACCGCTAAAAATAGTATTTTTGAGATAGTGTGTATTTATGTCCGTTTTTTTCTGTGTTTAAAAAAGAGGTCAATAAACATATTACAATAAACTCATTACATTCAAACTTTATTCACTGCCTTTATTATACTTTATCGAGTTGATATTGACATATTTTTTAAATTTATTATCGATTTTTTTTGCTCAATTCTTAGTTTACGTCTTGTTTATTAATAATATTATAGTGTTCCCCAACTTTTTTGAGTGTACATTAAGTATAAAGATAAAAAATGTCAAATTCTCGACATTACAGAGCGTACTGAAACCAATGAAACAAACATAAATATCTTTTACTTATTAGAAAATACATCATTCCCTGGTCAAAAAATTTTATGAGTGAATGATGTTGAGAAGATAATGAAATGAAACAAAAATGCCAGAAGCTTATAAACACTATTAGTAAATAAAAAAGTGCTTACCTTTAGATTACATTACATGAGGGAAAAATTACTTAAAAAAATGTAATATTCAAAAAGTTATAAAATTATTTTCAACAGCCCTCTGTAGTGTATCCTGCCAAGACTCGTGTTATAAACTAAAGAAAAAATGCAGTGGAGCTGGGTAAAATCTGTAAATTTTTCTCCAATCCCACTGTTTCCAAAATTAAAGTTAATGATTCTCTTCGAATATAGCAGTTGAGACATAGTGAGGGAATAATTTTCAGGCTACTTTCTTCAATATATCTTTATTATTTATAACATAAACATTAAATTTTTTTTATAAATTTGTACATCTATTTTTATACATTGATTTTTGTTGAGAATCAGCCTTATATTGTTTCAGAGGAATCATTTGAACATGATTGGATTGAAAACGTACCAAAATGTGGAACTTTTCTTATCCAAATGAGTTAAATTATGGAACCGTTTATATTCGATTAGTTCCACATTTTGGTCAATTTTGAATCGAATCATGTCAAATGAAATTTTCCTATTCTATACTTTTTCAAAAATCGATCTTATTTTTATTATTTTCATATTAATTCGACTTCGGCCAAATTTGATCACATTTTTTACTCGGGTACTGAATTGAAGTCGCATTGTAAAGTACTGTTAACATTTATTATCATAACGAAAACAGAAGTTTTGCCAGACTCGTTTTCTCATGGCAAACATTTCACACCATTGATCGTATCACGAAGTATGATTGACAAGAACTAATTAGAGCATCCTAAATATGAACTTGTAACGAGAAAATGTTCAGCAATGAGCCTCGCAATGAATACAAAGGATGCGGATTTACTTAAGAAAACAAAGCTGAATGATCACGAAGTAGTCCTTCATTTCCAGAGTAATTATATTACGCAATTATAAAAAAAGAGTACTCGTGGGAATGATCCGCCTCGTTTCGATACAGAGGCTTGACGAACGGCTCGTTTTTCCCGTTTCGTATCACCGTTTACCTCCCTTGTGAAAAATCAGACAGCAAAGTCGAAGACAATGACGGGGGAAATAAACATCCACCGACGTCACGCTCGACTTGGACGATGTCGGAAAATGCGAGGAGCTGCATTAAAATTTATAACGAGCCACCTTCAGTTAAATCCGTTGCAACTGCATTCGTTGAGACGTGGCAGAGTCGCGTTGTACTACAGGCGCATAATTATACATAAAGTATCATTAAGTTGCCATAATTCTTGTGTTATTGCATTATTTAGCGTGGCACCCCGCCGAGAGAGATGCGAAATCTTTCCCAGAGCTTCGTGTCCCTGGCTCTACTCTTTTCCAATTTCTCTCTTTCTCTTCTTCTTTATCTCTTTCTATATCACTCTCAACTTTTCTCCCTCTCTCAAATAAAATAAATTCTCTCGCTATTTTCGTCCTCCAGCTACCCTCCACGTATTCCTTCTACCTGTTGTCTTTTTCTCCCTTGTGACTCTTTCCCTGATTATCTGTTTCGTTATAACTCTAAACGTTAGTCTTGCATTCAATAAAATAAATTCCTGCGTCATTTTTCGCGTCCTTGTCCACTCTTCGAATTTGTCTGTCCTCTCTATACTTGTCTCATCTTTCGTTTACGTCCCGCATTGGCTTTCTTTATTTCCCTTGTTCTTTTTCAATAAAATAAAGTTGGATTCTTCTCTCGCTTACTCTACAGCAAATTCTACTTTCTTTGTCCGGTGCGTACACTCTGAACTGCCGCCTTCATATGTCCTCCGTATATAGATATACTCGTAGACTTGATTATGCGCTTCGTTGATGGTAAAAGTAGCAAGGCAAAAAGCGCTTCGTTAACGCGTCGAAATGTATTTGTTTTCAACGTCGTTTCACCACTTCTCTGGATGATACGCGATTTTACGAACCGCCTGGATGCCCGACCGGCATGACATTTACCTACTTAAACTTTGACTTTTCTCTTACTACATATTCACGTTGACTCTCGGTGCTTGTGATGTAAATCATCTTAAATCATTGTAAACAGAAGCAAATAAAAACATTGCTTTCCTTCCATTATCAGTTATTCGAATGCTCTCCATTGACATATTTTCAATATTATTAGGCATTTTAAAGTAGTTCTTATATGGAATGAAATTTCCCTTGAAAATTCTAAAATATCTAATAGTAGGACCAGAACAGTTCATTGGTCATGGCACAGTAGAATTTTTGGTAATAGCGCCAGAAAATTTCATGTGCCACAAATCGGTAATGTAGGGTAAGTTACAAAATTAAATTTTTACTAATTCTACATCGAAACTGAATAATAATAAGTAAGTTTCTTCGTGGAAGCAGGTCATACCCATGATTGGTGTAAATTACGCTTCCCTAGATGTCAGAAGCATAAACAATGTTTACTGACTACAATTTTATGCTTAAATCAAGCATCGGTAGGATCTGTAAGATTATGATAGGTGTTGATGATGATTTCATTAAAAGAATTATGAAAATGAAAATTGTATATATACTTACTCAAACGTAACTCTACTAAAACCGACCAAACTTCCAGTTAATAAGAGTAAATCAACACGGCAACCTTCATAACCTCCATTTCACAAAGATGTTGTGGAAATGTTTTGGAACAGGTTTTCATCGTCGGCAGAATATAAAAATGTATAGTTATATAGGACAATTAAATTTTTCATAAAAACATTGGTTAAATGTTTTACAAAGATTAGATATGCAGCAGTTGACGCTAATATTGAAGCATATTCGAGGGTTCCTCTTCGATTCATAGTCAACAAGCGCTGAAAATAGATAGATAAATTGATGGTGGGAAAAAACACGAATGTACTATATCGACGCTCGATACGAAGACTAGGATATTTAAAATCTTATACGAAGACTAGGTTATTCCACTTTCTCCACTGGAAAAGGAGGTTATTTCATTTTCCCGGTGCAAAAAATAGGATATTTCGATTTTTTCCGAAAGAAAAGGATTTCCACTTTTCTCGGGGCGAAAAATCGGATATTTCATTATTTTGTCGCGAAAAATAGGCTATTTCTTTATTTTGACACGAAGAATAGGATATTTCGAATTTTGTTCGACTACTACATTATTAATTTATTGTAAAGCGTAGCATGTCTGATTTATATAATTATTTATCATTTAACGTATAAATTGTTAACAATTTTTATTTTTAAATATTAAATTAATAAAAAATAATACTTATACGATATTTATATATTAAGTCTTTAAGAATAACATATTTATACACTTAATGTTAACACAGTTACATTTTTATATCCACCATTTAAGATTTTATTATAAAATGAATGGTTCTGTGGTGGGATTAAACCCTTCTCTACCATAGTTTTTAGATCGTCCATTTTCTGTAGGACAAAGGAAGCTTTCCGTGGTATGCCTTCATTGATTTGAAAATTATCACCATCTTCATCATCATCATCGTCATCATCGTCATCATCATCGTCGTCATCCTCGTCATCAACATTAGCATCATCATCATCGTCATCATCGCCATCATCGTCATCATCGCCATCATCTTCGTCAACGTCATGACCATCGTCGTCATCGTCGTCATCTTCGTCATCGTCGTCATCGTCGTCATCGTCGTAATCGTCGTCATCGTCGTCATCGTCGTCATCGTCGTCATCGTCGTCATCGTCGTCATCGTCGTCATCATCAACATCGCCATCATGGTCATCATCATCGTCGTCATCCTTGTCATCATCATTAGCATCGTCATCGTCGTCATCATCGTCATCATCGTCATCATAGTGATCATCGCCATCATCGTCATCGTCATCGTCGTCATCCTCGTCATCATCATTAGCATCGTCATCATCGCCATCATCATTAGCATCGTCATCATCGCCATCATCGTCGTCATCGTCGTCATCTTCGTCATCGTCGTCATCGTCGTCATCGTCGTCATCGTCATCATCGGCATCATCGCCATCATCATCGTCGTCATCCTCGTTATCATCATTAGCGTCGTCATCATCGCCATCATCGTCGTCATCATCATCATTATAATTGTGAAATACGCAAAATATTCTGTTTTTGGCGGCAAAGAAATGGAAAAACCTATTCTTCGCGCCGAAATTGAAATGACCTAGGCTTCGTGTCGAAAAATGAAATAATGCTAGTATTCGATGCAAACGTTCACTTATCCTAGTTTTCGTGCTTTAACGCCAAGTCCTAGTCTTCGTGTCAGATTTGAGATATCGTAGTCTTCGTATCGAGCGTCAATATGATGTTTTGAAGAATTCCTTTTATACTTCCTTCCAAAATAGAATGAATTAGAATTGATTGCTCAATCGAACCACTTTCATGAAAATATTCTTGATGTACCATATAACTAACTTTCGGAATTCCCCCAACTCGGTATTGATAAGAACATAACCCAGAATTGAAAAATTAATTGAAGCCCAATTTGAATGATTAAAAGTAATGATTCGAGTTCATCGAAAAATTACGCACTGCGTTAAAATATATGCAATCGAAGCAGGGCGATTACTCGCTCCACCTGAGTGTTGGGAGTAGCGGATCGGTGATGTGTTGCACTGGTTGATCATCGATGAAAAAAGAAAGAGTTATACGAAGAGGCTTCGGAAAATAAAGGGAGAAAGAGGAGAATTGGTAAGGTAGTATGAGGTGGAGAATGAAAAGGATGAGATGGAACGAGAAGAGAGCGCCGCGGGGATGAGGACCAGCCGCCACTGCTTGCGTGTCGAGGCTTAATGAATGCAAGCCACGATCCGGAGGCAGCCAGCTCGACCTGTTGTTTTCCAGTCCAGATAGCCTATAATTTTTATTGTCACGGGAGAAATAGCAGTCTGATGGAGGCACGGCTTATCGCGGTCCTTGTTTTGTACCCTGGTGCCGTGTTACCTGCGTTTTGTTGCCCTGGCTCTAAACCCTCTTCCACTTCTCTCCTCTGTCCCATAGTTCGTCCCTTATATATCCCTTCCACGCTTTATGCACTGTCCATCGCCTTCTGCGGCTATTCATCTCTATCTATTTAAATATATACAATTTCTTTTCGCATTACTACCATTTCTCTCCGCTGATTTTACTGCACATTGCTAGGGAACAAAAATTCTGACTGCTGTCAGAGAGCCGACGTATATTGTCCGCCTCTTCGACACAACATTGATTATATATTGTTTCCACAATGCACATGATGACAATAATAATAGAACAGTGTTTAACTATTGTTATTACGAATCTTGATTATAGTGGTCAATTTAAAAAATGTACTTTTAAAAGTAATTGAAAAATTTAGGGCTGCATGGGGACTTTACCGCATTTAAAGAAATGCTGTACTAAATTTCTAGGTTTTGCGTCATGGTTTTGCGTCAAGCTTTTGTTTCACGGCTTTCCTTTCCTCTCAAAACGTGGGCCATGACTAAAAAGCATGTTGGAGAAAGATTCCATCCTTTTAGAGGATACGAAAGCTGTGAAACAAAAGCATATCGCAAACCGTGATACAAAAGCTAGAAATTTCTCTCTGCCTACATGTAATGTTGTACTGTATGTCTCCAAACAGGAATGAAAATGTTTATCACGTATAATATTAAAATATCAACTTCTTACATAGCGCAGCTTTATCTAAGGATAATTATAACAGCAACTCCGATCGTCCAAATCCCGTTTTTTACTTCCTGTTAATAAATATAATATTTACATAATATAAGTTAATACAATAAATAATCTATGTTATGAAGATATGATGAGGACTTTTACAAGATGATAAAGGCTAACAGGAAGTCCAATAAGCGGATTTGTTGTGTGATTGTTTTTATTTTGGTATAGTCCTCAAACTTCCCAAGGATGTCAATAATAAACAGTAAACGCGTTGAAATTGTTTCGATTCTTCACAGCACGATTCGAGCGTGATATTTGTCCATTTTAGAATAATGACTTTTTGTAGTTATTTTAGCAGCTATTTAGTTTTGTCGATTAAAATGATTCACCATGTTCATATAGAGGGAAGAGGTTATGTCCATCCATCAAGAAATTATTTGCCTACAACAAAATTATGTTTGTCCAAAAATAATAGAGATGAAAAGAAATCAACATTTATTTAATAAAAGAGCCTTTCTGAGTAAACTTTCCAGGCCTAAAACTCCACCATTTAGAGAACTTTTAACAAAAACGACAACAGCATTCGCGAAAAATTTGTTTATAAATATAACAAACCCCTCTTTCGACGAGAATTTTCATTTTAGTTAAAGAACATTCAATGAAAGATTAATTATGCTTACATCAAGTACGATACTCCTTGATTTTGAAAAAAATAGCATTTTGATTGGCCACAACCAAACTTCCCAACCATTTTGGAACGTCAATCCCAACAAACATTTTGTTTGTGAATTACAAAATACATGTAATGTACAAATAGTAAGCGCAACCACGTCCCCTTTTGGTCGTATTGTATCATACATATTGTAAACCCAGAGCATGTGAAAGGTCATGGTAAACCGATATGATAATATAACTAATTGCTACCAAAAATGTTACGAAAAATAAGATTAATAATCGTCATTGCCGTTATCGTTCTGGTCTTCATGATTCTCATCATTTTCACTATTTTTGTGCAATAAACAATGTTCTCAAGTCATTATATGATACAAAAGATCGTAATATTATTTTATACAATAAAGTAAAAATTCTTGGATCCTATGTTTTATCCCCTTTCACCATTCTCACGTTTCTGGCTATTTGATTTTTTCAAGTAGTTGATATCGCATGCAAACAACTGTTAATCCAGAGGAAACTTTCTCTTATTTCATCAATCTATTCTTTTATTTATTCTTGCATTCTGCCGTTCTCTTCCTCGAACTTTTATTGCTTCCAATAGACTTGCAATGCCCTCGCATTCTTTCCGGTCTGCATTTATCTATCTAAATATCTATTAATTTTCTGCGGATCATGTCCCTCTCGTCGTCTCCTTGTTCCCACGTTTCCTCTATTATAATTCCGTTTTATTTCTCTTTTCGTCCTCTAAACCCTTATAGAGAAATTCTAATCTGCGTGTTGCTTTCTCTTTTTCTCGAATACTATCGCTTTATTTATCTCGGTGTTCTTTTTCGTTTTATGTCCTCTTCGGGAACCGTGATTATAACAGACTTACATTCTTGGCGAATTAATTACCCTTACGTCTTTGGCTATCTAGTTTTAACGAATATGTATAAATTTCTCATCTTTTACAACTTTTTACCTACTGCTACAATAATCGATGCTAAAAATCATTGTTCATTATCGGAAAGCGTTCATTATACCGAAACCAGATTATTTTAAGATTCGATCATTAATTTACATTATTCTGACCTTGGGTATTTAACTCGCATTTTATTTATTCATATGACGAAATATATTCTGAGTTAACATTTGTCATTTATGTTTAATCTTGAAGTTTATTTTATTTTCGTAATTTGATAAATTGGAATCAATTATTTCAATTAAAATGTTTAATTTTTTTAATTAATTTTGGCTGCTTATTAATTTTATTCTTTCCCTATCATCATTATTTCCATATAATTTACTGTTTATCTGACTGCAAATGAAACAATGACCTGAAAGTTAAAATTATATTTGTTATTCAAATTTTGTTACTAAATACTTACTATTGAAATAACTAGGATTCACTCACTATGTCTGCGGCAACTTTTGTGGGCTTTAAGAAAAGTCATCTGCTCACGTGATACTTTTAAGATATTCGTAACTTGAAATAAGTCCAAAACGTACAATCCCTGATAAGAAAAATGAAATGTAAAAATATGCTAAATTATATTGTGTAATTGAATTACAATACCTTTAATCGATAAGTTTATAATATTGATAAGGCATGAAAAACATATTAAATCTTTATAACTGATATTTCATTAAGGATTTTTAGAGCATCGATTTTTCCTTCGTCTGCAAGTAAGCCGTCGTGTTTTGCGTAGGTCCTCTCACTATTGATATTCATTCAGACATACCTAAATATCGACATATTTTTGAGATAAGAATTTTTTGTACCTAATTTTGAAAACTCACAGATATGTCAGTTTTTTCGAAACTTTGCTGCAAAAACTCATGTGTTGTAAACGATTCATCCGAAGATATTAGAACATTTCCTTTTCGAATAAATGGCTCAATATATCGCTCTTCCATGCAAAGTCTCTCAAAATATCAGACATTATATTAAATTATTAGAAATTATAAGAAAAACATTTTTGTTTCTTGTAACTAGAGGCATATAATGGAGAGGGTAAAAGTGTCTGCATTTAATATTTTATAGTCAATTCCAGACATTTCCACGTCATGACACTTGAAATCAAAGACAGATTAGCGATTCGAGGATCTCGTAGAAAACTCGTTTCGAAGATTACCTAACCAATTTTGATCATAGAGTCTCGTAATTATTTTGGAATCATAATGTGTGAAAATATATTTTGCAGTACAAATAAAAGGTGTACAAAAAATAAATCAGAAACAATGAAAAAATATTCAACGCAAACTATTTAATAAAAGAAATGAAAAATTCTAGTTATTGGAACTACATGTTTAATTAATACCGGAAAATAATGTACCTGAAAATTCCGAGCCGAACATGAATATTTTGTACAATCGATTTACTCTCTCCAGCTGGAGATACTTCTGTCGTATAAAACAAAATCATTTCTATCTCAATATGAGACATCTAAAATTTCTTAAAAGTTGGGATAAAAGTGCCTGCAATTGTGACACCCGTTTTTGCAATGGTTATTTCTTCCATTTAGATTATGATATAAAATAGTTTACAAGTAATGTTAATAATGCCACCTTATACTAAACTAAAAATGGACAATTCAAATTCCGAGTCTTCTGCAATTTTTTGTTTTAAAACAACTTTTATTAACGATGGACAAAATATAAACAAGTTTTTGGAGCATTTCCGATTAAAACAATTGACGGATCTGTTTAGAGATTCGAGGCACGGGGGCTTAATCCGGGACCTATTGGTCGGAAAATCTTTTTTCGTCCTACACGAAAAATTTGGAAGAAGACTGTGAGTTCAGGGATACAAAAGTTGGTAATAAAGTTAAAACTTGCTTTTTCCATTTCTAGTTTATAACGTAGTATTATTAATTTTACAAGGTATATTTTTATTTGCTTTCTATAAATACTCTTATAGTCAGTCTCCTGTAGTTCTTCTAAGACTATTTTAATTTTGTTGTTGTTGGAGTCATTCATTTTTCTCGGTTTACTGTGTGAATTGAAGTTAGTACATGTCTTCATTCCTATTTTACATAGGTTGGTTCTTATATCCGTTCTTATACATTTCTTCATTCCGAGTCCTTACTTGATGACCCCTCGTCTGATCAAATCCATCTGCATTTTAAAACATAAAATTTTTATTAGATTTTTCGAAAGCAGCCATATGCGGTTAATGGATATCAATAAAATATGTGAAAGGTTTAATATTTCCAGTGAAAAAAATTAATATTTTACATTTATATAAACAAAAGAATAACCCTTTCGTTTATTCAAAATAAGTCATAACGTACAACTATACGATGCCATTAAAAAGAATCTAAATTTTCATAAGACAATCTATAGTAATTTTACTAAATATAATGAGATGGGTTATTTTTCCCATAACAGTGAAATTTTCTTCAACTACCAAATGGGTCCGGACTAATTCAAATTTTCCAAATTTGATAAAATTTGCCGGAAACCGAATGAATCGAAAAATGATAAAAATAAGATTACTTTTTTCAAACCTTTTAGAATCTGAAATTTTCCGATAATTCGTGGGAATTAGATCGAAATTACACACAAATGAGTCCTCTTTCTGATACATATTACATCCATTTTTCAGCTCTTTTTATATACACGTAATTACGATGGTCCTGTATGGATTCAAATTGCATTAGACATCGAAATATCGAATCAAAATAGGATCATTTTATAGGCACCATTTAATTGGTATTGTTTCGATTCAAAATTGTCCAAAATGTGGAACTAATCGAGTATAAAACTTCACATTGTGTCGAGTATTTAAAATTTTCAAGACGGAGATATGCAGAAATCAGGAAAGAGTAAATTCACAATCGAATACTTCAAAACTCTGCAAAATAATTGTGCCGTTTGGGTTGAAATTCCAACTGACCCGACGAGGATATCGTGAAATAAAGGCACGTCAAAAACATTTCCTTAAAAATAAAATATAAAAATTAAACTTCGACAACCCCTGATATGCGCTGGTTGTGAGCCACAACTCGTGGATAATCAGAAACTTCTGCATATAGTCTAGAAAATCATCATCATTTGGAAATTAGAATTATTTCCCATTAATTGTCGAAACATAACACATTCTGAAATGTTACAAAAAAAAGCACTTTCAAATTTGAACAAATTGAAATCATTCTTTTCACTCGGTCGTCAATCTTATAAAAATGATCAACAAAACAAATAAACTATAGTCGAAGAAAATGTTACTAAGTTCAAAAAGCACAGATATAAAGATTTAATATTTCGATATTGACTAAATTGACTGATGTTGTCAATAGAAAATGAACTACGTAAATCAGCAATGAATAAAGAACGAACTAAAAATGTCTAAGAAAATTTATACTATAAACACGAACAATAGTAAAATTACGTAAAACAGGAAGATGATAATGCCACATCTTGCAAAATCCACCGAAGCAAAGGACGAATTAATCAAACGATACAATGCGAAACGATTTAGAAATACAATTGATATAATAAGACCGATAGGAAAAGTGATAGGATTATCAAGTAGAACATGATCAATTGCCCACATAAAATGGAATGTTTACATTGTTCAGCGGTGCATTATCTATTTAATATCGTAACACACCGTTTAATATAATCTAGCTATATTCCGATCGCGTCCATATTCTTGACCCACGGCGTATTATCTTATCTGACTATTGCACTGCAGATATTGAATGCGATATTATGCCTCTGTGTGGGCAATTTGAAATAGTGTGACGGAACGTAACAGTACTGTTACGTACAATGCTATCCGGTTTTCATAACAAATCGAGCGGTAAGAATATGTAGAAGAAAAACTAATTTGCAACCTTCGTATTAATCCCTGCATTGCAATAGGGTGAGGTAAATGCATTTTTTTTATTATGAAGGATTTAACTACATCCCCATGTAAGTATTTCTGTCCTGTTGAAGACTTATAGGCTCGAGAAGCCTGTGTTTTCTTTTTCCAGTCCTGTCTTTTCGCCGGATCGTTTCGCTTCTGTCTTTCTCTTTCTTTATGTTTTTCCACATTCGAAGGATGCTGCAGGAGGTGGACAGCTCTAATCGGGTACACACGCTCTATCGTATCTTCGGTATACCTGCTTATCAAGTATTCACGAACACACGCTCATATTCTTACGTGCGTGTGCAGATCGTTCTCGTACTTCATTCTGCAACGTCGATCTGGCTCATTCGGGTAGATATCAACTGTTCCTTGCTGCTGTCTACGTCATCGGAAAAGATCTGTAATCATATGTACTTGTCGTGAGGAAAAATTCGTTTACAGTTGCGACGGCGAGATCTTGAAAATCCTGATTCATTTTGTACGGATACGCGATTTTTAGCCGATAGAAGTTATGCCGCTTCGTGTATTATCTATTTGCGTAAGCACGACCGGCTGCTTGATATATGTTAAGTGACAAATTCGAAAAAGGACAAATGTTGCGGAAGATTCTAGCGAGTGCCTTATTTTAAAAGCAGTGTACAAATATTTATTGAGTACTCTTTATATTAATAATTCAAATCTTCTTAATGACGCATAAATTATTGATGAGGGTTCGCATTATATGCCATTTGAATATTTACGACTCTTCGTTGCTAGACACTAATAAAACTTGATATGCTCGCCATAATACAGTTCGATAAATAAAGGTATTTGGAATTTTTAAGTCTTCTACGACGCTTTATTACCAGTGAGTGAACTCTTCGTCTTATCTCACAGTGTACAATACGTGTGATATTGCGAATATAAATTTTTTAAGTTAAAATATATATTTATAGTCAACTTCATAATAAAAGGTAAATTTTTGCATACAAACGATGTTAAGGGGGTACATTATAATAATAATGGCTAGCATTTCTGAACGTGACCTTTAAGCATGAAAAAATCTCATACAAACAAAAATTCTCTAATTGAGTTTCTTTTTGAAGATAATACAAATTTCTAGTTAAGAATCGAAATATCGTTTTAAAAATATTTAATTGCAAAATAATGTTTTTTTTTTTCATGATAAAAGGACATTTTAAAAATTTAAACCATTAGAAATGGAATAAGCATTCTTAAAATCATAAGAAATTACGAATTATCTGAATATTTCTCGTCATACTCATTGCTTGTTATCGCAAACTGAAAAGACGACGGTTAAGAGTTAATTTGAATTGTAGAAAATAAATGCATTTAATCGCTATTGCTCTAAGATTTATCAATCAAGAATTAGGGAAAGTTCATCATAGAAACGAATTTCATTTTAAAAAATTGAGGCAATACATTGTCAAATTCGTAACATCGAAAAAGTAGGAAATTCCTGGTTGAGTGAGCCGAAAATGTTTAAAAGTTGATATTTTGATAAAACAAAGGTATAGGATTGTATAGAGAATAACAGTTGTGGTTCAATTGCAAGTGAGAGAGAACATATGGACTTGTTCTACAGGGTAGTTCTACAAATTAGCAAATTTTGAGCAGACATGCGGAATTTTTATTGAACTTGAAAACACACTTGGTTTATCATGAACATTGTAAATCTTAATTAATTCTGTTGTCATATATCACTGAAAATTAATTGATTACAAGACATTTTTCATTTAAAAAATACGTATAAAAGACCAAATATGTCAGTTATTTGGCATGTCGCTCTGGAAAAATCACATAACCTCTAAGTGAAAGTTAAATAAAGCTGTTTGAACAACATTATTCTATGTCATATTTCAACCCACTTTAATTATTGATTTTAAAATCTAAATAATTACAAGAAAATTAATATATTTTCTGGACTTCAGTATCCTAGACTAACCTTTTCCCAACCAATTTCTTATTTGAGTAACTGTTTGGGGTAATCGTGTTGTTTCCAGTAAGTTTTAAATGATCTTCACAAATTCTTGTACTGGATTTACTATTGTGAGTTTTGAAAATTTTGAAACTAATTCATAACTATCCAACTGAAAAACACCCGAATACCATGAATTTAGAGGTGGTAAAATTCCCGATAGTAATTTGTTCCGAATATTAAAGATTCAGAATGCAAAATATCCGAACGGTAAAAGTCCGGAAAGAAAACTTTCCGAATAGTCAAAATCCAGAATCGGAAAGAAAAAAATGCCCTGAATGAAAATTTCCCGAATATTGCGAAAATAATTCATGCCTATTTACAATTTAAGCAATTGTCCTGGAAATGAAATTTAAGACCTCTTGTTTGTAGAGCCGAAAAAGACATGGTGATGTGTATATATGTGGTATTATATTGTGTAG
Organism: Trichopria drosophilae; assembly: GCA_030407085.1. Classification (NCBI taxonomy): domain Eukaryota; kingdom Metazoa; phylum Arthropoda; class Insecta; order Hymenoptera; family Diapriidae; genus Trichopria; species Trichopria drosophilae. The sequence continues at coordinate 11,004,305 of CM059583.1, read as the reverse complement.
TTGGATAACACAGGTCAACCAGGTTTTGTTGTTGGGAAGCTGTAGGTCATTTCCGACGTAGAATAAATTTAAATTGTTTTGGTGATGTTGAAATTTCGGTTAAATGTTTTTGGATGATTTACCAGAAATACCTTATAATACTAATGGTGTCAATAATATTTTGATCTTAAGCACAGTGAAATCGCAAAAACAAAAGCAAATACGATGCGTTTAAATATGAATGTGGCTAATTATGCACGAACTGTTATTTTCTTAAAATTTAAATCAGGAAAATGAAAGGATTATTTTATTTTTAGGTTCGAGACATAATACTTTCGAGTATTTTACATTCTGCATCTTTATTATTCGAGATACATTACTTTCAGAAATATTATTTTTCAGGAATTTTACCTCGCCCCCAACCTTGACCCAAGCAATTTCTTGCTGCGATATTAGTGCATTTCGCTAGTTGGCTGAAGGAACCGTGCAGTTACAGTTAATTTTAAGCGATTTTTACGAAATATTCCACGATATCGATATTTTGAATTTTGAAAAACTGACATGTATTCATAATCAGCAACTATCAAACCCCGCAAGTAAGCCGAGTGAATGTCAAGTGATTTTTAAAAATTCGTCCATCCTATTGGATCTTCGATTTTGCATTTTCACAAATTGACATCGGATTCATGACACAGGCCAACAAAATTTCTAACAGGGGAGATTTCTTTAGTTACCCTAACCTAAAAGTGCAAAATACACCGCGTTTTACCACTTTCAGTAACTTTTTGTGTCGAAACAAAATTTTTGTTTGCAATTTAGCAAAGTGCAGATTAAAGTCCTCCTCATCGGCTTTAAAGTGTTTTTTTAGTCATTCCGATACGATTTTTTTTTTATCAATTTATTGAAGTTTTTGTCAATGTATAAATATAATTGTCCTACATTTAGTTAATGTGTAATTGTATGCCAATAATTCACAAAAGGAAGCCGACCTTCTCATCATTATCTTTTATAATTCAGACCGAAACACACCAAAACTAATGTTTATTAATAAACTTATCGTAAGGATAAAATATAATTTGTCATTAACAGAGGCACGTCATCTGCAATGAATTTGAGGTTCTTTGAAAAAGTTTGTAAATTTAAACAGTCGATATTGCGTAAAACTCAGAATATACGCGTAGGAAGAAAGCAGCGATGTTCTGACGATGATGTATTAATTATATACGTATCAAATTTGCTGCCCAATTCCGAACAATGTTTCCCTCGCGTGCATTAATATGTATTATATGTTTCTCTTAGACTGACTTGCTGGATTGGACTTATGCGAAAGGCATCCGAGCGGCAAACGGTATGCCGACCGCGGGGCAATCAGAGTCAACAATGTTTTATTGTTACGTCAGATCGCGGCGCTGCACCGACGATACGGACAGGAATGCATTAAGCTTATCATAACGGTATGCTGTTAAGTCGGTGAGAGTTTAGTCGGCGCGAAAACATCGGCTGTCAGATCTTCGTCGAGGGCTCTGAACAATGTACGACGTGGTCCGGAGGACGAAAAACTTTTCTGCCATACTCGTTGAGGTTTTATTAGGATTCTTACTTCCAGTTTCGTTTTATTCCCTCTTATCGGCACTTTCTCCTCTTATAAAACTTTTATTTATGAATCGATGAATTGTGTACTTTTGCTCGTTTCGAAACAAAGTTTGTATTTAGTATTGAATAAAAATATTTTGTTACAAATTTACTTTTAGAGCTTTTGTTATTAAGATACTTAGGTTCCATGAGATGAAAAAAGATAATTTATAAACAGTGGTCCTCGTCCTAACGCATATGTTTCGTTCCATCAAATATTCCCGCCCCCGTCCAAACACATATTCTCCCTCAACCCCCACTACGGTAACAGTGCCTTTACATTTATCACACTGAGCATGCGGGTAGATGTCTCACTAGCAACTAAAAATCGTGTTGTGGGGAAAGGAACGAAGGGGAATCTATGCATTCGGGTAAGAAATATACCTTTGGACAGGAATATCTGTTAGGACGAGGACCACTAACTATCACTGTATAATCGAATACAGAAATGTTCAGTTTTTTTGGGTATAAATTGAGAGTATATTTTTCCTAATTCCGTGCGCAAAATTTTATTTTCCGCAAGGAAGTGAGTGCGGAAAATAGTACATTCCCACAATGTTCAAACGCAAATGATTTTCATCATTTCCTTGCAAATATCGAATTTTAGGAAAAATAATATACCCTAAAGTGCTCGAAAATAGGTGATTACGCACTCGATTCTTTTTAACGTCATCGCTACGTTCGGGCGTCAAACCCTTCTCGTGCGGGAATCACCTATTTTGCTCACTTGTGGACTAATGTACTATTCTAGAAACACGTTTATAAAAAAAAAAGTTTGAGGCAGAAGTTGCGAGCATCACTGGATCACAATGGATTAAGCAGCAATGCTTTTTTATACATCTTAGTTATTTCCTACGGTTAGATAAACATGGTACCAAAAAGGTGCGTATTTTAGATAATAAAAGGTGTTTTCATCACACCGGGACGCTTGCGGGAGGTAAGTTACTTCTTTTCATCCCTGAAAAAATCGTATACTTCCCTCGGGAAGTAAAAAAGAATGCCTCAGACTACATGTTTTTCACCATCGGCTTCACCTCGAATAAAAATTATACGCAGTACGAGACATTCTTTATTTTGTCTCCCATGGTGAGTAATATACTATTTATTCCAAGGAGAACATCCAATGCTATCATAGGGTGGGAGGGGAATGATTTTAATATCAATGCGTATCCCATCTGAGTGGAACGACTTTCTATTGATCTGATGCTATTTCATCAGATATAATTTAATTTATGTCAATTATTACGAAATTAGTGTACAATTTTGAAAATCTGCCCTAAAATTGTTTGGAAAATATTTAGGTGGAGATTTCAAAATGACACGCACAGTACGTACAGAAAATTTACACAATCCAATGACTAATTGTGGTAAGTCTTAATGAATATGGGCAGAATAGCAGAGCTCTATTGGGTTAATTACGGCAAAGTCTGGCGAATGACAATGAAAGTAACAGATCGTATTCGGTTTTAGTTGATGTTTTATTTATCCACAATTAAGGTGATGAATATTCGAAATACTAACATTTGTTAAATGGTACACCCTTGCAGTAGTCAAACCGTTGGACATGTATTTTATTACTCGTAATTAAAGAATCCCGAGTAAGAAAAAGTTGATCAAATTTTGATCAAAATGAGATAAAAATCGGTCAGATCCAAAAGAGATCCAAGTTTTGCATTCTAGGACCAACTTTGGACGAGTTTACAACCAAAAACTAATTTCAATTATAATTGCATGAGATTGAAAACTAATCCAATTTTTGTCTTTAAAGATCCAAAAATGGTTACTTTTGTCATCTCATGCAATTATAATTAAGATTGTGTTTTGGTTGTAAACGCGTCCAACTTTTGTCCTGGAATGTCTCAAAACTTGGACCTTTTTTGGATCATTTTTGGATCTGACCGATTTTGATCTCATTTTGATCAAAATTTGATCAACCTTTTTTTACTCATTCTTTAATTACGGAATAAAATGAATTTCTTTCCCCCAGTGCAAACATTTTTACATTCCCAGTTTCTCAAAATTCGGTTATTCTTGTGGGAATATATTTTTCCACGAGTTTAAATGTTACAAATCGAAAATTGAATTCCATAATATATAGCGTAAATATAGATATAAATAAAAAAACAATTTTACTATAAAAATGACTTGAATCAATTTTTGTTATCTGACAGCCGAAGTGATAATTACGGAATGGTTGCCGCATCTGAATTTAATGTAACCTTGTACTATCAACCCAATTTTGAGTGCTTGGAAAAAAAGTATTGGTTAGGTCAATCAATCGCTTGATGTGCTCATACAGATGTAAAAGTTGCGTCATCTCAGGGAATAGTTACGCTAATTAATTGGTTCGGTTTGTATATATTTTATGCTGTAAGTAAATCAAATCGGATTGATCATAAAAAGTTCAAACTTGATTCAGATTTTCAGACTATTTCGGATCTACTCGAAATCTATTTCAATATCATGTTGATCAACAATGATATAAATCTTTAAATATATTTAGTCATATTTATATTAGGTATGAGATTTTGATCGGTTGAAAATTAATCAAGTCAATCAAAATAGATCCGAAAAAAGTCAGTAAAATATAAAATATGAATGACAACAGATGAAAATCCTTTTCGTATTTTGCAATTTAAGAATGCATAACATCGATTTTTGAAAAAATAATGAGCATTTATTTTCAATTTCATCGAAATGGTTATTTTTCTTCTTTGCAACTTCTGAAAAACTCGATTAAGATTTCTTTCTATCTCTCTAACTTTTTATTAATTCATAATGCGTCGTTGCATTTCTATTTGATTATTACCTTTTCTTGTGTCACAGGATCATTAACATAATGTTTTCTTTTACCAGTACCTGCTTTTTGTGACTATTTGCAAATCGTATAAATTTGTACCAAGAACTTGTAAAGTAAATTTTGTAAGCAAGATCAATTAGATCGAATAATATGAATGAAAAGGAGTTCAAATGTAATATTTTATATTACTGCTGATGTATTATGATGTGATTTGTTAACCTCTATATATTAATATTTGAATTCCGTGATTTTGAGTCTAGTCTATCAACGGCTGAAATGTCAACTCGTTTATAATTTTTAAAACAAAAATCTAACTAGATCGTTTGTATCCAAAATCACAAACTTCAAATTGTAAGTCAAAGCTGTTCAAAATTGTTCATTTGATATAGGCATCGATAAAAGTAAATCCGAAATAGTCTCAACCAAGGGGTGAAGTTTGATATGCTTCGGAACAATCTGATTTGATAGAAATTGGTCAATATTGGTTCGATTAGTTTTTTGTTTACTCGGGTTCCTGTTAATTGATTAGGAACGAATTTATTTTTCGGTGAAACTGTTTACTTGATTATACCAAGTGTCTCTCTTCTAGACCTGAGAACACCACGCGGTTGGTGCTCCAACCAATCTTATTTTTCCGTATACATACATACATTTTTTCAGGCTCTTTAGAACTAACAACTTTTAGAGTAAAATATTTCAATGGCCCATTATAATGGCATCTTATACAAATTGAGACCTGAGATCAGGCCAAACGATATTTCCCGTATTAAAATTTGATATTATCCTGGTCAGAGCCATATCATAAATGTGAACTGACCCTCTAGTATTAAGTCTTATTATTATTATCTCATTCAGGTTTCACTTTTTATTATATAAGCTAAAATTTTTATTTATAATTATTCAAAGTAATTTGTTTTAATATTAAGTAATTCTGTAAGCTTACTTTTTATATAAAATTGAATTCAATTGTTTGAAATATTAATTATGCTAATATTTCAAACTTCTGTCACAAAGAGTCATTTTCAATTTTGTGTTATAACCCGTCGATTTATTTTGTCGACATGTTACGAACTGTCGACGTTACATTCATAAATGAATATTAGTTTATTAGCAACTGACAACAAACGCCTGACAGGATATGTACCGAGAAAGCAAACTTCATTCCATCTTGATCAGGTAGTTTTGAAAGGATGCATGCTCAGAATTTTTTGTTGTCATGTCGATTATTATGAAATAATAGCATTTAAATTTATATCAGTGTTATTTTCATCCATTTTCTCCTATAAAAAGGAATAAAGAGTGAATACATTTTTTTTCTCGAAATTTTCTCAAAATGAGAATATCATAGGCTGAAGTGTTTTAAAAAATAGAAGGCAACCATGTAAAACAAGATCTTCTGGCTTCGCGCTTAAAACCCATTAAAAATGGAAAATTAACATAATGGATATAGCGAAATAATAAGTGTTTCAAAAATTATAGTAATCCGATCCATGTATGGTAAATGGAGCTTTCTAAAAATAATTAATTACCTGCTGTATTGTTCGTTTGATACAAACTTTAATACATTTTCACATAATAATACTGTAAGGAATTTAAGAAGTCAAAGATAAATTACTTTATGGTACTTTGTAATATCGTAAGAAAAAAATAATAAAAGCTAGCGAGGCAAAATTATATCCCTTCAAAAGGATCAGCGAGCGTGCGGATAACTTACGGACGGAAGCGTCCGTCTTCGAGATGAACAAGTAGAACAGTGTTCCTTCGCGCATCTTTCTCGTATATGGCATTCATCTCAAATTAAGGTTCGTTGGTATACGGTTATATATACGTATATATAAACGCACGTGGAGTAACCCGCTTTCCAAGATTCACCACTCACGGTTTTGGTCTTCCCGCAAATCGCCATGTCTGTTCTCTCGAAGCATCGAATCGTTTTAAACCGCAATGTCTTGGTGCATTTGCATATTTCTCCCTCATTATTTCCTCAACTTTATTTATTTGTATTCCTCACTTCGTCGTATTGTTTCGCTGCTGTTACTATTGTGTTTTTATCGCTTCAAATATCCTTCATCCATCTCGATTCGCAAATAGTATAACAATAATACGACTGAATATTACAAGTAGCAATCTTAGGCGATTCAATCATGTTTTCGCTATATATTGCACATTATAGTTTAATTTAACTGTATTTTTTGTGTTACATTTTCGTAACGCGTCTAACTAATCCTAGAATAATGTACAATGGCAGATATTCTCTTTCTATTTAGCTGCCTCAATCCTAATTGTGTTATGTATCTTACATTAATTAAGGTATATTTGATGATATAGGTTTATTCTACACTGTAAAAAAAATTTTATGAAATTTTAAGAAAAATGTAGAAAGCAAATTTCATAAATGTTACAAAAAAGTGTTTCATGACAATTGTTAAACACTTTTCATGACATGTTATTAAATTTAAGGAAATTTTATTAAATTTAAGGAACTTTTATTAAATTTAATGAATTTTTATTAAATTTAAGAAACTCTTATTAAATTTAAGATATTTTTATTACCTATATATACAATAGAGGACAAAAATATATATACATGTGTACTGATATTATATAAATTATATACAGTGTGAAATATATAATTTATGTGAACTGTGGGTGTGTTCCAAAATGTTTATTTCTTGTCAATTTAACAAGTTAAAATAAAATTTCAGGTTAGCTTGTGGATTTGACAACCTAATACACCTACATTCCTTAGCTCTGTAATAAACTGTTTAAAACAATTTACTTAATTTATTATATGATATGTAAAAATATTAATATTATTTTTAATTATTATTAATAAAACCTGAGTCGAGCTAAAAATTCTTATTATTTTGTTTCTAATTTTTGAGGATGTTAATGACAACCGATTGATATAAAACAAATGTCTTCAGCTTCGTGAGATCAAAATGTGTCCAGAAATATGGTTATAAACTAATTTAAGGGTACATTTACATTCTTGACCTTAGCGTCGAGTCAAACAATTTTCTCCTTTTAAATCAATACGATCACAGTTTTTTTCTGGTTCATTTCGGATATTTGATCACACAAAAATTCCTCACTTAGTGATGCTGCAAATTCTGTTATTAAAAAAACACATGTATTTCAATAGGACCTTTGAGGTTAGCAACGTTGCCAAGTTTTCGCTCCTTCCGTGTTACTTTTACTATGCTCGTATGTATGTATAATTGGTAAAAGATTAATTTTATATGCTATTCATGTCTTTTTTATTAATTATTATTCGTAGCAACTAATCACGGCAGTGCTGGATTTTGCCGGATTTCAAGATTTCAACAGTCTGACGGAACGGAACAGCGATACGCTGTTTTAAGGGGATTGAAGTTTATTAAATTTAAGAAAATTTTCTTAAATTTCATATTTTTTATTAATCGATATTAAGATTTACGTTCCTTAAACTGTTTTAAGGAACAAAATTCTTAATTTTCAGTAACATTTATGAAATTTGCTTCCTACTTTTTTATTAAATTTCATGAACTTTTTTACAGTGTTTATATATAACTTATTTCCATTCGATTTTTTTAGTTAGTAATTATAGCTGTTTTATTTCTAGTTAGGAATTAACCAACACTTCCTTTCGGTTGTCAAAATTAGAGCACTGCCATATCACATGATCTAAAGTCCTTTATCGCAAGAATAGAAGTGTCGATTATGTTGATGCCAGCCAGATCGGTAGAGAGGTTATACCGGTCGGATCGAGAGAGATCAATGATAACAATAATGCCCCTGTTGAAGTTTTGGTTCTAATACCACGGTTGTTGAATTTCTTTATTGAAAATAAACTTTCAATTGCCCGCTCTCGACAAGTTTTAATTTGATTGTCTGTTTTGTGATTTTATTAAAAGTTTCTGTGATGTCTGTGAATGGTATTTTACGGAATCGACGTATCTTTCAGTTGTAGTTGCTTTTACTAACTGATCACTGGCACATAATTATTAAATGCAGGAACGAAATATCCTTATTAAGCTAATAATATCAATGCTGAGAACACCGGCAATAATACGTGCAGTTTCGAAAAACATAAGCAGGAGAATTTATTAACTCTTTATGGCCCAAGTGTGCACAATTTACATACGGCTTTCAGCATTGTTTTATGTATAAAATAACTTTTTTTTTTTAAATCGGACATCCATACCCTACATTTTTGGGAAATCCATGTCTATTGAGCATATGGCAGCCGCCATCTTGCAAAGATTGCGACGCATGTATAAAAAATACAATTAAATATAACATTTGATGTATTTTCCTTATATGTAACTAAATTTACAATCTTTTTTTTTTAATAATTGTCAGTATGTTTTTTCCCATACAGCACAGACGTTGCAAATATGTAACGGTTATGTCACAGGAATGTAAAAATGTCCGGCTTCATAACAGTTATATATCAGTAACGTATTTGGTATGCAACAAAACATTTTGTGCTGTCTGGGTTGTTTTGTTCTTTTGTAACTATGATCTTTAGGCGTGCTACGCTTTGCAAGTCTTTTGCAGTATTTCTTTAATTTTTGGTCAGTTAGTCTGTCTGTCAATCACTTGAGGCTCCTATACAATTTCGGATTGGTCACCTTCTCCTCTGATTGGATTCTCGCCTTTCGGAACCCAACCGCAGGAGATTGCTACCACTACATCGGAAGCAGAGCCAGAAAATTCCTGAACCTTATTAGCAAGTGCGGCAAAGAAATCAAAGAAAGCTTCATCTACATACATATAATTCATTATTGTTAATCTTTATAATTATTACTATATTTATTATGAAAGTATTAACTCTATAACAAATCCTTTGAATTTTAAATTTAATTCAGCGAAAATCTGTTAACTAAATTATTGTAATAACTATTACACTTTCGTACGACATGAGCAGAAGTTGTTAAAGTTCAGTCGCATCATTTAATTTATTTAATGAGCAGTAATGACCGATCTTTTTTCTGTATTCGTAATATCTAATGCAATTTGTAGGTCGAAGCCGTTAACTATATTTATTTATAAACATCTTGGAAGGTCAGAAGCCCGGTTTAAAACCAATTTAATTTTGTTAATTAATTTTATTATATTTCTCGATTTTTTGTGTCCGAAAATTGAAATGATTCAGTGATTCCTACAGGGCTCAAAATTGGATTGTTGTTGTAACAAGTATTTCTCTTCTAATTCCTGAAAAAGTCAGATAAAATGTTGTGCAAATGTACAAATTCTGTGAAAACCACGAATAAAATAGGTTATGCTAGCAAATGAGATGAAATTTGCTGAATATTTCCGAAAATGTCTTCAATTTACATGTGTCCAAATTTGAAAATGTCAAAAAATTGGTTGGATTCCAATCAAAGTTCTAAATCCTTAGGAAGAATGTTATGTTTAATTATATTTATATGACATATTTAATATAAATTAACAGTTAATTATAAATTAAACCTATTGGGTTTATAAAATAGAAAATGAATTTAAGAACTAATATTAGTCGTAAATTGATACAAAATTTTCTTCCATACATGTTTACCTACCTTAAGCGATTCAGTCTGAGCGAATAACAATAAGAACAGAATGCGAGTTAGTGGAGACTGACTTTCAGTAGAAAATCTATAAAAGGAAGAAATTCTTTCTAGCCTGAGGGTAATAAGTCATTATCCTCTTTACAAGCCGTGAAATTACGATGGTAATTTGAAACAAAAAGAAATAGAAAATATATATAGAAAAAATATCACAATGTATAACGGATAATGACCATTCACTTTTAAAGCATTTATGGAACTTACCAAGTTTCTTCAGACCTCAAAGAGTCCAATTTACACCAACGGTTGATAGTTATATTAAATTTAGATTTAAAATTATAAGTATATGATTGAAGTTAATCTATAAAATAAAATTTGCAGTAATTAATTGAAAAATAATTTAGTTTATAATTAAGTCATCACTATTTCCACCACAGCAATAATTTAGCAATAATTTATACACAAAGTCTCATTATTTGCATAGTTTCATTTCATCACTAGTATAACTCACAAGTCATAACCTAAATCTAGTAAATGTTTCATGAAAAACATTCGTGTATTTATATCATAAATAATGCTTTCAGACAATAATAAAATGGAGCTTGAAAAACCCTTTAAATTTAATTCTGAGATCGAATAGGTTCGACCTTGAAATGACCTTCCGATTATTTCGAAAATTACTTGTTTCACACAAAGGTTTCAGGATTTTTCCCGGGCAATTCAATGGCGACCCTTGAAGGTCATTTCAAGGTCAAAGTTGTTTTTTCAATGGGAAACCCTATTTTTTTTTGCTGCTTTAGAAAGAGCGAGAAGAAAATATTTCAGGCAAAACTTACAGAGTTCGAAAGGGATCAACGATGCCTCTGTTCGGGACCTTGGAGTCAAATTTGAAGGTTATTTCAGGATCAAATCTTAGTTTTTAAACGCAGATCCTTATTTTATTACTCCACATATGGAAAGAGCGGAGAATTTTTGTACTAGAATTTGTTCTGGATGACAGAACAAATACACTTCAGAAAATAGATTTGTATACTCTGTAACTTTCGGTATCATCTGTTAATTACTAGTATAACCTAACACAAACAACTATATGCACAACGTGTCAATATATACATTACTTATAAATATGTTTAAGAACAAGTTCACCTAAATTTATTTTGGTTTAATAATAAAAATCCTTTCGTTTGATGTAGAAATAAGAAAACGCTCATGGCTGTATTGCGAGTTGGGCACTTGACCTCGTGAGGTCCTGGCAATATTTATAATTTCGAAATTTCCCCGCAAATATTGTTGCAATAATAAGGATAAGAATAAGTGGCGGAAGTAGACACGGCTTAATGACTTTACATGTTTAGCTAATAAACTCTAGGTATTTTTTCCTAGCAGCTAAATAGGAAAGCACATCAATACATCTGAGCAAATGCCAATACTCAATCAGCGGAATCGAACGGTGAATCTCTATTTGGAACTCTCTATTAATGTACGTCTTTCTGTCTACGACTGTCTACTCCACGCTATGTTCCGTTGTATTTATTTTTCACAGCCTCTATGTATCTTTTTGCATTATCTTTTTCTCTTTCGTGAACTTGGCCGACACGAGGTCGTCGGCGCGATGGCCCGATAGTTGGCCGCGTGGAATGCATTAAGATGTACGTCTATTCGAAATGCATTTCTCCTAGAACGTGTCCGCTCAACGTTCTCCCGCGGTTGCATATCTCGCAACACTCGGCGTAAGAAGAAAAGGATGAAGAAACTGATGTTCTCTCACGTACTGTTCGTCATCTTCCTCATATAGCGATACAGGAACAATGGCCAGAGTAGGTATCTGGTAGTGCAGTCCATTGCACTTCTCGCCAACCGCAACCGACGTCGTTAAAAGAAAATTCTTTACGTCACGTAAAATGGAGAAACGCCAGCTTAAATAAGGAAATTCGATATATTGCACTCCCATTTTAGGGTAATTAAAGATTACTTAAAAAATCCACTTCTTTCAAATTGAAAATGTCAATTTTTTACGCCGCATTGTGGAGTTATTACCCAGCTGTAAAAGGCCGAAATTCAATTTGACTCTTGATTCACTACACAACGGGGCGAATTTTGACAATTCTCTACGGCCATCAGAAATGATCTTGTAACGCGTACCCGATGCAACAAATGTGTCTGTTTCTTGGTCTCAGGCACTGAACAATTTCATCGTATTCAGTTTTGTAATTCCCCATTCTCTTAGTCTGTCCATGTACTCCCTTCTTTTTATTTATTGCCTTAATTTCTACATCTCTCTCTTTCTCTTGCTCTCTCTACCAATCTCCGGTGATCCCTTTCATTATTCCTGTAATGTTCTTTGTCTCACGGACTGGACTTCCAGCACCGTTCCTCCCGTGTACGCGAAGGGCATTCGTGTATAAAGTGGGAGACCTCGACGGTTCGCACGCACAGGGTGGAGGCGCTTATACGATGGATAACGGGAATCGGTGGTCTACAGACCGGGGGACGCATTCGCGACCAGAAAGATTAAAAAACATTGTCCAATTTATAACCGTGACAATTGTATTATAGTGACTGCGTGGGTAAATCAACTTCGGCAGTATTCAATTGCTAATGTCATTTCAGTAGCTTCATTTTTTGTATCAATTTAATACATGGAGACAACAACATTCTTTCGGATAACATATGCCAATATGGTTACCACCTTTCGTGATTCGTATACGGGCTGTATCTAGATTGTACCATCAGTTACTAACAAAAGATGACAAACACGATTATACATATATGGCAATCTTAGATAATAAAATTCCAGTGCGTCGTATAAGTTATGTTCTGCCTTGAATACATTCCGCCATTTCATATCGAATAATGAAAATACCCAAGTGAAAAAATTTACTACAAATTGTATAATAAAAATATACAATTCATTGTATAAAAATTTACCCCAAAAATGATTCTATACAATTTGTATAAAAAATTTGTCAAGTGTGAATAAAAGTATTTAATGAAAAGTTACCATAGTTTATTTTTTCTTCAATTTTTATATAATTTTATTCAAAATTTTCAAACTATCAAAACATTGTTGGACGACTTGGAATTTCAATGCGGAATTGAAACGGATACGAAAACTTGAAAATTGCAATGGACCGAAACAAAAATCCCGAACATGATTCCCAATTTCGCTGACATTTCTTTGACAAGGTGGAAACACGGAGAAATCAACATGCACACAAGAAACTTCACTAAGGATTTTTAAAAAGATACCGTGAAAATCAATCTGTAACACTTCTTTGGATAGTTGATCCTCCACACGACGTTCACACAACATAAATCCTCCTTTAACCCAAGAAATCGCCAAACCTTCTGGAAATTTATCGGGCAAAATGATAACCAAATTTTAGACGCCGAAAAACACACTAGTTACACCGAAGGAAAATGGCATTTTATTTTGATTTGTGAAATTTATTTATTTTATAATTTAATTACTGCAATAATTAACATTTTTCCAATTTGACGTTTATATTTGGAGGTTTGAGTAAAACGAGTAAAACTGAAAGAAAATGCGCGCTCATCCAAAAAATCAACAAACCATAGCAACGCGTTACCAACCATCGAGTTGAACGAAACAGTTATCGCAAAATTTTCTGACAGTTTCGATCGAACCTATATTACGAGTATGTGCATATTAGAAAAATTAACGAAATCATAAAATGAATATATTTTAAAATGAAACTTTTGATTTCCTTCCGCTGTATCATGCATGTTTTTTTGCGTCAAGAATTTTATTTGATGACTTCCTGAATGAATGGAGGATTCGTATGGTGCGGAATCTGCAGAATTCATGTAAAGAAACCAGAAGTTACAGTAGGATCAACGATCGACAGAAGTCGTTTTATAAATGTGTAATGACGTTTTCTACGTGCATGTTTGTTCCTTCATGTCGTTGTCGTATTATAAAAGTGTCAGCAAAATTTTGTCTCATCTTCGAAATATCTTCATTGGTCCATTGTAACATCCATCTTTTCGAATCCCTTCCATATCCGCATTGAAATTCTAAGTCCTCTTACAATTTTGTATAGTTTAAGTTTGACATAATTTTTCATTATATAGAAATTTGTTCGACTTGACACATTTTGTATACAAATTGTATAGAATCACTTTTGGGGTAAAACTTGATACAGTAAATTGTATATTTTTTTTATACAATTTGTAATAAATTTTGTCACTTGGGAAGTTTTATTAAACTACGTTCTAAGTGCATCTGCTCGTGAATTTTTACTCTAATTTAAGAAATATCATCAACATTAATTAAACTGAATTATTGAAGTAGTAATATGATTTTTGGTTAGAACGTATCCAAAACTAAAACTTACATTTTCAATGTAGCATCAAAGCACAACATTTTGTAGACATGCAACTTGTTTGCTTAATTATTTTCTAGCTTCTGTAGTCATACCATGATCCTTTTCATGCTTTTTTTCTGCTTTTTCAGTTTTACAGCTTTTTATTGATGCTCATTAATAAATTACATATCTTTAGTTTTCATAGGCATTTCAATGTTTTGAAATTAAATACGTCTATATCCATGCCAGGCATTTCTTTTTAATCTAAAGAAGGGGAGATGCTTTAAGCACCATATAGGAATCATGGGGGATTTCTTCATATGTGAGGCTCACCTGCTAATCCGATACAAGCAAACCCACTAAACCGTAAAACTTTTTTTGACCGACGTGTTATGATAAATTCCATGTCAGGTATTATAAAAGGAATTTTTTATATCCAAAAATAACTTTCTCAAGAGTTGTTTTTATAAATTAGCAAATAAAAAAACTAATTATTTTTATAAAATTGATACCTAAAGTATTTCAACACAAACACAGTGATCAACTTCATATTATTTAACACATACATACAATGCCTAGACTATGTCTGTAATCACTGATATGTGCTATGTCAAAAAATATCCGGAATCGTATATATCTCTTACAAAGTCTATGCCATTCGAATATATTAAATAGAAAAAACTAAAATGACTTAGTTTTCGTAAGAGATGTCGATGTCTTTAATATGTCTATACATTTAAATTTAAATATAATTAACAATACATAAGCTTGCAATATGGTTTTCCTAATATTCCCACATACAAATAAATTGTCCAAACTATCCTTAAAATATCATATATATTACCATTCAAATAGTACAAGTGTGCAACATTCAAAATACTCTGGAAATATCTATATGTGTTATAATACAGAATATGTACAGAATATATCTGGAATGTTGCAAATGTCACCAGAATGTAAAATAACTGAAAATAAAACGTTCTGGAAATGTCTCTAAAATATCCCTGAGGTTATATATAAAGATTTCCCGAAAATCAATGTCTTAAATGAAATATCCTATCGATCCCTCGTTCCAAAAAAGATAAAGTTGGTTTTTTTCTTACGAAATTGCTAATTTTTAAAACAGTTTTTTCTTGAATTTTGGAAAATATCGCATACAAAATATTTCTGCTACAAAATAATACCTGTTCCTTTTCAAAAACTTAAAATGGAGACTTGTAAATAGCGCTCAAAGCGCTGATTTTGAATATTACTTTCTTGTTAGCCAACAGATAGAAGTTTCGTAAGCGCCAATTGCTACAGAACTCCAAATTTATTTTTGGGTCGTTGATTACAAATGTGAGGTTGTATTTTCGAAATTCAAAAAGGCGGATCCAATATGACGACGACATTTTCTTCCAAATGATCATTAAAGGGTTTTTGGACTCGCTGATACAAATATCAGGTCAACAAATGGAACTTTATGCAGGTCAGTGTTAGACAAATAATAACAATAATTTGAATTTGGTACCCCTGCGATGGCAACTGGTGATAATTGCATTAATTAAACATTTGAAGGTGGTTGAAATATTTTCATACGTCATCTGTCAAAATCCTTCCAATTCCCGAAAATCGACCTTTTTGAGAAAACATTTTTCAAAGAAAATGTTAAAAATTCCAACCGAAATGTTATTAATTCGAAATCATGTGAAAAATTCAGAAAAAATTACTGGGAATTTGGGAGAACATCCCTCATGTATATATATATATATATATATTTATATCACGTCAATGAATTTCGAAAATTTGACTTTATATTTGTAAACAGTGACCCTAAAGCATGAATTTCGAGTTGCCGATAAAATTCTACCCCTTGGATAACAAAGGTATATTATGCAAAATCCGCTCTTTGAGCGCCATGTGTGCTGTGCGTTTCGTTGGTGTCAATTTCAGACTAACTAAATAACTATTTTAAAAATTATCGATTTTTTTTAGAAAAAACCAGTCATATCTTTTTGGAACTATTTTGTTGAAAAAATTTCTAAAAGCTAACTTTTGCATATATAAAAAACATATTCAGACTTTCTTTCCTAGCTAGCAGAGCGAAATTTGAGTTAAAAATTTTTTTTCCTCATAGGGATAAGTGGAGTTCACTTTGCTTTTATTATTTAGTTTCGTTTAGTTCTTTGGAATCCAGGGCTAACTGAAGCGAATGACGTATTTAACTCACATTACAAATATGCGTAATTGGATTTAGGAAAGTTAAATTGCAAAAAAGCTAGAATTTAGCTTATAAGAGAAATTTGTTAGAAATTTTGTCAAAATCCACTAATAATGTCACATTGTTAAAAATGATAAGCCCATGTTCTTAAAATCAGAAGGTTTATAAAAAAACGATTCTACATTTGAAAAATATAAAGTGTTCGTATCGACTGATCATGGGCATAAAGAGAACATATTACACAAAAGCCTCGAGCTATCGAAGGATTGCTAAGCTAAGCAGCTCAGTCAGATTTCTAAGGAGCATTTCCAAAAGACTTTATTTACATGCTGACTTGCTCTTTCATATCCATTGACTACTGCTCTGGCGTTTATAATGATATAGGAACTATCTACGCTCAATAGACAGTAAGTTTTCTACATTTTTCTTAGCTTTTTTTTTTTATTGCAGGGCGTTCATATTAATAACAAAAATGCCCCTCATCAGTTCCTGCAGAAAAACACCAACCCATACAACATAGTTCTAGCATGCATCCGAAATGACATTTACTTATAATACTCCTACACAAAAGCATAATGTCTTTCCTATTAAAAATCGTAAAACTCATGGCCTAGAATATGTTCACTCCTAAAACACTAAAGAGATTTGTTAAAAAACGGTATTGTAAAGCGTTGTAACAGCTAGGATTTTTCCAATTATATATCAATCAATATAATAACATTTTTGAATATGGCGAACATATCATTGCTAAAACATGAAATTTGTTATTCACTATTAACAGCACTGACAAAATGTCTTCCCCATTAATTGTTTTAAATTAATTAAAATTTGTCATACATCCTCAAACGCTGTACTCAAATTGTTTGAAAGCCACTGGATTCGTTTTACTTTAATTTTTTAGCAAAGTAAAAAGTTTTGGAAATCATTGTTTGTACCACAAATCACTTTTTCTAATCTAAAAAGTTACTACAATTTGCTCGACAAATGAACACAGCTAAGTTAGATATAAAAAAATGAAAACAGAAATTTACAGATTAACTGCAACCTACGTATAGGAAAAATTGGCTTCTGCTTTGTAAATAGCTTGCACTAATAACCCTTTTGCTCTTTTTTTTCATATTAAAAATATTAATTATTGGAACATAATTTCAATTTGAAAAACTCCGTAGAAATTGTCTCCTCGGACAGTTCTACGATATGTTATTGGGGTCAATTTAAGATGAATTTCTATGTAATGACATTAAACTTCTTCGAATATTAATTTCGTCAAGAAGAACGTCCGCTAACGAACTACTCGTATCGCGTAATATTCCGGCTATGCATAGGTTGATACCTATATATTCCATTCCAAGCAATTTGCTCAATTAATTTCCTACACTCTACATTGAAACAGGGAAAAATTCACTACTTAAATCAGTGAATGAATAATCACTGCTGGGTCACAGAATTTGATCAAATTCACTGCATAAACAGGAAACCGGCAAACGAATTTCACGGTTTCGTGTTAAACTTTCATTGATTCGAGCAGTGATTGAATTTTATTTTCTCATGAAGCAACTTAATTTCACTGACGAAAACAGTGAAGTTTTACTACTTCTTAGTACATAGTTCCTTTTTCTCTATGGCAATCAGTGAGTATTCACTGAGAATCAGTGCATTTTCTCTGTTTCAAATGCGAGGGTATAGAAGTTAAAGCAAAAGAAAATTTCTTCTGTATTTCAACTATTATCTCATCCCACTTAATCACATTATGCACTCTAAAATCTTATAAGTGAAAACTCCAAAATCTGACTGAATAAAAGTATCATTTTTTCATCACTTGAACTAACAGTGGTCCAATTGCTACTTATTAATATAGTGGGATTTTGAAGTTTTCACATTCAGAAATTGTAGACAGCCATTGGATTTTAAAATATTTAAAATTAGGGGATTTAATTTTGGAGGATCGATAGAAAAACAGTTTGAGGAGGAGGATATTCGTGTATCGTTGTTTCCACGTTTTCTTTAGAATCCCCCAGTTTTAAAATACCGCTCCAGCTACTAGCAAGCTCATCATGAAGTAGAGAAAAACATTTGCTATTTTATAATGCATGGACCTATGGCTTTCAAAATATCTTGCTTTAATTTTTCAGTTTTTTGAGAAACCAATTCAGATCCAACTCCAGTGCGATTCTCACCCGAATGATTATCTTACGCAAGTAGATTATGTGGATGACGATGTAGAGCAACATCTTCATTGTCGTTTCTCAAGTTCAAACTCACAGAAGGCAAAGAAGAAAATGTATCATCTAATTCAGATGAACTCATGATTCCTAAAAATAATACACAGTTTTCTGTATAATTTAGGACTTAAAATCATTGAACAATCTGATAAATGATTTTAAAATGATGAGGTCTATAGTAAAGAAATATAGATTAAAGCCATAGAAATTAATTTTGGCATTGCGGACTAACATATTGCAGAATCAGATTAAGATCCTCATTGGTACATCTTGATCAGGTTAAAGCCTGAATTGTACATCTCTATCAGGGTTGAGTTTGAAGAGGACCCGTCAATATTAATTTTGGTTCATACGGTCTATATAAGAGTTTAAAAATATTCCTGTTAGGTTAAAGCCTATAGAGATACCGTAAACATGAATTTTAAATATTATGTATGTTCAGCGGTAAAATTATATTTCTACTAGGTCACAGCCTACAGCATGGCCATAAAATACATTGTAAATAATATGTTCAAACTATTTATATCACGCATAGAACCTGGATAAAAAGAGATACTATGAAGTGAAAATATGTTTAAGGATAAAAACGGTTCATGAGTGAATTCCTATAAGAAAACAAAAGAACCTAAATATTGTTATATTTTCTTTACGTTATCTGCAATAATCCTTTGCTCTTTTAGTCAATCCTCTCAACTCTAATCCTTTAATTCACTAAGGTCAATGACTAGCACACTGTGGATAACGTCAAATTAAATATTGGATACCCATATTTTGTGTCTTATATTACAGAATTATTTATAACAATTTTCTGTTTTAACGGAACCTGATTTTCGTCTATATACTTTATTATTATTTCTAACAACAAATTGAAGACTTATTTTTCGTTTGTTTTTGTAGAATCGATTGGGGCAGTCGTAAATTTTTCATAAACAAAAAAATACGGGTATTTTATTTTAAGCGAATATCCTACCGCCAATAGTTAGTTTGGTGTTATTTATGGTCTGCTATAGTCATGGGCCGAAGCGTATTTCACCCGCATTGTTTATTTATCATTTTAAACAGCAACGTTATGACTTTTAATAAAAAATTATACATAATTTAGTTTAGTCAGGTTTCATCTAAAACAACTTTTGAAAAATTGTTTATAACAAATTTTTATAAGCGATTCCAATAGTTATTTTGGCGCTTTGTAAGTTGTGCTAGGCATTGAAGGTCTTAATGGATTAATAAGAGTCCAATTTGCATTCTAGCGACGTTTTGCCATCACTATAGAGTCCGCGGAATATTTTCGTGAATTGCCTGGTTTCAGTAATCTAAGTATTTTTCAGTAATAGGGGTATACACTAAAAATTCGTTAGTGAACATGCAGGAGATTGAGAATTTCCGATAAAAACAACAATTTTATAAAATAATATTCAATCTACGTGATATTTTTATTACTTGCTCAAATGAAGACGTTTGAATTCATCCCTTCATTGAGTACAAATTACCAGCTTATGGTAATTTTGTAAAATTACGTATTAATTAGCAGCACAAAATAATTCCGTAATTACAATTCATAGGTTGCAACATTCGTATGATTTTAAATAGGATACGATGAAAATTGAGGATATCAAAACTAAATTCCCGGGAAAAAATGGATTATATACGGCTTTTGGCCGTATATAATTATATACAAAGCAGTTGATTATATACAATTATATATGCTAATATAAATTATATATGTTTATATAGGATTGTATATAATTATATATAATTGGATCTAATTGTATCAAAAATTGTATATAATTATATATAATTGTATATCATTCATTTTTTCCCTGGTTGTACAATAGCTATAATTTCTGAAACTATACATAATAAATTACAAAAACCTTTAAACTTATTTCCCTGATATATACGATTATATTATCGTACATATGAAAGAGTGTTTTTCGTTACTAAACTAATAATATTTGCATATAAAGTGAACACTTAGCATAAACAAAACTATTTTTCCTTACGATGGTCGTGAGACGACCGACAAGGTGAGGTTTTTTTCATCTTTTTAAAACTTTTTTGTAGGGCATGTTTCCACTCTATTGAATTACTGTTAAAAAAAATGAGCGTTGCGCCCGCTACAGTACAGATAGCAGGCCGATTTCTGAACGGGAGACTGCTGCTTTACCATCAGAGGGTAAATCCTCTGATGATAAAGTAGTTCGTCGACTGTATCGGTCTGGTTTTTCCGTAGTTTTCCCAGACCACTTGCAAATGCGATGCAGAGGATTCAAGTCGCTCTACGGTGCGCAGTATTGGGGGAAGTGGTTGTGGATGGGTGATGCCTTGTATTTGTCTAAAAGTATTGTCTTGTAATGTCTTCGATTGTTTGTTCAACCAATCCACCCGAGAACCGACTCGCGAATAGGCTAAAAATGTCATTAAAGCAGGGGATAATTCCTTTCCTTTATCCTTTTATATGTTTCTACTCGGGATCTTCTGTTTACTAAACTGTAATGTAATATTTGTTTTTTACGTAATTAGCAAAAGAACAATGCTGCTACCAACAACTCAGACTTCCATTTTGCTGATTCCTTTGTTGGAAGATGATCAGACAGATCACGTGTCCTCAATTAATGTTCAAATAGGGCAGTTAACAACGCACAATTGGTATATGTTCTTCTTTTACATTTTTTCGTTATAGCGCCAGCTTCCTAATATTCCTTTAATATAAAAACTTTTCAAGACATTTCTCAATAACGATCTCACTGACAAACCATAATTGTAATTCGTGAGTTTAATGACAAAATAGCCATTGTTCTATCGATGTATCGAATATACCAAATTGGTCTAAAAGGGAGCTCCCGACACACGAGGTCTCGGAGAAAAGAGGATGCTAATAACACTAAAGAACATTCGGCTAAAAGTCCTAATAAGATATTAACGCCTGCAAATACCAGCGTTCCGTGAAAACGTCGTTAAAAGGAATCGGGCCTAGAATCGATGACATTGTCGTCGGTTATTCTGAAAGGAAAACAAATTTCACTTGTCGTTAGCCCTTCCAATTATCGCTTGCTGAAATATTCGAGTTTGCGCATTTAGCACGTCAGGATGACTGACCGACTCAGAAAAGGGCTGATACGCATTGAAAACCGCAGCGACAATTCGGTAAAACGATAGCTCGAAGCGTTCGGCCAAGGTGGCCCATTAATGTGCATCAGATGTGTTCGAGGCGTATATCGGGCGCGAGTGTGCAAACGAGGATGATTCCTTTGCGAAATGACGCCAATAAGGCGGGTCGCGTTCTCATTACGCCTCGAAATCTGAGAAACTGGTCGCAATTACTGGGCACTCTCCCATCTCCGGAGGCACCAGGGGGACGGGGGCACCTTGCCCCCGAGAGTTCGGGGGGCCGGGGTACGCGTAACGGCCGTTATCTCCGATCAAAAGAATCACCGCCATCATTGTCTCGCATTGCCACTTACGCATTTTATTTTCTTCCTCGCGTACCTCAAAGGCACGCGATTTATAAAGAATTCGCGTTTTCGGCTGCGTGCCGCTGCAAACGTATAATTCGACAATTGCAGCGTTCTTCCTTTCTTACTCTCTTATTTATTCGTTTTTACGCCACCAATAAAAAACAACAAGACGATTCTTGCAAAATAACGACATTATATGCTCGAGTAGAAACGAATGCCATTGGCTGATTAACAACAAAGAATCTCATTTCGTTCATCGTCCCAGAAAGGCAAATCCTAATTAAGTAATGAACGGAGGAAGGAACTGGGTCGAAAGGGGTTAAAATTTACTTCTCGTTATGTGAATTACTCTCGGAAACAAATCACCATAATTGAAGAAAATATTAATGAACGAGATCGTTGATAAACGGTTATTTTCATGGTGCGCATGAGGAGGACGCAAAATTATTTTCTTGTAAAGTAATGGCAGACTTTTCGTGCAGCGTTATACGAGTAATTTGCTGATTAACGACAAAGAATCCTTTTCCGAGAACGATGGAAACAAGGTGCCGTGGCGGATAATTTCTGGTGATGAATCAACAGAATGATTCGCAAGCATATTTTTCCTTTCGTCTCGTTAACTGTAATACGTAAATACGGACGACGTTTGTATAAGAGAATAATTTATATTTTTTTAAAAACGAGCCAGAACTTGAAAAGAAACTGTGATGTGTTACGTTTTGTGTTGCTAACAGGACTGATTGAAGATTACGGCGGAGTGTCATTACAATTTAAAAATTAACTTGTTCTTGTAAAACGAGGCAATTTTCACCTTTTTATGACAAAAAGTACTTAACGATATTATTTCTCGAAAGCAAATAGAATTTGTCATGCAACTTGTTAAGGCGATTATATCTGACGAATTTAATTGAATTTTATAACACCGAGTATAACTGAAATAATGATATTTGTCAATCATATTGAAACCATAAGGTTACTTATTATCCGAAGAAAATTAAAGCATGAATTATAGCTTGTAATGATAATTGTAACAACAATATATGAAAAAAATTGGCAATCATTATTAGGTAATAATTTATTTGCAATAGAAAGTTTGCCTGAAGTGTCATATTCTTTCTATTCTTTCTTGAAAAGTGACATTTGCGCTCTATTGAGAGTGACATCCCAAGTGAAAAAATTGATTACAAATTGTATATTAACCCCTTCGCTGCGGCGAGAATTTCACAAAAAGTGCCCAAAATGCGGGAAAAAAAATTTGGTTAGATTTTACTGTAACTTGGTGTATAGGGATTTCTTAGGACGCCGATTACGAATTTGAAGTCAGATTTCGAAAATTTAAAATGGCGGATTCAATATTGCGGGCAAATTTTCTAAATACCAATCATTCCGCTGACACTTGTTACTCAGAGGTTTTCGGGGTCGCTGATTACGAATCTAAAGTTACATTTTTAGAAAATTCAAAATGGCGGATTCAATATGGCGGACGTCATAATAAAAATTCGAACTGATTACGAATCTTATATCAGTTTTTGCGTTACAATATTACGGCAATTTGTTATTCATTTGTAAATAATGCTGCTCGTGGCAGGTTGGCAATAGAAACACTCTCGTGATTATTTATAGAATATTTATACCGAATTTTGTATTTTTATCAAAAACTTCTTCGATTCTGCAGCTACAAATCTATATTTTTATTTCTTATAGATATTTTACAGAGTTTATTATCTATCCAGATTATTCCGTGTAAATTTCAAAATTTTGTTATGTACTCCTGAGTTATCGTGTTACATGTGGGAAAAAGCACTGATTTCTAAAGTTCAATATGTTACAGTTTTTATTTTAAAAACAATTTTAAACAAAAATGTATAAAAACAGAAAAAAATTGCACTTTGAAGACCTTTCTCCAACCTCCTCGTAGTAAAATGTGTAAGTACATATTGTATATCGAAGTTAACGGGGGAAGGCTAACATTAACTCGCGGTATTGGATCCGCCATTTTGAATTTTCAAAATATATCATCAGATTTGTAATCGGCGACCTCGAAAACCCCTGAGTAGCAAGTTTCAAACGATTTCATTAATTTTTAATGCATAAATTGACCTAATACGGCGACATAGCTCATGACAAAGATTTTTACAAAATTGTAAAAACAACATATTTTAAGAGTTTGTATCTTTTTTTTGACAACATGTTTTTGAAAAAGGACAACGGCATGTTGTTCGGTATACCTTAGGCTGGCTAGAAATGTTCAAGTTTTCAAATTGGATATATTATTGACTTCATTAGACTAATTTATGTCATGACAAAGATTTGCGTTTTTGCCGCAGTCAGAGAAAATTCCTAAATGACAAAGATGTTTGTCATCCGCAGCGAAGGGGTTAAAAATATACTATATACTATAATTTATTGCATACAGACTTGCGCCAAAAGTAATTCTACACATTTTGTGTGCAAAATGTGTCAAGTTTAACAAAATTGTATATGATGAAAAATTACTCACGTCTGCTTATTTTTTATTTAATTTGTTATCCAATTTAATTACAAATTTTCAAACTATACAAAATTATAGGATGATTTAGAATTTCAAAGTGAAAATGAAAGGGATACTAAACATCACGATGTATCGATGCAGAAGTCCCGAATATGATTTGGAATTTTGCTGACTTTTTTTGACACGACGGCATGGAGATACTAACACGCACACAGAAAACTTCATTGCAAAATTTCTAAAATGATTTACCAGAAATCAATTTGGACCATTTTTTTCGATCGCTGATCCTACATCAACTTCCTCCCATCGTCCAAGAAGTCACCAAACAAAATTCTTGAAACAGAAAAATATGAATATTACAGCGGAAGGATAAATCAAGAGTTTTATTTTTATTTATTAACTATAATCATTTTACGTTTTCTTAGAACTTTCTAATGTGCACATATTTTTGAGGTTCGATCGAGACTGTCACAAAATTTCAGGGTAATTGTTTCGTTCAAATCTGTGGTTGGTAACGTGGTTGCTATGGTTTGTTGATTTTTAAAATGAGCGAGAATTTTTTTTCGGTTACGCTCGGACCTCAAAATAAAATCACCAAACAAGAAAAAGTAATGAGATATATAAAATAAGTAAATTTCATAAAGCAAAATAAAATTTGTATCATTTTCTTCCGCGGTAATTAGTCGTTGTTAGGTATTTTGCGTTCACAATTTTATTTTTATTTCAGTTGATGAATTTCCTAATTGCGGTTAGTTTGGTGATTTATTGGGTGAAGGAAAGATTCATGTGATATGCAATTGTCGGAGGATCAAGGATCGAAAAAAGTGTTACAAATTGTTTTTCCTGTCAACTTTTTAAAAGTTTTCTGCGTGCGTGTTCGTATCTCCGTATCGTTGAGGCGCAGAAATTTCAGTGAAATTGGAAATCTTCAGGATTTTTGCATCAGTCCACTGTAATTTCCATGTTTTAATATTTCCATTTCCGCATTGAAATTTTAAGTCATCCTGGCATTTTTTGATAGTTTGAATTAAATTATATAAAAAGTAAAAAGAAATCAAATTAAGGTAATTAATTTCTCATTATATACAATTTTGTTCCGACTTGATATATTTTGTATACAAATTGTTCAGAATCACTTTTGGGGTTAATCTTGATACAATAAATTGTATATTTTTAGTATACAATAATATTATTAATAATTAGTATACAATAATTTAGTATACAATAGTATACAGTAATACATTTTTTCACTTGGGATACCTCACTCTTCTAGGAGTGAGTTTTTTTCGTTGAGTCTTGATGGAGTGAAATGTTACTCTTCATAGAGTGAAACTTTCACCCTTAACAATAGTGGCTCAACACTCAGATAGAATTTCAGAATCTCTTTAAGTAGTTACATGCAAATAGTAAAAAATTGGTTTTAAAAAAAGAGTCAATTTGGATCTATGCGCAATAGCTTTCAGATTCGTTTAAATTAGTAACTAAATAATTACTTCGCTTGACGCAATAAAGTTGATGAATTGAACTTGTCGATACACAGTTTTTCTCTTGGAATTTTTTTTTGAGAAATCTAGACGACCGATTTACAAGTTTGACATCTCATTTTGTTCGGTCCGTCACAGGCTACAGATCCATATTTTTCGTAGGGAGGAAAATTAAGTGGGAAGTTGCATTAATCTGGTTAAAACTAGATCGAATTTGAGCGCGCCTGGAGGGGGTTGTACATTGAATAAGTTAGAAGTTACATTGAATTTACAGTAATAGCCGTCGCATATTTCACGAGAGTTCTCGATATTTACAGATCTTCGTCGACCATTTGCAATCTTTTTCCTCGGTCTCTCTCGATGTTTGTCGATCATCATTAATTTTATTGGATCATTCTCGATTATGTTGTATCTTTCTCCTCGTTTCTTCATGATCCTTCGGGGTCTATGACGGTGGATCTTGATCTTTCCAGACTCTATCTCTATTCATATCGGTTGATCTTTGTCGATCATTCTCGATCTTTTTCGATCTTTCTCGACATTTCCCGATCTTTCTGGATGCATCCTGCCCTCTATCGAGGTATCTCGATGGTTATGGATCTCTTTTGATTACATCGTCCTGACGTCGAATAGAGTTCAGTGATGTGACAGAAAAGATACAAGAATCTACTCTGTCCAAGATGACCATTGAATAATTTCGTGAGTGACTACTCACGATTTATATTTATTTTTGACAATACCTCCAGCACTATCGCTGGCCTGTGAATGAAGATGGTAGGTTTTCGTGCTGTATGAGATGCCATTTGGTAGCAAAAATGATGATTCTATTCACCATTCAGTAGTTCGAATCGAATTGAACGCATTTGGTTGCGCGGACATGTTTTGATCGATGTATGATCTATTTCCTCCTTGAGAAGGAGCGGTTGATCTCGGTATTTGATACGATGATGGCATTTAGGTGGTTCGATAACGTATTGTATGAATGTCACGGTCTTAGCGATGAAATTTTATCTTAAATGAAGTTGAAACTTTATGAAGTTTAACATAATTTGATTTTCCATTAATTCTTCTAAGAGTTTTGATGCACGATTTTAGGCAGTTGTGTCTTCTCGCTTTGTTGATCATTTACAAGTATTTATAATATTGAGTGTGATAGTTTGGTCGTTTGTGTATGAATTTTAAGGTATGGCTAGTTATATTAAGGTATAGTTATATTATTATCGTAATGATTATTAACAAAAATAGTCAAAAGAGTGGCGTTAATCAAGTCATTTAAAGCTATTTTGTTCGGCTGATCTATCATTCCGGCTAACGCGTGATTAAAATAATTTCCTAAAATATACATTTTTAATTTTTAGAAGGTGTAACGCAATATTTAATCGCAAAGAACTATTGAATTAAATAATTTTATCAATGATTTAACTTAGCATCAAACGTTTACAGCAGTGCTGATGATTCTTTATGGGAGTAGCGCGAGGGTTTATCGACATTATATTTCTTATTTCCTAATATAATAAAAGAATACAACCTTGCATTCGCATATAATTCAATGATTAACGAATCTAAATAATGCTGTTGCGGAATCTCTTAACTTAACTCGAAATACATTAATATATCTATTCTGTGTACGCAGTTGTTTTGTACCTTTATCGCTGTGAATTTTACGGGTCGACGAACTAAATCAATATAGGTGAAATGAAAATTTTGATGAGGGATACTTTCGTAACACGAACGCGTTTCGTTCTTTCATATATATTGAATTTCGCAATCTTAATTTTATAAATAATTTTACTTATGCTTTGCGATTGTGCTATAGGAATGAACAATTCTCTTGATTCATTAGCAATTATTAATCTAAATACAGAAAGTAATATTCATAGTGTCCAGATATTGTCATATTGTCAGGTAAGTGTAATAAATATAGAAAACTATTAACAGAAATGTCCATATTGTTGATCACATAATTATTTCTTGACTTTAATATAGAACTTATTGAATTCAAATGGAGTTTAATAAATTGAATAAATCATTTGATTTAATGCAAGAAGCAATTTTTTCTAATCTATGTTATAATATAATTAAAGTAAAAGAATAATTTATATAAAATATAAAGAAATATTTTTTGAATCCTATTGCAATTATAGAAATTAAGTTAAAGAAATTTCGAATGAGTTTCGAAAAC
The DNA here is from genome assembly GCA_030407085.1 of Trichopria drosophilae. Classification (NCBI taxonomy): domain Eukaryota; kingdom Metazoa; phylum Arthropoda; class Insecta; order Hymenoptera; family Diapriidae; genus Trichopria; species Trichopria drosophilae. The sequence goes on along the minus strand of CM059583.1, from coordinate 10,975,995 downwards.
TTGTTGAGTGCACTTTGCCTAACGTGCATAATCAAGTGTGAAGTGAGTGACGCTGTTCAGGTGTAAGTGCAATAGGTGCATTTTTTGCTAATGTCCATACGGATTCTACACCTCTTTTCGAGAAGGTATAAAAGTGCAGAAAAATAGGGCTTACGTTGTCAGAAATGATTGTGGGAATCATAATTGTATATGAAAATACTATTCTGTGCATTGATTTTGGTTTATGTTAAAAATAATCGACTTCTCCTATCAATATAGTTTACATGTACCCTTTTTTGCATTCCTACTTCTACGTTTGTGTAAGTGACCAATATGGACAAAAATTTTCTTTATTACAATAATTATTATTTAGGGGCTTTCTACAAATAATATTATTCGATGCTGGCGAAGTGACATGAAACTATGGTATAAATAATTCGAATTGATCAAGTGGATTTTCCGTAATTTTAAGTATTATTATTGTTTTATATTTCAAAATATGCGCTAATTTTTATCCTTTTGTCCACTTTTGTCTACCAGAAAACAATCGATCAATGTGATAATCGATGCAACAATCAATCATTCTCTATTATCATTTCATCGTGTGTGGGAAGAATAGGATAGATTAATGACCTGTAGCTTCATTCATCAATGGGAAGATAAATAGGTCAAAAGTAGTATACTTTTCTCTAGCATAACTTCTCAGATTACCACATTTCAAGAATTGATTTCATTAAAAATTCTTATAAAGTAGATCCTACATTTCTCAAGGTAAAAATTTATTAGTCAATATCAGGAGAGACATGAAATCACTGTTATAAACTAGTCCATTGAACTGCAATTGATATTCCATTGCTTCAATTATTCGTATCAGGCAGAATTTTGCATGGGTCAAAGTAAAAATATTTTAATGTATGCAATGTATATAGAATTTATATTATATAGATTGTATGAATTTATTACAAAAAATTATGGTATACAATTTGTATAAAAATTCAATCCAAACTATAATGATTAATTTCAGATCTTGATAATGATCAACAAATAGAATGTTTAAAATTATTTCAATCTGTCGACCGTAGTGTTTAATATTTAAAAAATTTTTTGTATAGCAAGAACAAAAAAAAAAGAAACAAAAAAAACATATACGTTTAAACAATATAACAATTAAACGTATACAGACTTAGATTAAAAGGACATATTTAAAAAAATATATATTTCGACCTTTTTTTCCAGGTCCTATTCAGTATTTGATATATAACAAAAAGAAAAAGAGACAAATATTTAGAAACAAATCTCTTGGTATGTGTGTGTATGTGTGTTGTTTACCAAGGATAAAGAGATTTTGCAAGGTACCTACCCATCCAACCGCAATGATTTTGTGTTTGCTCTTTTTTGGATGATCAAAAAACAAATTTTTTAATATTTTATAGAAAGTTTGTTGATTTCTAGTGATTTATTTACAAACTCCAATAATTATTTCATACAAATAACATTTGTTTATACATATAGGAAAATATACATTACTTTGAAAATAATGTAGAGGAATTACATGTGGATTAAAACTGTACAGAAGATGGATAAAAAACATGTACGGACAAATTTCTAGATTATCGTTAAAAAGCCTTCTCCACATACCAGAAAAAATCTGCCTTAAAAACTGGACGAAAACTCATGAGGTTATGTGTTTTTTTAAATATTCCGGTTTATCAAAAAAATATGCATAAAATAGTTATATTTCCGATAAATAACTTTCAAAGTTTATTGTCCAGACACTATCTAGCACGTAAGTTTCTTAGCCAAAAACTGGCTAGAATGTAGGCGTAGTTTGTACCACGGAATAAGACGCAGCTATTGCTTTTTCTTAATTTCACTACCTAAATAGTGATCTCGAGAAATTAGGTAGCCAAGCCGTATTTACATTAGTTGGTACCAACTAACAAATTTTGCCAGATCCTACTATTTAGATAGTCAAACAAACTATTTCTTTTTTTTTCGTGTAGTTTCACGAATTACAGCGATCAAGGTCTATAATGTCATCCGAAGTAATGTAAAATTAAGATCTTAATTTCAATAAAAAATATTTCAATTGTGCAGTTTCAATGTACGACGAAACTTAATGTAACACAGATGAACGTTATTTTCTTTTAAACTGAACACGGATCGATAATTATTTGAATTTTCCACCATGTGACTCCATACAATTAATTCTTATATTATTAAACAACCCAATTCATTCTGAACTTATACTTTAAAAATAGAAATAAATATTTTTCTGTCTTAAAAAGATCAAAGGATATGATCATTGAAAAAATATCCAATATTGTGCGCCCGTTTATCTACCAATACACGACATGCTGTTTTGTGATTAAAATATGTAAACAAGTTAACCTATAATAATAATAATAAGTAAAAGGCATCTTGATCTGTAATTACTTGACCGTTACAAAAGGTTTTTCACCGTGATTGGATGACAAACCGGGTGGTCGGAAAGACATATCGGGAGACAAATGAAGAGGATGTTAAATGGAGGGACGGAAAGAGACGTGACTATTAGATCAAACCAACACTCGTAGAATTGTGTCGAGCGGTCCCATGGTGGAGGACTAATTGACAAACATTGACGGACATGTAGCTCGGCACACCAAAATGGGCTTCGTTTGCTGCTCCTCGATGAGCACGGTCCATGCAATGTCCTCTGCAGAATCCAGAAACCTTCCGGTCCATTTGTTAGCGAGCACCTACAACACTGACGGTAAACCTATTTACAGGTAGCCGTTCACGAATCACGATACGGGTTAGGAATTTCTCACTCTCTGTTAGGCCGATCTACGGAATATGTCAAATCGGAATATTACATACAGAACAGACGAATCGAATAAAACGTAACGCGATTACGAGCATGAGGGTGCATTTGATTAATGATTGAAAAATGTTAAATTCAAGTCAGGTCGACTTTCGTCGAGTGAAAGAAATCGGGGTGCCGACATGAATACGACAAATAATGGAGAAACTGTACTTTGATTCATTTTCATCTGTTGCAATGGAGGAACTCAACCGAAGCCAACATTCTATATTGGTTTAGTATTGTAATCTTAAAGCGTTTTTCAAACAATAGAGTTTACGTTTTTATATATCATTGCCGATATAAACTTTGAATGTACATTTTAAAAATATATTACCTGGTAATATGAATCATATTTTAATTCGTCATTCATTTTCTCTCAAGGTTGATGTATTACGGCTGCATCATTTCTGCAAAAAAAACTTACATTAAAATGTGCATTGGGAGAGTGCAAACCATTTCCATTATTCGCTTTTTTTCTGGCATCGATTTCACAAATAATAAATGAATAAGAATTAATCTATTGGAAGTTGAAAGTTTTGAAAACTTGACAGACGAAGTATAGGTTATTTTACCTCGAGAGACGAGAGTCCCGACTATTTTCGGTGAATGACGAGTTAATCATTCTTGGTAATAATAAAACGAATTTTTCCAGTGAAAATCTTCAGGTCCTGAACTAGACCACAAGTAGTCGAAAAATATATCCCATTTATTAAAACTTGGAATTTTGTTTTACCATCCTTTCGAAATGTTTGACAGCCAAAACGAAGAAAGTCCACTTAAAGACAATTTTGATTAGTACCAGACTAAATCGGCTGCAAATGACTTAATTGTCAATTTTAGAGCCACAAATGTATGTCTGAAATTCCATGATGAAATAATGCCTGAGTTGGGATAGATAAGCGGAAATATTGTCTCAAATTCTGAGATAATGATTTGAAGACCGATATTTTAAGACATGTAGTCTGAAAATATATGTTTAAAGTATTCATATAAGACAGTTAGAAGACACCTGAACACCCAGTGTAATTATCACTTTCACTACGATATAGACATAAATACATATATTCCGTTTAAAATATGCCGAGTTCCTATTCTCTTTTTACTGAACCTAGAAAAGCGATTTCCTCTAGTCATTCTTGCTTACAGTTTTCACTGTATAACCCGTTTATCGTCCTTGTTAACTTAGGCGTGACACTCACCTGGGGGGCATGAAATTAATGACACGATCAGTAGTGATTAAGTTATAACATAAACATTACTTGGGGTTAATGTTTGACAATTTGTCAAATTTTTTATCGAAACAATTAATGACATCTTCATAGCCTATGATTTATTATACCTGTACATAAAGAAAGAAATCCTAAGCTCTATTTGTACTGGTCATTTAATTGATGGCTGAAACCCTTATTGACATTACAACACGTAGTTCAGAGAAGTTAAAGATTTGTGAAAGTTGGAAATGTTTTTACTTTAAAACTTACATAAATATATATTAAATTAAATTTTTTAAATTTGGGTTACAAAAAACAAACTATTTTTTTTATTTATAAGTCATCAGTTACTTGCATTTTAAAACGTGGACATTTAAACAGAAGGAACGGATTTTGTAAAAATGAAATTGTGTTTTTACTATATGCATGTAGCTATAATTGTTTATAACTTTTGAAAAATTTATCATTTTTATATCTCCTTACAACTGTCTATTCAAAATCCAAAGAAATGAAACAAAAACCATAACAAAAATCTTTTGTTATATCTTTTAATCTCATTTTAATGGCCTAATTATAATGTGTGTAAACATTTATGTATGTACGTACAAAACTCAGATGCAAATTGCATGAATTCAGTAGATACGAAGGTAATAAAAACAATATCTTTTACATTTTTCATTTGCACACATTTGTAGAAATGAGAGTGTAAAAAAATAAGTTTGGAGGATTCTCCTCATTTCAAATCAATAAAACTTATTTTTTGCAATTTCTAAAATGTCGTAATCACAACGAAAATTCAGAATTAAATATAGGTCCGGTAAATTTATACCTTCAAATTATTATCCTGCGTGATTCAAAAGCTTAAAAAAATTAATTAGTTTCGATAAGCTTTTGCATTTCATTTCATTTGAAGATGAAAAAAGTCTTTGTTCCTCAATCTTTTTTGTTATTGTGTTTTGTATTGTACTTAAAATATAACGTTTTTATTATTTATTGAACAAAAAATATCCCTTCATGGATAATCTAATAAAAAATCGACATACTATATCTATCGGAAAAATGTTCAATGTTTCAGCAAAAAGTATCAATTTTATTATTAAAAAAAAACAGATTCCCAAACTTTGTGTATATCGATTTTTTCGAAATTCATAGATAAAATTTTCATTAAAAATAAAAAGTCCCTCCATGTTCTTAAGTTTTGAATATTAAAATTAAAGAGACAAAATTGAAGCAAATCCTGTAGTTGAAAATTCAACTAGGATGTCGGTATTCAATTTTTTAAACTAATTTCAATATTGGGGAGTGAAGACAATGCAAGAAGGATTTACCTTTTTTAATAGAATCTAAGAACTGCAAACAAATTGAAAGGAAAAATTGTTCAAAATTACACGGTTTATTTATATTTTTTTAAATAAAAATGGTTTTTCCAAAAGAAATATCGTATGTCGACTGTTTTCAGATTTTAATTTCTCTTAATTTTAAAATTTTATCGAGAAAAACATGGATTGGTGATTTTATTATTATTATTTTTTAGCGAAACATAAAAAGTTCATGTACGGCAGACAATATCTGAACACAAAAATATTGGGGTACTGGAATTTGTTATTATTCTTTAACAGTAAAATTGCGTTTTGCCAACAACAAATTGCTGAAAATTGTACTATTTATTTCTGTCTCTATAATTCAAACATTTTCAGACAAAATATAGAATGTCAATTTTTTTAGATTATCCCCCCCCTCCCCCATTAATATTAATATTTAAGATGGAAGCCATTGCAGGAGGATTTTTTAAAAATACATGACAAAAATTGAATATTTCAAAAAAAAAAAACGAAAATTACTAAAAACTTTGACCAACAGGGAGTTTTTCCATCTTAATATAACAAAATTGCGTTTTCACAACAAGCAATTGTTTGAACCCAAATAGTTCATTATTTTCATTCAGAATTTTTTAGAGGAAATATGTTATGTCGATTTTTTTAAACAAATTTTTGTATTTATCTAACCCTTTCTGTCATGTTTTTCTTTAAAAAAAAAACGTTATTCTTTAGAACACATGCTACATAAAGTATTGAAGGTTGTTGATTTCAAAATTCAGAATTCGAAAATTCGAAATGGCGGATCCATTAAATTCTTAACTTTGCGTCTACCATATTAGATCCCCCATTTTCAATTTTTTAAATCTGACCTCATATTCATAATCAGCGACCCCGAAAACCGTCAAGTAAGAAGTTTCAAGATAATGCATTTTTAATTTTGCGTCCGCCATATTGGCTCCGCCATTTTGAATTTTTTAAATCTGACTTCATATTAGTAATCACCTCCGAAGTTATGAAATAAAAGACTAACTGGAACTTCATTATTATTAAAATATTGCTACCAATAATTCTTGTTAAAAAATCCATGTTTTTTCAGATTCATTTGTTTATTAATATTTATTTATGTATCATGACATTTTAATATCAACTTTTGGTGTTTTAAGGGCTACTTACTTTATATGATGATGTAAAAATTTACGCAATAAAGTGTCAAAATTCGTTATTTTCCTTAAATATACTGTAATGTTGTAGGTGTTACTCCTGAGTAGCATAGTGACGCAAAGGGTTAAGACTGCAGTTCAAAATTTTCAAAAAATAGTGAAATCAGGTATGTCTGGAAAGGGTATCGAATTACAGTACTGTAATTGGAGGTGAAGTCATTTTTTACCGAGTTCTAAAAACGGCTGGGGAACAAAGTTCCGAAAATCAACACCCCGAAAGGCCAATCTTTCGATATAGCATAGTTCCAGCGTGCTTTTCTTCATTTGTTTTTGAAAATTCGGCGAAAAAAAAAGCAAATTAAAATACCTTTGACTTACGCAATATCCAAATTTTAGCCTTTCAGGGTTTTGATTTTCGCAACTTTGTTCCCCGGCCCTAAAAACACATTCTGCTGCCATATGTTTTTTACATAGAGCAGATGCGAGATGATTGGTATTTTGAGTTTTTACCTTTATATACTGGAAAAAAATGATATTTTCTTCAAATTTGATTTTTGTCTCCCTCTACAAAACACAATACTTTCCAATACAAATCCTAAACTCTGCACTGTGCCTCTAAAACGTTTTGAAAAGCCACAACCCATTAAAAATCACGAATGATTGAAATGCGACGATATAAAATATGGAATCTCTAAACCGTTTAGAAGAAGTATTGTGAGAAAAGATTAGAATATTCATAAATAATGAAAAAGAATTGAACGAAACTTCAAAGAGTCCCGACGGAATAATTGTTATCGGTAAAGCGAAAGCCTCGTTCCAAGTTATTCCTTACGGTATACCTCGGCAATATCGGGCGTGTCTCATCCTTTCGATAATCCCATGCAAATTGTCAAAGTTGGTACCATTAGAGGAAACTAATGCGATTCGTTTTAATTTTTTTTTTTTCAAGCGCCCTGAAACGCGGGAGAAGCGTACATTATCGATAGCTTTCGCGTTATAGACGGGAGATGACGTAAGCCCTCCGATTATTTATTAAATCGTAGAATCGAGAGACAGCGCCCGGCTGAATTTGCATATATCGAGCCTCGGCTTTGTATATATATGTATATATAAATACGTTTTATTCACGGTTTGTCTCGTGTCGTTTTGCATCGAAACCGAATTCCGTCATCGCGATCATTCGGCGGATCATTTGAACGAATAGAATTCGCGATCCGCACCCCAGGGGGTCTGCGAGATTTCTCGAATCGCGACATGATATAATTCTTATTCGAACCAAATTAAGTACGAATTAGCGAATGCTTATATGTGTCTTCGAGATAAGAGTTAATTACACGGGGAATTTGTATTTGTGCCATAAATACCGCTGTTTTGTAAGAGGAGAAGATATTTATGGGTTTTCGATTGCTTATATGAAAATTGAAATGGTTATTTTTCTTTTTGTAAAGTATAATTCAAAAAAAATTATTGCAGATTATTTTTTAATTAAACGATTCGAATAATACAGTTAAATAAATACAATGTCCGAAGTTTTAAATTTATTACAAATTTGCATAATTTTTCAATATAGAAACTTTCAATTTGAAGGTATTAATTAACGTGTTGTGATTTTGCTATTCACATGATGATTTAGATTTGATAAAAATGCGATCTTTAAAAAACAATACTTGAGCGGAAATGAAGAAATGTCTTTAAGTTGTCTTTAAATTCGAATTACGCAAAAACATTAATGAAGGAGGAAAATTAATCCATAAATTCAGGCGGTAATCATTTTTACTAATAAATAGAAAAACAACTAATTCAATAGTAAAATATAACTTATTCATTTTTGTTAAAAGGCATATTATAAAAATAAAGTAAAATTAGTAGAACTTCATTATTGAATTGTTTTCTTTATTATTAAAAATCAACACTAATTTAATTAGTCGCAGACGTTTACTCCATGATTAGAAAAGTATACATTCAGATTTGGAGAGTATTTTTACATGAAATTTGGTGAAATAAAGGAAGTCAATTCAATTATTTTATTGTCTGTATCATTTATTATAATAATATAAGAATGTAATAAATATTCATATAATATATGAATATTGAAACTTTCTTATAATTATAAGCTCAACATAATGGTCGAATTAAAAATTGATTATTTAATTACGGTAATCTTACAAAATAAATTCTCAACTACACTTTTATGTTTGTATTTATTAATTTTTTTTTTCGATAATTTTTTTTCCAAAATTGTATACAAACGTTTAGGAAGTTATGATTAGAGCATCATATATATGTTATCGACTTCTCTGAAATGTGTTAAATTTAGTCCATAGATGGCACTAGCATTTAACATTTCAAGCTAAAGCTACAAATGCCAGTAATTTTTAAACTCAAGATCTGACTTGGAATTTTTGGTTTGTCTTATATTAATTACATTCATTACTTAAGTATCAGGAATTTGTCGATAATCTGAAATTGTACGATATTATAACCGAAAATAGTATGATTTTTACGATAAAAATGTTATCCTACTCTATTTATTGTTGTCATTTTTGTAAAACCCCATATATTTTAAAAACTACTGCTTACTTTCTTTTCTTTTCTATATGTAATTTTATGTAGTAATAATAACTTATCAAACACATGCATTTTTAAAATTTGAATAAAAATATACTCAACACACATTTCGGTTTTCAAGTAATTTTAATTTTCATAAAGAAATACATGTATTTACTTCTAACATAAGTTTTTATGTTTTTATTTTAAAGGTTTCTTTGTTTTAGTAACTGTGACTTTTTAAAAAATATCTCTTTATCTTCTTTTAATAAACTGCCAAAATTAACTTTATTTTCTCTCCAAAGGGGTTTGCTGCATATATCTTTGCAGAAAAACTGTTTTTCACACCAATCATTGTTCAACAACTTCAATGGTGGATTCAATATGACTGAGGAATTTTTTAATTTTATCTGATTTGCTTAAAACTAATCAATCGGAGGTTTTTGTGACAATTTGATGTCTGTTATCAAAATATCAAAATGACGAATCCAGCAATTCCAGGATTCCAGCACTGTTTTTGTTTATACTTCTAACAGCTAGATTAACACTTTGAAATTGTCGAAATGTCTTCAAATTTGTTATTAACGACTCCATAATTCTCCGAGTACTAAATTTGGTTTTAAGTCACTCGGAATTATGTTCAAAAATTATTTCGTTTCTGGAAATAAAAGATTTTTGTATATTAGTATTTAGAAATGTTAAAAATTGTTCACAAATATATTTATTAATATTTTTTTTAAATTACAGAAATCCTAACATATACCACTGAAAAATGGTTTTTAATATTATTTGGAAAGATGGTATTGTGGAGAACCATCCCACTCTCCCAGCTTAACCCTTTAAGTCCCAAATGTGCATAATTTGCACACGGGTTTCAGCATCCTTTTATTTATACGATAAAAATTTGTAAAACATGGAAACTAATATATCCAACTATTTTTAAGGTCGCTCTTTTGACTAGTGCTACTGAAATTTTCCAGAAAAAATATTGTAAAAAACGACGAAATTTTTCATCCACAAATTTTTTTAAATGCATTTTTGATACCGGTTTCAGATTACCTTTAAACCTATCAGAAATGTATTCCTGATTGTTTTACTTCAAAATTATACATTCACATATTTTGATTTATTTCGTTTGTCATTTCAAAATGGAGACTGAACGTTGAAAATTTTTGAAATTGCTATTATTTCGGATGTGCTAAAAAAAGTGTAAGTAAAAAATCGCATTTCTTTCAACTTTTTTGTAAAAAAAAATGTGGTTAACGTCATTTCTCTAAAACTTCAGTAGCACCAATCGAAAGAGAGACCTCAAAACTTGTCGGATATGTAGATGCTTCCATTTTTTAAAAATTTGAATTGTATAAATAAAACGATGATGAAATCCGGATACAAATTATTCACATTTGGGACTTAAAGGGTTAAGTCAGTGAAATTGGAAACAGTGTTATGGCCACTATTTGGAAACAGTGACTCTTCTTTCACTAAAAATGAGTGGATATTTACTGATTCACAATGAGTTTCACCATTTGATATTGCGAGAGCAGAGTTAAAGGAAATGTATCATTGCGATTCGCGAAGAATGAAATTGACAGTCGCCAACTTTTGGCCTTTCTTCAAAGAATTTTGCTCCAACAAATTAAATGTTAAACAAAATTCGATTAGGAATACATTTATTAAATATTGCTTTATTTTGTTTTTAGCATTCTTATAAGAAAACAGTTACTTGACATTGCGAAAATGTAAAAGTGATGAAAATATAAGTTGAACGCAACAAATGAAATTATGATGTACTTGAAAAAATGTCACACAGTTAATTTCTACGTTCTAAAGAAACTCACAGATATTACATCATGTCATAGCTTCATGAAGAAATGATTAGCACGTCTTGAATATGTTATAAAATTAATTCATTTATTTAAGATGAAGAATCTATTTAATAAATAACCTTATTTTTAACTTATTTTTCAAACATCAGCTGGCATATATTGCAGTGAAATGCAAACAGTGATAAACGTGTTAGGCATATTGATTTTCTATAATAAAAAACTTTACATTCTCTAATTAACAATTTATCAGTAAAACATGGAAAGTTTTCACACGTTGCATGAATCTTTACGCATATTACATGGGCGTTAAAGGGTCAAAGTCCATTATATATCTATTATGTATAGTAAGTACTTACATCATAAATTGATAAAATATTACTATTTTCTATCCAGAATAAGAATTTTACAAAATATGAATTTACTGTACTGCATAGCAATTCCTTGAAATGTACGTTCGGATATCACACGCTACCTGAAAGTATTAGTTTCGTAATTAAAATGATTAATTTAATACAAATTCTCATTGCCGAAGTTAAAAACGCTCCAAAGATCCCAACACTACGATAAATTATTCGTAAATAATCACCTACTTGAAACGCATAAAAATGAACATCAGAATAAAAAACGAGCGTCTATTCGATAAAAATTCGCGTCTTATCCAAAATTGGAATAAAAAATATGCAAACAAAATTATGCGACCTCTGCCTCGTACGCTCCATCAAAAATGTTTATGGCGCGCAGGATCGGTGCAGATGGAATTATTAATATGCCAGTAAACTCGTCCTTAATACATCAAAAAACACAAAGAAAAACAAAGATTCCAGCAAGTATTTTAAACGATTCGCATTCTAGATCTCTATCACAATACCCCTGACATAAATTGTATCACAATTAGGTTTTTTCCGCATCCTTGATCTTCATTATTGTATTCACGTGGGGCCCCCTCCGGAGAAGACGTTTCCCGAGCGTCACTCGATACCATCAATCATACGTCTTAATTGCCAGACAAACGAAAGCTGCATCTTCCACATCTCGTGCAGGCATCTTCTGGAGAACAAAACGTTTTAACAAAATTTTAATGTGTGACCATATCTTCACTGCTAACTATAATTTTTGTCCTACAACAATATTTATTCTTAGATTGGGAAATTTTTTATTATTCTAAAATGTCTTTTATTTACATATTTGTTCGATATACAATGCAAAAGAATATTTCTAAAAAACCGATTTTGACCATTACCTAGTACAGAATTCTTGATTCTATTGGTTTTCTAGATTGTTATACAACATTACATTTTCTCAGATGCCCAAAAAAGCTGTGTCATAGTTGGAACTGCTTACTATTTAATTACTATTTCCAACTATTTCAATATTTCCGTGAACATAGTGTACTTTATTCTACGGAAAACGTTTACTTAATATCAGTAATTATGTTGAATCTATTTTCCTCATATTTACGCTTAAAAAAGACATACTCAGAACCTTTACAAAAGTCGATAAAAACTGGACAGGAACTAGAAAAATGTCCAGACAGCTTTTAGGTTATCTTTAAGATTAGGTTAACACGTATAACATTATCTAAATTCTGTGATTAAAACTAAAGACAAGTTTTTGTTTATTGGTATTAAAGATTCTGAGTAATTTTATGCATAAACATAAACGAAACTATCCACAGTTTTCCAATAAAAGATTTCTAAATAATAGCCACGAAATTGTTACATTATATATGGAAAACTGTCCCATTACTACCCGAAAACTAACCAATATACACGATTGTTAACCAAAAACTGGCGAATATATTTGACGCAGTCAGTATATTAAGCCATCATGTGTAGTTTCTTATATTTTTCAGCAGCTTTATTTTATGTAAAGGGATCTAAATAAATGTTGTACGTGAATTTAAATGAACTTCAGTAATTTATTATTTGATTATTTGATTTTTCTAAAAATGAATCAATGAAAAAGATATAAATATGATTATTTCAAAAAAAAAATAAATTTTTAGATCGTATTTTTAAAATTTGCATAACAATATCTTAAAAAAAAAGAAAAAAGCATCATAATTGACAGATCAAAAAATGGTTGGGAAAATCATCAAGGTTTCATTTATCTATAATTAATGGAAATACTATATCTTTAATTAAATTTTGATAGTATTTATTAATGCACGCTGAATTTCTATAAAAATTTTTCCCAAATTTGAAAAACTAATAAAGTTTTCAAGAAAAGTTGAAATATTGTTAAAAAATAATTTGCAGCAGTTTTCCGAAAGAATAAAACTATTGAACTTCTTTCTTTGAGCTGTTTTGGATATTTTTGATATTTTTGGTAATGTTTTTTTTCTGCTAGGGTGTTCTGTATGTAAGTTAAGGTAGTTACACCCTGGGATATAGCATGTTTCGGGAAAAAATTTAATACCGTTTCCAAGAAATTAATTTTCATTGTTAATGTTATTGTTAACGAGAGAAACCACTTCTGTCCTTTTAAAAAATGACTCCTATAAAAATAATTTGTTAACCAAATTTCTTTTTTATTTTGATAGTAAAGAATTTTTTAAAAATGAATGAATAATAACGAGCTACAGCTTATTTTTTCGACAAACGGATTTTCTACGAATTTACGGTACGATTTTTCCAAATTTATGAAGCTATCGTCAAACATCTATTTCTTTAAACAAAAGTATTACTTTTAACATTTTCTGAATACTTTTATTGATCAGGTAAAAAGTTTTGAAAAATTCGTTCGATGTAGAGGTAAAATTCATTCATTTTTAAAATAGTTTCATCTGGCGATAAAAAGAAAATTTGTCATTAAAAAAAGTTGTTTAAAAAATAATTTCTGCAGGTCTCAATATTTTTTTAGAACAAACACACTTTCTCTTCAACAATGTCATTATTAGTGAAAATTAAATGCTTGCAAACTTTGTTAAATATTTGTAAAATATTTTCTATTTTAAAGGTAAAGTTTACAGTAACTAGCTGTAAATCATAAATTTATCCTACAATAATGTTATATACGACGGCAATTACTGGTGTTAAAATAAATTTTATTATTCAGTTTGTAAAAATTGATAAAAAATATTGTTTTGTAATTTATATATCCCGAATAAACATTTACCTACGGGTCGGATCAGGAACGGATCCGGAAGCATTAGCACAGATCCGATCCAGATCCGAATGCCTCATCTGAACCTGATCCGGATGTAACGCAACCCCAGATACGTGTCGGGTCCGGGTCCCGCAGGTCAGAAAGCTCTATCCGATCCTGATCTGTTTCAAATCGGGCTTTTAATTATAATTCCTTATATACATATACATAAAAACTTTTATGTGGGGTCTATACAGCTAGGTGACAAATACCATACGGGTTTTCCGAGAACCTTGTTTACCGACAAATCTCCGTCCTATATACATAGTGTATTAGGATGAGGTTAAAAAGTTTTTGAGCGCTATTTCGTAATTTCGGATTCATTACTGCGAAATTTGGCATTATATATGTAGTCACAAAACAAATTTCGGAAAGATTGATTGAGAATTGGCAGAGAAAAACGTGCCACAAAAAATGATCGACGAATAGGTTATGACGACAAGTAAATGAAATGACAAGTTTTTTTTTTCTTTCAGGCTTTCTCCTCCAATTCTCAATCAATCCTTTAATTTGTTTTGTGACTACATATAATGCTAACTTTTGTAGTCGTAGTATATGAAGTTTGTATAGTTATCTAGTGGATTTTGATAACATTTTAGGGTAGAATTTGACGTTATCGACCGAGCCACCTGAGAGTTCCCTCAACCACCATTACAAAAAAAAACCGAATAATTTGTCAATTTCTCAACCAGATCTGAATATATATATTTCAATTTCATGGTGGTTGACAAGATTCTCGAAAAAAAGTCTTGTCATTTCAAGATTATCTCAAAAGCGTATATATGTTAGTGAAATATGTAAGAACATTGCTTTATTCGCCTTGGTCGGTGTCCCGCTTCCGCGCCATCTGTGGTCTGGGTTTCTCGATGTGTATACTGTATGTTTTTTGGGTCGCTGAATCCGAATCCGAAGTCCATTTAACTCTATCACGTCAGGTTTTTGACATAATCTCAAAAAAATACCTATAATTCGATCCTAAAATGTGAAAATAAGATAAAATACTTTAACAACATTTTCTTTTTACGTAAAACCTTTTAAAATTGTGCAATTGAGAGTCGACCTGAAAAGTTACGGGCCTATAAAAATTAATTTCAATACAAATCGTTTCCAATATAGCATCCTAAATGACGCATTGGTAAGCATTCATGATTTTTTAACTCGTGTACCTTCAATTGTAACAAAAAAGTTCAGAATCACTCGAAAAGTACGTCTAAATTTTTTCAAATATTTTTGAGCCATTTTACATTTTTCGAAAAACGGCGAAATCCAAAAAATCTAAAATCGTCTTAACAAATTTTGTAAAAATTCAGATGTATTTTTCGAGTGATTCGGAACATTTTATGTTGAGTAACATTTTTTCTTAAAGTTGACGGTACTCGAGTTAAAATATCATGAATGATTGCAATTATTATTTTTTGAGATTGTGTCAAAAACCTGACAAGGATATAGTGTTAAATGGACTTCGGTGTCGGATTCAGCGACCCAAAAAACATACAGTACATAAGGAGAAACCCAGGCCGAAACAAAATTTTTTTTTTGGTTGGCTGTGTTGTTAATAAAAAGTTGGTAATATTAATACGAAAAACTGATTTTATATTTGCGTACCAGAATCACATGAAACAAATTCCATTTCTTCAGAATTATCCTTATTACTATCCGTATAATTACTCTGATCATTTTTTCTTTTCAATCTATGTTTTTGAACTCTTTGACGAATTTTCTGGCGTCGTTTCAATTCCTTATTCATTTTGTACAAATATTCTTCAAAATATATATTTTTAAGGTTATGTTACCCGTACGATAGATATCCAAATACGAGCCGGATCAGGAACATATCTGGGTCCCCTTACTTATTGGAAAAAGTTAGATATAGCCAAATCCGGATCGGATCCGGAACGGCCCCCGATGGCCGGACCTCCGGGTTACGGATCTGACACGGATCTGCGGTAGCGTTACAATCCTGATCCGGTCCGAAGCTTTTAATGAGGGACAGCTCCGGAAATGTTTATTCGGGATGTTGTTTGTTTTTAAGTCTAATATCTGTACTTATTTTTTTACTCAATTCAATGTAGTTTGTCAGTGGTTAATTCTTGATTAATTTTCATCAAATAATAGTATTATCCTATCATCAACATCAAGTTATAATACATGGTCTGACCTCTAATAAATATGCATATTTTTCAAATGATCCTTTCATTAGCAATTATACACTTTTCGTCATAAGTTAGTCAAATTATGAATATTTTATGAAGTTTAATGTTTAACTAATTTTGATTAATTTGAAAATTTACATTTACAGTAATCTAGATTAAGTATGAAAATTTATGTTAAAAAGTTAGTTTGCCTTATCAGGCAGGATTCCCTATTTTATCCGGGTTGTAACATCAATAGTTTCAATTTCTACTTAAATTGTTTCATCCTCTTTCATTACATCGTTAAATTTTATTTGAAGTCATTTTTAGTTAAAATATAAAAATGCTTTTTAATTTTTCAAATTGTTGAAGTTTTACTGTTCTCACCTAAGATTATCCTACTGTTATTTGGAATATTTTTGTAGGTCATGCTACATAAAATTTATGAAATGTGATTGTAAAAATATTGCTTGAAATAATGAATATAAAATAATTAATAAATTTAAAAAGAACTTTGAATTAGAATAAATTTTATTGTATAATCTAGATCTTTTTTAGAATTCATTCCCTGTAAATCTGGTTCAAAATGTACATATTTTTTATAGATTTCACTTAAATATATTTTATGTTTTGGAAAAGTTATGTATGCAAAAATAGCACAGTTTTAAACAACAATAGCGACATATTTGATATTTATTACTATTTCAGATCAAAGCTACTTTTTTCTTTGTTATAAAAGAAATAACTAATATTTATCCCAATAATCTTCAGCAGTTTATATAGAGTTATTCTTTATATAACGGTGTAAACATAAATGCTTTTTATAACTAATAACTTCAGGACACATGCTTAAGTTATTAAACATATTAGTATGTTACGTTAATTACTTGGCACCATTTTTTAGTAACGACAAAAATTACAGAATTTCAATTTAATAGTGTATTTTTTTATTAGTAGATATTTATTAGCAGAATAATAAATTTTTCTTCGCAACATTTAATAAGAGTTATTTCCTTATCTCTTCTTCGAAGCCTGGAAGAACTAGCAGTTTCATCGGTGTCAATTATTTGTGCTGTACTCAGTTGAACTTTTCAATAGGTAAGAAAAGGCAGTCTTGTACAAGTGCATTTATTAGCCATGAAGTAAAGGTCACTACATTAGTTCCGTTATGGTAAATTAACATAATTTTCGAAAAAAATACAGAGGTTCAAGATGCGTAATCAGTTTTAAAGTTCGATGTACGCTTGAAGAGAGAGAGAGAGCTCGATTCACCCGTCAATTCACGTCCCAGACGCGTTAATAGGTATTAGAAATTTATCGGAATGCAAACTATGCTTAGGCGTTCTCATAATTAAAATTAATTAAATCCTATAAATTACCGAAAAAAAGTGATTTTGTGAAAGTGAACGCCTTAATTGAAAAGTGTTTTTTCGATGTTTACATACAAGGGTTAGAACGTTTCAACTCGGCGTATGCGATGGCATGTGCCTTGGCAGCATTTTAGAGACGAGACGAGCCAAGGATGAAGAAGAGGATGCCGACGAAAAACGGCGGCGTTTTTTCTTACGTAACCGTATATAGTAGCAGTAATGGGAGAAGCAAGTGTGTACAATAGTGCCCAGACAGTGTTCGAATCCGGGAATCATTTTCGAAAAGGTGCGCAGCGGTTGGTCCGTTTTAACGGTACACACTCGAAAGTGGCGTTCATAATTGTATACTAAAAGGCATTGCGACACGCATTATTTGTTCGACCCGATTGCACAAGCGAAAATAGTGCCTTGCGCGCCGATATTAATCGAGCTCGGAAATGAATTACGATAATGATTAAAACGAATGAATAATGCTCGGGAAGGAGCTCAGTCGAATGACTGTATGCAATTTCAAAGCTTTTTGCGAATTGTCCAGGGAAGGTTCTTCGATACTCGTTATTCATCTGGTTTTTCATGGTGCAGTTAACTAAAAAACCATTTTAAATTAATCGCTTTTATGTAATTTTCAAAATATTAAAGGTATTCTGAAGTATTCTGGTATTCGCAATCATTTTGGGTTTCCTTTCCATACCTGGCCATACGTGAATGGATTGCTTTCGCATAATAATATAGTAATCGACGTATCACACACTTTTTAAAGTCTTCCAGAACTCATTCCACGGATATATCCTAAAAGGATAATCGCGATCGTAGTTCTAATTCTTTAAAAAATGAACACTTAATGAACTTCTTAATATATGATGGACTTCTTTGATTCCATTTCGAATCGTCTGTTTTTTGGTATGGTGATCCATTGTCTTAAGATCTGAGCTTATTCAAGAGATAGCTGGTTGGATTTCAATCTAAAAATATAATAGAATATTTACTTCAAATGCTTCCTAATGCGATGGACGATAACTATGATGAGAGGTTGTGTATTTCTACGATATATAAATGTAAGATAACAAATTTTTTTACTAATTAGTTCGAAAACACACAAATCAAAATTTCAAGGATCTGAAAGTCAATACGTAAGTTTGCTTGAACATTTCATGATATCCCGAAAAGTTCTTAAAAAATACTTTTCAACGACACTCGAACTAGCCAAATTCGCTATTATAAAACTATTAACAAATTTGTTATACTCGAATTTTAAGAGACTTTTTTGAAACAATTTGAATTGGAGATTGCTAACGTATAAAAATATTTTATTTTTCCTAAAGAAAATAAAGCTTCTCGACGTACAAAAAGTAATAGAAAAGACAAAATTTTTCTAAAAAAAATTAACGACTTCTGAAGTAAAAGAGATTATTTAAAATTCTGTTCTTTTCTGACTCTTGTGCGAAAAGTCTCTTGTTTGTTTTTTTAGTTATCAGTGTGATCAGATCGAGGTAGAAAAAAACACGAATTAACGTTTCTAAATAAATAAACAAATGAAGAACGCAATCATTACAACATTTTATAAAATATATACAAAAATAACGAAGATAAACAATTCAGAATCAAACCTTTCAACAATTTTTAGTCCCACAATGAAAATTGTAAAAAATTATTTCAGTTAAAATTGTTCCGTCTTACGATAAGTTTTTCAACATTCAAAATGGCAAATTCAATATTACAAGAAAAAAGTAAGAATTCCTTGCTCGAGAAATGGGTACACGGAATCCCGGGAGCCGAACTATGAAATTTTGAACTATGGTATACTATGATATATGAACTATGAATTTGCTCGAAAACTGCCGAAAAGCGATATTTCTCATATTCAATTTTTGAGGCTAGATTCGTCTTATTTCAACGAAGGTTTCTACTCATATATTATACATGTTTATAAAAAAGGGGTTCGTGGATGTTCTTGACAAGCCGTGGGTCATTTCCGATGTAATTGTGCGCGTAGAATCCCAACCCGAAGTCATAATTGGTCCGTCAGGTCCATTTTGCTATGTTTCACGTTACGTACAGGATGCAACTATTTTTTTTGCCTTCTGTACTATTTGCATCTTTCAGTACCACCTTTAAGCTTCAAAATGGGGCTTTATTCGATCACCTACGATTTTTTCTTACAGAGTTGCAGCCATTTTGAAATCACGGGATATATCCCATTAATGTCATGAGTATATTCTTTAAATACTTGAAACCATATATTTTTTAGTGTAACTTCATTTAAAAATTTTTACTGATGATATTTAGCGTTGCCAAATACGAATTTGAAGTCAAGATACTAATTTTTTAATTCAAGAAGGCGGATTCAAAATGGCTAAATAAACAATAAAGCATAAAAAAATTATTAAACAATTTTTCATTACATACAGAACAATCACACTATTTAAACGTGTTTTCAGTGATAAATATCCACATTTTATATAGTTTATTACATTTGTTTAGGTTTCTTGATATTGAATTTCACCACGAGCTTGTTCTCCAAGGGCAATTTAAGTTAAATTTGTTTACATGTATATCGTAATTTTAAACTGGCGTATCTTGGTGAAGAAAAGTCGCAATGGAATTCTGGGCCTCGCATATTAAAGAAAAAGAGTAGTACCGTAGTATAGTAGTCAAATATCTCAAAATTCTGACATGATGTGCAACTTCTGACTTTTGATCAGGATTTTACGCACAAAATTACGTCGGAAATGACCCACAGCTTCCCAACAACAAAACCTTGTTGACCTTGTTATTGATAAAAAACACATTGATAATTTTTATGCATCGTTCGTCATTACAAACAATTTAACACAATAATTCAAATAAATATTAATTGCTTTATATTCACACGTCTGTTATCGAAGCAATGAAGAACAAATTTGCACTAACATTCAGTTATAATCAACCGACAAAAAATCGAAATGAATTACAAAAAGGTGTACGAAATTTCCTAACCTTACTAACTTTTTATCCACCTTATTGGATCCTCCATTTTAATTAATAACGGGTAAGATTATAGCCTATTAACAAAAAAAAAACAGAGTTATAGTAGTATACTATACTGTAGTATAAAACATAGTCCTTTTTGTGGGGGATTTTCTATATTTCCAATTTTTCATCCGTCATATTAACTCCACAATTGATATTAGAATCTCTTAGCTTCCAGCAATGAATCTCGAGTATCAGTAGTATGAATTACCAAATTAGACTATCAAATATAATAAGATAATAAGAGCTGACTTGTGTTTAAGAAGGTTTCACAGTCTCCACCAGTGATGAAATAATTTTTCAGCAGATAGCTGAGGAGAGACCGCTGAACAATAGCCGCGACATTTGTAACAAAAATTTGTTAGAATTTGTATAATAAAAACATCAATTTCTTTTATAAATATTTAGTGATTCTACACAATTTGTGTACAAAATATGACAAGCTTGAACAAAATTATATGCAATGAAAAATTACTTTTTTTGTTCAATTTTTATACTTATACAACTTAGTTCAAATTTTTTCAAACTATCACAAATTGTCGGACGACTTAAAATTTCAATCCGGAAATGGAAGAGATTCGAAAACATGCATATTACAATGGATCCATGCCGAAATCTCAATAATGACTCCGAATTTCGCTGACATTTTTGTGACCCGGTGACGACATACAGAAAAAAACCTGCATCAGTCATTTTTATGTTTTCGTATCCCTTCCGTTACCGCACATTGAAATTTTAAATCATTCTACACTGTTTTGATAGTTTGTAGAATTTGAACTAAATTTTATCAAAATTGAACAAAAAACAAACGACGGTAAGTGATTTTTCATAATATACAATTTTTGTCAAACTGTATACATTTTGTACACCAATATTGCACAGCACTTTTGGGGTACATCTTAATACAAAAAAAATTATATATTTTATTATACATTTTGTAATCAACTTTTTCACTTGGGCTATGATGGAATGGATTAAACATGTGAGTATATTTAAGGATTACTCAATTTCTGTCCGATTTTGAACGAATGTATAGAACCTAACAATTTTTAGAAAAATTTAACGATCCAAGAAAAATCATGTTAAGCAGAAATTATCTTGAATTCACAGACAGAAATATACTCTATTGTAGGTGAAGCAAATATGCTACACCCTTTTTTATTATCATCAATCACTGGAGCATAAAAAGGCCTATAACAATCGGCTCTGGAGTTTCTACATTCGATGAAATCATTGGAGAAGAGACGATTTTCCCCGCAAGCGCTCGTGCGAGTAGTGTACACAGAATCGTTTTTGCTCCTTGGAACATAGTTTCGATATAGTGAAAAAGTGCAGAGGACAGAATTAATTAGTATCGGAAGGAATCCAGTACGATCCTCGGCTTGTATACTGCAGGTTCGTTGGCCGTTTGGCCCCCGACCGAGCACTGGTTTCTCTATCTCTCTATTATCGCCCTCTTTTCTCTGGTATGGCTTGGACTTGGAGGAGCGAGTTTTTTGTCGCCCCATTGTGTCAGCCGTCTGCCTCTTGTCGCATTGTGCGCACTCATCAGCGCATTCATTCATCCCGATGGCATTGTCTCTCGACTGTCCTCGCTTAAGGCTCTCTTACTGACCCTCTGTGCATTCTATTTCGCATTAGTACATACAGCTTCATAAATGCGCCTTTTTGTTCGACAGTGCGATTTTCATTGCTTCGCTTTAAAATGTACCGTTCGACGAAGTAATCGTGCGTAATATCGTTGTCTTTTGTGATGCTCGATAGATTTTTGCCCTCTGATACTTTACTTTAATGCGAAACAATCAAATGCTTGTTACAAGAAATTACCTTATTTTTATTTATTATTTCTGTAACTTTTTTTAATAATCTGGCCATTGTAGTAAAATATCTTCTTTATCAAAATTAGTAATCAATTTTCTTTGAATTAAATTGGTAGTGATAAAGCAAGTTGGTCTCATTTATTCCCAAGTAGCAAAGAGACACAAATATTTTGGGTTTTTCGCAAAAATTTTTGCGTTAGAAATCATTTAGGACCTACGGTTGTAAATAAAAAATTTTTTTTTTACCTGGTTAAAATCGATAGGGGTCAGTGTACTTTAGACACTCGAAAAGAAGACTACTTTTGGAATTTTTTTTTTTAAACTATAAATATTCATATAAAAGTGGCTTGGTTTATAAAATAAATTTTAACATATATAGAAAATTAGTTTTATTCATATTTTATTGACTTTTCAGAAAAAGATTGGGATCGTGAGGCAGCTCAAGAAAAGCTTAATAAAAAAATCAAAGTGGTTCAGATGCAGTAAGACAACAGCTACACAATGACAGTCGGGTATTAAGTTCTGATAAAAAGAAAACAAAATGACGGATAAAAAAAGAATATTTTTGAGGAAATCTTTTGTTTTTTTTTTTGGCAAATTTAAGTGGCCTACAATTTATGAAAATCGGTTGATTAGTTTTTTAGATACGATGAAGGTAGATTTTAAAAACGTTGTTTTGAGAAAATCGCGTTTAAAGTTTTTTAAAACGCGCAGGTAGATGAAATAAGGTACTGATGTTCAGGTAAAACAAAATAAATAGAATACCGGGATTTTCTTGATATTTTTATACAATATTTCTGGAGATATATTCTTACAAATTCTGCATGAAAAAAAATACAAAATTTTTATTGAAAAATGTCAAAAAAGTGACTAAGTATAGACAGAGCCCTTAACCCTTTTCATGCCAAACACCGCTAATACAAACAAAAGCCGCCATATTGGATCGACCATTTTGAATTTTGACATCCTGGGTCGCTTAAATTTTAGTTGTGGTTATTATTCCACAGCATCCAGACGCTTGTACCGATCCGACAACGGGAACATAATTAGCCAATACATTAAACAAATAAAAAAATAAAAAAAGTTTTTTTTGTAAATTAGCTGCTTTTTTTGAAATTTTGAAAAAATCAAACGTCATAGAACAAAACTGATAGCAGATTTGAAAAGTACGGATAAAACTACGTCAGAAAATATGGTTTTGAAATTTTTTTGCTTATTATTACACAGAGAAATTTTCACTTGAATATCATAAAATAATTGTGGCCTTTTGGTATGAAAAGGGTCAAAGTTATTTAGAGGTCTCGTAAAGAACGAAATTTTGTCAGGATATCGATGTAAAATATATTCGAAAAGAGACTTAATTGAAAGCTGACCGATATTTTAGTACACTGTAATTTATTTTGTACCATTTTAAACATTTTACAATGTCCTAATTCTTCATTTCACCTATTAACGCGTGAAATTAGATTTCCTTAACTTTCATTTCAATGAAGTATATACTATCAAAATCGAACTCCAAAAAATTTCAGAGAGTTTTTTAACAGGACGCAACTGGAAAATTGTAATTTTGCTATGTTCCAGTCTTTTTATGCGATGATAATCTTTATTGTCGCATTCACGAAAATTTGCTGAATTTACACTAATATTGTCTTTTTACTACCTCAAGAATACACTTCCATTTAATCTAAATTTTTCTGAGTTTCGTGCATATACATGCAATTATAAAAATGTTGTGGAATATCTCATATACCACCCCCAACATATTCTATAAATAATCTAGGTATGTCAGTCTGCTATCAGGCAGAATTTCTAATACTTGCCAGTATACTTTTTACAAATTCCAGAATCTGCTACAAATTCATATCAAATTATATTAAAAATCAATTCTTTCAAGCGCAAGTTATTAAACAAGAGATATTTATTAGAGTAGTTATTTATTAGTTAGTTAAAGTTAAACAAATTTTTTAAGAAAGCCTTAAAAAAGATGTGCAACTTTTGATCAATTCTTTTTTGTTACTAATTATCCGTGCAACTAGTTTATATCAAAACAGGAAAAAGAAGATTACATGTAATTTCAGTATTTAGATATATTTAAAATATTGTTAAAAGTAAGTTTTGGATATACATGTGTTATTGTGTTAAAACTTTGAATATAGTAACGGAGTAAATTCGATAATCATGTTATGTACATGATAAATATTTTGGAAGTTTTATAACATCTCAGATGATAATTTGATGCCAGAGTTTTGTTGTGCGAACAGCTTTCGTAGTTTTTTTATAAAAATTATGATTTTTGGTTAATGTTTACTTTCGGTATTATAAGATTTGTACTAAAATTTTCTAAAGTTTTGGTAATTCTCAAAAGAAAAAAACTTTTCACTTAAGAAAAACCTGTACTTTAAATACTCTATGCGATACTAAACACTAAACATAGACAATTGATTGGCTTTAAACATAACTTCTAGAATATTACCCGGGACTGAACGCACTTCATTGAGTTTCGTGTCCTAAATAAAATTATTACAGTCCAATATAAAAATCACTTCTGTAATTTCTCATGAAATGCTTTTATATTTCAATGCATTAAATATCTGCTACAGAACAATTCATGTATCTAAGAAGTTTATCTCAACGCTGACAATGCCGACCTAGAATATTTTCAAATAAGCTTGACAGAACTCGAACTGGTTAAACCTTAAAATAAAGATAGTGTCTAAACGACTCGGAAATTACTGATCGCATATATTGATCCAGAGACTGTATCGGTGATCTAAGTCCATTGATTGATTGTAGACACACGTTTCAAGTCAAATATATTATCCAAGCCTCTCTTCTAAGATCTGTAGTTTAAAGTAGAATATATCAATAGCATACGTCAATAATATTTGATGAATCACTATTGGAGGTAATCGATACATCGGAAAATATTACATCTACAGACAGGTTTTATAGTACTATTGTTATGCGAACAAATTTAAACAGTTAAAAAAATTGACAGACACAAGATTAATATTTAACTGCGTTGTATTTTCTTGTGAAAGTTAATATCCACAAATAACCACGTAATGACACCAATTTTATTAGAACTATACAGAACAAAACTATGGTAATCCTGAAATATTATTAAGAAACATTGACATTTCAAGAGGTTGATGATCGAATATGATGAAACTGGTTGATTTATCAAAGAGATTTAGATTTTATATTAAATTACAACTATATTTATGCACTTTATTTAAATCATAAACTGTGGGTCCAGAGAGCCAAAAACTACGTATAAAACTTATTAAATCATACTATAACTTGCAAGTTATTCTTACGTTACCAATTCCAGGTTGGGTGTACATATATTTTATAAATTTATAAATAATTTTTAAGATGCTTTAAGGGCATTTAACCATTTCGTGCCAAAGTGTACGTTTTGTCCGTCAACGTTCAACGACGTATTACTATATTTTTTCAGCCCCTGAAAAAGTCGCCAAAGCCGTAGTCCATTATTTTCGAGGTCGCTACATCGATTTATGCCGATTAGGAAACGGAAAAACAATGTCTTACCCCCCATTTTCTTCAATTATAAATTAAAAAAAAAGGTAGTTTTAAAGCTACTTTTTTCAAATCTTTTTTTTTTCGAATTTTACGAAAAAATACTGAAAAAAATTTCGAATTCTTTAAAATCAGAATATGCCATAATAAATGGCTGTATTAAAATAACATATGTATGGCCAAAATTGTTCTATTTATGGGCAAATCCACAGAACTTTTGACTTTCATGTTATTTTAAGATTCACGTAAATAAGCTGTACAGAAATATTTATAAAACATTACTATTTACTAAAAAGGATATGCTTTTCAAGGTACAGTTATTTATTTTGCATGATAGTTGATTAAAAAACCAAAGGAAACACTGTCTGTAACTTTTGGAACGTGTATTCTTTTCATTTGAAAATCATGTCGTTGATTAATGGTACTTTATAAAAGCCAAAGATACTTGAAAATAAGTGTGCCTATCGCCTAATAAGAATGACATGCGTCCAAAGTCGCGTGCAGAAGATTTATGAAAATGGAATTTTCGTTAATTTCTAACAACAACTTTTGGAATAAACAATATTATGGCTCCATACCTTTGGGAATTTTTCGTTGACGATATAATAAGTGACGTATTCCAAGGAATAAGGTGTGCCTTGTCTCATCTCATTTCTGTGCCTATTACAACCTATAGCCTTCGTGCGTAACTGTTGTTGAAAAATGACACTTTTGTCAGGCACACGAACTATACACAATTAAATGCCTCGATTATTGGCGTAATTTATTGTTTTAGGTGTCATAATAATACTCTGAATTTGTTCCAGAAATAAAATACGATGTTCAGGGATAAAACAAGACATGAAATTATCTCTTTGACACAAACTCCTTTCTTTACACGGAAAAATGCTGAAATTTGTTATGCGCGTGTTTTATTGGTAACTGATCATAAATAAGTTGACAAATATTAAAAATGTAAGATGGTAGATACAATATGGCCGACCAAATTCCTAAAAAGTTGCTTGAACCAGCTGAAACTGTGTATTCGGGGTCGCTCATCGGTCGAGATTCGCTATAGCTTTGCTCCAGAAATAATGAAAATGTAACTTTGTTTTTCATCTCCCTTGCTTCATCTTTTCCAGTTAAAATTGAATAAATATGGTACTAATGACAACTTACGTTATACCTATTTAAAATTTTTTTTCAGGATAGCCGGGATTGTAATGCCTTAAATCGACTTAAATAAATGTTTGCTGCTAAAATTTGTATATTATGCACCTAAAAGCAAAAAGAAAGAAAACCCCCGAATACCCAATTTGAGCTTGTGTGAGTAACTTCTTACAAATTCGGTCGTCCATATTGAATTTGCCATCTTGAATTCTAAATATCGGTTGACGGATTCGTGACCAGTAACTTAAAAAACCCCGAGTAACAAATTTCATCTGTTTTCCGCGTACAGAAATATGTTTGGTTCGAAGATATAATTTTAGGTCTAGTTTTACCTGACTGCGCTGGAACAATCCTTTAAAAGTCGTAACGTGTCGTTTTTTTTACATTTTATATGTTTGGGAGTGGCCTCAGGTTGATTTTAAATTTGTGCTACCGAAAAAAAAATGTTTTTCTTAAAGCTTAAAGTTAAAAGTTCTGTGGATTTACCCTTATATGTCCCAAGGATGGTCACTTGGTAAGACCACAATTAAAAAACATCTGAATGTCCAAAATGCAAGTCTTCGAACTTGCCCAATATCTCCACTAATTATGCCATCGTCACAGCAACCTAAAATATAAAATCGATCAGGAACAATTGCAACCCACTGTTCGACCCAATGTGTTAGTATTGGTTCGGCAATCCCGTCTCGTAGATTGCTCTCGTGTGAAACAAGTGAGCGCCCTCCTCGTGACTGCAGGAACGACGCCAAGGTTCAGACATGTGGGTAAGGCTGGAACGCAAATCCCATTTGCGGATTTAATATTGTTTATTTAACCCAATATCCGGCAGCTTATACAATCAAGCGTCATTACAGACGGCGGCGCAGCACCACCGCGTAATACCGGGTTGTCGCTGCTCGGTGCGGTAATTGTATTTTCATCCTAGCAGGAGACTGTGTTCGGGGAGTTTCGGAGTAGATGCCCGATGTTCGTGTTGTTGGCAAATTTGAGCATCTTGGGCCTTTTCACGTGTGAGCCCTGCTGAATCGCCCAAAAGACAAGGGGCGACCCTTCGCGTCTTCGGGCAACCCCCCTCAGGAACTCTCTGATTCGCGAGACAATATCCGCGCCGATATTGCATGGGTTCCCGTACGTAATTCACTCGGGAAATGCGATTGTTTCGCTGCCCTCGATGACAAATGCGTTTCGTCGCTCGCCACGGGGGGAAACTTCGGTCGAACTTGACGTTTCTCCCATCGAGACGCTATTCGTTCCGACAACCTCGATTTCGTATTAACTCTAGAAGAGTTTATTTCCGAAACGATTTCACAAGGAAACTGGATTTATTCCATTTTTAGCATTTATTTAGCATTTATTTACTTAGAGGTCGGCCTTATTTTTTATTATATTAGCCAATCCGTAGATAAAGTTATGCTCTCAAATGCTAAAGGAAGATGCGGATCTTCTATAAATGGGAATTTATTTTATGACGATTTTCAACTTTTATCCAATTCATTAAAACTTGGGTAAGTTAAACGATTTTTTGTATAATCATAAGATATTATGGCTCAACGTCTTTATTTCATATGACAACTACAGTAGCTCTCCTCTTAAGTCATCTTCCCTTAATATGCTCCCCGTAAGTAATATATTTTGCTCCTCCTAAGTCATAATTTTATAGGTTATAAATCCTGATGCGTTCCCCAATCACGCGTTCTGTTTAACGGTAGCTCGCTTAACGTTTTGTATAATGTATGTAACTAACAAATGCACCAAAAGTACGAGAAAATTACATTGCAAAACCATTGAAATTGAATGTCATGAAATATGACTTAAGGGGAGATGCCGCCATCTTGCTTGCCCCGACTGTATGACTTAAGGGGAGCAATACTGTACTCACACGACATAATACAACACGCCAATTGACCACACGACAAAATATCACATGGACAAATAACCATAATAAAAAATATCAATGGGACAAGAAACCAGCTCAATAAAAAATTGAACAATACACAACGAATTCCATGGGATGTATGACAAATGTTCGAACGAAAAAATGTTCGATCGTATATTTTACACGAGTCAAAAGTCTAAATTACATTGGTCGAACATTTTTTCGTTCGAACATTTATCATACATCCATTCCATGTCAGTCTTTTGTCGCCGTCGTTTTGGCCCCGCCACGCACAGTGTGGCTTTTTGGACAAAAATGTTCAATCCAAACAGTTGTAAATGGAACGTAATAATTTTATTTTGTAAATTCGTATAAAAATATACCTGATATCATGTCACTGTTACTTCTTTGATAAATGAGGCATTTGTCCCAGTAACTGGACCCACGCGCTTTTTTAAAATAAAAATAGTCAATTCTGCACGGATTGTTGTTACATATTTAAATTTTAATATTGGATTTAATTCTGGAATTTTTGCCAGTTATTAATTTTAAAATTTAAATTATAAGTTTTTATATTCGGGTTTTTAATTTCTAGTGTGCATAGATAAAAGTCTTTCTTTGACGTTAACAATTACATTTATTTCAATAAGTACAGGATGTATTCGTTAATATTTGTTGATATCGGATATATTTTTATATACTTTTAAATACATGAGTTAAATTAAATTCAAAGTAATGGGGGGACTGGATCTGGATGGGTGATCCTTGTGTTTGTCTAAAAGTATTGTCTTGTAATGTCTTTGAATGTCTGTCCGACCAATCCACCCGAGAGCCGACCCACGAATACGCTCAAAATGTCATTAAAGCGGGGGATAATTCCTTTCCTTTATCCTTTATCCTATACTTTTAAATACCTGTATACGCAGTGACATGATATCGGGTATATTTTTATACGAATTTACAAACAAAAGATTATTACGATCCGTTTATATCTGTCTAGATTGAAGATTTTTGTCGAAAAAAAGGCCATATGCGTCCACTTTTTGGGAAAAGTACCTTATTTATCAAAATATCTGCTGTGCCTTGATGTCGGATATATTTTTATACACGTTTACAAACAGAATTGGCTGGATTTGCCATTTTTAAATTAAAAAAAGGTGCATGAGTCCAGTTACTGGGACAAATGTCTCGTGTATCAAGAAAGTCGCAATGACATGATATTGGGTATATTTTTATACGAATTGGCAAAAAAAAAATTAAAATCTGTTTAGAACTGTTTGGATTGAAGATTTTTGTCCAAAAAGCCACACTGTCCGCCGTTTTGGCGCCGGATGTTTTGGCTCCGCCGTTTTGGCGTCAGTCTATTTGACCCCGGTTTTTGTTGCGAGAATTATTTTAGATCAAACATCCTATAGTGAAATGGGAGAAGCAGAGAAATGGGAATGTCACGAGAATAACCTAACCTCACCAGCCATAACTCTGTCTACCCCTAATAATCCCTAAAAGTATATGCGTGCCCTAAAACTATCCTAACCTAACCAGTCAGAACTCTAATAATAATTCACTGAGACATATTAGTCTGGCACACGATGTCTTTGAGTTGGCTTCAAGACGTCCTTTCGACGGAATTGTACCATTGATACACGTCGCGCAATCTATACTTAGACGTCCCAAAGCTGACCTACTAACGACCCCATACCTATCAGATGTTGTTATTCGGACGTTTTTAAAGTTGCGTTCTACTATATGGCATTCAAACGTGTTTCTTTCTTTTCCTCCAAAGAATTGAAATGTAGCCGAATCCTGCCCCATTTTTCTACATATCTTTGGCTTCAACATTTACTCCAAGACTTTAAGAAAATACAAGTCATTTTCTTGAATTAATAATATAATATTTAACTTCCTAAGTTTTATGAACCTGTTTACTAATACGATACTATCTACTAATCATCCTTTGTCCACTACTGGATGTTTTGACGAGTAACACATCGACAAGAGACCCTACACTCGTTATCTTGTTTGATCTTATCCATGCATAAGACATGCGCAATTTTACAGTAACGAGTTTTTTTTTTGACCCATAAATTTTCCAACATTCTTATCGAGATTCGACATCTCGCAAATTGAACCGCGACAGTACACATTAAACGGTACACGGTTTATTTTTGTCTAAACGCCATCGTCGGGCTTCGACGACTTTTACGAGGTGTCGCTTATCGCGCTGGAGTACGGGATCATCGGCGGTGTATATACGCATCTCCCGATTCATGAAGTCGTATATAAATTGTCCCCCTACCGGTTGGCGATGCACTTTATGAGTTCCGAGATTTAATGCCGATCGCACTTAACGGTGATTCAATTATAGAAAAACAACTGCGAATCGAGTAGTAGAGATAATGCACTTGCCCGACCGAACTCTGCCTCGCCGAGTGCACGTAATCTGCGTTTACTACGCATCTGATTGCAGATTACGCAATAATTTATGGCCTATTTATTGGATGTGTTTTCAGACGAATGAGTGGTATAATAATTCACTAATCGGTTGCGAGTTAACGCTCGAGATTTTCTCCGAGAAAATAAGTGCTTAGGGCAATTTTGCAAAAGTGCGCAAATTTGCTACAAGAAAGATTTTTTTAAATTGTTGAATTCATGATCATTATTCGATCATAAGTTATTTCTCAATACTACGTTATTATATATTCTGAATCCACAGGTAGAGAAATATTACACGTCAAGTTATTAAGACTAATTAAATCAAAATAAAAAGAAATGACAACCATATACGCGATTAGCTTAGAATTTAATATCGACAATGCGATGGTATGTTGATGATAGCACCCAGCATCTACTCAACTAAAATTAATACTATTATAACCATACAAATACTTAGTATCGGAAATGTAAGACTCGTTGCCTCGTGTGCAGGTGTGAAAATTGGCAGTTTCTTCGGGAAAGTTATTAGGCGGTTGAAAGAAAAATCGAAGATAATCTTACTTGCTAAAGTAAAGGTATTACGTTTAGTTGCGGCGATTCGTCGTGATTAAATGCCAAGCTCGATTTTGCTGTGTGCATCAGCTGGTTTGGTCGAGCCGCGGAAGTTGCCTCGTACTTGTTAGATTGGCATGCGAGCTACGGGCGTAACTAATAACAGGCTTACGCCAAGGTAAAGTTCGTTCTCGAGTCGTATCTTGGGGCGTCGTCAGTCAGCTTCTTTAAAGTCCGGGGAAAATATGAAAAATTGCTTTCTTCGATTTGCCTCCCTCCGAATCGCACTACGGTGCGCTTTGGAACGGGCCAATCGCGTTTATGCATAAAACGCCCACCTTGATTTCATCGGCACAAAGAGAACAAACTCCAAATCAAATAATCTCGTTTTCCCGTTTGACTTTGACACAGAGTTGTACTTTACAACTGAATAGTTTCATTAACCTAAAAATTGAATTCTGTATTCATTGCTAATAACTTATTTACTAGCGTCGATAAATAATTTCGAAAGCATAAGGGTGTAATCAATAACATCCAGGAATATTTCATCACTAATGCCAGATTTTTTAATATTTGGGAATATTCGAAAAACTACACATGCAATACTTTTGGTTTACTATGGTTTACCGCAGTCATCTCAATCATCTTGGTTTGATTTTCCGTCACTTTTGTGAATTATACATAGATTTTTCTGTTATTATCTGTTTTACATTAATGGTGCATTTGACCACATGACATCTAACGTGGAATAAAGAAGTAAATGGGCTTTTAAGCACATGATTAGGATAAGTGTTAAAAGAAATTCTAGACGTGAGGATTGTTCTTTACTACGTTAATTCCGTTGATCTTGACGATCGTAAAACTAGATGGGTCTGTTTGTTAATAACGTCTTATTAGGAGAAACCTATGCTACAAAAATATTCACAAAACTTTCATTATTACTCCCCAAACAACACAATCCGTCTCGAAATGTCGTGAGAAGCTCCTGAGAGCGTCAAAATGTTCGCTTTTGTTCTTCGGAAGCTCCCCAGGAGCTCCTGAGGACAGCCTGAGACGGACTTGTGTTGCTTGGGTAATATGGCACAAGGACATCCTCAGGATATCCTCCTGAGGAAATCCTGCGCCTGTCCCGTTATGTCCTGAAGAGCGTCTGAGGACATCCAAATTTGGGGTTTCTCATCCTTAAGGCATCTCGAGGACACCTGTATCAGAAAAGTTCCAGGTTATCTTGAAAAACTCCTGAGGATACCGAAATATCTTCTTCTTTACCCTCAGATTATCCTCAGAAACATCACGATTAGAATTAAAAAACATTTTATTTTATTCGTCATTTATTATTTCTCTGACACTGAAGCGCACGCGCACTCGTACACATTTTTAATTATACTTCTTTTTAAATTTATTTTCTTACTTCTAAAGACAAAGACATTCTTAATGAATAAAGCCTCGACGTTCGTAATGAAATAATAATGAAAAAAATTCTGACCCGGAAGGTTCTGATCCATGTCCGCTATATCCGCTTGTACAATATTTGCACCATGATACGTTCTGCCACCTTTGTGTTTGTGTCCTGGAAGTTATTCCATGTCTCCATTATGTTTTTGGGGTCCCTGAAATTAAATTCGGAGCCCATTCATTCTCATCATGTCAGTCTTTTCACATAATCTCAAAAATATCCTAAAAATTGACTAGAATATTTTAAAATAAAGGAAAATTCTAACCAAAAAGCCATACCATATTTCATTTTTGTTCTTCGGGTCGCTTTCAACGTCCCCAGAAACATAACGAAAACATGGCATGGCCTTTTAGCACAAATTATTTTTTATTTTAAAACTTTAAGGTCGAATTATATACTCTTGAACCATCCTCTTGCCTAATTCGGAATCCTCTTCTCGGAAGTGAAAATCCTCTTGTATATGTTCAAGAGGATTATTTATTCCATTGCGACAAGACGACTCAAGAGGACTATTTTAAAGTACTTTTTTGCGGTTATGTAAAAAAACTGACGTGATGGAGAGAAATAGACTTAGGATACGGAATCAACGACCTAAAAATCATATTATAGAAACAGTCTGACTCCCAATTCCGGACTTTTTTGGACCGATTTTTTAGTGTTATTAAAGCTGTGTAATTAAAGCCGATACTGTTCCGCAATTGCAGATCTAAGGGTTGAAATATATCATTTACTAAAAATAGATATATAAATTACCTATGCAACAAGGCAGACCCATGCAATATCTTTATAACATTCTGTCTATTTTTCTTAAAGAGTTTTTCTTCATTATCCAACCTAGTGTATGATTAATTTTTCAGCTGCAAGTATAAAAAAAGTCAGTGAAAGAATGTTACTGCGGTGTTCCTACATTTTACGAGCTTAAAATAGCTTTTTCCTGATAATGTGCGTAATATAATACATTCCAGCACTGGTCTTCTATTTTCCGCACAGAAATTCGATATTCCGCTCACAAATAAGTGCGGAAAATAAACTGCGTATGGAAATATTATATTAGGTGCTCATTTCGACCGACTCCATAAGACCACAACCTTTGGTAGATTGAATCAGATGTAAAGATATTACAGACTTTTGAAAACTGAAAACGAATACGTTGTCCACTTTATGTCAGGTTTTGTGAGATTCTACTCGAAATATTTAAATAGCCTGTTTACAATTTGAGATTGGGCTATTTAAAAATCTAACATTGAGAATGTCATTAATTACACAGGATTGCAAAATTATTTTCGTAGAACTTGTATTGTTGAATTTTATGGATATTTGGTCACTGCAAACGAAACCATTGCCCAGCTCAGCCATCATGTCAGTTATGCACGGATTGAGGAGGCTCCGTTCCCAGCCTGCCTTTATTATAGTAGCTTAATCTCCGACCACGCACATGTGGTCAATAATTGAATCTACATGAAATTGGAGTATCTATGTAATTACCTAGATAAATGTCCCCGTACACGAAATTGTGTTACAAGCTGAAACAGGACACGTCGAGCCAGTTGTGCTTTTCGTTTATCTTTCTTTGAAGGATTTGTCACGGCATTATGATGATTCCTTATTAGTGGTTTTTGTAGAAAATGTTGAATCTCACATTTATTTGCTCGAAACGTTTACCCCATAGGTTTCCTATTTTATAATATGGGCGACCACCAATATTTATAATCTTTCCAGAATCAGGAATAAAAAATACATTGGATTAGTTTTTACTTAGCTTTTCGAAATGTTTATCTATGGGATATAATTTGGAAAAAGAAAATCCAACATTTAACTTAATAAAGATGCTTTAGCGTCCAGAAATGATTGAAAGAAATGTTCATTGTGACGTCATATTTAAATTGTTCCAATGAAGTAGGGTATACAAGTAACGTAAACAGTTGCATAAGCAACAAATAAAAGTAACATTTTTTTAATTTCCAAATTTGACGCCATATTGGAATTCCTGATCGATGAAAATCAATGTAGACCTTGGAATCTTCAGGAGCAATCCCGAAAATAATAGGATAAATGCTTTTCAATTGATTTTAACTAACACTAAAGGGGATGGCATCCCGGATCTTGATCAAGTTCTGATCGGATGTGTACTAGACAATCTGTCCAAGATCTCATAAGGCCATCATCAACATTTCTACTCGGATTTGCATTAAAAGTTTTCGAAACTAAGGTACACAATTTCAAATTTTAATTGCTAACATTCCCATTGAATTAACTGTGAAGTGTAACTCAAATGTTTGCATCACAATCACGTCGCAGAGTTCTGATTCAGGATTGCATTGATTAAACGACCAGAGAATTGTTTCCCGCATGCGTTACCAATAATTTTTTCACTGGAACCAATAAATGAACTCGTTAGTATAACAGTGCCCTTAATATTACGGAATGTAACGGACATATAAACTAAACAATTTTCGAAATTGACGAGCATTACGAAATTCCACTTGCGCGCTCGTTAATTCAAAGTACTACGGAACGATTTCGCTTAAGAGCAAGTCGGTCTTTTTTCATTCACGAAATCGACGTAAGTGGCCATCACTATTATAACGGTACGCGGATGAACCGTGAATTTCAAAGTTGTTCGTGACTTTTGTTATCGAGGACGCACCTCTCTATGCAAATTTTGCGTAGCGACGTCGCAGAGCCAAGGGGCTGAAAGCGTAGTGCTCCAAGCATCACCCGAGCAATGTTGAATTACGATCAATTACTATCAATACTGAGAAGAGTCTCATAATTCGCAGCTGCCTGTGGAGCGTATTATTTTCGCAGAGACCGAGTTGTGGAGACCACAACGTGATTGCGAGCGGACAAGAAAGGTAGTGGAGAAAGAGAGCGAAAAGAACCTCTCATTTACTTGTTCTCTCGTAAGTGATTACCAGGTTAGGTTACGGGCC
This sequence comes from Trichopria drosophilae, assembly GCA_030407085.1. Taxonomy (NCBI): domain Eukaryota; kingdom Metazoa; phylum Arthropoda; class Insecta; order Hymenoptera; family Diapriidae; genus Trichopria; species Trichopria drosophilae. The sequence continues at coordinate 10,939,685 of CM059583.1, read as the reverse complement.
TCACATGACTCCTGCTCTTCTTTTCCCCTCCCGATACCCCTCCTCATTCTTCATCGAAAAAAATAAATAAAGAATATACGAAAAAAAACGGACAACAAGAGGTATGTTCGGGTCGAACGTAAATATGTATAAAAAAAAGAAACAAATAATGGAGGAACGAACGAGGGCTTCCGTCGAGAGTCTTTCGAGATTCTTAAAGTTTATTTTCCCTCCAGGGAAATTGAGAGTACGTAAACTTTATAATTCACGTAATAATGGGTATCGTCGCCCTGTGATTAAGGATATTGGGTTCTAGAATGTTACGTCGAAGAAGGGAAAAGCGTTATCGATGTATGCAGTTTTCAAGTAAATGATTGATAAAGTGAAATTCTGATTGAAATTCATGAAATTCATTTTTCTCAAAATGGTACCAAAAGATATTTAAGGGAGTTTTTTCCTACGCTGTTAATCAAAAGCAGAAACACATTGGTATTTTCATTTAGTTCATTCAGTACTAACAAGGGAAGTTATGGAAGTGTTCATCGTGAATATAAACAAGTGTTGTATGGTTCGAAGGGACTTATTAAATATAAGTTACCTATGGAATGTTTCAGATACGGCTATACACAAACTAAATTAATAGTATATTACCTAACAAGGGTGTAAAGTGTACTTTTACGCACCGGGCGGGAACTATACATACGAGGTGCTGAAGGTGCCGAGTGATGTGTAAAATTCCCCACCGATGCGTAACAGTTATACTTTACACCCAGGTTAGGTATCCTACTTTTTGTAATTGGGTGCGTAAAGTTTTGATGCCTGGTTGAGGGCGTAAAGTACAACTTTACGTACGACCGTTCACTTTACGAACTTCGTCGTCGGGAGTGCGTAAAAGTGAATTTTACGCACGAAAAACAGGCATCAAAAGTACTTTTTGTAATTGTGTGCGTAAAGTTAGTGCGTAAAAGTACACTTTACACCCTTGTTAGGTAATATACTATTACGCACTAACTTTACGCACACAATTACAAAAATTAAATTTTAGTACTGTTTCAACTATTACTGTCGTTTTGACTAATCAGCAATACATTTCAATCCGTCGAAAATATCTGGGAAGATTATAAGGTCACTATTTACCAATAAGGATCAAGATATAAAAAACAAAAAACAACAAACACCAAAAAAAAAGCAAAACAAAAAAGGGGCCAACGATGTGTACGTAAAACGTTATACGGCCCTTTGTTGGTGTTATTTTAATTATATTGTGTATTGCTTTTTTTGTTGTTCTTTCTTTTTTTCTTGGTTTTTGTTTTTTTTTGTTTGCTTTTTAAATCTAGAACCTTATTGTTAAACCAAGAATTAGTGATCTTCTCACCTTCCCTGACATCTTCGACGGATTGAAATGTACTGGTAATTAATCACAGTATGACCGTTACACTAGAAAAAGTAATTTAATTGGTGAATAGCGCCATCTGCATAGCCCAATCAAATGAAATACTCTGTAGGTAACTTATATAATGGTCTCTTGGAACCATACAACACTTGTTTATATTCGCGATTCACACTTCGATAACTTCCCTTGCAACTAAGTGTAACAAAATTCTGCACCCAAATGAAGTCTTTTAACCATGTCGACAGCTTCCACTATATGGATGCAACCTAACCTCAAAATATAACGTTGCTAATCGTTGAGAATAATGGGAGCTAATCGCTAAGAAATACGGTCACTGTTTTTTACAAATTATTTTGTCTCTCATAGTTGAGAGTTGAGCACCTGCTCAATCGGTCCATGCAAAAAGGGCACTAAGTCCATATAGATAGTTGTTGAGAAAACGCAAAAAACTGATTTACTTTTCTTACAGAATGAAAAATAAAAATATTATTTAACAGAAATGTTGCTTTTATGCACTTACAATAGTACAAATATCGTTCTATGCTTAAAGTTAAAGAGGATTTTTAATAATTATAAAAAATATCAGTGGACTTAGGTCCCTTTTTGCATGAATCACGAGTAACATGAAAAAAAAGTAATAATTTTATAGCACAGCTAACTAATTTATTTGCAAAAGTGTATAATACAATGTAAAATTACATTTTGCAGTTTATTAAGAACTAAATTCTTTATCTTTTTCATCAGTAACAGTAGGCCATTCGATCAGGGAATTGTAGAAACCTAGATATTTATCTGGTATATATTGTTGTAATTTTAACCGACGGTTGTTAATTAACCGACGTTAAATTATAAGAGTTCCGAAAGATTATTGTTATTTGTAAATAGAGTAAGTATCTGTGTAATAATCAGTAAACAAATCTCTCTTAATACGAATAAGTTTTAATTATTCATATTTAATATTTCAATACTAAACATTGCGGTAACATGATTTTCGTATATGTTAACTTAACTATATTTACCAATATGGATAGTATACAAAACTGGTACAGTAAGTTTGTTGTTCACCAGTGTAATTGTAACTATTACAACTACAACGCGTATCCTACAATATATCTTACATGACAATTTATAGTGGTAAAATATATACGACATGTTTTTATTGGCACATATTTTACCGCAACAAGTAGTATTAAATACTATCTTTTACTACATTTTTTTCTCAGTGTAAATAATACCCGATATAAAAAAATATCACTTCCAATTTATGCAAAAAGGGATCTAAGTCCTGGACTTAGGGCCCTTTTTGCATAAATCGGACATCAGGAAATGAAGATTAATAATTTTAATAAGTGCCAAATGAAAGACCGGAGCCTCAAAAGTTAGAATTTATTATTATCTCAATTTACCGAAAAATGGACTTAGTGCCCTTTTTGCATGGACCGATTCATTTATCACAAGCCCTAAAAAGGCGGTTTCTCATAACATACTATGTTAAATAAGAAAAAAATTTAAATTATTCTTAATTTATTTCGTAAATGCCCTTACTGCGTATTTCGTAAACCTATAAGAAAAAGTATACAAATTTTTACCAAAATTTATTTGTCAACTGTCTACAACTCAACGAAAGCTTCACCTATCGATCCAGCAGTTGTGTAGCATATTCTTAATACGTACTCATTAAAGACATATATTGGTTTTATTTTTAAAAATACTTAAAAATAGATACTAAAGTAGATCTTTTTAGAAATTATGATAGCATGTACTCCATCAATTGACCAGAACGAAATCACTTGGAATTTGGTACCCCTGTATTTTTGAGGTCACTAAGTCTAAATTTAAAGTTAGTTAATTAGTACAAAATTAGGTAAAATTAGTAAAATAGATAGAATTCAACGTGATTACTTTAATTTGACGATGATATTATTTTTGTAAACATGACACGTTTCACAGTCATCGAAATAATTTTAATTGTTAAAAATTTAAATTTCCTCTTAGTTTATATGTACTTCTTGAAAACATATTTTTCATACTAACAAAAAAAAAAAACGCCAGAAGTTAATAATTTACAAAATGGCTCTAATTTACGTGTAACTTCAGCCGATGGAAATTATTTTTACTACTTAGAATTATAATACTTAAGTAATACTTATAAAAACAATGTTACAGTCCAAATTAAATTACCACAATGTATTCTTAAATATCAAACATCATACAATTTATAACTAGTGATAAAAATACTGTTTGTTAAAATTGTTTTGTTAACTAATCTTAAATTTGGGACCATCGATCTTAAAATCTCTACTAAGCAGTTGAAGTGATTTCCATCAATTTTAGCATAATCATCCATCAGCGAGCGTAAAAACTCCAGTATACTAAATTTGAGATTATTCCGAAACAACAGTTATTTGAATGATTTTTTCTATGAAAATTCATTAAATACAGCAAAAAATACGTTTATTTAATAAAATAATAATTTGACATTCATGGTACCTAACCATAAGCTTTTACAAAATTTGCGACAGCGAATTGGTAAATGGAACATATTTGCATTTTTTAAGTTAACACCTCTAATGTATAGATTTTCAAAAATTTCTGCTAAAAGTTCCAAATACATATTTGACTGTTAATATGATATACCATAGATATTAATACAAATGGTTCATAACATTATTTTAAAAATACATCACTGTTTTTTACTGGTAGCACGTCTTTATTTCACGGACAAATAATCACACGAGAAAATATCACGGACATTTGATCACATGTCAAATTATCACAATGATAAAATATCTCGCATAAAAATATCACAATGACAAAATATCACGTTGATAAAATATCACATCAACAAAATATCACACATTTAAAAATTTCCCCGTGCAGCCATTCATTTATGCATTATTAGGTGTAAGCGGAGTTCTGAGTGGTTAGGTTAGGTTAGTTTTAGAGAACGCATATGCTTTTAGGCATTATTAGTGGTGGACAGAATTCTGAGTAGTTAAATTAGGTTAGTTTCATGACATTGCCATTTCTCTGTTTCCCCCATTTTGGTAAACAAAATTTTATCTAAAATAATTCTCGTCACAATAACGAGGGTCAAGCAGCCTAATGCCAAAACATCCAGCGCCAAACCAGAGGGACCAAAATGTCCTAAAGCCAAAATGGCGGCGGGAAAGGACTGACATGGATTTCCGTGTGCAATATTCAATGTTTTAGGGCTGGTTTTTTACCTCAGTGATATTTTTGTTTATGATTATTTGTCCATGTGATATTTTGTCGTGCGATCAATTGTCGTGTTCTATTTTGTCGTGTGATTAGTTGTCATGTGAAATAAAGACGTGGAGCCTTTTTACTTTACCCACTTAGCATTATTTACACACATAATGAAGGTATTTTAAGCCTAATGTAGAATTTATATACAGCTAAAAAATGTTATGGCGTAATTCCATTTTCGAGATTTTACAGTTATTGTTTCTTTTAATTAAATTATACGCAAATGCAGAACGATAAAAAATTAAATGTTACCTTGATTTTTTTAATTTTTGAACGAGTTTTCTTCTGATAACATTTGTTAACAAAAAAATAAAGGTGAAAAAATTTTTCAAAATTCGCAAAACTGATTTTCATGTCTTAGGTCACGGGAAGAAGATTCCGAAAATTCGCGAAAACAAAAATTGCATTCATTCAGTAGAAAATTAGAGGTAAATGAATTGAAATGGGATCTAAAGTTCTACGTAGTGAAATTTCTACATAAAGCGGTTGGTAAAAGAAGAAGGCCCTTGCCTAACGCGTTAATTTATAGAATACAGGAGCCAACTATGTTTCATATTCAACTGCGCATATCTCCGTCAAAAAATATCGCATTCAGACGTTTTTTTTTTTATTTTAAAGCTAATTTTATGTCTTTTTATGCAAATTATCATAATTAAGGAAATTTAAGCCTTGGCGTCACAATTAATAAATTAGGTCACCTTTAACACACTAAAAGTTGATATTAAAGTCTCATCATACATGAATAAATAATAATAAACAAATGAATTTGAAAAACATTGATTTTGTAAAGAAAATTGTTGGTAGCAATATTATAATAATAAAGAGGTTCCAGTTAGTCTTGTCTTTCATAGCTTCAGAGCTGCTGATTAGGAATGTAAAGTTAGATTTGAAAAATTCGAAATGGCGGAACGAATATCGCGAACGCAAAATTAAAAATGAATCGAATTATCTTGAAACTTGTTTCTTGGAGGTTTTAAGTTTACCTAGTTACAAACGTTTTTGCATCCACTATATTGGATCAGCCATTTTGAATTTTCGAAATCTGTCATCATACACGTAATCAGCTACCCCGAAAACCCCCGAGTAACAAATTTCATGATAATCCGATGGTGTTATAATTGGTTGCCGCCATATTAGATCTGGCATTTTCAATTTTCGAAATCTGACTTCAAATACAAAATAAACAACGTTGAATACTTTATATAGCATATGATATAGAGAATAAAGTTTTCTTAAGAAAAATCTGATACAAAAGGTTAAACTCCATACAAATTTTAGGAAGCAAGTTGAGGCTTTTAATCACTTTCGAACGACGCCGCTTTCGAAACAACTCTCACTTTCTTGAAAAAAAAATCGCAAAACATCCATGAAAAGGGTGTGACTAAAAGAACCCACAGAAAACTCAGCAATGAAAATATAAGGCTTGTATCAAAACAAGTCTGCAAATATCTAGGGAGTATTAGACTACATAAAGATACCATTATTTTAACAAATCATGCAGTTTATATCATTCCCTGTCTTAACTGTGACAAATTTCACATGGAGCAGACAGAACAAAGAATAAAAACGAGGTTAAGTGATCACCAAAAAAATATCGAGGTAGCAAAAACAATTATAACGGCTTGACTACGCACAGAATAGAAAGTGGGCATAATTTTGATTATAATAATGTCAAAATTTTTGCTACAGAACGAAACAATAACAAAGAAAAGCAACTAAAAATAAGTTTATTAGGAAAAATGTTGAAAATACTGTTAATATCAGATAGGAACAATCTAAACTTTCAATATATTACGTGTATTGTTAACACATACTAACGGCAAGATACCTTCTTAGTTAACCCATTGCGGCGCACATTTTTTTTTTATACGGAAAACAGCTGAAAATTGATAAACGGGGATTTTCGGGATCGCTGATTAGGAATATGAAGTCAGATTTTGTAAATTCAAAATGGTGGATCCAAGATGGCCTACATAAACGTAAAAGTTTACTTGATAGAGATAAAATTTGATACTCTATGCACTGGGAATTTTAAATATAAAAGTCAGAGATCAGATTCGTAATAAGCGACCCCAAAAACCCCCGACTACACAGCTTCATCAATATCGGGTACATTTTCATATTTCGATCGGACATCTTGGATCCTCCATTTTGAATATTCAAAATCCGAGGCCAGATTCGTAATCGGCGATCCTAGAAACCACCGAGTAACGAGTTTCAAGTAAATCAGATGAATTTTTAAAAACTCATCCGCTATATTGTTTCCGCCATTTTGAATTTTTCAAAACCGATTTCAAATTCATAATCAGCGACCACAAAAACCTCCAAGTTCCAAATTTGGTTCTAATTTACATTTCTTTCCCAAAAATCGACGATTTTTTAAATTTATTTATTTATACTTGTTAATAATTTTGCGTACTTGCATTTATTATCCTTTTCGTTACGTACTGAAAACCACCTGAATACCACTGCGCCGCAAAGGGTTAACGGGGTTATCCTATTAAACTACTGGGATTTCAATGTTGTTCGTTCTTCTGTTGCAATACTACGCAATAATACTAAACAATTATTCGTATCCTTAACGTAAAGATCTTACGACAAAATGAAGAGGACTACAAAAAAATACCCGAAAATGTTAAATATTAACTTTTTAAATATTTGTATTATGTATAACTTATTTATTAAGATGACCGTTTTTAAAACACAAATTGTTAAATGTTGCGTATATAATTGATCACAGTCGAGAATTTCAAATAATTACTTAGATAATCAATATATATATTCAATAATAAACCAATCTCTTAATCGTCATTATCATATTAATAATGTTTGTGAAAGCATGTCCCGCATTAAAAATCTAAATTCAATTATTCGATCAGCATTAAACCGCAGGTAATGAAACTGCAAGCGAGGAGGCGAGAAAAGTTAAATGACGAAAGATTAGTGGATACAGCCAGCTTCTGCAGTGGCTATTCGCAATTACCGCGATCAAATACAGCCGACTCGATAATTATCAATGTGATTAGCAGGCGTCACTCCGAAAGCCTTAGGGGCTCGATCGAAGAATGGACGTCCAGGTCAAAAAGGCACCATACTGGATTTCATGACTAAGGTAAAGATGTAGAAACAGAACTCTGGTAAGAAACCAAGATAGAAAAAGACCTCTAAAAGACAAACTACTGGAAATTGCGAGTGAATAAAGGAGAGAGAATGATTGAACAGGATGGAGAAAGAGGGTATGACAGAAGGAGCAACAGAGAGAAGGAGGTTGGCATTACGGTAGAGCAGAGACGCCGCATTATGTCTCCATCCGCCTTGCAACTCGCTCGGTGACGTGACGTGAGTGTTCCAGACAACCTAATTACATGACATAACGTAGCTACCCCCAGCACCATCTACAACCACCTTAGTCAGAGCTCGGCGACGTTTCTCTTGGATGACGGAATTCACCCTCTCTCGAGTCCCTAAGGGAGAAATACTTGCATTTCCGGCAAGAAGAGGCTATTTCAACCGTAATTTCGAATGCGATTGTGTACTCGCTTTTATTTTCCTAGACCTGTTTCTAGTTGCAACGATATAATAGTAATAATATCTCGCGAGAGAGCTGAAATCGACGCACAGCGGATACCAACAGTTTAGAAACCGAGACTATATTTCATGCGTTTTCTTACGATAAACACTGGCGATAAGGAGATCGACCGTCGTTTATCACACATTTTTTTACAAACTCTTATAGATCCTTGCGTATTGTGTTCGATTACTCTTCCGCTTCGCATCCTTGCAACAGATTCGAAAAATGCAAGTGTTTAATGGGAGAAATTCGCCTTTCTCCGATAACAAGTGCAGGAAACGACGGTGACAAACAAGAATAGGAGTTTATTAATAGCTTTAATAAAGAGTTGTCGACAAGAATCGACTTCTACGACCCCTCCTCGCCTCTTATTTTCATGAGAAATTTTGTAGGTTATTGTAGTTTAGTAGTAATTTGTTGAAAATATTATTTTTTTACTGTTTAATTATCTCTTTAACTAAAAATGCAGTAAAAATATTAAGGTGCCGCCTAATATCCTAAATAAATCCTATGTTTTTTTACGTATTTTGATGCGCTAAATTCAAATATCATAGTGAAATTTAGTGCAAATGCAATTATCATGGTAAAAATCGAGAAATATCATGAAAAATCAGCTTTTTTGGTTTTTCTCATTTCTTTCTAAAATGTCATGAAATTGTCGGAATTTGTTTCGAACAAAACATGTAGAGCATAAAACGAGAGATAAAAAGAGAACAAAAAATATGGAATGCATTTTTCACCAGGAGTCATACGTTTTGAGGAAAATTACAATGAATTTCGTCAATTGTAAACGGTAATTCCCAAATGTGTATATATAGTTGTATACAGGATTAATGCTTACGGGGCACATTTTTTCTTTATTGCATAATAGAAGTCGAGCACTTTTCAATATACCTGGGTTAGGTTTTTTTATTAGCCGCACCCCTTCCCCCTCTCCCTCCAGCACACATTTGGTATGTCCATTAATGGGTAACTAAGAACTCTTATAAGTTTCTATATCAGTAAAAAATAAAGTCTTGGAATCCAATTCCACTTATGGATTACCTAAAATGTGGGCTAGTTAGGTTACAGGCATATCCTAGTTTTAAGCACTACACTTACAAGAACTAATAGTGTTATTACATTTATGTTATTATTCTCAGGTTCATCCTACTTAAATAGGATTGCCGTTAATATTACGAAAAAAAGAATTAGACCTTTTTATAGAGAACGGGTGTACTTCAGAAAACGCCCCCCAACCGATTTCAATGTACATTGGTATACTTACGTATTTCGGGTTTGCTGATTACGGAAATGATAATGAAAATTGGCGCAAATCTTATTTTCATGGTGAAAATCTTTAAAAAACCACCATAATTTATGTTTTTTTTCAATTATCTCCTGAAATTCTCAAAATTTCGAAAAATTCTTCAAATAAAAGTTGTAGATTTGATCGAAATACACATTTTATATTCTATGCATATTCCCGCCAAAATCGATAGTTTTTGAGAAAAAACGACAAAACACTATGAAAACGATCAATTATAACATGAATTCCACGTAGCGATACGCATATTCTTTTTGGCATTGCTAGGGATAGGTGGAGTTCAGACTGGTTAGGTTAGGTTAGTTTTAGGGCACGCATATGCTTTTAGGCATTGTTAAGGCTAGGCAGAGTAGTGACTGGTTAGGTTAGGTTAGTTTTAAGGCACCCATATGCTTTTAGGAATTGTTAGGGCTAGGCAGACTTGTGACTGGATAGCTTAGGTTAGTTTTTTTGGGCACCCATATGCTTTCACGCATTATTAGCGCTAGGTAGAGTTCTGACTGGTTAGGTTGGGTTAATTTTAGGGCACGCATATGCTTTTAGGCATTGTTAGGGCTAGGCATGGTGTTTTGTAGTTTTTTCGATTTTTCTCAAAAACTATCGATTTTGGCGGGAATATGCATACAATATAAAATGTGTATTTCGATCAAATCTACAACTTTTATTCGAAGAATTTTTCGAAATTTTGAGAATTTTATGAGATAATTGCAAAAAAAAAACATAAATTATGATGGCTTTTTAAGGTTTTCACCATGAAAATAAAATTTGCGCCAATTTTCATTATCATTTCCGTAATCAGCACCACGAAATACGTAAGTATACCAATGTACATTAAAATCGGTTGGGGGGCGTTTTCGGAAGTTTATCCAAAACCACAATAAAATCGTCCTTTTTCATGGTTTTTATCGATTTTTACCATGAAAATTGAATTAGCGCATCAAAATACGTAAAAAAAACATAGGTTTCATAACATTTTCAGGCCGAAGTATATCCGTATTTTGCACCAAATACAAAAGATATGACGAGAAATAAAAGATATAGTAAAAGAGCGTCACTACAGTGAAGTTAAAGTCATAATTTTTTAATACTATTTTATGAAGCTTGCAAGACAACAAACTTCGAACAAAAGCAAATTTCCTTTTTTGAAAAAAGTAATGTTTTCTCGTATTTGGTGAGGAGACAAATATTGTTAGTAAGTAAAAACTTTGAGTGGAATATCCTATTCGGCGCGCTTTTTTGTTCATTCAAGATAAGTGTGCAGTTTTCCCTATAAAAAGTTTAAATGTTGAATGAGCAATTAATGATGACTGATATAATAATAAGAGAGATAGATATAAGTTTAAGAAATAAAGACTTCTTCGACAGTACTACTTTATGAACTCATAAGTAAGACTTGTCTAAGAGGTCATGTTGGTGGACATCATATGAAAATTTCATATCATAATTAAGACCTCTTCAGTTTTTTTTTTATATCTTTGGAGTAAACTCTGGAAGATCTCTTTAAGAGGTGTGTGCAGGAAAGGGTGTTATAAAAAAATGTAGCGGCCACAGAGCTGTAAATTATTATTATAATGCAGTATTTTTTTGTTCCCTATCACTACATATCTCCAAGAAATGTTTAAGGGGGAATATACAAAACTTGTCAAAATTTTAGTACGGTTTAAGAAAACAATTTTTACGAGAAATTAATGCAAATGTTTATTCTGATTATATTAATTGTCATAAGTAATAAAAAATGTTTATTCGAGTTGATATAATTCAGGAAAATTTTTAATATACAGTTTTTTAATACTATCGTGACACGATTTTCATAGTAGATTCAATTCATTTAAAAATATTTTTGGGGGTTTTCGCGGTTCCTGATTACGAATTGCAATCAGAATTTTTAAATGGCTGTAGCGGATCACAATCCAAAAAACAACTAAAATATAAAATATACAAATAAAATAAAAAATAAATAAAAAGAAATTATCTATTTGGGGGTTCCTAAAATAGTAGATTTCGAATATAATTTTAGAATTATTAAATTTAAATTGGCGGAGCCAATAAAGCAAATTAAACTTTGAAAAATGAATTAAATTGAACTAAGCATATTACGGTTTTGTTAAACCCAGAATCTTTTCACTAGTCTAAAATTGTTTATGTTCAAACTTATTCAATCTCCTCAACATAGATGTCTCAAACTGCAAAATATAAAATGGCGACCAAATGTAAAACTTCACAATTTCGATGAAATTTAAGTGCTAAATAATTTTTTTTAAAGCAATGTGTAATCAAATTTTATTTTATTTTGTTCGCACTAGTGGTTTGCACTTTTTAGGAACATATTATAAATTAATTAATTTCTTCGGTAACTTATTAGAAAGTAATGTTTGTTTATTTTTCTTAACGACGTTCAATATTTCTACACTTGTTTTTAAAATTAATTTCATACGTTTAGGAGTAGATTGATACCAACTGCTTTTAACCCCAGCCAGAAGGTGCTGTTTGACGGGTGCACCTCAAAAACACGAGAAATCACAAAAAGACACTTATAAAACCCAACATTCAAAAAACAGATATTAAAAAAAATGTGTGCATTTTGAAATGTCTGTTTTTTTAAATGTCTAATTTTTGAATCTCGGGTTTTTGAAGTGTCTGTTTTGTGATTTGTCGGGCTTTTGAAGTGCACTCTTAACGCGTCAAGAGACCCGATGACACTTGCTTTTATATACTTAAGTATTATAAATAATGAATCTAAACTAAATTTTATAGCTTCTAAGTTAGCATATTTGCTTAACTTTTCCAGTTAGAATAATCACAAAGTACGCTTACATTATACGTAAATTAGTAGGACCCCGTGACATTGCATCGATGTACGCAAATTTTAGATAATACATTTGTTATTTTTTCGAACAAATGTATAATTTATATATACATTACTTACCGGAATTTAAAATACAGTAAAACGTGATATATTTAACAATAATTATGACAGGAATAAGTGCACTCTATAGACAAGAAAATAAGCCGTATCTATCGAAGGATCGGATAAGATGTACTCTCGGGGACATTTAATCAATCGATTAATTCGTCCAATAATGCAATTCGATACTCTAATAATGCTCTACTGTATAATTCCATGATAAATTCTGAACAAATATAGGCTAAAATCTTTATTTATAAAGTTTTTTTGTGAGAAAATATACTTAACCAAATTTGAGAAATCGAGTCAAGGGATATGGGACCGGATGACATTTCCAGATGTCGGTCATGAATAACGTTGCAGGTTAGGCTTATAAGAAAGGAAAGATTATACTATACGCTATGAGATTTCATTAACCCCTTCACTGGCAGCCAAAAAAAAAATTGGCTTCAAAAGCGTATAACGTGTAGCCGCCATATTGATTTTTGAAAATGTGAAGTTAGATTCGTGTTCAGCGACTTAACAACCTGTAGTATATCAAATTTCATTCAAATTCAAGGTAAACTGTGGAAGTTATTATATATGACACAGCAGCAGTCGTGTCATTTTCTTTTGTACACATATGACACATTACCAAAGAAGTGGTTAATTAATAATATCACTACTAACGTAATTGTGTAATATGCCGAGGACATGGATTATCTAACTTTTTTATTTTCACATAAAATATCACCAAAAAGCACCATTGGACCATTGCTAATGTAAAATATACATTATACAATTTTTCAGTACATTTTTTGTTGAGCAAATGTAAAAATTGAAGGTAATTAATCGTTTTGAAAAACTTTCTATTGTAAAATTGCTGCAAAATGCTGAAATAATCGCAACATTAATAAATTCAAAGCCGATACATACAGCAGCAAACAAGTTGTTAATTCGTAATTAGTGTCAAGAAGTTAAAAAAAAAGTGATAAACCACAATGACAAAACGTATCCGTAGCGAGCGCTCACAATTCAATTGGCAAGTAAATCTCATTCCAGGAATTCCCATTCACCACGATTTCGCGGAAATATACATACGAAATTGCACATTGTGCGTATATCGCAGCGGTTGTGTTTGGAAATTCGAAATTGCTCGAAAATGGGACAGAAACGCGGAGGGATTGACGCAATGCGTCGTAGCATGGAAAAGAAAGACAGTCCCTGGTATCACGCGCATGCGGTTAGAATCACTTCTGTTGAACGTTTTCTCGATTGGCCAAAGAGGCGAGAATATATTCCGGAATAGGGACTGGAAATAAAGATCTTAGGATTGCCGGTCGCGGACTATTATAATTCGCCGCGAACACGTGCTTAATTATTCCTTGGACTAATGGCTCGAGTGCGATCGCGCAGTAAACTCAAAACTTATACACGATGTTGCTTGATTGTAATCGGGGCAGAGAAAAGTACTTATACCTCAGAGTACCCGTACGGAACGCGTGATTTACGACTTCATTGAGTGATTTAACGAGCCCTCGGCACACGGTCATTCACGTACCGAGACTACGTACATCGGATAACATCGTTCTCCTATGCCTCTGTACCTCCTAGTTTCACCCGATATCTGCTGCCGATATATACTAAGTCTCTCCATTTTCTATTAATTTTATCATGCGAATACTAATTTGCTTCCATGAGCCTAACTCACCAGTTGCTAATTATCGTTCAAACAGCAATATTACTCATGTTCGAAATAAAATGCAGTTGTGTAACCAGAAAAGAACTCTTGATGAATTGTTTGGAATACAATTTTCATTTCTACGCGCAAATGTCGAAATATCGCCAAATTAATTTAATATACACTACCGGCCAAAAGTTCGTGAACGCTCTGAATTTTTTAAATCATCAAAAAATTAGTTCTATCTCCGAAACGTTAACCATAATGATAAAACTCATATGATGTCTTCTAAAGTATACAAATAAAGCTTTCAATTGGTGCATTTTGTTTTACTTCAGACGTTATAGTTTCGTAGTTGTCAAATTTTAAAAATATTAAAATTTGCAATTTTTTTCTTTCGACTTTAAACACTGACAAAAAATCTAAAAAATGTTTCTGCATATAGCCAATTTTTGTCTAAATACTAAAATTCAAGAGCTTTAAAATGGCTCTTGTGAAAAGTCGATACGATTTATTGTTCCTGAGTTATGATTTTTTGAAAATTGCCAGTTTACTTCATTTTGTCAGAATTCTTTGGAAAATAGTAACTCTGACAAAAAACATCGTATTGTCTTTTTACAAGAGCTATGTCAAAGGTCTTGAATTATAGTATTTAGCAAAAAATTGGAAATATACAGAAAAATTTATTAGACTTTTTGTTGGTGTTAAAAGTCGAAAGAAAAAATTGCAAATTTTACAATTTTTAAAATTTGACTACCACGAAACTATAACGTCTGAAGTAAATAAAGTTTTATCATTATCGTTAAGGATTCAGAGATAGAACGCATTATTTGATGAGTGAACAAATTCTGAGCGTTCACGAACTTTTGGCTGGTAGTGTATATATGGGACGTTTCACGTCAACCGGATAATCAGTGTACCCAAAATTTGAATTATCCAATCAAGACGTTTAAGGGCTCAAAATGTTCGTCTGGCCAAGGGCCTTCAAAAAAGTTCTGGCCTTTTGGAAAATTTCATAATATTGGCTCAAAATGGAGGCTGGAAACCAACAAAAAATTTAGAATTCGAATCAAAATGCTTGTGGGAAATAAAATTTGTGTTCTATTTGATTAGTTTTGGGCTCAAATTGTTGGTTTCTAACGTCTTCAAAAAGTTGATAAGGTAGATTGATGAAATCCAAGATGGCGAAATCATCGTGATTTAGAAAAGAATCGTCAGATAAATGCTAAAATTAGTTTCGGGGGTTTTGTAGGTCGTTAATCATGAATCGCAAAACGGATATGCAAAATTCAAGATATATATATATGTGTGGTTTCTTTGACTGTTGATTAAAATATGTAATGTAATTTATGCCGGTATTTTTGATAAAATAAAATAACACTTTTCTTGAAAAAAGGTGTACTTATTTTCTATGTTTCGGCCTCTGGTGGGCCATCTGCAAACTGATTACTCAAAAAATTATTTTCAATGGTATTGGCAGAACCGATTAAATCAGACTACATTTATACTAAAATAGCGGATATCGACAAAAAAGAAAGAAAAAAAAACACACTTGAAGGTAATCAATAATCATGATGACCCATAAGAGGCCGAAACGTAAAAAAAATTCATTTTTTCTCAAGAAAAGTGATTTTTATTTTTTTCAAAATGACTGACACACCGACGTAAATTACATTAAATAAATTTAAGATAACGCGTACAACATCTTGGAAATTTGTATTTTTATATATAAAATAAAAATTATTGTCGGTGTGTCGGTCTTTTATATATATATATAAACCAAAATTAAGACAAAATTACCGTTTTACTTTATTTTGATCAACTACACTAGATACGACATTTTGAATTTTGAAAATATAATACCAAATTCTTAATCAGCGGCTCTCATAACCTCATATAACCCCTAATAATCTAATATTCACAGGTTTTTAGAGTCGCTGATTAAGAATCCGATATTAGATTTTCAAAATTCAAAATGGCGGATCCAGTATGGCTGATCAAAATAAAGTAAAACGTTAATTTTGTCAGATTTTTGTTATGCAGTCTTTTTTGGGGTCGAAAATTACGAATGTGTTGTTTTTAAACATTCAAAATGGCGGATGCATCGAACAGGGCGCTCTTGCATCCAGAAATTTGTCTAAAAAGTAATTTCTCGATTTTTCAAATTACTCCAGTAAATGAATGTCATTCATTGGAATTGCAATTTATTAATTGTAGCATTTTAATTATGAAAAATAAAAACTTTCTTCACTATTACATAAAGCAATAGAATTACAAAATTCAAAATGGGAGATCCAATATTATTGACCAAAACAAAAAAAGCACTGCCATTCTCAATATAAAAAATTTAACAGCTGAGGGGTCATCAACGACTACACAAACCACTATATAGCAAATTTCATATAGAGTTACTTTGTTTTTATTTTGGTTTGTAATATTGCATCCGTCATTTTTAATTTTGTAGATCTGACACAGCATTCGTAATTAGCAACCCAAAAAACCCTTATACCTATATCAGTCAAAATTACTTTTTTTTTTAATTTTTGTCGGCCATATTGAATCTGTCATGTTGTATTTTAAAAACTTGACGTCAGATTTATATTCGGTGACCCCAAAAACCCCTATATGAATCATATCATATAATAGCTATTAATTCATTCTGTCATGAATTTCTTTTCAAAATGATGCATTTTTCATCCATAGTTTTAAAAATGAAGAAATGTTATTATTTTGTAACATTATTGGAATATGAAAAATGTCAGGAATAAGAAGCCGCAACGAAATCGATAACGAACTGCTCATAAACGTCGAAAAGTAGATGGAATGTATGTGGGACACTGGTGAGCCGCTTTAACTGAAAGTGTTAATGGGTCAATTGGAGGACAGTAAGGTTAAAATTGGTGTAAAAATACAAAGGTATTGTGGGAGGGGAAAAAATTATTTTAACTTTTTGATGAAAGTCCTCGTCAGAAAGTATGGGTAGAACCGATTAAATCAGCCTATATTTATACTAAAATATCGGACATCGACAAAAAAGGAAGAATACAAAAACACCTTGAAAATTATTTCAGAAACAAAAACAAAATCCAAAACAGATTCCAAATGTCGCAGCTAAAGGATATTTTCCATCCATTTCACGCTTAATTATTTTAAAATTAACAACTAGACACGCTTAACACGACATCCACTCTTGAATATCATTGTAATGAAAATATATGTAATATTGGTCAGATTCATAATTAACACACCAAAAATCAATTACAAATTTCGTCTGGATTAAACAACTTTCCGCCATCTAAGAATCGGCATTGTGGATTTAAAAAATTTAAGGGCAAATTCATTTTTAGTGATCCCGAAAACCTATAGTTCATTATACTAAATTACAACGATTGTTTTTAAAAACAGCGTCCATAATGAATTCTTTCGTAAATTCAAGACTTTTTGATATTTATTTATTTATAAATCATAAACTAGAGGGTAATGTGGTAGAAATTAGACGAAAATAAATAACACATAAATAAATAAACAATAAATTCTTCAAGAAAATAGTACCAAGATATATATCATACATTATTAGCTTACAATGCAATAGAAACGTAAGATTACAAACGAGATAATAAAAGATATTATTATTATTTTCAGACTTGTCATATGTTATGTAATTGTGAATTTCATAGACAACTTTCAAAATTCAAGTAGTGGATAAATTGTGGAAGACAGAATGTGGTGAATGAAAAATAAAAATCGATAGATTTTCATCAAACTCGCTGCGTACGAATTTGAACTCAGATTTCAGAAATTCAAAATGGCGTATCCAATATGAAGGAAGAAAAACTTAAAATCAATCAGAATTAAGTATCGATTTCAAGCAAAGGACCCCGCAGGAAATCATAGGGAAATGGCTCTCAGTCGAATGTCCTGAAATTGGGGCAAATGATAGTTCATATAATGTAGATCAAAAGTGTCCATAGGCCCGAAGTCCCTAGATGGCTAGTTTTTGAGCTACAGCCACTTGAAACTACCAATTTTCGGAAATTTCAGAATAGTGATCCTCGACTCTTCGGTCGAGCGCACCTTATTCTCAGTGAAGTATGGTCAAGGATATATATAAGATATATATATAATCTGTCATTATATATGTCATTATAACTGTTTTAAGTTATATATAGTTACATACAATTGACATAATTATATAATAATTAGTATGTTAATAAAATATACAGACTTTTATTTACCTATTGTTACAACTATACGCTAAAATTGTATATGACTATATATAACTTAAAACAGTTGTATATAGATTACATATAATGACAGATTATATATCTTATATATATCCTTGACCATACTTCAGTATGGTCTTCTGACCGAAGAGTCGAGGATCACCATGCTGCAATTTGCGAAAATTGGCAGTTTCAAGTGGCTGTAACTCAAAAACTAGCCATCTAGGGACTTCGGGCCTATGGACACTTCTAATATACATTATATGAACTACCATTTGCCCCAATTTCAGGACATTCGACTGAGAGCCATTTCCCTATGATTTCCTGCAGGGTCCTTTAACTGATTTTTAGTTCTTTCGTCAGCCACAATGGATCCCCTGGTATAAATATTTCAAATCATGTGTACACTGAGAAAAAAATGCATAGTTAAATTGTCTATATCACATAGTTGGAATAGTTAAAACAAATACGAAAAATAGTTAAATCTATCACATTCGTAGTCGATTTTACTATAATTTTGTTACACCAACTATCTCCTAGTAGTTAAAAAATCAACTGTGTAGAATGATTTAAATAAATATGACAAATATAGTTAAAATAAGTATAATCTAGTGTGGTCCTCATTTCATAGTATGTCTCGTGGTAAATTTTTATATTTACTATTATTCCTAGTTAAAGTTTGTATTTACTATAAGTCCGTAGTAAAGACTGCCGCACTCCATGTGTTTTGATGCCACCAGGTGGCGACGCGGCGTTCGCAGCTTTTTTTCTTCGAGCCCGTGGCTCCCGTTATTGAAGTGGATTTTCATTTGGTCATAAGAAGGATCGTCGGACGTCATCATAATACATGTCGTATACGCACGTGTAATACAGACTAGTTACACAGATTGAAATTTGTGTGTATAATGGCATTGCATAATACATTTTTTAACATTCGCAAGCTTAGCGCAGTATTGATTTTTTGTTTAACACTTTGTTTCCTTGGTTATCTTACATAATGAACGAAGGGAAAAAAGTGGACTTTTCATATGCTATGATATATATAGTTTACAAATATTTTTAAAAAGTAAATAATGACTCTTTTTCATATTTTTCATGACAATTTCTTGTACAATTTTTCTCAGTGAAGGTTGTATTATTCTGAAACGACTATTTCAAAATAGTTCAGTCTATTTCTTTATTATCATAAGTAGCATTTTGAATCGTGAAACAATAGTTAAACTTTACTATTTCAGAACAGTTATTTTAATAACTATTATCATTCCTAGCCCTCATTTCACTATGATTCGTAGTAAAAAATGGTCATTGCAACTACTTTTTTTTCTGAGTGTAGTAAACATTGAATCGGGCGGGAATAAAGGAATTATAGTTCAGAGAACATGACTCTTAAAATTAAAAGTTATAAACAGTGCCATATGATTATTTTTACTATGAAAAATTGAATGTTTTTGATAAGTCGTTTGTCCTTTATAAAATGGTTCTTTTAAATCTCTCTCTCTCTCTCTCTCTCTCTCTCTCTCTCTCTCTCTCTCTCTCTCTCTCTCTCTCTCTCGCTCTGTCTCTCTCTCTCTCTCTCTCTCTCTCTCTCTCTCTCTCTCTCTCTCTCTCTCTCTCTCTCTCTCTCTCTCTCTCTCTCTCTCTCTCTCTCTCTCTCTCTCTCTCTCTCTCTCTCTCTCTCTCTCTCTCTCTCTCTCTCTCTCTCGCTCTGTCTCTCTCCCTCTGTATCAAATACATAATTCGGCAATTCAGTCCAAACTACCAAAAAACCATAATAGAAGCAAGAAAGAGCAGGAAAAATCGTTATACGTAATTTCACCAGGTGATTCTCTAGCGAAATAAATAGCAGGTGATAAATCGATCGTTCGGTTTTACACACAAGGTCATTAATATCGCGGACATAATGGGAATGCAGGGACGATCCTTGTCCCCACTCTATACCGATAAGAGTTAAGAGAAGCGGTTCACGATCCAGTCGGCTTGTCCTCTTTATGGTCGACCTGGTGGAATTATCGAATGTAAATAAAGAGGAGCCGTCATACCGCGTTGATTTTTGCGCACTTTTCCCGTACGATTCTCGAACGGTCAAAGGTCGCGTGATTAAGCGGTAAGTGGACGCGACTCGAATCAATCATTCCCAGCACGCGTCCGGCTAACTTCTTTCATCTTCGTCTGCATACAACCGGCGGCGTTAGATGTTTAGGGCCTACGATCATTCGGCGTATCGCTTTCCATTAACTTCCTAAGAGTGGCCTAGCGGATGGTCTCAGACTTCCTCATAGACTCTGCGGTTTCAACGTTATAACTGTGACCTTAACTATGCGATTTACGAAAATTGCAGTTTGCGAATATGGTTGCAGGTTTTTTAGATGGTACGGTTTGAGAAACGTGACTGGCGATGTTTCATTCCTTGCACCTAGGAGTTATTATTTGGAGGAGGATTTTTCAAGCACTATCGAAAGTCCTTAGATGCTAAATTTTACACTCAAATGCTAGAAGTAACTGTAATTTCGGGAACCCTCTCTGCTGCGTCACTCGGATTCGGTCCAAACTTGGCACATCAAAAGGTCGTCATAATTGATGAAAATTCGTCATTAAACTTGTTGTCACATAAATAACAACAAAACAAATTGGCGATTAAAAGGCTGTAAAAAATAAGAAACAAATGAAAATTCATCCAATTGGCTTGAAACACGGAAAATAATTTTACGCCATGACAGGCTAATATTATGGTGCGACAGCAAAATTGTGGTGCCGATATGGCTATGACCTCAGTATTACCTTGCGAATCATAACAACCGCAGTATAAACATTTGTTGTGCTACTGCAGCACGTGTGTTTTCCTAGAATACAGTAGCGAAAGCGTATAAACAATAAATGTGAGGCTACGGTAAGACAATGGCGACAAATAACGGCACGCGTTAGGCTGCGACAATACAAACATTATTTTCCGTGTACCCGTTACTCGCGTGTTTTTGTGATCACTGAATACGAATATGATATGGGATTTCTAAAATTCAAAATGCCAGTTCCAATACGACCGGCGATATTTTGAGAATCGATCGTATAAACTACAAACTCATTACTGAGATTTTTCAGATTCGGAGAATACAAATATGTTGATACATTACAAAATATAATAATATGGAGAAGATGTCCTGATCGCAGAGTTCGAATCTGATGCCGAATGAAATCTTGAGCAATCCATACATTTTCATTATGAAACATTTAGTGGATATTTCTCGAACAAAGTCGCAACTACTCAGCAAAACAATAGCGGTACACAAGTTAGTTATGGCGAGTTTAACTAGTCCAGCGCGAGTTATTCACTATGCTTGGGATGGGGAAGCGACAGCGATGGCGTCTGGAGCCTCCTACCAATAGAATCTTATGCAACGTCAATAAATATCGACGTTTTACGGTGTATGAAGTTGTATAAAATACTCCGTAGGATTACGTTTCATCTAGTTCCTGTTTATAAGGAGGCCGACATGCTCGCGCGAGCGATTCGCACCAGCGGGTATCAGGCCGGACTATCCGCTATATAAGATAGGCTCACATATGATCATCGACGATCAAGATACGTTCACATTCTTCGAAATCTAGTCTCATCCGCCAATCCTTTCAGACGTCGATTCCATAAACAACTTGATGGACGACTAAATAAGGCCTTCGGTACTTGAACCAAGGTCGTTACACATAATTTCTAGGCAATTACGCTTATCGAGTCTCTAAGGAGACACGCGACTTTGGCCTTTTTTTCAGGTGCAAAAAATTAACGACCTTGATTCTATGAAATTATAATTGAACCATGTCCGATAAGCAAATACCGAACGCGGTTACCGAGCGCTTTCTTTTCGTTTTGCAAAAACGCGTTTACTTACTATCGCATCATCGATAATAAATTGTATCACTTTATACGTTCATCATTTATTCGCTACTTGATTCATGCCGCGTACGTAATTATGTTTACTTATTTATACCACTCAACGTAATTATTTTATGGAAACGGAATGGTCGAGTTTAACAATCTGTGGAAGCGTCATAGTAATTTTTTAAGAAATTGGAACGTTTAATAGTTTATAATATCCTTTTTATGTATTTCTATCATAAAAATAATGTAAAGATTATAGTAAAATAAAAAAGATTTTTAACTCGAATTCATCAACGACCAAAATTAAGTAGTGTACGTCTTCAGCCAAAACACACTAAAAAAGGGTCTTCGGAGATATATTGGGCGCCGCCATTTTGATATTAATTAAAATGACAAAGCCTGTATTTGTTCTTTACAATTGGACAAACATATATTATAATCCCTATTTCACAGATTTTCGGTTGATTCGTTTGTTGAGTCACAAAAAATTTGCCCATTTTCTCGAGCTCTAGACCAGTTTATCACGTTACAAAAATTCGAGCGAGTTTTGGTAACCACACAGAATATAATAAGTCTTAAAATTATTACATCTCATATTCATCATTAGGTGAGGATTAATTTCAGCCCAAAATTGTGTTAATTTTCTTAAATTCAGTCAATATTTAGGCTTAAAGTCTTACTTTCAGACAACAAAACTGACTTTCAGCCGATATTTTGGTTTGAAATATGATTCGTCTAACTTAGATGCCATACGCTCGATAAATCTTATTTTAAGCCAAAATATCGTCTAAAAGTCAGTTTTGCTCGCTGAAAGTAAGACTTTCAGCCAAAATACTGATTGAATTTAAGAAAATTAGCGCAATTTCGGACTAAAATTAAGCCTCATCTGATGATGAATTTAAGATGTAACAATTTTAAGACTTATTTTTTTCTGTGCAACTTTTGTTCCGTTATACTAGATTTAACCTGTTTTAACCCTTTTCTGCACACATTTTTCTGATGAATCATCTTTCATGAAACTGGGTACTTGTGGGTTTTTGGGATCGACGATTACGAATCCGAACTCAGATTTTGAAAGATCAAAATGGCCGTCCATAAATTACTTGACGCAAATGAAACTGCGTATTGGGGAGTTTTTGGGGTCAGGGACTACGAATTCGAACATAGAGTTTATTAATTCTAAATCAGAAAAACTAAAATTTGAGTATGTGAAGTCGATTCGTAGTCTGTAACTCCCAAAACACCCGAATACACACATTTTTCATGAACAGGAAACTTTTTATATTTTGGTCTGCCTATTGTATCCGCCGTATTTTATTTTTCCCCAGTATCGCCCAACATTTGCCAGCGACTGCATTTTGTCTGTAACATGGACGATTTTTAGTAGTTAATAATAATAATAATATAAGTCAATGTAATCCATGAAATTCAATATAAAAATGTGATGTAAACGTAGATTCTTTGTCCGCCTTGTATAAACTAGAAAACAATATTACCAAAAACTTGACAATTAAATGTTTTGAATCAGATGGGAAAGGTTGCGGCCTTGTAGCAAAGGTGATGAGAAAGCCAAGTCGTAACATTTTTTTATCAGGTCATGATTTTGAGATACCCCAACATAAAAGAGCAAAATACACCATTTTGGCCCATTTTTGGAAATTTTTGCGGCGGAACATATTCCGATTGGATTCTTTATCGTCGATTTATCACACTTTTTGTCAAGGCACGATTATGATTTTCATTTTTGTTCTTTTAGGTTAGGATATTTCAAAATCTTAACCTGATACAGCATTTCTACAACCAGATTTGGATTCAACAGATCAAAACCCTTCGGAAAAGTATACTCAGGTTTCTGAGGAATGCACTTTGCTTACACGGAGAAAAATGACTCCGCTGGATTAGCTGATTCATATCAGCTAAAATTTTCGGCTGGAATTGCCGAAAATATATGCAATTTTAGCTGTTTTGATTCCGCTAATGTAGCCTTAACCCTACTCAATTCGCGCTTAGCTCTAAATTTCCGCTACATTAGCAGATTTGTTCCGTTAAGTTTGCGGACTTTTTTAGTAAATTTAGCTGAAATTATCGGCTATCCCTAACGGAATTCCAACAGCTGTCCCTATAGGATAAAATTGGTAGAATCTGCGGATTTTTCGGCTGATTTTGCTGATTATTTTTCTCCGTGTAGTTTTCCGCAAAATTACAAACAAAAATTTGGTTTTGCCACAAAAACTTACTGAAAACGGACAAAACCGGCATTTTAGCACTTTTACGTTAGGATTTTTCGAAATCTTTACGTGATAGAACAATTCTATTACCAGATTTGGATTCGGCGCAACGAAATCGTTCCGAAAAGAATAGTCCTCACGGAGAAAAATGACTCCGCTGGATTAGCTGATTCATATTAGCTAAAATTTTCGGCTGGAATTGCCGAAAATATCTGAAATTTTAGCTGTTTTGATTCCGCTAATGTAGCCTTAACCCTACTCAATTCGCGCTTAGATATAAATTTCCGCTACATTAGCAGATTTGTTCCGCTAAATTTGCGGACTTTTTCAGTAAATTTAGCTGAAATTATCGGCTATCCCTAACGGAATTCCAACAGCTATCCCTATAGGATAAAATTGGTAGAATCTGCGGATTTTTCGGCTGATTTAGCCGGTTATTTTTCTCCGTGCTGTTTCCGATTATAAATTTTGGTGGCCAGTTTTATTAAATATCAATTCGGACGTAAAATGTCCCGTTCTCGTGATATCGCACGTTAGAAATTGAGGGTTCCCTGATCAGCGTCTGGATCTGTCCAGATCTGTCAGTTAGGGCTCAGCTTACGCCGGAATATTAAGAAACAGATTTCTACTAGGGTTCTCGTGATTAATTTCGAGGCCAACAAAAGTTGACTCTTTCATTTGTTTATATCTGAAGCATCAAATAATGTTGAACCTCCTGAAAATTCTGTAATGTCATGAATACGAGAGCAGTAGGTCAATCACTTTTATGAGATCATTTCTTTCCATCGTTAGTATAAGTATGTTCTCCACTTGATTCGGTAGTAAAGAATATGCCAGCAAACTTGTATAGTATCCCGCCTTAAGTCTGAGGCGATTGGGGATAGAATGGAGGGAATATCAGCACAAAAGAATCGAATTCAAAAGCAAGCAAAATGAGCCAATCAGCTCGGTGTAGGATCATTAAGGTGGAGAATCGGGATTTCTCGGGGAAAGATCGGCGTCGATTTTCGAAATGACTTGCCGTGTATCTGCGGTAGTACCGACAGAGATGGAAAACGAAAGGGAGAGAGAGAGAGAGCCCTCGCGCGTGTTCCTAATATGGTAATGCGGATGGCCGAGAGGCCTGCAGTCCTGATTGAGCATATCTCAATGTACGTCACATTCTTGGAGGCTCGTGTGCGCGCGGAATATAATGCACCCGCGCGCGTACAGTTAGCAAATGTATGGTAGCACGCACTGCGGATATGCTCCTCTCGGCGATGCGGCTCCTGGCGGCTGCTGTTCCCCGATACGGCCACATTGGTAGCACTGCAAGAAATTGCCAAGCTGCTACTATTCCCGAGTCAAACTCCGCCGAGGCAAGGAAAGCCGCCGCCGCGGCTCGAGCCGACTACCGCAGCATCCCGACAACTTGATTAATAGCCTTAATTAAGACGTTTTAATTGCTTTTTATTTTTATTTACGAACCGGACGAACCTATAATGGCGTCGTCGGCGCTGCGCGACGGCCAACGCATTCTGCGCCAAGGCGCCTCAGGAACCGCACTTAAGAACACGTCATACGACAGACCTTACGACAGAGAGGGAGTCCATCTCACCCCGCGCGGTACATCTGCGCACACGCGAGTCCCAATGCGATTTTAACAACCGGACCGTTTTGCCCTCTAGTTTTCTTTTCTTATGCGGTTCGCTGGTTGCCGACCTCATTCTGGAGGAAGACATGAAAAATTCTACTGGGAGTTTGCACAGCGATCTCTGATGATGGCGAAGATATTAAAAAAAATCGGTAAATCATTGGATAATTTAATCAGACAAGTGGATTTAGAAAAGTTCTAATTGTCGTAGTAATTTACTACAAGGACATTGTAACTAGCGATGCAACAAATTTTAGTTTTTTCGTAGACTGCACAATAGGGTATCCATTATTCTGTCGATTTTCGAATTTGTAGATTTCCCACCCAAAAATATCTTCTAAATAAAAAAATTCATAAATTTCTTTCCATTTTAAATGGGGAAAAAGAAAATGTTACTTATTTCGCCATCATAATTTCTGGACGACATTAAAAAAATCTAAATACTTGCTGATCTTATCGCGAATGCTTCACGAAGACCGTCCAGGAAGATATGATCCAAATTCGAATCAGTTCCTTCCGTATGATGGGAGTACCCAAAAAGTGGTTGACAACCAACATATTGGTTCGGAAAAATTCAGCAATATAAAAAACGTGGGGTATATCCTGTGGTGGGAAGAATAAAATGAGATGTCAACATTGAAAATCGGTGAAGTAGATTTCTCAAGAAAATTCTCAACGAAAAATTTTGCGTAGAGATGTTCAATACTTCACCCTCCGTGTATCAGGCGAAGTAATGACAACCAGATCGTAGTCAGAACCCCAAAAACTTTGGAGTCGATTTTGAGCATCAGTAACTCGAAAACCTCTTCCTATCCATAAATTCTCCAATCCTGTCAATTTGCGTAAAGCTAATAAAAACCAAAGAGATCGGTTACAATTACGAAATCCTTTTATAAGATGTAACTGGATATTGTTATGACCTCCACTCATTAAGTCCTAATCTCCCTTCCCCTTCTGTTGGATTTTCGCCGGGTAGGTTAAGATCATCCCACATTAAAAAGTCTTTCGGCCCGGTCGACTATATGCAAACATCTGCATCGGCATCTCCGCATGGGTGCGCAGGCGTATTTTGCTGGTTTTCGACCAAGTATCCTTTCTCCCATAAATGATCGTAAAATCGTCAAATGTAACAAAAGGAGAATTGGAAGTTGAGAATCATTCGGTATAAAACATTTACCGTCGAAACTGCCGAGGTAAAAATACCGAGGACTTGGCAGTCCTTTTAGTAATCGTTCGCTTGATAAAAATCAAAGAAACATATCCCCCCAATCGCATCCACGGCGCGTCTCGCACGAAGTGAAAAAAAAAGGAGGAAAGAAAACAAGGAGGGTCCGCCGACCGACAATCGTTGCCCAATTAACTGCGGCCGGCGGAGGGTTTCGGTAACGGCAACAATAACTCGCGACCCGGGTTGACTGTTGCGCCGTCAAGGCGCGAGGGCGTCGCTTGAATAGCGGTACAACAAAGCCAACATATAGACAATAAAGAGACGAGAGGCGAAAGATAGATGAATAGAGAGACTCGGAGGAAACGGGACGTCAGGGAAACGGTGAAGAGTCAGATTTAGAAAGATAAGGTCGAATGATGGGGTGGGAGGTGAAGGGGTGTAGGAAAAACACGCAAATGAGAGAGAGGGATGACGTTACATACGAGTGGGTTTGTCGAGAAACACAGCCGACACTTCATCAGCTCCACCGGCAGGCAGCATTGTCATTTGTCCTGAGATACACGCTCCTGCGCTCTCTACCCCATCCATCGTTAGCTGCCCGAATTTTTCTCCGACTTTTTTCTTCTTTTGGTTTTGTTTCGCTTTCTTTCCTCGCCTTTTTCTCTCTCCACTTGATGCACGTTTACCGCGACGTATTCCCTTTATATATTCTGTGGCTTTTGTCCCGACCCTACGAGGATGAGTGACAATGTCGCATTTCTCTGTTAAAATTCCAGACGAGTAATTGTTAGGATGATCTATGTCGGTGCTTCATTATGCAATGTACCGCTACAACCGGAATATTTCCAGGAAAGGCCAGCGCTGATAATAATTACATAAAGTTTTACACGGCTTGAAAATGTTGCAACAAATCATAATCAAAACTCCTTCCGCTCGTTTTTTGCTCCGGAGCGTTTACAGCCACCTTCATTCTCTCTGATTTGACATATTTTACATCTCTTCATTTTTCGAAACTCAATCTACTTTGGTCCCTATCTCCTCGTCTCATCCGTTTACACGAATTCATCCATACGGGTCTTCCATATTCGCATGCAAAACGACCCGGGAGCCTCGGGTCCTTGTCAGCCGAGTTTCGACTGATATAATTGCAATAATTGTCGAGCTCTCATTGTTGCTAGCGCGTTGTACGTAGTTACATCCGCGGCAACGACACTCTTCGAGGAGTGAGGAGCGACCGTAGTCCAACCGACGTCCCCGCATGTAGAACAAGTGGTCGCTTGATTCTCGGCTGATTGTTCCATTCTGAGAGCTGCTCGAGCCCCGACGCGAGAAAGAGCGAGAACGACGAGGAAGGATGCCACGAGACAGAAGTTACGCATGGCTTGCTGCTAGGAGGGAAAGAGATAGTTGGAGTGTTTGCACCTAGTCACGACGACGCTTCCGACCAAAGTGGCCCAACCCCCCTGGTAAAGAGACGACGACGTATTCGAACTCGTACACGCTCGACGAACGTGTCAAAACAGAGGTTGGTCGAGGTAACAGCGACTCCTCGAGGCTCGTGATGCCCATGTCCGCGACTAACAACCCCCCGACGAAACTATCACCGATTCCTTCATACGCGTGATTGCCGGTATTGTCTGCCGCAGACACGCTACAATACAACTCCACTCATTCGGTGGCTCTTGGAGGCGAGCGACTTTCTCTGGATGTCGTCATAATTGAAGCTGCTAATTTTCTTTCGCCGAAATGACGGTCACTGCCGGAACGCTTGGACGGAATACTAAGGGAAGACTCAACGTTTATGAATTATGAGAATTCCGAGGACTTAGGATGCGTCCTTCGTACATATATTCCTAATATTAGTCCCCTTGCTAAGGACGAGGAGTGAGGGAGGAGTTACATCGAAACAATCAGAAAATTTAATTAAAATTCTCCTGAACATTCTATTAATCATTCATTTTCAAAAATGCCTGAGATAAATTTTCAAAACTTGTAATTGTTTTATGCAGTTTGTATTATGCCTCTTGAATTTTATTAACAGTAAATTTGCCTTTGATTATTGAGAATAAAAGATTTGTCTTGTAAAACATTGTCGTGACCTAGGCCGTGTGTAAACCCCTTCATTGAAGTGTAGAATGGCTTGGAATTTGGCACCAGACAACAAATCGTCAACTTCTTCCACGTAAATGCTTCCCTACTTTTTACAATAAACAGGAACTAGACTGGGCCGGGGAACAAAGTTCCGAAAATCAACACACCCCGAAAGGGCGAAATTTCGATGGAGCATGGCTCCAACGTAATTTTCTTCAATTTGTCTTCGAAAATTTGGCAAAAAAAAAGCAAATTAAAATACCTAGACTGGATTTGTACAGAAATAGTCTGCGCTTGTTTTAACCACATCATGAAGCTGAGATGACACTGGTATGGCGAAAGCCAGCTTCAGTTAGCTGCTGGCGTGTCAAACCGTGATATTGAACTGTTTAATATCAAATAAGTTGTGTTACAAAATACTCCGTAACACCATGACGTCGAGTTGTTAAGAAGGCAGTTCAAGATGTATAACCCCAAACTTTAATTTGCGCGAGGGGCTGCTCACGCAATAAATGTAGAAATCTGACTACGCTATTTTGTAGAATTTAAGTGACACCCAAGGTGATTACTAAAATTTCTTGTGGATTAGACTTAAAAAATCACGTTCTCTTCTTCCGTTCTAATCGTTAGATCAGTGTTTTTTGACGTATATCGCATTGGGAATTATAATGGCAAAAATCATTAATAACGCCTTCATGTATTCTCTCCTGGTGTCTTCCATCTCTCCTACTGGTTCACGAATTTTGTAAAGTGGAGTTGATAAGGATAATTCTAATTACTATTTATGGACTCAACGGAGTAGCAAAGGAGTCAATTAAGAATTGAACGAGAACTATTAGAAATGGGTGATTTTGATTTATTTCCAATAACTTTCCGTCAATTTTTAGTTTCTTCTGACATTTTTAATAGACGTTTTTAGAATGAATTAATCTTAATTAATCTTTTCAGAGGCTATTTTAGAACCCCCTCCTAAACTCCTCTTAACCTAAAATATAGTTGTTATTGAACACAATTAGGTTTATTAGGTAATTCGAATTAATCGATGTTCCGAGTCATGACACGGTTAAATAATTAACTCTTAAAAATGGTATTAATATCAAAGATGTCAAAAATCTTAAGTTTTCATGTTTAGATTTGTTGCATGAATTACAGTCTGCAAATCGTTGCACATAACAATTATTTATCAATACTATAAACATTGATACTTGTACCTTACTCAGTTTAAACAGTAAACTGATTTTTTTAACATTTGAACATTTTGTATTCTTATTATTTTCAAATGGGCTCTATCGATTTCCGTCAAGAAAATGGCAAAAAATGATGATTTCTGTCAACATTTTCTAAATTAAAACTAAAAGTCCATGATTTTTAGCCTTCGGCGATTAGCAGTTTTTACCCCCTCGACCCTCTCATTGCTCCCATTGCAATGGCTTCGTTTCCATCCTAGATACGAAATATACTATTTCGTTGTAATAAGAAAATATTTAATCCGCTGAAAGAATACATTTCATTGCGCTATTGGTTGAATATTATTGTGCAATGCGTTTTTTTTAGTATGTCGAGGTTCGATTTTAATTTGAGCAATATGACCGTACAATTCACAACCGACTTAATTTAAGTCTAAATTTTTTGTTCAGCAATTTAATCGCATGGTGTAAGCACGTTTCAAGGGGAGTCACCACCCTTATTTTGACCCCTTTCTCTGTAAATCATCTTTCTATGTAAGTTTTATTCTCTATCTAGCATCATTTTTCGCCTAAAAACATACGGGCTAATAAAAAAAAATTGTTAACCAGCTAAGATTTGTTCTTTCTTTGCCAGTTCGATATTTTTCAAATCCATGAAAGAGATTTTTGAAATTACACAATACGCATAGAAAAAATCATCGTTGAAAAGTACTAAAAATTGTAAGAGAAGATACAGTTTGTATACTCAAATTTTATAGTTTTTATGCTAAAAAGAGTTTGAATCGTTTAAAAAGTGTTTTTATCAATAAACGCTAAATTTTAACATAATATTAGATGATTCGAACTCTTTTAATATTAAAAACTCTAGAATTTGAGCATTAAAATGTGTCCTTTCTCACAATTTTTAATATTTTTCGACTATACTTTTTTTTTACGTCCTTTATCATTTCAAACAACCTTTCGCATGGATTTGAAAAATGTAAAACTGGCAGAGAAAGAAAAATTCTAAATTTGTCAAAAATGAAAAATTTTTTCAAGTACGTTTTTAGGCAAAAAGTGATGCAAGAAAGAGAATATAACTCTGATGATTTAAATAGAAAGGGGTCGAAATAAGGGTGCTGACTACCCATAACTTAGTGGTGTCTATAGCCCAAAATCAAGAGCGGATCGTCTAATTTTCTAACAGGTTTATAAGGGTAAAGAATCCAATAATAAATTTCAGAAGTTTAAATGCATACAAGATTTATTTGGAGAGATTATACCTAAACATAAACATTCTAAAATCAATCAATTGTACTTACTAATAAGATTTCGCAATATCAAATTCTAAATATAATACACGCTCTATTTTAAATTTTGGTATGTATTCCAACACTAAGTGAATTAATTGAAATCACATAAAGTTATTCAATTATACAATTTAATTTCAAACAATTTTGAATAAACGATTCCATTATTACAATTTCATGTTCACTCGAAATTAATTGACTAACATTTATATACTACATTAATATTATAATTTAAGAAAAATCATTTCAATTTATATTCATAAGTAATAAATATTGTATTACTATTCGTTAAGAATATAAATGTATATTTCATTCTACCATGCAAGATTACGAACAGGTGATCATATCGAAATTTTGGCATGACATATGTCTGGTCACCGATTAGGGAAGCATGACAAGACCAACTTCTTATGAGATCAGATAGCAATAACTATCAAGATTATCCGGATTGATACCGGTGATTGCAGGGTGTAAAACTGTGCAAGGAAATAATATAGGACCTGAATTCTGCAAACATAAGCAAGAAATGATTTTGTTATTGTAACCGATATCCTTTCTTATAATTGACACCACAAATGTGTAGCAGGTGGAACAGTATATACTACATATGAAATCCAGCACATTCGAGACAGTAACGTATAACAAGAATATTCTAGTGAATAACTTACGAAATTATATTAATGAAGTTGACTTAATTAATTGCCGCTTATAAGTAACTGTAAAAAACAATTATAGAGGCAGGATGAATCAGATAATTGTGCGTTGATGTTCGACTATATAAAATATTTCGAATCAATATTCAACCTTATTTAGAACTAAAGTTATAATATAGAGTGAGACTTATATTAAAGTTTGGTCAAATACCGTATTTATTAGTACCACACAGTTCTGTTCTTCTATGCAAATTTCATTCAAAGAAATCAATTCTGTTCATCAAATTGTTTCTCAAATCTGTGATTTTATAGATGCAAAAAGAAAATAAATTCAAATTTTCACAATTCGAATGAATGTTGCCCATTGCGTATCTTAATCCTTTTCGTCCCAAAAGTACGAAATTTCGACGCAACTTTTAGCGCTATAACTTATGTTACCAAACGTCATTAAACAAAATTAAGATAAGTCAAGATCATTAGTTTTGGACCTTCTATCTCCAATACCGTATTCAGAAATAGCCGGTGATTGCAAGAAAAAATTTCTGATCCTTTTTCGAAAAAGATTCCGATTTTTACAAAGTTTCTTCGCCTGAATCGCTTTTTTTTGCAGTGAAAATGACAATGCTGACCATTGCAAAAGGTACTAACCGTTATGCTCAACTCTTAATAACATTTTAAATTCCGTTGAACTTTTCTTAAAAACAAACACGGCGGCACCACGATGTCGTCTGCTAGGTGTAATTTTGCATTTTCTCACACAAATGTGCATTCTATTGCCTTGTAACAGTTGAAAACATGGAGAAAAAGTAATTATCAATATTTGTGATTTTCTAATCTCATGATAGTTCATCCATAATCTGAATTTAGTTATATAGACTTATCAATAGTCGGTTTATAACCTAAAAATTGAGTACGACATGACAATTTGTTTATGAGAGCGTTCAAAGCTTTTATTTTGACGACGTAAGCTCAATAAAAGTAAATCATCGAGTGAAACTCGCTCTCTTTTTTGGAGGTCTATTTTCGAAATTGTTTATTACAAACGTTAAAAATTGTAGGTATCATTCTTGATAGTAATATAGATATAATTAAACATTCTACACTATAAGTCGTTAAGTAACGAAATTGGCAACTTTTTAATCGTAATTTCAGGGAAGAAAAAAATTCATCATTCTTTAAGGCCCACATTTTTCTCATATATCATATGAATTAATTTGAAGGTTCCTCGAATGCACTTTATTCATCGGATGATAGTTAATTGAATCGTTCCGTCGTGACTAAATCATTTATTCTCGTACTTCATTGCCGATCGCGTGTAGCTTCTTGCGCGAATGAGGAGATGCCTTCCGCGTTCGTGAAAGACTTTACTTCACTACGGGGAGTTTCGAGCAAGACTAAGAAAAGGTGTGTTACTACCTCGTTAATGAGTTTTTTGAGTTAATTAAAAATCCATTTATTTACAAGACAATTGTGAGTTACTCGAAAGTGCAGGTAATTATTGTCATTTAAAATTATGATGATTATAAGATTCGACATTTTTTCACTGGCCTAGGAATGCAGGGTTAATTGCAAGTAGTATGTGAATAATTAACGAAAATGTAACAAGTTCTAAATGACGTCTCTATGCTGTGCATAAAGGTATGTCTTCAATAATTAGCGGTAAACGCACTAAGGATTTAATTTGAATAGTTCGTTCGTGAGGATATCGTAAATTTTCAGATATTCGAAAGGAAATCCAGAAACTTCGTCATGTACCATTAAGCTGTATATTCTTTTATTCCCACTGAATAATTTCGATCACCTTTTCAGACGAAATATCCTATTATACGGTTGATTTGATTACACGGCAAATTTCATTACATGAAAGCAACGTCGTGTACCTCAAATATTTCGTCTTCGTCAGTTAAGACGTTGGACACATTATTTATTTTTCGTAATAAAATTAGTCGACTCATTTCCTCATTGAGATTGCTGGCTGCTTCTGAAAAGAAAAGAGTGAGGCATATTCTCCGTCTCCCTAGTTATTTATCGACGGTCGAATCTTACAACGTCCCTCCACTTGTTATTAATTACTTCAGTAATATTGTTACTTAAAAGACAATTTATAATAAAAATACACTTGTGGCGTATCATACATTTTACTAAAAAAATTGTGCTAAGACTTCGTTGTGTTGATGATGTAACGATGGGTAACTTATTAAAATAAGTCTTATATATCAACATCAACTGTCAGAAACACGAAATATAATTGAAACACTATCTGAATTCTCGAAAATGCATGTTCTTAGAAGTTTTAACGTAATTTTAACGTATTTTGTTATTTTTTCATTAGAAGCAGAAATCTCTAATGAACAATATCTTTTTTAATTCGTTTCAACATTTTTAGAATTTACTATGTGCGTCCGCGAAGTGATATATATAGCACATAGGCATATATCTGGAACTTTGAACTTTTTGGGTATCGTTAGATGTAAGTCATCAAACAGTGTATACGTTACAGTTTTCATCGGCAGTTTCTTCAATTATATGCTATATATGATAACCAAGTGCATAAAATAATTATTCAATGCTTATAAACAAATTTGAGGTATTGTAATCGCCGAATAATCGCAAGTTGCATAGGGGTACTAAGTCGATTTTTTTTCACTCCCGTTATTATAACTTTTTGAGCGCATCCTCTAGGAACCTGAATTTTTTTTTACATACCTTTGGGGATGTATGGAATATAAAAATGTACCACAGCAAGGCGTGCCTTACTTATAAAAGTGTAAATAAAATTGGTGAATTTGGGTATCTGCGATTTTTGAGAAAATTAATTTTAGTAATTTTGTTGCCGCAGTATTTGTAGCGTTTACTTGTTTGAAAATCCATAATATGGAAACGTTTCTACAGAACATAATAATTTCAAAAAATGTTGTTTTTTGCATGTGCTTCATTTATTTTAAATTTGGCGCGTATTTTAATATTGGTGTTTTTAGCGTAACTCGTTTGAAAAAACTACTTTATCAGGCGGCACATTTTCAAATT
This sequence comes from Trichopria drosophilae, assembly GCA_030407085.1. NCBI lineage: Eukaryota > Metazoa > Arthropoda > Insecta > Hymenoptera > Diapriidae > Trichopria > Trichopria drosophilae. The sequence goes on along the minus strand of CM059583.1, from coordinate 10,904,231 downwards.
AATTAATAAAGGAGTTTATGGCCGCGTAAACGGATCTTTGAGAAGTTTTAAAAGCTTATCCACAACGCTCAAAAGATCCGTACGGAAATGTAGGAGACACGTACAAAATATCATCATCAAAAACGAAAAGCACGTGTTTTAAGTATAATTTTCGTTCTGTAGACCCGAACATAATATAGAAGTGGTTTGTAACACTACATAGAAGTATAGAACAAGATTTTTACCGAAAAATGTTGTTGAAAATAATTGTTTATCAAATTTTTTTAAATAACAGAGGCTAATTCGGGTGGGTATTCGCAAACATGAATAGTCATTTTTGACGTAAAATTTGACGCTAAATCCGAAACTGATCATAGAATTACCATATTCCGTCAAAATTTTGAGATATTCTAGTGTAAAAGTTCAAAAATCATCGACTTACACTACATTCCCCCTTAGATTACTTAACAAATTATTTTTTAACGAAATGGGATGCGCAGATATCTAGAGGCTTGATTGCTAGAAATAGAATTTGTTTCTGATGTTGATCCGCCATATTTGATCCGCCATTTTGAATTTCGAAAATCTGATAACGGATTCGGAATCTGCGACATCGAAAACCCCTAAGTCCCAAGTTTGGAGTTAGTTAGATGTAAGGAAATATTCGTGCAATACTGTTTGTTTAATTATTTATTTAATTAGTTGAGCATGTACAACAAATTAATAACGCGATTCTTTTTCATCATTTTATACGTCTACAAAACAGACAATAATTTGAAAAAGATTGTGCCTCTAAAAAAAATGCATTTCTTTTTTAAACTCAAAAGTTAAAAGTATGTATACGTCTTAAACAGTTCGTCCGTACATAGCTCAGTCTAAAGACATTTCCAAAAAGTCTACCTGAACAGGCCTTAATTATGATAATATTTCAAATGAGCTCATAAAGATGTTTTACTAAGGATTTCTCAAAGTAGTAATCTCGAAGAAGACTTATCCCTATCTTTAGACCTACCCTTATTTTGGATCATCTCTTTTTTAGTGCAGGAGTTACCAGAGTTGAGGTATGTGTTTCTTCCAGAGACACTGGACTATTGAGTGCAAAAATGAAATGGAATGACATTTACTTCATATGTAGACCGATAATTGATGTAGGTATAAAAAATAAGTACTTTTAGGGGGTGCGCCCCAAAAACGAGATAAATCACAAAACAGATATTACAAAACCAGACAAATCACAACAGACACTTCAAAAACCAAACATTTCAAAAACCGACATTAAAAAAGCAGGCATTAAAATTCAAACACATTTTGAAAGTCTCTTTTTGAAATATCTGATTTATGAATCTCTGTGTTTGGAAATGTCTGGTTTTTGAATGTCTGTTTTTGTAAATCTCTGGTTTTTGAAAGTCAAGTTTTTGAAGTGTCTATTTTACGATTTGTCGGGTTTTTGAGGTGCACTTCCGGTTTTTTAATGTCTGTTTTTGAAATGTTTGTTTTTTTAAATGTCCGTTTTTTTTTTGAGTGTCTGTTATTGTAAATCTCTGGTTTCTGAAAGTCGGGTTTTTGAAGTGTCTGTTTTGTGATTTGTCTGGTTTTGTGAGGTGTACCCCTTTTAGGACATTTCGCTCGTGATATTATAGTTTTGTATTTGTACGTATTTATACAAACGGTAAAAATGAGCTCATGGGAGAATTATATAAATTAATAATTAAGATACACAAATATCAAAGCTCAGTGAGAGCTCTTTTCTGAGAACGCATTTTCGAGAGGTCTTATAGAGCTCCTAAATGCAACGCATTAGTCTTCTTAAACATCACTTCAAGAGCTCTTTTTTGTAAGTATTTAAGACACCGTTCACTTTCTAGGACTCCTTAAAGAGCTCTTATGTCTTTTTGCTATTTGGGAACCAGTTTTGTACATATATTATTCAGACGTATTTCATTCTTTCGATATTATTGATAATATTATAGTATGTTTAACTCCAAAGAACTCAAATGGAGTCGAATCCACTCTAACCTATTTTCTCAAAATTGACGCCATCTGTTTTAGGCTTTAAACTTTTTCTATTATAAAATTATATAATATTTCAACACTACACGTCACTGATTATTATGATTATGCCTTTGATATAAGTTTTATCATTTCTGAACTATTTGTCGCTGCTAAAAATGATGGGAAAGTAAGTGTAAATGTGGCAAAATTAAAATTGGTTAGCCATTTTGGATTAATTTGGTAGCAAATGTGAGTTTCTTAATCGAAAGAATCGATATATATTTGGTATAATTTGGTATACATATGGTATAATTATCATTTGTTCGCGGGAAAAATTTCTGTTCAGAAAAAATATAATTTAGTACTTTTCATATAAAATTCGAAATCTGTTTTAATGATTATTATTAAATTTGTATTTTTTGATGCATAACTTTCAAGTAATTAGATGAATTATATATTAATCGTTATGGAATAATTTGTTTGAAATTTTTCAATATTTAACGCTATGAAAAATATATCAAATACTTCAAATTATATATAATTAATTAACCTTTTACTCGGCTACTTTTCAAATTACTTAATAAATTTCTAGCTATGAAGTTGTGAAAAACTTTTTAATTTGCAAGTTACAGGAATTATATGGAAATTATAACAATAAGTTTGGCTTAACGAATTTTGTATATGAACCTGAGATTTTAGACAGATAATTTTTGGGTCTCGTTCATCTCGATCTTAACTCCAAAAGGCAGCTGCCAACAAAATTTCACAGCGAGATCGACAGCAGATATTACGTAGGTAGTTTTTTGCTAAATCTTCAAAAGATATAATAAGGTACTTAAAAGAAAACTACCAGCCAAAAGTTACGACGGAACAAATAAGAAGAAATAATATATATAAATTTGCATTTTAACGTTTATTATCTTATAGCTCTAGGGGTATTTAGTCTAAAAGTTAATTGTATTATATTAAGAATTGTATTACCACAAAAATTAGCATTTTTATAGTAAAATCATTTTTAATTATAATTTATTAAAAATATTATTACAATATATCAATTTTCCAATATTAAAATTAATTAATTTAATAATATTAAAATTAATTGTTAAAGACATTGAAATATATCAATAAATTAGAAAATATATTTAATGCATCGTAAATACGCGATTGAATCAAAGTACATTTTTAGACTGTAGTTCAGTTTACTATAATAAATCCTTTACGCTCCACTTGATTCAATAAGGTTGTCTATTCATATCCAACTATTATAGTAAGAAAATGTACTACTAACTACATTATTTAGTTGTTAATAAAAAACATATTTTAAAATTTTTTGAATATTTACAGTTATGTTGGATGTTAAATATAATATTTAATTGAAAATTAAACCATTCGTTACAACAGAAAAAGGTAGTTACTAGCTAATTTTTGTAAAGCAATTTCATAATCTTGTAAATTTGTATCTGCGTAACATTATAACTTTGTAAGTTGTAAGTGTATGTTTTATTTGAAAAATAAATTACCTACTATTTTCAAGACATACTGTTTCCTAAATATACATGCAAAAGTCGGAGTAATTTCACATTACCCCATTAAGGCCGGAAAATGCAAAATTTTCATTCGGTGTTTCGGACTAATTTTTGATAGTAAAAATTCCAAATATAGCTATTTAATATATTAATTCCTTTCTACTCCTATTCTACTATTTTTTAGGTGATCTTCCGATTAGCACAGGCAAAATTACATTTTAATGGCTCGAAAAGCCAATATGGCCTATTATAAATAAAAATAAAGAAAAAATTCACAAAACCATCTTTCTCAAAACTCTTTATAGATTTTTAAAATTCAAATTCCTGGATTCAATATGGTATACAAAATTCATAAAATACTTAAAATCACCGGGAAATGTGTATAGGGAGAGTTTTGGAATCGTACGTCATGAATTAAAAGTTCGATTATTAAAATTAAAAATAACTTATATAATATGGTCGACTATATATACATGAAATAACTCGAAACATCAAACATAAGAATTTTCATCCACAATGTTCACAATTAATATAACTCCTTTCTTAGTTTTGTCGGTGATTGTTAAAAAGCATTTTTTTTTTTAAGAAAAGAAAGAAAACAATGGAAAAAATGTATATATATATATATATATATATTTATATTTATATTGAATTATGTAATAATTTATATGTTCATTGTTAAAATAGTGATTATTTATTTGACATATTGACATTTTGAAAAGGTTAAGTTGATTCGAGGGAAACAAAAACATTTTTAGTTTTAGATCACCGATGTTCTGAACTTTCGTTATAGCGTTTTCACATCGATCCTGCAAATTTATTCATACGAAAAAAATTCACAAAAAAGAATAGTAAATATTTGATTTTAAAACGAGACATATTGGTTTTTGGGGTCAACAAAAAGCAACTCTGATTACGCCAATGGGAAACTGAAAATTGTCCTATTGTTCCTTGACGTAAAATGTCAAGGGATAGCCGTAAAAAATACGCTTTTTTGTTTCACAAAGAGGCAACATTAAAGTCTTCTTCTCCAGTATTGTTCAGTTTAAGCAAACAATTTTTCTTTATCTTTTAATTGTCTGTTACATAATGTAAAGTTGAAGTGTAATTTTTATCTACTATCCTAAATCAAAAGTAAATTAAAAACGGGGTTGTCACGATATGAGCCCAAATCTACAGCATCTATCGTTTCATTAAAAAAGGCCTAATAAATTTTGCGCCACTAAAATTGCTTAGCTCTCATTGGTCAAAAGAAACTACACCCAGCAAATGAGCGCATTGGTTTTATTTTCTGACAGCATAGTTTTTCACAAAACAAAAAAATCTCAGCGTCAAAAACGAAGATCAATATTTACCCAAAACGATCTGTTATTCCCTTTCGACTTAGTATCTTTAGACCGAATTTAATTGTTTTGACTGTAATCTGTTGTAAAAAAAAAAATAAAAAAATCACTAGTGTATTTTTATAAAAATAAAATATTATTATGTTATACTACTCAGAGTTACATTTTATACTTGTCAATACTGTTTTTATCATCAGTATATTGAAAGATTACAGACAATATTTTTATAATAAAAATAATACTATTCCTTATAGTGATTAATAATACATCATGTATAACTATCAGGTTTGAAAAGAATTCGTGAAATGATGACCTACGATCGATTGGTGAGAGTTGTCTACCTCTAGCATTGATTCGCATTCCCGTGGGCAATTTCCCCCAGAAACCCAGTGACATTGACGTTGGCCCTCGAGCGAATCATCCCTCCATATTCTCTATCCCATAACTACTCTATAATCTTCCAAGCTACGTGGCAATTGGATTCTGAATTAACCACTCTTTCATTTTTTCTTAGATGTTTATTTTGTATGAAAATGTATAATTTCCAGTACAGTGATGTTAAGATACTAACTTTGTATGAAAGATGTTTTATTCATTTAACCCTTTCAGGGGCAGCGGAATATATATGTTACACCTAAAATATGGGTCTTTTTTTTAATTCGTTTGCTGCATTAAATCTCAAGTGGGTATTATATGATATTTTATAGTTCATGAGGATATATATTGAATGTATTCTAAAACTAAAACAATATTTATTTATTTGTGGACTCTTGTAAACAATTAAAGTTGCAAAAAAGCATTTTTTCATTAATTCGCCTATGCTAATAATATTATGATGGATTTCGTAGTTCGTACAAAAAATTCGTACCTAATAAATAATCATACCCGATTCATATATGATTTTTTTTAGAATTTATCGTTGATTGAAATTCGAGAAAAAAAATCGAAACATTGTTAAAAATTAACTTTTTTGACATACCCTGTAGCAAAAAAATTATGTATATTACATAAGTACAAACTTATAATTACATACAAACAACATATCATAATTTAAAAATGCTTTAATATTTTATAACAACATAAATAATAGAAATAAAATTTTAGTGTATCAACAAAAAAAGTTGAAGCCTTTAAACAATTTTAAAATCTTGAAATTACGCATGAACATTTTTTAGGATGAAACAAAACGAAATCAGCGAAAAATAATCTTTTCTTCTATTTGCAATTACATTTTGTATTCTTGATTAATTTTTTACTACATTTGCTCCTGCGTTTAAGTGTGCAGCCCTCTCAAAAGTTTCTTCGTATAGAAAAAAAACAACAGAGGTTTACAATTACAAATCATGATTGTTTTAAAAAATTTGCTCATCAGTCCCAACCTATCCATCTCTGTCTTTCGTTAGTATCCGTAATTGATTAGAAATGCGCATTTTGTGTCCTGACATTATATACTGTACTTTCTAATTCCTTTCTACGTTACACGAAAGAGTTAGCGTCACAGTTTAATTGTGATGTTCACTGATGATCTTCCAGACGATTAAAATGAGATAAGATGAAAGTTTTATGTAATATAAAACGGGAAACAGGTACTAAAGTACACTAAAAAGCCATCGCATAATTTCCTTTGTTCGCTTTTCATGCTTTTTCATGTGAAGTTTTTTGATAGCTTTGATTGACAGTAATTCAGGTTATTAGAGTGACAAGTTTCAGAAGAATTGGAATCATTATTTCGTGTTCTAATGCGACATCCAGTAAAGATATTACCACATTTAAGGCGAAAATATTCCTCTAATTACAATAGATGACTGGAATAAATTTCTTGCAAATTTTTAGTATTAATACTAGATATTCCACATTCTTTATTAATTCTGTTGTGGCATTTACTGAGTATTTACCGGTATAGATTAAATAATGAAAAATGTACTAATGTTGAATATTGTAGACCATTTTATTGCAAATCATTGCTTACTTTACGAAATACAAAAAATTCCAACCGGAAATAACTTCTGAATTTATTCAATATTCAAGGCATGTTTTTGAGAAAAGTAAATGCTTTAAAATGAGGGTTTTAACGCTTTTTTTTAATATGACATGTAGCATTGAAACGATTACCTTAAAAATAGCAGTTTCTCTCCCTACGGATAAAAATAAATATATCCTGACCCAAAATAAGTTTCTCCCACTTTGAGCGTAAAATTAACCAAAAGTAGACACAATAAATATTTAAACATTCACTTAACGTATATTATTTATATTTAGCAGTGAAAACAAAAGAAGAGTAAAATATTGATTTTAAACGAGAATAGAGGGGCGCAGGTCGAAAAACCGATAAATCAAAAAGACGACAGGTCAAAAAACCGACAGTCAAAATACCAACATTCAAAAAGCCGACAAGTAAACAACCGACATGCCAAAAAGCCGAAAAACACAAAACCGACACGTTTAAAAGCCCATAGTAGTAAAACCGAATTGTCATAATACCAATAGTCACATAATCGACACTTCGAAGACAGTCAAAAAGCCGAAACATACAAAAATAGACACATCGGCAAGCTGGTAGTTAATTTTTAAATTTTAGTTTTTTTACTGTCGACTTTTTGTCAGTCGATTCTTCGAACTGTCGGTTATTTGAATGTCGGTATCATTACAATTCAATTTTTCAGCTGTCGGTTTTTTGACACGTCAGCTTTTTGCCTATCGGTCTTTTTACTATCGGTATTATGACAATTCGGTTTGTCTACTATCGGCTTTTTGACGTGTCAGCTGTTTGTCTATCGGTTTTTAGAATTTCGGCGTATTGACTGTCGGTTTTTTGACTATCGGTATTATGACAATTCGGTTTTTCTGCTGTCGACTTTTTGACTGTCGGTGTTTCTACTGCCGGCATTTTGACGTGTCGGTTTTTTGCCTGTCGTCTTTTTAACTTGTTGACTTTTTGAATATCGGTATTTCGACTGTCGGTTTTTCAACCTGTCGCCTTTTTGATTTGTCGGGTTTTCGACCCGCAGCCGCATAGACAAGTTTCCAATATTTTATAATACACACTTTTTTTTTAAATATTCAACCGAGATTTTTAAAAATATAATTGTATATATCGCTAATAGTGAATACGAATGGCATGAGTTTTTAATAATAAAACCTCTTCTTGATTCATTCTAGTATCCTCTTCGACACGATATAATATTAATTGTTTCCAGATTTTCATTGGAATGTATTCGTGGAATGTAATATCGGTGCCCAGTTCGAACCCTTATAGTATTTCAGGATAAACACCTATAATTTGGGACTAATTCTACCACAATATTAACAATTTATTAATTTAAAACCTTAACTGTGTAGAAAATTATTTTTCATATAAAAAATGGCTGCCCTCATTCAAACTTATCTGGAACCTATGCTTGATGTCCCTTATCAGAGAAGCCACAACGAGACCCGATGTGGAGCCCTAACAATTTTCGAAATTCTCTGACACAATGTTTCCACACATATCTAGTAATTCAATGACCAAATATATTCTTGTTATTTTAAACAAATCTTATTTTAATTTCTATAATTGACGTAACCAAAGACTTATATTAGCTGTAACAATATCCCACAAACAAGAGAAATATCCCGATGCCATTTCCATAATATTACTTTTGAGACATTAATATTCTGGAGATGTTATCAGGAATATTCTAGAGACATTTTAAACGTTTTATGTCCGCTTTTTTGATATTCTGGTGACATCTGCAATATTCTAGAGACATTGTAGAGACGTTCTGAGTTTATTCTGTGAAACAACGAATATATTCTGAAGATTTTCTGCAGATATTCTTTTGACATTCTAAAGACATTTCGGTCATAAAGAATATGTTATTACGGAATATAGTTAAAGAATTTCGCTCGCAAATAAATTTATGAATCTAAAAATAATTTACCCCGACCGAGAATCGAACCCGGGTCTGCCGTTTACTACGCTGACGTCTTAACCACTACGCTACACTCGCATTTATATTATTATCGCGTGAACAAGGTTATATCTAAAAATGCTCTGCATTATGTCCAGAATATTCTAAGAACTATATGTGTAGAATATCGCAAATGAAATACTTCAAGAATGTCTCATCTGCAATGTTCTGCAACGATTCTCGCAAAACATTCTAGCGATGTTAAATTTGAGATATAGTTAGATATTGCAAATGAAACATCTCCAGAATATTCTAAGAATACATATAGAATGTCTCAAATGAAATATGCCAAGAATGTCTTATCAGCAATGCTCTGCAATATATTATGAGCAACGTTCAGTCGACATCAATTTTGAAATGTTGTGAGACATTTTGAATACTATATCTCTAGAATATTTTGAGAATTATACATATAGAATGTTTCAAATGAAATGTTATCAGAATATCTGATTTGCAACATTTTGAGATATTTTCAGAATATTGTGCAGATATTGCAATTGCAATATTTCAATTGTAACGTTTGTGACATTTTGGGGATATTCTGGAGATTTTATTTCTATGTGGGATGTATAACATTTAGCATCTTCGGAACGATTTAGTCGCCCCGTGAAATTTGGTGCTGCCAATGCAAGAATGCATCGACAGATTCCATCGTTCCCAGCATCGTGATGAAAACGCGGCTTTATTCGCATTTGATTATTCGGGACGAGTAGCTGCTTCGCTCTGCTTTTAATGGACAGACTTGTACACCTTCGTCTTATCCCTGGAGGCTCGGAAGAGGCCCATAATTGTCCGTTCCACGGCTAAAACGTCCCAAAGAGCGAGGCCTTATTAGTTTGGACGATTCGCGTAATTCGACACGCGGGGAACTTCCGACAGTCGAAAGCGATCGTGAAATTCAAAAGCGAAGCGAAAGAAGCTAACAGACGCCGGTGAAATATAGCTGGTGCATGCGGATAACAGCCAAATGGACAATCGAGTATGGGACTATGGGGGGACACGTGGGGGACGGGGCCCCGCTATCGGACCGACTCTGAATCGCGATGCTAAGAGAGACAGAGGGAATCGCATGTCCTCGCGAAAGTGCAACAAGGAGGGCGTGGGGGGAGAAATGGAGGAGAAAGAGAGAACAGAGGCTGTCTCTTCGGCGGCGGGCAGAGAACATCAGCTCGTTAGTCGCAACCGCGGAACCGCGACTTCTGCTATCCCGGCTACCGGCGACTTCCATCGTGAGTGCAGTCCCAGGATGTCTGAAAGACCCAGGTGTCGGAGAAAAGATATCGATTCGATACGAATAAATTACCTATAACGAATATCCAACCAATTTACATCATGATTGTTCCAGATATTTCTTTAATTGGAGTTTGTAAAGTAGCAATGACAGAATAATTTGAAACCATTAAGAATTTTTCGGCACCCGTTTTACGGAAAAATCTCCATCTATTTTTAATCGGCGGATTTCATCTTTTTATCAGACATCAGGGTTCCTCTTTTTAAACCTGATTAACGCCTCACGTATTATTATTTTGCAGTTATTTTAATGGATTTCGTTGAAATAATTACATTGCGATACATAAAAAAAGAATTGTAAGGTCGCTATGTATAGATAAATTATCAGCGGTTTTCCTTGATGAGTGAAGTACTAAGTACGTTGCATATATCTTAAAATGTTGATGTATTTGGTGAGTGAAGATTGAAATTTCTTATCGACAGTAATTGAAATTCCCTTTAAGAGTTTACCTGTCCATGATTGAGAAATTGACTTTCGCTCCTTCTTCTCTGTGCAATTCTTACTGCGACGATTGGGTGCGGATCAAAAAACCGCCAAATCAAAAAGACAAAAAGCCATCTCAAAAAAGCAGACACTATGACAAAGGGACAGTTTTTTCGTTTTTTTGACAGTCGGCTTTTCGATTGTTGGTGTTTCGAATGTCGAGTGAAAATCGGGGATGTATTTCAAAAAATTGTCACTTTTCTGTAGCAAAACCTTTTTTTTTATTATTAACTCTCTCACGATTAAATAAATCGTCCGTGGCGAAATCTGTTAGGTTCTCGTACGACGCGACCGAGCGAGTTGGACGACGATACCAAAAGTCGGAAGGAAACGAAACAAAAACCGATGGATCGAACGAATGCTGCGAATTCTGCGGACTCGATTAACTAAGAGGGCGACCTCTCTGTACCAGTGGTGACCTCGACAGGGCCTATTACAAATTGAAGAATTCTTGAAGGTGGGCGACTACCAGCTTCAATTTCGGCCGCCTGGAGGATTTACAATACTGGGTTTCTGCCTAATATTACCTGGCGTCCTTTTCTGCGACTCGACTACCCGAACCAATATCTCGAATTCAACCGATCACGACTTCCCTGAGGACTCGGCGGAAAACTCGGTCGCTCGGCACGGAATCCGACACAGAACTTATTTAAGATAAATGCGCTAACGGTATTATCCGGGTGGCTGCGTAAAGCGATCTGCCTGGTTACCAAAAAACACAAAACTTGGCAACGACTTCAACTGTCTTTTTTCATTTTCAAGTTCTGCAACCGAAAATCAATATTTCTTGGTATTAGCAGATTTCGCCATTACCGACATTATCTCATTGCACGGCTGCGGCCGATTTACGCAAGGTACCCCATTCGGTGTGCAATGGTGCAGGGAAACCGCAGAAAACCTGCACCTAGTACCATTACAAAAATTTACAAAAGTTACTCGTCGTGTGGACTACATTTTGTCAGCAAAAGTTGGTTTTTTTACTGTCGGTCTTTTAATCCGTCGGCTTTTCTATGTGTCGGTTTTTTGACCCGCAGCCATCGGCCTAGTTGGTCACAACTTAGGGATATTGAAAGTTATTTAGGAGAAGTGGGGGTAAACCGGAGTACGGATAAACCGAAACTTTTGAATAAACAAACAACGGCGTAACATTATAAAGTTAAAGTTACTCTCATAGAAATGTTAGTCCTTGATAATTATTTTACAGCAGAGACATGGTGACTGTATCATTTTATTGCAACGATTACATTACATATTATTTTAAGGATCTCTGTAGAAGATTTTGGTTGCTTCTAAATTTTTTTTTTTTTTTTAAAGCGAAAAATGGGCTTTTTATGGAAAATAGTATTTTAGCTTGAAATGTACTTTTTAAGAACCCCTCGTTATATAATTCCTTTTTTCTATGAATAGTAATAGAGCTCAAAAGTGCTCAAAAACTTTTTTAACAAGGTAGAGCCGAACATTATATTTTTTGTATTTCTTTTAATATTAACAGAAATTAATTTGGTTGATGGGAACCAAAGTTCTAACAGACAGTCCATTTAATTTGTTACTTGGTTACGACTCACTGGTGGAAAATATGAGCAGATTAACCGGCCATTACCCAGAATATAGATAGTTTTCCTGCCCAACATTTGTTCCTAAATTCAAGCAAGAAACTGGGCATTTACCTAAGTAACTAACCTTCTCGACGTTCGTTACGTCACGTTAGATATCTCTATACATATTCGCTACATTTTAGTGCAAAAAACACGGTGCAAAAGTGCAGAAACGGTGCAAATCCCAAATTCGCTATTACATATAGGGGGATCATATTTTCAGAAACATCGATGGCAATTGTAGAAATGTGACTAAAACTTGCTTGGTGCGGAGGTTATCAGATTATATTTCCCTAGAAATGGAATTTTGGTAGCAAACTATGCATGTTAATTTGTATATAAAAAGTTCTATTGAATTTTCGATTGTTACTGTCTGGACAAATTTATTTATCCAAAAAAAGAAAACACTGGTTAAGGACAAAACAAATTCCCACATGCAATGTAAGCTATTTGTCAAATAAATTTGGGCATTTTGCAATCACATAAACATTTGTAGGTTAACGCAGATTTTCCTATTTACATTCTCTCGCAAACACCGAGTATACTCTTCCAATTAAATATAATTATAACCACACAATTGTGCGAATTAAATACATATAATGGACAGATATTAATTTCTAAATAGGAGATGACAAACCTACCCTATGTAGATCCATAAAATCTGCAATTACGATTGACGAGTTATTGGCCATTTTCTACATGGTGCTGAATACTTTAATTTAAATACAGTTTGCGATGACTAGAAACTTACTTGCCAGATAAGTTTTTGGGCATCAATAATGGCTAGTTCATGGGTACATCAGCGTTACATTACGACGAGAAAACCGGCCAGAATTCAGCGAAAATGTTGGCCATAATCTGGCCATTAACCGATAATAATGGCCATATATCAGGCAAAAAGTGGTCAATCTTTCCACCAGGGTTATGTTACTTTGTTTATAAAATTTTCTAATAAAATTTTCATCGGTACTTTTTCCGAAAACATTTAATTCATTAATTTTGAAAAATACGATGAAAAATAAAGAAAATGTTCCTGTTTGCCCCGGGCACGTTTCTATTTACCCCGCCGGTTTCAGTTTAACTCATAAGTAATAACATAAGTCGTATGATAGTAAGTGGAGAGAATAAAGTAGATACAAATTTATGGTCGAAATAACGTAACACAAGACAGTTTCATCCTCACTTGTAAGACGTTTTTGAATGTCTTATAACAAGACGCTAGAAGTGTCTTCAATCGGGCCGCAAAACAAAGTTCCGAAAATCAAAACCCAGAAAGGCTAAAACTTCAATATTGAGTCCAAGGTATTTTAATTTGCTTTTTTGCCAAATTTTCAAAGACAAAGTGAAGAAAATCACCCTGGAGCCATGCTATATCGAAATTTTCCTGGCCTTTCGGTGTGGATTTTCGGAAATTTGTTCCCCGACCTCTAATCGCAATCTGAATGCAGGGGAGAGTGGGGTAGACTTTGACACTCAAGATTTCTCGAAACCTATGTACCGAAAAAATCCAATATTTTTGTACAATATTAAGGTTATTACTGCCAACCACAAAAACGTAAAAATAACGGGGTTCGTAAGTGTGGCAGTGAGTAATAGATAAATATGAGTTACGAGGTATCTAAAGTAATCTTTTGGTCTCAATTTCCGTTTGTCATAAATTTACATATATTTGTTCTGCAACTTTAGTAAGGCATCAACTGAATAATAAATTAATCAAAGATAATAATCGAGTTAAGAAATTAACCCAAAAATATTAAATTTCTTAAAATTTGATGAAAATTGTAAAAATCAGCATGTGGAGTTCATTGTAATACAGAATTGTGGGGCAGTGTGTGACATAACCTGCAGATTGTATTATTCAACAAAATATTGTTTTTAACACTTGTATATTGGAGATTGGATTTAAATACAAAATGTAACAAAAATGTTCGCTGTGATAAAACGTGAATTTGTAACGATTAAGTAAGTATATAAGATAAAAAATTCATTATTATTACTTTGATAAAGATTTTATAAATATAAAATTAATAATAAAATGTAATTGTAAATATTTTATTAACATCATAATAACATCATAACGTATGGGGCAGACTGTGACAAAACCAAATTTAAAAAAAATGAATGTATTTTTTGAAATTATAGGTATTTTCTTATGCATATCTTTGTTATTTTATCAACTTAAGTAATCACACTATCGATTAGTGTTATAAAAATGAGTGTTTACAGGTTATAACGTATTTTAAATTGACTTTGAAGAAAAGTGCCACAGTCTGCCCCACTCTCCCCTACTGCTCGAGAGTTGATACATAACCTAAAAGTGTTTGATATTTGTGGTATGTGTTTTTTCACTTTTAATTTGATTTTTTTTGCATCTATCATTTATGCAATAGTATATAATTTGTTCACCCATATCGGATTCACGAACACATTAATGAACTATTAGAATCACATCAGCCGAACAACAGCACATCAACAGAATAGGTTATGTATTTTTATGAAGACTTCGTAGTGAATCGGCAGAAACCGAATATTCATAAAGATACTAGAATCGGCAATGTGTCTTGGAATTACCAGTGTCTCAACACATAAATGTATTTAATTAGCTAAAACGACTTAAATGTATACACTTTCACCATCTTCATTAAATGTCTCAGATTATAAGACACAAAAAGGTCTTCTTTACGATCGATAGACGTAAATAATATCTCAAATTTTGAGCCACTTTGCAACATAGACTGTATTGAATCCAGTGACATTTTTCACTGTTAACAAAAAAGGGAGGTTAGAAACCATGTCGATTTGACCAGACGATCCGATGGAAAGGCAAGAAAATGTGATGCATCGAACACTCGCAGTCTGTTGGCGCGTATATATCGTATCCAACACATACACACTATGCAATATCATTCTCGCAAGCGATGAAATGGGTGTAATTTTTTATAAGAAATTCGCGTTCTGAATAGATTGTACCCGCACCATTCGTTGTTTGAGATTACCGAACAGGATAATAGACAGCGATAATCTGGAAATTTGTCGATGAAAGTTTGTCCGAGTAAATACATATGTAGGTAATACAAAAATATTTAAATAATGTTATACATATATTAAATATTCGCTTGTGCTTGCAGGGATAAAACTAATAAATACTAAATCATAAAAATATTTTAACTTTAGAACGACGATATATGACATGTAATACGTCATTTAAAAACGAAATTTTACCATTCCAGATGATAATATTTGGAGAGACTCGTGAATAGAGAAAATTTCCATTATTTATGGTATTACTAGAATCTTTTGTAATTTTTACTAGGCGGAATCCATTTCAAATCATGCAGGCCAACTAACGAGATACAGAATTCTGCGTACAATATGATGGCAATTTTTTATTTTTCAAAAAAATCAATTTTTTCGTTAAACGGACGCCATATTGAAGCCGCCATTTTTAATTGCGGAAATCTGACTACGTATTGGTAATTAGTACCCCGAAAATTCTTAAAAATATTATCATCTTCTTGGGTGGATTGCCCTGAGCCCCGGTCTGGAGAAAGATTTACAAAATTTTCGAAAAATGATTCTCCTGCCTGTCAATGTGGTTTATCCGGCGTCAAACTTACAGCAATTATTCATCACATTAGTAAGAATTTATGGTTAAAATTTGAGAGAAAAAAATAGGGGTTTTCAAAAAAATGTAATTTATTTATTGTTAGTAAATCAGCCCTCATTTTGCTAATTTTGCAGCTTTATAAAAATTTTAAACGGGATTTTGAAGAAAACAAGGCTTCCTAAAACACCCAAGAAAAAAAATTTATTACATTAATTAGAACAAAAATTTACGGTCGAAACAATGTTGTTTTAGTGCTTTTTTAAAGTTTCAGCTTTCAACATTCAAATCCAGATAACTTCGTTAAACAAAGTTTTTATGAAAAATCAAAAAATACGTGTCCCTTTATTTTTTCACGGAGAATAACATATTTTAGGGATAGCTAATTCTACAACTTGAAGTTAGTTGGCCTGTATGATTTGAAATGGATTCCGCCTGTCTGAATATTAAAAATTGCATGAACTTAGTCATTTTTACCAGAAATGATGGCAATGTTTTTCATTCAGGTCTCATGCAAGTCTGTTCCAAATTACAATTTGATATGGTAAAATTTGGTCGAAAGGACCCCGCGCAAACCTTATGGAAATTGGCTTTCGGTGGATTCTCTCCAAACTGCGGGAAAATGTTGTTCATACCAAGCTGATCAAAAGTTCTCATGGCCATAATTTCCGTTAAAGCAGGATTTTGGCTCTATGGGCTCTTAAACGTTGGTAATTTGCGATGAAACGAATCCTTACAGTATACAAATTAGACATATTTCCTCACCAGCGATTAAAATAGTATTGAAAAATGGTACTCGGAGGTGTTCGGGGTTACGAATCTGAGCTCAAAATGTGAAAATTCAAAATGGCGGAACCGACACGGGGGGCCAAAAATAAGAAAAATTAGTTATTTAATGAAAAAGGTTGACCAATATTTTTCGGGAACCTTTTCGGGACTAAGAGAGTACACGCTATTTCATCCCATGTACATGTGACTAAAGAACTGAAGTTGTAATTGTGCATTACAGAAAATCACTTGATAGCGCATGAGGAGATTTTATATTTAGTAACCACCTATTTTTACCGTTGGCATTAGCGTAATCCAATATGCACCACGTGGAGGTTGCTCGATCGGACTTTGCACATCAATGTGGCCCTGAAAAGGGCCTTTTGATTGACTAAGATGAGACTTTATCTGGCGATGGTCGAAAGTTTCAACGCTCGCATAATCAGAAAGCGAGATAGATTTCATTGAGGAACAGAACTGTTCGCTGCATCATAAATAACGTTGATGAGCCTTGTGGACGGATATTTGATGTTTCCTTGGTGTTGCGTATTCTACATGAGACGAAAGAGGTACTCTCTTAATCCCGAAAAGGTTCCCGAAAACGATTGGTCAACCTTTTTCATTAAATAAATCATTTTTCTTATTTTTGGCCCCCCGTGTCGGTTCCGCCATTTTGAATTTTCACATTTTGATCTCAGATTCGTAATGAGAGACCCCGAACACCTCTGAGTACCATTTTTCAATACTCTTTTAATCGCAGGTGAGGAAATATGTCTAATTTGTATGTTTCATCGCAAATTACCGATCTTTAAGAGCCCATGGAGCCAAAATCCTGCTTTAACGTAAGTTATGGCCATGAAAACTTTTGATCAGCTTGGTATGAACAACATTTTCCCGCAGTTTGAAGAGAATCCACCGAAAGCCAATATACATAAGGTTTGTACGGGGTCCTTTGTTCTGCATGCAGGTAATAAGACCAAAGTTGATTTGTTGAGTTACGCATAACCTATAATTCGCTTGTCTAATTTAGTTTGCGATGTCAAACTGCTCCGTATCATATACATACTTTTTGATGTCCAGGTTCGTCGCTTCATACTTTTTGATATTTTTTTTTCGCGATTAACTTCGAGATATTACAACATACATATTGCTGGTTTAATTTTTACGCTTGAAGAAGTAATTTACCACATACCTGATGTTTCTATGTGAATACTTCCTGGATATTCATATAGTGTCTATGATTTGAAGTCGAGAATACAAAATGTCAGCAAAATATTATTGAATCGAAAAAAAACGAATATACTAAATCTATATTACATAATGTGATAGACATCCAAAAACCGGGGTAATCGTAAAAGCTGTACGGAGTAAGTAATTATAATTGCAATCGCCACTTCCCGATGAGCTGGCGTGTAATCAAGCTATTAATTAAAAGCGTTTGTCGCGGAAGAAAGACAATCCTTTTAAAAAGCGCCATTACAAGGGTCGGTCCTAGTAAATTAAACGTCGGAATCAAAAACACTTTTAAAACGTGTAATTATAGCATAATAAATTTCTGTACAGGAGAGATCAATTGGGTAATGTGATTTGCGACCATTAAAGTCTCCCGCACAGACACACTTACGCACACAGAAACTTCTCGCACGTATTCCGCAGGTTAATACATCGGCGGCACGCAGGCGCGCAGTCGCTGTCTGACTCTGCATTGTTCTCCGAGGGGCACCCGCTAATTGCGCATTGTATACCATTGTTGCTCTCAGACCGGTTAACTCCTATCGACCTGCTATCTTTATATAAAGTAA
Source organism: Trichopria drosophilae (assembly GCA_030407085.1). Classification (NCBI taxonomy): domain Eukaryota; kingdom Metazoa; phylum Arthropoda; class Insecta; order Hymenoptera; family Diapriidae; genus Trichopria; species Trichopria drosophilae. The sequence goes on along the minus strand of CM059583.1, from coordinate 10,885,898 downwards.
CAAAACATCGTAATTAATTACCAGTCTTCCAAGCATTGTTAGACGATAAATAACGCGCCGAGACTCGCGACCGAGCAACCTTTTCCGTCTCGCTCCCACCTCGTCTCCCTATGTTCGGTTACATACCGAAAGATCGTCTCTGTCTCCCTCTACCGAGAGAGTCCTTCGCTCTTCTCGGGTCCAATTAAAATATTCAGCAAGACAAACGACAATGAGGGGACCACCCCACCTCGCTTCATCCTACTTGCCGATTCAGCAGGTATCTTCGACGATTCTTCGAAAAGTCATCGGGACCGTCTCCTGCCCATAATTTGTAGAGTTATTAATTTTCCCAGATTTCTCGCATTTTTGCGCGACACACGTCCCAAGCTAATTGAATATTTCGTACTGAGCGATGATGAAGTACACCTCTGACGAGGTGGCATCGTATGTTTATTGTTTCTCTTCTTTTTTCAACTACAGCCGTCGAAACCACCAGGTGCGAGGAACCCGTAAATTGTTGCTAATAATGGCTCTAAATCGTCGAGAAATTACTACCGATAACCGGATCGGATGGTTACGCACGTTTTTGCGTTCAACTGGCAACGGGCGAGGTGTAGTCGGCGAGGTTTATTTGTTCCGATTATTACTCGACTCACTTTGGTTCAAAACTGACACATAATTCATTTTTTATAACCGCAGTTCTCCAGGAAAATTAATTTATGTCTTTACAATCGTACGGTTTTTGCAGATTCATCAATATTTAGTACCGTCAAAATTCGCTGAATGAAATGTCAAGGGCCTTCCAGTTGTTCCAATACAGAGACAATAAAAACGAATCGTTTTAAATTCAATGACGGCAAAGGCTTTCGACGTTCTATTTATCAGAATTTGCGAGAGATCCCCAGAAGACGACTAATCGCCGCCTTCCCTAACGAATTCCAAAAACGTATATATATGAATGCCGCAGATAAACACCGACTTCGCACGTAGAAAACTAAACTGGACCGTCACCATGACAAGAAAGTTGGCGCGCGGGGTCGAGTAGGTTTTCGAGTAAAATGGACATAGTTCGACCGGTATTTCGCATAACCATCTCAAACAAGGCGACCAGGTTAATTGGCGGTAAGCGGGCAGTTTTTTTTTCAACCGAAGAATGCTGAGGCAGAACAGTGGCTGGCGGCTTTGGCTGCAGCGGGCCAAATGCGAGCAGACGCATGCTTGGAATAAAGCATGAAAATGGATACGATTGAAAATCGTTAGTTGTAAGCGTGACGTCATGTTCCCGTTACGGGTGTTCGCGTAACAATCTGAAAGTCGCCTTGCATGAAAAAGTTTCGTTCGGTGGCACGTACGCGACCTACGGTGCGCGGATTTTGAATAAACATGCATCTTTTTTCACGGAAGCGAATAAATAAAACGAACATGCTAGCATGCGTCGAGTGGTAATGGAGTTTTTCAACATCAGTTTGCAAATTTTGTATCCAGTTCATCAGCAAATTTGACTAGGAACATTCCATACCAAATCGGCTTCTATTTTTTTTGTACTTTATTGTAATTATTTTTTTCGTTATAGAATCAATAAAATATTAAAATGCAGCAGATTTCTCAACTTTTAATGAAACTGATACTATATTATACCTATGAGAGAGTATTACCGAATACCAATATATTAAATGGTATATCCTCCTGGATGCTTAACATATATTAAAGCTTTCAAAGAATTTCTTGCAAAGGTTGAAGATAGTTTTACTAGTTGTTTAAAAAATAGTTAATTCATATCCATTATCTTCTAAAAAAGTTATGAATATCTATCTAATTATGGATATTTTTATATCGATTTTTGTTCAAGGCAAGGAGTAGGCTTAGACTTCGCAGAGAAACCGATGGGAACAGATCATTATGATTTAAAAAAATCATGGTACAATAAATACATTAAATCAGATCAGCCAAATTATATGGAGGATTTTTGAAGACCGTTTGCGAAATATAATATAACAGCCTTATTCACATTTGAAAAGTAGTAATATCTTCAATTATTGTAAATTACAACCTGTTAGTATGAATAACTATAAGTAAGGGTTTCTAAGCTAATTATGTTTGCATGAAAATTTGTTTAAACCATAAATTTGGCAATTTTAACAAAAAAATCCAATTTCTAAAAAAGGGGCCGATGTATTATGAATTTGATTCTGGTTCAAAATATCTTCTTTTTTGTTGTAGAAAATATTTCTGAAAGAAAATCTTGATTGTTTTGAATTCTGGTTTCACTAGGATCCCTAACTGCACAGGTATCTGACCATTTACCGTACATTTTTCCATACAGAAAACGAGAACATTCCTCACAGTATTTGAAAATTATTCTTTACTCCGTACATCGAAATGTAGTTATTGCTGAGTTTCCCGACAAGCTGAATGAATTTAAGGGATGTAGCCAAGTGTATTACATACCCAGTTCAATCTCCTAAATCTGATTTCTAGTCTGATTTTCGTGAAAAGTGGAACCAGTATTAACAACAAATTCTGCTTTATACCAAAAAAGGTAATAAAACATTCGTCTACGAGACATTGATTGCTCGTAAAAGATTAATTAAAGTTGCAATAACAGCTTTTTTTCATAGATCGGTTTGTGCCAGTTCCGTTCTCTTATCTCTATGAAACAGCGGATTTTATATTTGTACCTTAAATAGTAATTACTTTCTCGTTTCCACGAATTCATAGATATAGACGAAAAAATATTTGTTTACAACAACTGTTATAATATGGAAAAGAACACATTCCATGAGATGTGACGAATAAGTGCCATTCAGCAAGAACTCTGAAATCACTTTGAAATAATTTCAACTGTTTCTTAGTAGTTAAGATATTTAACAATAAATTAGTGTCCTGCCACTAGTAAAATAATATTCCGTGATTGAAAAGAATGTACATTTAAATGCTCTATAGAATTACTTAATTTATTAACGGGTCGAAAACTTACCTCATTTTATTTATTGATACTAATGGGCCTCATCAACAATTATTTGATTTTCATTTCATTCTAAAGCAACAGATTCTTATAATTCGGCCACTAACTACCAAATGTACAATTTATTTCAATGAAGTTTGGCACTATATTTTAGCATTTGAGCACTATGAGAAAAATTCAGCAGTATTCATTTTTTGTCCAAAGATTACTGTTTCTAGTACCCTGGTAGAAAAAGAGAACATTTTTTGGATGGTTTATGCCCAATCTTGCTGGTTTTCCTGTGTAATGTAACGCCCATTTGTCCAGAATCTAGCTATTTTTTATGGCCAAAAACTCTACGAGATTATGCTCGATAGTTGACTGGTTTATGTAGGTTTTCGCATTGTTATTGTAGAAAACCGGGTAAAAATTTGACAGTTTTCAGACTGAAATCATTAAGCGTTTTAATTTTTTTTTGTTTTTATCAATATTGCGATGTTTTTGGACACGTTCACGGCTTGTACATGGTTTCGAATTATCCATTCTATATATATAGAGAGGACCATTTGTTATAATATTCGTTATATGTTTTTAATCCAAACGGTGTATGTTATTATTGAGGTAAGATCGTTTTAATATATGCCCATTTCATTGCTAGTTTCTAGCCATAAATATGGTAAATGAAGACCATATTTTTCAGGCAGTTAAACTGGGCAAAATTTAGATAGGTTGATGCTAGCCTAGTTTAAAATGGGAATTAACTAGCAATTTATCAACCAATTTCTGGTTCGCAGATATATTTATTTCATTTTAATGTTAAACCGCCATATTTATAAAACAAGTCTTTGAAAACAATAAGTATAACCAGTTTTGAAAAGAACATACTCTAAAATAATAGAATCACTGTGGTAGATAAAATATTTTATTGTTCATCATAATAATTATACATTTCAAAACTAAGTAAAATTCCTGTCCGCTTGGGAATGCAAGAAACTACTTTCATACATTTGTTGTTTCTGCAATGTTTGTATTTAAAGCCCGGACTTTTTCCGACTAAATGAATGAGAATTTACTGTTATTTTTGAAACATGAAACTTTTTCAGAATTTTTTCTATTTTGGTCTTGATTTGAATGCACTTGTACACATAAAGTCACGTATTTCGGTAGGACCGAGGGGAAGTTCACATTTCATATAATGGATTAACTCTTTTGTAGGTTGTGTAATCTATATTAGAAATGTGAATTGAACATTAATTAAATGTTGACAAAATATCAGTACCTAAATTCTGCTAGCAAGGAAAATATACTAAAGAATCAATTTTAATGAGTTGTTTTCAACTTTTTTAAAACTGTACTAGTCAATATTTGGAAAATTCTTAATGAAAGTGCGTTTGACAGGATTTATGCGTAAATAAATGTCGATGTGAAAGTGTAAACGTAAACATAAAAGTGCTATTAATTATCCGTGATTTGAAGTGCAGTAACAAGCATAATTTATAGCGAAATAATGAACCTTTAGAATTTATAAAAGAAATGACGAGCCGACGATTGAAATTAATTTCGGCAGTTTGTTCTTGTCGAAATGTACATTCGATCGCACCGCACAATGCAACGGATGCTAGGGGAAAGCTCCTCAAGATTGATTGCAAGAACATTACGGACTATGATAAATTCCAAGGGTAAATGAAAACCTGGTGATTTTTTCAGAGTACAGAAACGAACCTCATCGAGTGAAGAGGAAGGCTCAAAGCTCCGATGCCTTGATTGCAGGTTGTCGGTTCGCTCCCACTTTCTAATGTGTTGTATGTTGTGGTTCTGATTTTTTCGTTTTCGAACTCGCACCACACTGCGAAACTTGGCATTTCGAAGCCCGTAAGAATGCACGTTTCCTTTATTATTTTCATAATTAAAGAGAAATGCACGCCGGTTTAATTAATATTAATAACGCCCCCTTCTTATATAAGTTTTTGTGTAAATTTTCCAGCTATTATACTGCAGAATTTGCAATTGACAGCATATGCATTATTTCAACATACGTGTTTTACTCGTGTCAAAAAAAATGAAATAACTATGGAGAAAACTTCTTTCTCTTTCCGTTATTTAAATTTATTGGTAAATTTGTCTGCAATGTCTACAATTGTAAATAATTCGATAAAATTGTTAAGGTGGAGGATCTATAAAAATGTTTAATATACGTTCACTCTAAATTTCATAAAGTGACAGTTGAGCCACTTTCTGATAAAAGTGACTTTTTCACTATTTTTAAAGTGGAAATTTCACTTTACGAATAGTGGATGGAAATATGCCACTCTAATAAAGTGAAATTTCCACTTTAGAATAGTGAAAAAGTCGATTATTTTGGTTACTTTCTGGCTGCGAGATGGCGCTGCCAAGGCGAATATTACATTTATACTGTTTCGTATATGACTTAAAAGTATATCGAATCGAACCTGCAAAAACTGAATGAATGTAAAATACCTTACACATCCATGAAACCAACTATGAAAATAGTGAAAGTTTGAAAAAAATTGGCGATGCACGTTTGAGTAACCTTATTTGTTAATAGCAACAAACGTTTTATCCAAAAAGCATACCAAGTTTCTCATATTCTAGCAGTTCATTCGACAATTTAGGGCAGCTATGCTAGATTCCGTACACTTGCTTAATTTATTGTTCGAGGTTGAATAGCTTTTAACCCGATTATTTCTGACCATACTGGAACTGACAATGTGTCAAGTCTCTGAACATGGAAACGTCTCAAAGTAGATAAAATGTCTAAAATGCCGACACTTTTACCGACTCTATACAATTTACAAAAATGTGCTACTTATGATCGATAGATGCAAATAACGCCTTAAATTTTGAGATACTTTACTTCAAAGACAGCTACACTGAAATGTTTATATTCGAAAAAGGCATTTCAGAAGTTTCTAATGTTTTAAATGTAGACATTTGGGAGACACGAGTTTTTGCAGTGTACAAAACGCAGAATGGAATAAACATACATAAGCAATTCTTAAGACACTAATCAACTAGCATAATTTATTACGGGCTAATAAAGGTGGTTCCATTTAAATGAAATTTGCTATTTGTGATTTTTTAATCTGAATTAAAAACGCGTAAAGAAAAATGCTGAAATAATAAATTTTGTCATTAAATGAATTCAAATACATGTTATTTTGAGAATTGAATAGATTACATAAAATACAACAAACGCAAGCGTCTTTCAGAAGAAATATATACTTTATCCATCATTTTTATTAGTACACTTAGAATAGAATAGAATAGAACCGTTTTTAATGTTTGAATTTTTCTTGATCGTTTTAGAGTTTTTAATTTTTTACAAAAATTGTTGTCGACAGACCACATGTTCAGTTGGAATGCAAAAAGCTTACATAGAAGAAACAGACTACAACAAAATCTGCGCAGTTTTAGAATTGAAAGAAAACCAAAGGAAATAAAGTTGGATCAGGCGTTTTATTAACATATTTCTCATTGTTCCTCGCCATTTTTTAATGGATTTAGATGAAATTTAGTAAGATAATTTTAAATTAAGACCAACAATGTTTCAATGCTGTAACATTTGAAATATTCGGTTAGGGCATAGTATTATCTATATTAGCTAGCCTCTAGAGGCCTTTAAATTTAATAATCTAAATTACGAAACTGATTTTACCATCACCTTGAACTTTTGAAACCAGCACACATATTGTAACTAATTGGTTTGGTCATTTGGTTATGTGCCCGAAAAATGTTCATTTGTTAATCCAGTTACACTGTTACTTATAAACTTAAGATTAATATTTTACTAACTGGGCAGCACATTCTTGTGGGATTTACTCCTTCTGGATTACAGAAAATGACTTATTGTTATATGTAATGTTTTAAAGTTTTTATTTTTTTGAAAAACGTGTGATACATACTGCTAGGGCTTTTTTCAGGGCTTTCGTAAAGGGGCTCATATTTCTGTCAGGGTGTGTTTTCTTCGTTTTTCGTCTATTTTTTAGTCTATAAATTTCTAGCACATTAAAGAAACGCTAACAACGCTACAATAGAAGCAGTAAAATAAAATTAGTGATGTAACATTTTTCTCCTTTTTTTTACCATTTTCGCTTTTGAAGGTTTGAATTAGTTACTTACCTCTAATAAATGATGCATTATGTACATTCGCATATTATTTAGAGTATATTTAACTAAGTTGATGATTTTTAAAACACAAGGGTAACCTACAAACATTGAAAGTACGCAGTGTCAACTGCAAATTGAACATGAAATTGTTAATGTTTAGATTGTCTAAATAGCATGAATACAACTATATTGTGTAACTATCGTGACTAAAGACGGGCTTGTATAGGACAGAACTATTTTGCACCGAGTTACTAACCTCACGGAACGAAAAGTAGAGCCCCGAAAAATATCCAGACAGCTCTGGTTATTGTCTAGTAAGCTCTGGTTGTCAGGCTGGTTCGAAAATATTTTATATTTTTGACATCAACAAAAGAGCAGCACATTTTATAGGGTTTAAGAAATCCGTAAGGATTAACGTGCAGGTAACTAGTGTAAATCAACCCTTGATGCAGTGAACATTCACTGTGTTTTGAATAAAAATTCATTATTAAAAAGTGACAATTTGCTTGTTCACTAGAGTTAATTTTTTTCTGCAAAGACATGGTATTCAGAAACCTGATAAATAAAATTCTGTCATTCAAAGTTCGACAATTAAAGACCTGGCTAATACCTGCACTGTTTGTAGATTAACCCAATAAAGCTGTTTATTAAGAGGCTCCAAAATGGCACGTGACTTCTTTAGTCTACAATTGACAATCGATAAAAACTCGTATTGTATGTGAAGCAAAATTTTTAATGAGACGTTTTTATTTGATATTTTCATTTAAATAGTACCGCTTTCGAGAGAATAGTTTCCTAATTAAAATTTATTTCTTATGAAACTATGCTGTGTAGCCAAAAATCATAAAATACAGTTTATATTAGCAATTTTGTTGAAATAAAATCATATTCTTTCAAATTTCTAACGTGTAAAACATTAAAGATGACGTCGATAAATATAGACTTACTTTACTTAGCGATTAGCAATAAATGGAAAAAAAGATATAAAGTAAATATAAACAAATGGTGAGTTACCCAGTGGAGACTAATTACTTTTGTAGCCAGATATAGTTCAGTTAACTAAACGCAAGTCAGATTGATTTAATGTTAGTCTAGTTGAGATTAGCGAAATATAGATATAAGTGTACGTAGTTCCCACTAAGTAACTCATCATTTAGTAAGTTTACAAAATATTAAACTACTGCGCGGCTGATTAGTTATGTGGTTTTGACCATTTGTGGACTACATAGCAAACTAAACTTTTTAACTCCAACAATCACATTATAACCATCCGATTATAATTGACAGTAAATCTCATCTCATGCATAAAACAGTTCAACATCAGAAACCTCCAAGTGATTCAAACAACAAATATCTTAAAATAATATTTTTTTTTCTGACACGTTGAATACAAGCAATAGAAAGTACATTTTACTAAATGACCACAGTTGGTGTTCAATTAAAAAATTGCTAAAAGATAAGAAAATGCACAATATGTCACTTTTACATAAATTTTATAATTTGCTTCTTTGAGTAGAACAAAATTTGCTAAAATCAATCTTTAATAAAACAATATACTTAAAAAACCAGCGACAGTAAAGTATTTTGCATATTTAGCAGCGAGTAATTAACAAAGAATTTCATTATTAATATTCAGAACACAACCGATAATTATCGATGAAAGCCTTCTATCGAGTTTCATAATTACTTTTATTCTTTGAAATAAACATAATGATTGTTAATCAATTCGTTTACTTTTATTACGAATACTAAATACAAGTAAGAACAATTTAATATTCAATTTTAATAATTACAATATCCATAATAAAAATTGCGTAAGTCGATAAGTCGTCGTCTTTGGTATGTTAAGTACAACAATCAACAATACACACGCGGAGCTAATGGCTGTGGTAAATCTCTATAACGGGAAATAATCATACGGGGAATAGAAACCAGCTTCGTTACGATGATGCACGCTGGGCTTCAAAACGAATTGTATTTTTAATTTATTACTCTCATTTAATTCTTTACAAGAGATTTATTTTCTTTAAAAACCTATGATTTCTACATCGGAATCGTGAATGTTATTAACCTCGATTAGCCTTAATTCCAAATTGAACTCGGCAGAGTGAAATATTCCGATTATGATGTATCTATTACTTTTCTTTGTGCTGAATAAGTAAATAATAGGCATCAATAAATATGTAAACAGTTAAATGAATTTATTTGTCCTGTGATGCTTGGGAACTTCAAATATTAATTTATCATATTATGAATTAAAAATTATGAATTAATTATTTGAAAATGAGATAAGAACTGTTTTCCATTACAAGTGCGTGTAACGAATACGTATTCTACATTATAATGAAAAATGCATACGCTACGTTAAAAAATGTATACAATTATAACATTGAGACTACACGCAAAGTTAGGTTAGTACCAATGTAAAGAACGTAATGTATACACCACTAACACATTTAACATGACAGATTAAATTGTATACTAAAATCGCGGTTATCTGATGTGTGGTACATATATCTAATTCCCAAGATTTTTCCAAGATGAATCACGTGCACAATAAATCTTAACAATTACTTGATCACGGTGCGATAATGCGCGCAATACCAACAGATATCTTACTATGAATGAATTCATTGTGATTGCAGTGCACATAAATTATACAATATATGCAATTGAATAAGAAACTTACGCTCTACTGATATTTAGAACATTCATTTAATTCCGACGATTTTTTTTAATAAATTGCTTTCTCGTAATACTGTTTTCAGTTATTTAATCCAGGTCCGAATTTTTACGAATCCTAAGAATGTTTCACACAGTCACGGAAATCTGTTCAAGACTAAAAGATTTTATGAAAATAACATTCCGATGCTGAAATTCCAAGTTTGGGACACATTTATTTTCTCCTCCAACTATCCAACTCCAATTGATTTTTGTCAATACTAATATAATATTATAAATCAATATTTACATTGCGAAAGGCTTCACAAAGTGGATTAAACATACGAGTTCGTTGATTAATGCTTATGAGAAATATGTGTTCATTCGACACTCTGAGATGCAGTGTTTTCGTAATAAATCTAACCTGAAATCATTAAAGTCAATATTTTATTCTTAGATTTGTAATTTATAACAAAATAAAATCTTTTTATTATTTTTCAAAACTATGTACATATTCTAATCGTAAAATTGAACTTTGTTAACCCTTTTTGAATTCACTATATTCTCTAGGTGCTTTTACTATTAGCTCGTAAATTTAGGTATTTTCTCAGGCTCGCCATTCATTGTTTACGAAAAAAAAACATTTTTAAGTGAATACTGTTGGATTTAGTTAAATATTTACATGTACAGTGTTTTTTATTCAATCATTATATTTACTTTTACAGAATAAGTAATTGAAACATTATCCACATACAAGAGAATACATATTAACAGTAATATTAATATTTCAAGAGTATATACCGTATTAAATAATGGTAAGCACATCCGTGGAAAAGTAAATTACTTTAGTATTTTAGCAAAATGTAATTTTTATAATAAAATTTTTTAGAGTAAAATGATTTTCTCTGGAAGGCCCGCTTGTGCTGCTATCGAACGCAATCAATGTAGAAGTATACGGACCTTTTCCAGTCTGTTTTTTACCACAAATTTCAAAAATACCTTTTATGGTGGTCTTAACCCATTAACGTCAAGTAGGACACTTTTTTCGCTTCAATTTCAATAAAGAATTTCATATGAAAATCCAAATTCGAATAAAGTGAAAAGTACATGTCTTACTATTTTCGAGGTCGCTGTTTCAATGCTGTTGTCAAAATTGAGCTGTCTTAATTAGAAAATGAAATATGTCGATTTAAATGTCAAAATAACGCGAAAAATCGAGTGTTCTTTTTTATAAAACATTTTTTCTCTTCGTAAGAATATTTGTCGTCAGAAAATTTCTTCATTAAACGCGGACCCAATAGTTACAGTATCAAAATAAATTTTTTAAATATTTCAAAACTAACATGATGATCACAAAATGGCGACTCCAATGACAAATTTCTAATTAAAACTTAACAATTGTTTTTCTTGAAAACTATAGACTTCAGAAAGAATTTTCTAAGAATAAATACGTTTTAGAATGAGTCAAAATATGTTCTCAAATTTTTCCAGAATATATTGTTTAAATTTTTTATTTTTCGAAAATTTAAAAAATCGAAATTTTTAAAAAAGTCGCAAAAAAAATCTGATAAAATTTGAGAGTATTCTTTGACCAATTCGAAGACATTTTTGTTCTAAGGAAATATTTTATAAAGTATACAGATTTTTCGAATATACGATTTTTCGAATATTCGAAAGATAAAAAATTGTAACAATACATTCTGAACAAATTTTAGGGAATTTTTTCTAAAGTCTATAGTTTTCAAGAAAAACAATTGTTAAGTTTTAATTAGAAATTTGTCATTGGAGTCGCCATTTTGTGATCACCATGTTAGTTTTTATATATTTAAAAAATTTATTTTGATACTATTGGGTCCACGTTTAATGAAGAAATTTTCTGACGACAAATATTCTTTCGATGAGAAAAAAATGTTTTGTAAAAAAGAACACTCGATTTTTGTCGTTATTTTGACATTTAAATCGCCATATTTAATGATCTAATTAAGATAGCTCAATTTTGACAACAGCACTGAAAAGAGCGACCTCTAAAATAGTAAGACATATACCTTTCAATTTATTTGAAGTTGGATTTTCATATGAAATTTTTGATTGAAATTTAAGTGAAAAAAGTGTCCTTCTTGACGTTAATGGGTTAAAGTGGTCTTAAAATGTGAAGGCTTTTCAAATACTACTCAAAAAGAACTCTTTTAGTGATCTTTAAGAATACTTATGCATCTCTCTATACAAAACTTCTCAAATATGAGATGTTAAGTCAAGGATCAGCTCCAACTGTCGGAGAAATCTGAACTAAACCCAGTACACCGATCATCATTTGAATCCACATATTTTCCGAGAATTGTTGTTATCAAAATAGTTAAATGAAAATAATAAAAAATATAAGGTTTAATGAACTTTCGTACATTAGAATTACATAGATATACTGATTTTAATAAATCCGCGACATTTTTCGAGGCACTACGGGAATGAGCAGGGTTTGTTTTGTAAACAATTTTTTTATGGCGCTTTACTATAGTAAAAAGTAGTGCCATACTTTACGTTAAATTTTTTACATTTGGTCTTTAAAGGGTGAAATTATGTCAAATATTGTTACGTCGCTATATGGGCTTATATTTTTATTTTTTTTTTTGTTAATCAACATTTTTAAATTTATATTTGTCATTCTACATTATGTACGGTTCTCATATATATTGATTTCTTATACTGAATTACTTTTTCAATCTTTCTTTTCCGTCTAGTTCCTTTTGTGACGGGGGAAACTCCTGAACGATATTAAAACTAGTTTGACTGTTGGATTTGCCCAAATTTTGTATAAGTAAGGTAATTTTTTTGAGAAACCTTTTTTTTTGCAAATTCACTTTTATTCAAAGGAAATTTGCAATACCTTGAAAATCTATGATGCTGAATGCCATGAGTAATTTTACAGGTGTGAGAATTAACTCTTTCACTCCAGTGGCTGAAATTTCACTCCATAAAGAGCGACGTTTTCGAAAGAAAGAAGAGCTAGTATAATTTCGAAAAAAGACCGTTCCATGCATACGAACTTTAATTGCAGGTTTTTATGAAGTGAATTGGAAAAACGATACAAAACTCTTAAGAATTTCATAGTCAGTATTATTATTAAACTATAAAACCCTAATTATTTATCTGCCTTGAAACTCGAATAGCCAGTAACGTTTAGCCATATAGTAAATGAGTGGATGAAAGATGAACTTCCTTTCTACTCTACCCTGGACTATGAGTATTTTAGGTCTGATGAGTCCATACCTTCCCGTGAACACTGCATCTTGACCAAACTAAATAAAAAATTATTTGATAAATCGTTTGCATTCGTAGATTGTATTAATACTTCAATCCAATATATACCTTTGATTTATGTGCCGCTGTTTATTTATTTTTGAAGACTTCAAGTGAGGTCCTAAGACATCGTTATTAAAGTTGAACAATAGCAGGACATACACAAAATAAAGTAATAGATAAAATCAAGCCACACTCCTGAATTTTCCTGATTTACAGTGAGATTTAACTCTTTAGTAGGAGTATATTTATTCGCAAAGTGTTTTAAAATAAAATGGATAAAAAAGATTCTTCGGAGTAGCTGTTACTCAGGTACAAATGGACCAAGTAAACCCCCGGCAATACATATCAGCAGTGTTAACTATGCTGCCAATGTCGGACCCAGCACAAACAGTCAGTGTTGGTTTCACTGTGAAACGAATACTGACGAAGGAAGTTAGGGAGCAATTTAGTACTGATACAGTACCGGGACCAGCATCGGTAAGTATTAACATCCGACCGCCGAAGTACGTTAGTACTAATCCAGTACAGATGAACAGTATTTTAATCGGTATTAAATTAATACAGAATGATGAGGCAATTGATTGGGCTGTCAGCAGTGTCATCGGTAAGAAATATCGTCTGACTGTGATTATATTGATTACCAGTACTATTTTCAGTGTTAAATGAACATGGATCACCAGAATAAGTCAGTATTGATACAGATCTTATTGCCGATGCTATATTATGGTCTTACATAACACAGGACCACAGATTTGGTTGAAATTGATTTGGCCCATCATGTCAGGATTTTAACATATGTGATCCGAAAAATACTGAAAAATATACTTTTTGGCAATCTCAGGTTAGGATATGTGAAAACTCTGACACGATGAGTTAACTTAGACAAATAATTCGTTTTCAGCGACAAAAAATCTATAAGATCCTCCACTTCTGATTCAAGTCAACAAGCGGTCTTGTGTTATTTATGTTGAGCAGTACCTTCAGCGATTAATTACCCAGGACAACAAAACAATTTGTTAGGGGAGATAACTTGAATCAGAGGTACTGGATCTTATAGGTTTTTGGTGGCTGAAAATAAATTAGCTGTCCAATTTGACCCGAGACGTAAAATATTTTGCATATCCTAACCTCAAATTGCCAAAAAGTATATTTTTGAGTATTTTTCGGATCACATATCTTAAAATCCTGAGGTCATGAGCCAAATCGAATAACGGATTCGTCTTTAGCGGCTAAACATCTATAAGATCCACTATTCCGGATTCAAGTTATCTCGAAACAACTTTTTTTTGTGGTCCTGTGTAATTATTGTCCGTATTGCAAATATTGCAATCAATACAGACCATTACCAGAAGCCTCGGTATTCAGCAGCTGCGGCAGTCTCTATGGACAGCATTACCTGACATCACAGGCCCGGCTATAGTCCAGTATTGCCGACAAGTGCTGAAATTCCGACAAACAGTATTAGGTCAGTGTCGTGTTGATGACGTTTTCAAATTTCTACCTAGGTACATGCATTCTGCCGGGAGAGAATTCTTAGAGTAAACCATAACTGAATATTGGAATGTACCATGAGCGTATGGGCTACGAAATACCATATCTTCATCCCGAGATAGAAGCTAACTCATAGAACCATTGCTTTCGCATTAGTTCTCTGCTTCAAAGGCCTTCCAATACGATCATCGCCCCGGACCAAGGTAGCCCGTGTGGAAATTCCCTCAGATTTCCCATAATTCTGACCAGAATCTGTCTACATTTACGCTACAAAGGGATTCTAATCGGCATCTGACAAGATTCTGACTGAATTTACCGAGGTATATTTAGGTTAGGTTCATCAAATTTTGTATGGTCGGACAAAGCAGGAATTCCATCAGAATCTGGCCGGAGAAGCTGGATTCTGATCTGAATCCGCCAAGATTATCCTGGTCAGAATCTGGTCCACTGAGCGTTACAATTTCTGTCATTACCTGATCAGACGTAGGTATGCTGGCCGGATTCTGACCAGACTATTTTCTACAGGGGAGTATGGGAGGCGCCGTCGTGATTGGATTCGCGACGGGCAACCCGAGTGTCGCGGAAAAATCCACCGATTGGTGAAATTGAAAAAATTCTTTGAATCCACAGAGGAATGGGAGTGGGGGCAGTCATAAATCGGTAACTCGATTTACTCAGGCATGATATAGTACGATCTTCAAGTGCATAAGTATGTAAGGCGCACGTACTCTCGACGTCTTTTGTTTTTCCCCCATCCATTACGATGTGCGAACTCGCCTCGCGTCTATGCTCGCGTATTATACTGTCCGGTTGATTCATTGCTGGCCGATGCTACGCGGCTGCTTAAAGAAAATACGGAAACTATAATTGCGCGAGACTTATGATCCCCATGCAGCCAGCCAGGCATCGGCGGCGTGCGAATGCACGGAACTTTCGTGAAAAGGTGGAATGCCGCGCACTGCTATTATAGATATATACACGTACACGTGTCGGGTATACGGCGTCGTTCAAGGAGAGACCTTTTATGGCTTCGGCTGGCCTTTTTCATTGGCTTTTTCTGACTTATCGCCATTGTCATTAACCCAGCTTCATTGCGGTCCTAGACAATACCCGGCGAAACAATGCCGGCGCGCCTTTTACATCCGCGTCTCGACCGAGCGCCGCACCACCGCGCCGCTGCCTGTCGCGTTACCAACGGATAATGCCGGGAAATCACTGCCATGATGAAAGTTCATAGCTCGAAAGACGTTTCGCTTAGACGATTTATCACCCAAGGGCCCTTGTCGATACTGAATAGCAAGTGCATCATAAATATCAAAACGATTATCCAAAATTAATGAAATTATGTAAAAAACCAACATGACCGATTGACCGTCAACCTTTCTCATAGATCAAAATATGTAACATTCACACTGATTGATGCACGTCTAAGCAAGTCATAAAATAAATACGTGAATTCAATATATCCTCTATGATGAAGATATCATGCAAAAATTCATTAGTTTGACCCATTAACGCCTCAATAACAAAATTGAACAACGATTTTGGGCTCTTAAATGAAATAGCTGTTAGTTTTTTACCCGACATTTTCTAGATGTTTCTGCATATGTTTTACAGGATGCATTTATTAAAAAATTCGAAAAATTTAATATTGTATTGTTGTCTGACGAATTTTCTGAAAAAGCACAATCTTTACGGGATTTTTTTTTTAAATCACCGATTCTAACCAGAAAATCTACTTAGAAAATGTGCGGGTAGTTTGTTTCCAAAATTTTTGCCCTGCAAATAAATGCGAGCCTTTCAAAATCAACAACATCGGTAAACTAGGTTTGCAACTCATATTATCAAAACGGTTTCGATTATTTCATTTCCATGACTTTCGATAATTTGTTAAATTATATATTCTGCAACATTAAACAAATAGACTCGTGGTCAAAATGTTTCAAAACGGAAAAATTCCGATTCTGAAGAAAATATTGGTAAAAAAAAGTTATTTTGGGTCTCTGGTGAATCAAGAATTAAATTTTGTTAATTGAAGAATTAAATTTGAAACAATTCAGAATTACTTATTCAAATTTCGAAAAAAAGTCTAAATAATGGAACTTTTATAAAAAGCACTCCCATTCCTTATATTTCAATTTTATTCAATTCGTATCATCTTTTGCCATTGTATACACAACTGCCGGATTCTGACCATCAAAAATGTTCACCACGACGTTGGATCTGCTTTTCAAAATATTCCTACTCTAACATTATTCGTAATCGTGGACCTAAAAACCTGTGATTGAACATTTTCAATCGAAAATGGGAAACAATGTTTACAAAATCCGCCATGTTTTTTCATATCGAATAAAGAATATTCATAATCAGTACTTTCCAAAATTCTTAAATATCCGATTTAACAAATTCTCGGAAATTACAGGAGTAAAAAAAATAAATCATTCATTCGTTCATTACATTAAAAAAACATTTTCCTGGTTAGAATCCGTCATTTTCTCGAAGATAATCGTAAAAAATAGCGATTTTTTACGAAAATTTGGCTGAAAACTGTACAAGATGACGGGTTTCGCTCTTTTTAAACAATTGAAAACAAATGAAAGTCCTTTCTTTCGAATTCGAGAGCCCAGAGTGGTTGTTCAATTTTGTGTTATTTAGGCGTTAATGGGTTAATTAGCTGATTGAAATGTAGTTAATAATAAAATAAGAAGCAGAAAAAACTACGCTAGTAGACATTTTGATGCGTCCCTGAGCTCGCCCCAACAAGGTGCATAAATGAACATCAGGGTCTTATCAGAAATGTAAAATTTTCTCTGATCGGGCTCCTCAAAATATATATCTTACGCACTCTTGATCACGGCTTGAGCAGGTAGTAAATAGATATACGTGAATAAGACATGTCTTATCACTGCCGGATAAGGTTCTGATCAATATCCACGCATCTTAAAAGATTTCTGTCCCTGTTCCTAAAAATGAGAAAATTCATTTGTTTTGTTTGGAAATAGGTAGTTTTATTTTGGCGAAATGTACAGCGAGTTTTGGTAAGATCCTTATTAGGCTTTGATCTAGTCCGAATGTACATATCAGAGATTAGTAAGGTGTATAGAATTTGATCTGGCCCATTAGATTCCTCAATATCAAGCGGTAGATATGCTTTTTTAGGGGTCAGAGAAGATTTGGTCAATCGACGAAAGATAATCGAAACAAAAAAAGGTGGTTTAATTTAAAATTTATAGGCAGTTTTTGAGTAATTTTATGACTCTCGTCTCGTAAGTATAACTATTAAGCAGCGAGTTTTAATTGCTTAAATAATAGTTTCTTAATATAAAATATCGATTCCACTTAGATGTCAAACTTTCAATCGGTAATATATTACGTACAACGTTTTGTACAAAATTAGTAATTCACGTTTTCAATATATTGCTATCTAGTCACGAAGTCAAAGAATTCTAATTTTAGTGATCACCTGAGTAAAAAAATTTACTCTTAAATTTTTCGACAGCTGCGAAATACATCAAAGTTGCCCAAAAATTATGTCGTTTTCCTATACACATTATTATAAATATTTAGATCTGCTTTGATATACACACAATTGTGAAGGTACTGTACGGGTTCAAATTGTATCAAATGTCAAATGGAATAAGACCACTTTCTTAAGGAAAGTAACTTAGGTTATTTCTGACGACAACGTCTAATTAGACATGATTCAGTTCAAAATGGACCAAAATCTGGAACGAGTCTAACACTTTGCCTAATTTGATTCATTTAGATATAAAACGTTTCACATTTTGGACCAATTTGAACCGAATCATCTCGAAATATATTATGTCGTCTGAAAATTTTAAATATTTTATTTTATATTATCATGGGAGACAAAATTTCCTGTAATAGTTCTATATTGTATTTGAAAAATTAAAGCCGGAGATATGCAAATTCAGGAAATAGCAAAATCACAATCGACCGGGGCAAAAGCTCGTAAAACATTTCGGCGACTTCAGTTGAAATTCAAACTTACCTGCTGCAGACATCGACAAATAAAGGCACATGGGAAAACGGTCCCTTTCCTGAAAAATAAAATGAAACTACCGATATCTGCTGATCAATTGCCGCAACTTCTGGATAATCGCAAACTTTTACATATGGCCATGAAAATCATCAATCTGAAGATCTCTAGCAAAAAATTGGAATGAAATACGTGACGAAACGACACTAGAGAATAAGTCATATTTTACCAGTTATTTAATGAATTTTTTTAGCTACCTAAATGTTTTTAGTATGATCTTTTATGGAGGTCCTCTACTATGATTAAATATTAAGTACTTTATCATAATTTTTAGTAATCTTAACTACCTACAATTTCACTTGAAGTATATTTCATTGCAGAAATGTCTTACTGTATGTATTCATTAAAATGCAGGTTTAAGAACTCGTTGTCATAAAACGTCATTCGGCATCTGCAAAATATAAACAAAATTTTATATATAATGCATATTTCAGCATAAGAAATCGCAACCAAGCACGAGTAAACTGCCACAAGCAAAGGAAAATATCTGTTAAGTAATTCAACTCTAAGCTTCCCAAGTTTATACATCACTGAAGTGGTGCGTGCATCCTATCCTCCGAAGCTTTCGACGTGCGTGCTTTGCATGCGTTTGCCTTATGCCGCATGTTACAATGCCAAGAAAACGAGCAAGGAATGATTTACAATATGCTGCATATCATGCGCATTTACCACCGAGCGTCTCAGCTTGTTGCTAATGCGTAATAATGGACGATGTACTTTCATGCATTCGCATTTACACCGACACTTGCAAATCCGCACCACATGGCAAGATTCACGCATGAGATACGCCAAGTGTCTACATGTGCGTAACTATCGGCTTATATGCATTAACTTTTCTCCTGAAGAGACGTTGCGGAAAGAAACATTTTTGACGTATAGATGGACAAGTTCTGGATTGTAGTCTCGAGACACGCACACACGTTCCTTCTTGATGTACTTCAGTTTCGCCTTATCTTGATAATGGTTTCGATGTTGCTGATGATGCAAATTAAATGCAAATACTGGCACAAACCTTTTACAATGTCATGACATCCGATACATTTTCAAAGCTGAGACGTAGGTGTAGTGTGATGTTCAGCTGAAAAACATTTATATTATGAATATAATACATTTAAATTGTTAAATTTCTACAAATATGTATTTTTTTTAATTTAGTTAAATTCCAACCATCCATTTCACTATTTATATTCACAGTTGTTTAACTACTTTAGGATAGTTTTCATAACAAAATGAATTTCAGAAGCTATTAAACTAAGCTGAGCAGTTAAAAAAAAGTAAAAACGAGTGAGAATTTTTTCATCTTATTTGAAGTAATTGGATCTAGTTCATCCTTGAACAAACATTAATAATATTTATAATCTTCCTGATAGTCTGACAATTATAATTATTCTGGCCGTTTCACAAATAAATACGCCAGTAAAATAATCAATGCTTATACTAATTATACACTGTCAAACAATAATGATAATAAAATTTCAAAAATTCTATAAAAGTTTGTTACTTCAAAGATATTTTTAAACTAGTTTAATGCATCATTCACAAATATGATATACTAATCACTTCACAAGTAAACAACATCATTTGAAGAAACCAAAGAGCAATAAAAGTTATAATTTCCGAGCATAAATGCAATATTCAAAGATCGTTACAAAAAGATGTCATCATAAAACACAGATGAGCTACAAAACGCAATTTCAGATGGGATGATCTTTAAATTTTAGCCATGAAAAACGTACATAATGTTAGAATAGTATAAAAATTATTCACATATCAATACAAAAAATTGCACGATTGTTACAAATATTTACTAAAACTAGTACAAACTCATCTACATTCCACCACTTTCGACTCCCTCAGGAATAATGTATAAAGAGAAATTGGCCTTAGAATTCTGACAAGGACTCCAAGTGGGCCGAAAAGTGGTGTTTATTGATCACATTTGATCTTTCTACAAAATACGCAGGGCATAAGTTAATTGTCTATATATTATCATTGTTATTATTCTTAAAATAAAATGGTAAAATTATTCTTTAGAAAAATTATTTCCATGGCTTTCTACTTTTAATTGCCATTTTATACTCATCGGTTTCGAGCAAAATTTATTATTGCTAAACCAAGACATTTGTGTGGGAAACTACCAAAACCCGTAACTAAAATTTTATTTCTGATACACGTTATGTTATTTACAGCGATGGTTGGTATATACGAGTCAATCAACGTAAAAATTATTATATTATTTATTGCAGTATTTTATTTTCTTGTATTTTAAAAAATATTAATATTGGTTATCGGTGGAAGCCACTGAAAAATAGAAATATTACCAAAACCTAATATTTGTTACTACCAATAAACATAAAGAAACTAATAATATACTAGATGATATTATCACTCGTTGAATTTAATTATTATTGTGTAAGATGCTATCGATCTAAACGAGTCAAAAAACGGTGGTTAAATTAAACAACTGTAGGTTTAATTTCGACGTTTCGACAACCTATGTTGTCCTCATCAGGAATCTTTATTTTTTTAACACTAAAACACAAAATAACATTTTTGGAAATAATCACAAATTTTTTTAAAATAATATAAAACAATCTTAACAAAAATACCGTTGACAACGTGTACTTGTTTGTACGGGCGGATATTGTTCACCGCCACATAATACACATTTTTCATATGTAGAACAATGGTGTTTACAAATGTGAAAAGAATACCAACATTAATAATAATAACAAAAAATACTCGATACCCATTATATATATTAAAGGTTGGTTTGAGTCGTTGGCCAAAGTTCTAAAAAAAGATAATATCTCATACCAAAAATAAATAAAAATGAAAATAACTTAGTAAGAAAAGGAAAGGCTAAAACGAAAACAATGAATAATAACAACGTAGTATATAAAATTTCTTGCAATGACTGTTCCAAGACATATGTGGGTGAAACAAAACGTCAACTTAGAGTGCAAAGTAAGGAACACGAAAACAATCGACATGAGAGTGCAGTTATTCATAAACATCGATCAATTTTATACATAATTTCAACTGGAAGAAAAAAGAGATTTTAGATAAAGAAAAAAATTGGAGAAGAAGAACGATATCAGAGATGGTTTTTATTCATTCACAGGGAGTAAATAGTATTAACAAAAAAGAGGATACACAAAATCTATATATCCCATACCGTAGACTAATAAAACTGTAAAATAGGGTCTCTACATTATAATCGACATATTCGGTAACACAGATGTGATTACGGCAATATGTATGTGTTATTATTTGTAAACACCATTGTTCTACATATGAAAAATGTGTATTATGTGTCAGTGTACAATATCCGCTCGTACAAACAAGTACACGTTGTCAACGGTATTTTCGTTAAGATTGTTTTATATTATTTTAAAAAAATTTGTGATTATTTACAAAAATGTTATTTTGTGTTTTAGTGTTAAAAAAAAAAATAAAGATTCCTGATGAGGACAACATAGGTTGTCGAAACGTCGAAATTAAACCTTAATTTACACCACCGTTTTTTGACTCGTTTAGATCGATAGAATCTTACACAATAATTATAAAGAAACTAAAACATTAGGATGTGGTATAAATGATAGAAATTATGAATATTAAATGTATTATTAATACAATGAAAGTATTATTACATTAACATTATTCAATGTACAGAGAAACGGTAAAGAACAAAGATCTCACGAGTACATCGGGTTTGCTAATCACCTGGGAGTCCCAATAGAGATGAGCCCCGCAGGATTATAATTCCCCATACTCCAAGCCCAATAAGTAGTAGCTTAGCCCTACTCTACTTCGAAGCTTTGAACTTGATTCAAGACTACTTTTTCCTTGTGGTCTCGCGACAATGATGTCGAATGATTTATGTTCCACCGTTACCAATGACTGATTTATAACGCAGTCTCGCCGCAGGAAGTAACAAGTATTGACAACTAGAAAACTATAAACTCGCAATTACATTAATCCCATTCCAAACTGTGAAAGTTATGATTTCAATGGTAGTAGATAATATGGCTTGAAGCTGTCAACGAAATTGGTCCTTACTCACGGTTGTGACAACAGAACAATTATAGATTAACGTCCACGCTAATCGATAAATTTATTTCTTGATTGAACCCAACCGCGTTAAAGTCCACTGTTGGCAAACTGTGGCTTAGGTTGCATATACAAAGAATGGCGATTGCGTTAAACTTGCAACAGCCCGCTCGTTGACAATCTTCGAGAACTTTTTACCAAAGCATTGTGTTCGATTCGTTAATTAAACCGTGCTTAATTAAAATCTTTACCGATACCTTAATTATCGATCTATCTATTGTACGTTCTGGAAGTATCGTTATAGATTTCATCATTACAGCATCTGTATGCAATGGCCAAATACTTGGGCATTAACAACATTCAGTCGAATTCATTGCTCTAATAAAACCCATGTTTCTACATTTTTCAATCCAGCTATTACGTAGTCATGTAGACAGTTCCTTCAAAGTGAAAATCGAAATCAATTTACATTTAATGACGTAATATAATGCTGGATAAATGTATGCTTCTAGAAAAAAATTAATTTCATGGTGTCGTATTTTTCAATTGTCATTATTAAAATGCAAACATGTAAATACTTCATTAATAACAAAGTTACATGAAATAAACGATCATTTATTAAATTCTGTGGCATAATATTATATTGAAATGTTTCTGAAGTTTCAAGAAGAACATCCTGGTGATTCAATGGACGACTATTTGAAATGTTAGCACGTCAAATGTCATTTGGATTAGAATTATTTTAATAGTGTGCGATAACATAACGAATCGATAATGCAAAATTATATAACATATGCGTGATGTAATTTTTTTAAAGATAAAGTTAATAGTATTCTTAACACATTCACTTAAATTCGGAGATTATACACTTATTTTTTTTTTTAATTATTAAGGAAGGTTAATCGTATCGTTAAGTTTGCATAATACATTATTGTTGCAGCTCCGATACACTTCTAACTTTGTGTACCTGACTATTTTTCTTTAATGGAATGAAGCATATATTTAACTAAATTTGACTGAACTAAACTAGGGGCTTGATGAACGCAACACCTACGTTTTTTCTACAAACAAAATAAATAAATAAATAGTGCATAAAAACCGCCAGCTGTACTGACTGCTACACCTTGGTTTAACGCTTTTGCAAATTTAAGAGGAGTATTCGACATGCCACCATCACCTGTATTTCATATACGATCAGAGCAGAATTTTCTATTTCATAACCATTATCAAATGATAAATCAACATTTCATCATTTTTACTTACTAAATGCGTTTATTCATTTGTCGCTAATCTGGAGTGCGTAATATAAGCTTTTAATGCTTAATAAGTCATTTATATCGACTTTTACAAAACGACACTATTCTTCTTCCAACTGGTGGGATAGTCAACTCCAATTCTTTTACAAACCTTAATCTCTAAACATAAAATTGGTGTATTTTTGGTTAGTGGTATGTGCACATTCGGAAATTTGTAAATTTTGCTTTTTAATGTGGTTGCAATAAGTCGTATATGTTTATTTGAGTCTCGTTTTTCGCTTCAATTAACTAATCGTATTCTGAGGAATGATTTCCTGTTTTCTTATGCATTTTTTCCAACCGTATAAACATTTTATTATATACAAAGTCTTAAATAAACATAAACGAATTCAATTTCATAAATTACATAGCAAGCAGCACAGCAAGGAATTCTATCCTAAGTCACAGTCAAAATGCCCTATTTTAGTAAAAAATAATCAAATTACAACTTAAATTATGTCGCACAAGGGTAAATGTCTATGAGGTTGTCATGGGTTATTGTGACCAAATTATGACCTTAAAAATATGCAAAACAAAAAACCTATCCACTGCGCAGAATTAAGTTAAAATTAGGTCGAAATTTAGTCGCATTAAGTAAAATAGTGCTAATATTAGCCACTCCTCGATCCATTCTTCCAAATCAGATTACAACTTATTAGTCGAAATAGTGTAATTTAATACTAATATCTTATTTCTTCAAGCCTAATTGATGTCACAGTTACATTAAACCTAAACTTTTTACAGTTATGTATGATATTTTTGAACACGGTGTGCAAAACGTACCTCCAATCTTAATTTTGCTAAGAGTAAACTACAAAACCACATATTAGAATGCCGACTTTTGTATAAATTGTACGAAAAGAATGCCGAAATGTAATAGGCCTACTTATTCATATACAATTAATTATATTTTAAATGTAGGTTTTGACAACTGCGACTTGGAGATGTGAGAATGTGGGGTTAGTAGTATTATATTTTGATTGACATATGGTGCAAGAAATGAGAAATGGTCGAGAATATACATGCAAAATATTATATTTCTACACACACTTATAGGTAAGAGTTCAACACAAAAAATTAATACACAATCGATTAAAAAAAATAATTTACATTTTATCATAAAATAAAAGAAAAATATCATCAGTTGTTCTACAAGGAATGCTCGTCCATAGTCAGACGTAAAGAAAAATTGTAGAATTTTTGCTTGAAATACATTCTTACCTTTTTAAGCTATGGTAATATTTATTTGTAAAAGTAAATAATCAGACAAGAAGTATATCATACATTTTATTGTCTTGTATAATAAATTAAACAATTTTGACGAACAAGAAAGTATAGAAAATTAGGACATACCATCGCCATTTCTGGGGTCACTGAAGATAACTCTCTTCTAAATGTTGAAGATCACATTTTTACATAAAATTTATAAATAAAATTTGAAATAATGACACTGTATTAAGTACCAAAATATAAATCGTATAAGGGAATATCTCCGAAACTTTTCATTTTTGTGATGATGGGTGGTTTAGGACCTTCCCCGTAATATATATTATACAGTGACTGCATAGAACATTAGTAAATATGTTTAAATAGAGGAAGATGTTAATTTAAACTCGGTTGTTTATCATTTTCAAGTACAAAAAGTGACAAATCCACTAAATTTTGCTAATGTAGCAGTGACGCTATCAATTTTGTTTTATATTTTATTACTGTAACTTTTTTAACATTATCGATAACGACTTTAATTTTTTTTACAGTATCACTAGTAACCTAAAAAAATAAAAAATACTCAACATTTATGTATGCCTATAAAAAAAAACGGAGTTAGAAAATAAACAAAAATGGAGAACGCATTTTTAGAAAATTCATCCTGAATGATTATTTATGCAACAACTTTTTAAACATTTCATTTAATTAAAAACGTTGAAGGTAGGTTTATTCTACATGAAAAATGCTACAAAATGGCCTTGAGCAATTGAGTGTGCTCCTTCAGAAACAGTTTTTATAAAACTGTTACTCGTTAAAAAATATACTTTTCGACCAGGCACACTTTGTTATCAACTTCAAATGATATTCTAGCCATTGCCAATGGTTATTACAGCATAACAATTATGTATATTTTTATTCGTTTTATGCATAAATTCATATTTAGGGTTGTAAACAGTGATATTAAAATTTGACAATATTTTGTATGTAATTAGTAACTATAAATCCCGCGTTTACTGTTTAAAAATATTGGTAAACATACATTATCTTAATAACGTGTATGCGAAAGAGAGAGAGGGAGAGAGAGAGAGAGTTACAACATAGCAATATATAGAGAAAGACGTTTGCGCAGAAAACTCGATAAATTAAAATCAGTCATTGATGGAAAGAATAGAAAAATAAAGTTTTGGCAAAATAAATATTATAGATTACTCGATAAACAAAATAAGAAAGAAGATGGCTTGGAGATAATGAACAATGTTAAAAGAATTGAAAATGCAGGAAAATTGGCTGTCAGAAGTAGATTAATTCAACACAAGGTACAAAACAAACAATTGTTGCATCGAAAAAGTCAATTATTTACTTACAATAAAAAAATTGTTATTGTGTTACATGAATAAAATTCGTTTCGTTAAAATTGTACAACTACCCTTCTTTATTAATGTGTGCCTTGCTCTTTTTTCATTCTTTTATATGCTATAGATTAAAAATATTTTAATTTTTTAAATTTCGTATTAATACTTTTTATCAATTAACATTTGAAAAAAATGAGTGGCACATCATTTTTCTTACTATTTAAACGCATATAAACGTAAAAAATAAGTATGGTTAGTGTGCCTTAAAAATTTATTTTTATGTTTTCTGAAGTGAAACAATAAAAGTGTCAGAGCTATGCCCATAAATGTTTTTATTAATTTAAAATCTCAAAACCTCACTATAGACATTCACGAAAGTGTTGAGCATCACAAAATATTTCGGAAATAACAGCCTTTGTTAAAAAAGCATTTTGTTTTGTTGTAAAAAATTTAAAATGTCGCCAAATTTTTAAAATTTTGCAAAGATGTGATGTAATTTTAGAATTTAGAGGGTACGACAACTATCAGCACTAAAAAATTATTTGAAAATTACCGATAGCATACTAATAAACACTTTTTTTTGCAGAAGAATGTCAGGGAGTTGAACGCGAAATTTTTAGAACATCATTTTATTCAATGGTACACAGTCTGTCAAAGATGATACTGAACTTATATAAATGTTCTGCGTATGTTTGTTTCAAAAACAGTCGAAATAATGTAGAAATCACATATTGCATATTATAAGATAACTTCCTTTTCGATAAATGAGATCAGTAACATCTTCAAAAAAAAATTTGTATATATTTGCACTAACTTTGGGATTTGATCTTTTTTTCTTTTTTAATCCTAGTTTAATACAATCTGCATTTATGCGAGAGATGCAGTGATATTTATGTTACATGATTAAACATGTAAGGAGATTGTCCATTGAAGTACAATTATAAATTATCGGTTCTTATGGGAGCTTCCATGAAATTTTTTAGCCGCTTGGGTGGTTTTTGAGACGGTTCTGATTTAGAACATTTTCTAATTTTTTCTTTGACGTTAAGGTTTTGAGTTCAAGATGTATGTTTTCATTGGTTATAAATCATGACGCATTCATTATCATTCTGAGGAATTTGCATTAAAATCGTTGAATTATTTCGATATTGTGTTTTGACACTGTTCCACATAACTGCATTCCATATTTGGATATTAGGTTCGTCGTTGTCTTATATAAAAGAATTTTGCGTTTCAAATTCAATTGTGAGTTTCAATTTAGTATTCAAAGCTTTTGCCTTAATGTTAGATCAAGTTGTTTCTTTTTTATGAATATGTGGTGTTGCTGATTAGCCGACAGTCGAAAAGCGTACGATCAAAAAGCCGACATATCATCAAGCAGATAGTAGTTTTTTGAAGTGTAATTTTTTTTACTGTAGGCTATTCGATGGTCGTTTTTTTTTAATGTCGGCTTTTCGATGGTCGTTTTTTGCCTGTCGGTTTTTTGACCTGTCGGCTTATTGATTTGTCGGATTTTCAGCCTCCACCCCGGATTGAAATGTGTCCCTAGCTATCTGATCACTTCCGATTGTAGGATTTCATGCTCATTGGTCCTTTGTGGACATGTTTCCCTTCCTATAATGCATGTTGCATGTGTGGATTTAGTTTTTACGCGCCGCTTACATAACCTTTTTGGACATTTTTGAGATTTGATTGCAGACTATTAGATGTTGCTATTATGTCCTTATGGACTGCTGTTACTACAGTTAAAAAAAAATTGGCGTCTTTTTGTATCGGCCTTTTCATTTGTTGGTTTTCCGACCGCACTCTAGTCTGGCGGATGAATGTTTGACTTGAAGCAAAGCAAGTGATTATGAAAATGAATTGATCAACATAATTTTCGTGCATAAAATAGTGTTCCAGTTTTTTTGCCAGGACACAAAAATGACATTTTAAATTTAAACACCTACACCACCGGAGAAATGGGCTTTTTATCATTCAAGGTTACATTATGATGGACATCTCCAAATGCACCATTTAATACTGATTTCCTAACTGTTATGATGCCTTCTTTATAATATGCAACCATTTCCCTCAGTGTGTTCTATTATTTTACTGTATTAAGTAAAAAAAAATATGAAATTTACTTTTATTTGTATTCCGCCATGAAGTCATTTACAATTGACCATTTATTTCTAAAAATAATAGACATCAATGTGAGATCTTTGATGATTATGCTCTATCGATGATTCATGAGATTTTTGTTGTTAATTAGATTTACATTTATCTGGTGTCATTTTAAAATTTGATAGAGTAATTTTTTACATTGAATTTCTAACGTAGATTGTTACTTTAACTACCCACAGCCACAGATAAATCAGAAATATGCCCAATCAATATCATTACGTTTTCATTATACCTATGAATGAATGAAACCAAATTGGTTTGAAATGAGTTCATTATCTAGCAACAACACTCACTTTCAAATGCACTGAATATAAATCGGAAATTCTAAACTTGATCTTATCTTCTTATTTATGCAAAGTTGAATGTTGTTAGACTCGCACACTTCAAACATGTCCAAATCCAAATTTGTCTTTCCGTGTCAAGAATGTTCATTTTTTAAATATCAAGAAACTTTAACTCAGTTGTCAAGAACTTCATCGTCAAAGCATCTTCCCTTATTATTTTTGTGAGTGAAAAACATTCGCGTAAGACGAATGAAGACCGATAAGCGAGTGGGCAGAATGAAGTCGGAGTGAAATACGTGTCATTTGTCACTTATCTTAACCACTCGTTATCGTCGCACCCATCGGCGTAGACCTATGCCGTATTGTAAATCATGCGACACCTGGCAACAGATCGAATATCTAATGTCCCCCAGCTCTCGGACCGCTTCAGCAGCAGCAACCGCAGCGGGGTGCCTATCTAGCAGCAAAAATCGCGGTTTCGCGAAGTGGAACATTACAATTCAAGCTTAACTCACCGAGTCGCGAGAACGGTTTCCTATTACTACGACCTTGCGAAGTTCAGGTTCCTTCTTTCGGCATAAAGTCGCTAGGTAACGGCACCGATCGACGAAACAAAAACGTCCTATTTGCATGAAATCTTCAGACAGCTGATACTTAAATTCTCTGAAGTATGAGGTAACAATACAGGATTCCGTTTGCGAAACCATAAAAGGATGACGATTTTTATTCCCAGGTGTTCTGGACGATGACATAACGCCGCTATATATAATCTCGCGCGGTACTTGCGTCGAATTGCTACACAATGGACAATAAATCGAAATATAAATGAAGGCGACCGACTGAAAGGTTTAGCAGAACTCGGCCAATATGAAATAATTACCAGACTTCCGATTAGAATACGATTAGCTTTTCCATTAAAAGTCAGCGACGTCAATTACTTACGCATATGGTGCTTTATTTCGCGAAACTTTCTACTTGCTCGGTATAAATGTCGCTGATACCGGGAAACCTCCCACTTTCTCCATTCTTCGTTTATTTGTTGTTATTCGACTTAAATCAGAGTGGATTGTGCAAGGTATTGCCTCAGTTGAAATCAACGTCTCGCCTTCTTACACCAGTAAGGATGAATGGCAGAGCTGGCCGCTCGCGGCGCGCCGACATGCGGTAATTAGATCGTTACTATAACAATTTCCGCGGTCATTCCCTTTCATCTGTTAGGCACGCGGCTACGGGTGGCTGCAGCTATATGAGCACTTCAGCTACGAGCCTCTCGGTAAGAGTCGTGTTTAACCGAGGCTGCTAAAGTGTCCGAGTTTCAGCACAATGCGTATTTAGTAGGAAAGAAAAACAAACTTAAGCAATCGCCAATTTTTATAATTCACTTCGTAATTATTTGAAAATGGCAGTACTGCCCACAGACGCTATAAGGAATATCAGTTTATGGAATTCCTTTACTATAAGGAAGTAATTCAGTTCAAAATAATGAACGAAAGACCTCTCACCGTGCTCTAAATTTCCCACCTGAAACTCTTGACTTTTCCTGTTTGATTTCTATCATTTGGAACATTTTCATCATTATAGATCATTTTGGTTTATGTTAATTAAGGATAATTTGTGCTTTAGGGTAAATATTTATTATCATTTAGCAAATTATGCCAAATTACGATAATAGTTTCGATGTTGTTATTGAATTATATAGTCAAATCCACGGAACAGTACGATGTAAAGATAAAATTTTGTATTACGAGCACATCATTTTTTTATATTTCAGTTAGAAAGGTATTCAGGAACAAACCTTTTTCGTTTGAATCTTTTTACTGAAGGAATTATATTAAAACAGTACATCAAAATTTTGATTGTCAAATATTCATTTTTCATACTCGACAAAAAAAAGACAGATTTTTTAATCATCTAAAAGTAGTGCATTACGCATGAATCTACAAACCCCTATTTTGCTCCCTAGTTCCACAATCTACTATTTTCTAATACGAGAGCGTGCTATTTTGGTCCCGCGATACAGGGAATAAAATAGTATTTTGCGCTCAGTATGCGAGTACCTTATTTCGCTTCCGGATGTATTGGTTTTGCTCCCTAGGGAGAGAATGTGATATTTTTCTTCTGGATCGAGTGTGAGAAATTATATTTTTGTTGATTTTTGTACAGATTAAATATTTTCTTGGTAATAATTTTGTAAATATAATTAGTGAAACCCTCGTGAAACGATTCTATGTAATCACGAAATTAACACTTTCTGTACAGCATTGCTATAGGGTTTCCACAATAATTCTGCAATCGTTTCTAGGAAAATTGTATACGGATAATAAACAAAATAAAGAACTCCAAGCTCCATAGTTTTTCTTTATGCAGGTGTACCGTTCACATGTTTACATTTGTAAATAATATAATACAATATTTATTTTTATGTTTATTTTATAGTTACTTTACGAGTAACGAAAAACAGTGCAAGTATTAGATTTACATAACAATATCTTCACTTTTACTAAAAATCGTTAACATTTTATACATAAAATAAATTATACATATAAAAAGGGCCATTATAGTTCAATTTTATTTTTAGAAAAAAAACTATACTGTAAAGTGTTACATAAAATAATATCTTGATGTAATTTCAAAAACTGAACGCTTTTAAATAAAATAAATTATATATAAATCCTATCAGAAAAGATGACTAAAATTGAACTGTTATGGCTGACATTTTTGTATATAATTTATTGTACCCACAAGAGTTTAGTTTATGACATCAATATATTATTTTAATCAACATTTTACAGTTTGAAACATCACTCTAGATGCATTTTTTAAACTTTAACTTATTTTTTTGTGTCCTATTTCTTTTTGTCCTAGTAATTTTGTAATTATAAAATTCGAACAAATTAGAAGATATTTTCATGTTATTCTACCCATTGTTAGTTAGTCTTTTTTGATTAATATTGCTAAAAATTTACAATGTGTAATATTGTGCAAGCGAACTTACTGAATCAAAAACAAATGAACACTAATTAGATTATTTCACTGATAAAGGATTAACGAAATGACATATTGAACATTTTTCGACTGTTGCAATTGGAGTACATAATTAGCGTTCCGACATAATTATACTGATAATATGTTTAAATTAATACAAAGTTTCAACCATGAATTGTTTAATCTGTGATTGTGCTCTTAAAAAAAACCGAATTTAATGTTATTCACGCTTACAGAGGCACTATTACTGTTATATTATATTTATATTTAAAAACACAGTGTTTAAAAAGAACTCTATTTCTTCATTTTTCCATCAGTAATGCGTTTATTAAATATAATTTGGAATTGCATAATCGCTGATAGCGCAAAATGAAAAACTCTTCAGGACTATGTTATTGAAAAATGGGAATAATACTTTTTGAATCGTTGCTTTTAAGTTAGGAGCACATCGTGTAATGCATTTTTTAATATCGGAGGAATCATTTACTATTTTTTTTTGACAATTTTATTTTATGCTCAAAAAATTGTATAGATTTTAATGAAAAAAATACCGAGAGTAACACACAAATTTAATTTCTGAAGCTATATTGTAAACTTTTTATTTCTCGCTCTGTATTTAGTGCGATAAATAGTGCAGAATATGCGAATTTCCCTGCAAAACCAAATGAACTGTCTTAATGTGAAGAGTATAAGACATCAAAGTGTCTCATATAAAGAGAAAGTATTTCATTACAAGACACTTACTTTAGTGTCGCATGTTTTTGAAATGAAAGACTGAAACATTTTGTGCATGTAACGTATACAAATTATATACTTTATTTTATTTTGCTGTTAAATATGTACCTAAGAAGACACTGATACCAACAGAGAAATGATATTGTATATTATTAAAATAGTTTAAATTAGTACATCATCAAATCACACGGTTCCGTTTTTTTGTTCTATTTAAACGATTTGAGAAACGAAAGTCAAGAACAATTAAGTCAGTTCATATTCCCATGTTCTAAGGGTCGCTGTTTAAGATTCCGTGGTCAGTATTACGTTTCACCGAAAATTAAATTCAATATGGTGCCTAATTTTAGGAAAAATGCTGAAAAAATTAGAAATGTTGATGCTCAGCAATTTTTGTTATCATTTAGAATAATGGGGTTTGTGTGAAACAATGCACATTGGGGCACGGAATGCTTCGATTTTTAGCAAAAATTTAACGTTCATTATTGTAACATCAACGATTATTGCGGAAATCTGATAACAGTTTGGAAAATGATTTTTTTCAAATATTTGTTCATAACAATTAATACTTGTAGAATTATGTGTAAATCACTATCTTTCTATTTTGTCAGAATTTGCAGATTGGTACTAAGTAATAATACTATCGTAAATAAATATTTACTTCATAAATAATCAACTCTTAAAACATATTTTTAAATATTAATAATATAATAATATACTTAATAATATACTTAATACAAATTGTATAAAACACATAATACATTACCAATTTCAAAACAATTGAATAAATAATTTAATAAACACTTACTATTGTATTATAACAGAAATTATATTAAAACAAGAAATAGAAAAAATATTTTATAAAATGGATATATGTCCGAATTACAATACGTTTTCAGTAATTAATTTATCAATGCCTAGGAATATTTCAGAAAGTTTTCGTAAATGGAAAAAAACATAAATATAGCTCAATACATGAACCAACTTACACGTATAACAAACTGATAATTAATTTAGAAACATATATCGCATGCAGGATTCGAAGATATTACATCCACAGAAATTCAACATAATGCAACTGACTTGTATAATTCGTCCAAACTAATGTAGAAATTTGCGATATGAAATTTCACAAAGAATAATAACTGGCCTTTTAAATATACTGTCCATAAATATTCTGAAGTACATAATAAATAGTTAACATCGTGCATCACCCCCTATTTAAATAATTATATAGCATTATATTTAGCGGAACTATACAATTTTTAGCGATATTAGCATTGCGAGGGCGAATAAAGTCGAAGAAATGACTACACAGAAGAAACACATTATGGAGAACGTTTTATTTTCCAATTATGTCTAGATTACTCAATCTGTTGTTAGTTTTATATTTAATTTTTTTAGATTTATAATTATAATATGGATATAGGAAGCATTATTTACCACTTTGCTACGTGAACTTTAGGAATGTATGGTGATTAATTTTGCGCATATTATATTCATTATCCAATCGACTGCATGTTATCCTGCATTTTCAGGATAATTACTTTTTGGCATAGTTTTAATACTACGCTATCTCTAAATGCCATTGAAGAACGTGGTTAGTGCAGGATCGTGCCTAGACATAGGCATATCTCATGAATTTTTCATTTAAAACCAATTTTTTTTTAGAGGCACAATCTGTTTCAAATTATTTTTTTTCTGTTGGCATATAAAACGATGAACATAATTGGCATCATTAATTTATTGTAAATGCTCGATTAAACAAATAAATAATTACAGAAATAGTTTGTCAGGAATTTTTCCTTTCATGTGGTTTACTCTAAATGGGGATTCGGTGGGTTCCGGATTCGCTGATGACGAATCCATTGTCATATTTTCGAAATTCAAAATTTTTTATCCTGTATGACGGATCAAAATCCGAATACTTTCTTGATTTAGATGAAACTCGATACTTGGGTATTTCATCGCTGATAAGCAATCACATTTCCTGTTTTTAAACTTTTTCACCAAGGTATCTTAAAATCCTAACGTGTTAGGCAATTCTGTAACCAGCCTCGACAATTCCTGTTTCAAAATCCTAACTCTCATTAATATCTTTTATTTTAAAAAATTGTATAAACAATTAATTTAAACAATAATATTTATCTGCAAAAATCTTCTTGTATCCTTCTATTTGGTATTTCAAAAACAATTTTATATTTTATTGTTTATAGATAATTGTAGGAACTGCCGATAAAAACTATCAAATATCTACTTCCTGTCTTAAAACTCATGGTATCCAAAAGTTCTAATTCTTCATTTCCCATATTTTATAATAGAAATACAGATTACTGATTAAAATAACCTTTTACTGCAATAAATAATTTTCAACATATCTAAAGATTTTAACTAGGCCAGTGTGGTATTTATGAAACGTTAAACGATTTTGAATTATTCTTTTTAATCGCTACAAATGTAATGGTAAAATCATTAGCAAAAATATTCATCACTCCATGACAGGAGCATTATTAATATGTACAGCTTAACAATGCTCCCAGTAAACAAAAATGAATTCAGACGTCTAGAATCGAAATTCACAATCATAACCACGCATTCGTTTACTGGTATGAAATCGCGTATTTCTTTACTGGCAACAATTGTACATTGTACATCCCTGATATATGGGTATGCGCAAACGTTTCAGTCAATTATTATACTGTCCACTTTGTTTAACCAATTCCGTTTACCAAAGCCCACTATCCATCCCGTTGTGAAGGAACTGAAATGAATTCGTAATTATGATCACAGAATTCGCATTTTTGACGTCAGCATTTATTTTCGTTTACTGGGCTAATTTATAGACAAATACCCAAACCCAGATAAGCAGAGAGGAGCTTGTCAGGAATGGGTCATTGTTGAAGACATCATTCAGGTAACGATAAAATTAACTTACCACGTCAATTTGTAACAAGAAAAATGAAATTCGAGTTAATAACACCATCGATAAAAAGTGATAAATACCTTAAATGCCTCTTAA
This sequence comes from Trichopria drosophilae, assembly GCA_030407085.1. Lineage (NCBI taxonomy): Eukaryota > Metazoa > Arthropoda > Insecta > Hymenoptera > Diapriidae > Trichopria > Trichopria drosophilae. The sequence goes on along the minus strand of CM059583.1, from coordinate 10,850,240 downwards.
TAAGAAGAATATCTCCGTCAATTCGATATAATTTATTTAAAAAAATGTTTTTATTTTTTCATACTGTCCTTTAATAATCATCATAAGTCTTGTAAATAATTAGTTTTAAACTGAGATCATCACTAGACATTCAGAACCGAGTATTTAACGGCGAGAAAACGTAATCTACATAGAAAAAGAGAATTGGCTATTCTATCCAATTATTCTTAGATGTGTTGGTCATATTATCCCGTTTGAATGTAAAATCGACTAACGCAGTTGGCCCCTAGAACCCTAGGAATTGGATCCCACAGCCAATTGGTTGGTCAAGTTCCGAAATTCAAGATGTCTTCTATCGTCTTCCCATGGAGGACGAGGAAATATAGAGGGAATCATGCGCTCTCGATCATGACATGATTGGGCAACTATAATTGCTCCTCATTCAAAACATTCGTACATATTACGTGTGTATACATATTGGGATGTTTCATGCACAATCTGTACCGAGCAGCCGACACAAGACATATCATACATGCATACATCTGTTTGTACATATTATATTCGATGGCGTAGATATGTATCTACAAATCCGAAACAATTTTACGGGTAATAGCCAATTATCTAATTTACATGGTTTGTTCAACCAACAAATTGGATGATACAACCGACGAAGTTGGATATTAGAACCATTTTTAATAAATCGCTTGAAGTTCGTAGTATTATCCAACATAGTTGGTGTTATCATATGATAATTATATTATCATCTATTAAAAATGGTTCTATTATCTCACTAATGGTACGGCACAATCGTTTAACAGAATTGGATACCCCAGCCATTTCATAGTTCATTTCATGCAATTATTTTTATTAGTGCATAATTTGCATCGGATTTATTCATTGTCAAACATCCGTCAAATTACAATTCTAAAACGGTTATCAGATGCAGATAAAAGAAAATAAACAGCCCAAGTGGAATTTGTAACCGGGCTCTGACTAAAATACGGTGGTTGTATCTGGGATCCGACCGGGCTTGTCACGCTTCTCCTACTACAGCCTGATCAGATTTAAGATACTGATCGGGCTCCGACCACTACCCTCGTTGTATTCAAAAAACGAATGGATCGGGTTGGCCGGGCTGGATTCCAGCCATAACCTGACCCGAATTTTCATTACGCTTACCCGAGTGAAAAAAAGTTGATCAAATTTGGATCAAAATGAGATCAAAATCGGTCAGATTAAAAAATGATCCAAAAGAGATCCAAGTTTTGAGACATTCTAGGACCAACTTTCGACGAGTTTACAACCAAAAAATAATCTCAATTATAATTGCATGAGATTGAAAACTAATCCAATTTTTGTCTTTAAAGATCCAAAAATGGTTAATTTTTTCATCTCATGCAATTAAAATTGAGATTGTTTTTTGGTTGTAAACGCGTCCAACTTTGGTCCTGGAATGTCTCAAAACCTGGACCTCTTTTGGATCATTTTTTGGATCTGACCGATTTTGATCTCATTTTGATCATAATTTGATCAAAATTGGCTCAACTTTTTTTTACTCGGTTAACCAAGGCATCTCGTGGCAGGGGCCCTGTTTCTTTTGGGGTCAAATCGAGGCATTTATACTCGGGAGGTGAAAAAGTAGTGTAAAATGTACGAATCACGTGTGTACTTAAAATCTCACAGACGAATATTAGACATATTTTAGCACAGTGGTTTATATCTCCGCCTTCATAACAAGAAATTTAGTTACATATCATGTACTTATCTGATAGATAACAATCCATATTACAATGCTACATATCTTACACGTGCATTCTTTAGCTGTGCTATACGGGTGTTCTAGACTAACATGCGTAGAATTTGAGCAATGTCTCGAACCGCTGCAGTTATTCTTTTGATTCTTCTTTTGATATTTAATAATCATCTGATCTGTAGGTATTATGCCGGCTAGTTTACAGCTAGTTCCATATCGAAGTAAAAGAAGTTGAATTCAGCTAGTCCCTTACCCCCTTGAGAATGCATCCTTATTCTCCTCGCGCCTGAAAAGGCCCCGGAGGATTGCCATCTCTCTTTCTCTCGCCATCAACATTGCAGTCAGGTGCCGCTACTTACACAACCGGTAGATTCCTTCTCCGTGAGTCGAGCGGTTTCTATTTTCTTCCATCGCGAGTGCACGCGGCAGATTTCATCGGCGGCTAGCCGGCCGCGCACATGTCGATTTATAGTATCGTGCGCCATTAGAGATAATTGTTGGGGCAGTACCCCGGCGATGTACGTACGTTCGACGATGTAAAGTCGTTTTTCCTCCGCTCGCTTGGCTCCGACGATCTTACAACGCGAAACGCAAACACGGCACCGGCCCCCCCTGATCGTCTTAGCCCCCCAGCCCCCTTGGACCACCATCGTACCACCATACTTCTGCACACTTTATTACGTGCGAAATTTTTCCAGGCATCCACGCCCGTTTGTATGAGTTAGTTTTACAACGCTGCAATAAACATCACGATGTCTATGTACGATGCGTACGTCCTGACTCGTATATACCGAAGATTCGTTACGCGGGGTTAATTGGAATGATGTTGAGTCGATTAAACGATTAGGCTCTTCACGATTTCTATCGTTCCTTTATTAATTATTTTTCATTTTTTCTTTCTGGTGTACTAGCGTGTAGGTCTGCGAATTCGCATTACGTTGCTTGGCATTATGCAGCAGTTAACTTGACTTACGTATTTGGCTCAAGACGACGAGTTACACGACTGACGAGAAGAAAAAGCCTCTTTCTACGGATGTAAACGGGGATCCGTTGTTTCCCGCGACAGGAACGATGCTTGTACTTAAATAGAAACAAAGAAGTATACCACTGAAATGAGGAATTACGGAATACCAAAACGAACCAAGCGCACGCACTGGGAATACCCTTTGGTAAGCTTTCAATCTATTAGTCGTTGAATGTCAGTTAATGTTTTATGGTCATGAATGGACTGCAATTATTCGTTACCGTCCACCGGTTGAAAGACTGTGATCTAAATGTATGCCTCAAGAAAAATTAGCAATGCCTTATTTTAAATTAGAGAAGTATTTTTCATTAGAAATTGTCAACTTGAAAACATCCATTAAGTCCCAAAAATCTTTAATTTTTACCTCATTTTCGAGCCACTACCAACTGGAAAAATCTTACTATTTTCGGGTATGCTCTTTTGATTCCACAGTTCAAAATTTCGTTTCCATGAATTCAAACAGCAAGATGACGAATTTATTTCAAAAAGTTTTTCGACTTTTTTTTTCCTAGTTCATAATGGATGCCGTTCCAAACTGTGGATAAACATGTAAAATAATTATAGATTAAAAAAAATAAATTGTGTTTAGTTGCAGCAAAGAAGATATTGTTTGACTCATCATCCCGGAACCATTTCTCGGCCTCAGTTATGGCGAATTCAACATAGCGACCAAGATATAGGGAAAATAACGAATTTCCTCATGATCATTGTCAATAAATGTTTCTAATTCTTTTTTATATAGTTTTTCCATGTTAACTTTTAAATTGCCTCTAAAATAAGAGTAGCTCTCTATATTGACAGCTTTTCAAAATTCACAATTAGGGATCCAATATTGCTGATGGGATATGGAATGTTGCAGTATTTACGAATGAAAAAAGTCTGAATGATTGCATGATTGAATGCGTTGATTCCCTGAAAAAGTTTAATAATTTCTTTAACTCATGATTTATGATCACTTGAGACACAAGTCTCTGGCCAAATCCAATTCAACGTTTATTTAATATTTGAACGCTTAAATTTCGAACATGTTCAAATAAATGCCACTGCGTCCATCTGGATAACAAAAACAAAATCTTACACTGTCGTTTAACGTCAATTTATGTCAGAATTATCCAGAAAAAATCGTCTTTTTCGGAATTTTTACCATTTTTCTTCATTTTTAAAGAGGTAAACTATATGCAAGTAACAATTATTGTCCGAAGTTACGAAAACGCAATGTTGACCCCAAGAATCGAAAGAGCATTTCCGAAAATAGTAAGTTCAGTAAGTTTCTTTATTATATTTTCCATTTTTCGAGTTGGTAGTGAGGATCGAAAATGAGCTAAAAATTACAGATTTTTTAGACTTAGTGCACGAAAGTAAAAAAATTAGCCTTGGCTGCTCTTTAGTTGTGATCGTACCATTATCAGTACTCAGGCGTAACTTTGTATTTGTATCAACTAACTTTAGGGAGCAAGCTTGAATCAGCAGTGACAGCCTAGTAATTTATTTCCATGCGTGTTAAGGAGGGAACGGAGAACACAATTACAAGCGCATTTTTTAATAGGATGAAAACAACGTAGCCTCTTTAAACGTTTGGTATATCTTCATGCATATTTAAAGATATTACGCAATTATTTTGTTAAACAATATCATCGTGGTTCCTCACAATTGGACGTGGTGCAGTTCGTAATTAGTCTCAAAATTCCTAGAAAGTGTGTTAATGTTATATGTTTTACTTCCATACAATCTAAAAAACTATGTAAAATTTGTGAAAAGATAAATGTGTAATGTTTTTCGTAAATAAAATTAATTTTCAAAGTGGTGTAAAACATAGTTACAATAACTTTTTGAATGTTTTAGGTTGACTTACAAGCCCATCTAATACTAAAAATACCCTTTGATTCATTTCAGTAGGTGACATATTCTTTTCGTATTTCCACCGCCAATTGAAACATAACGTAAAAATTATAACTATAAAAAGAGCGATTAAAAATTGTGGCTATATGAATAAAGCATTAAATGCCTGACACTTATGTATCTGGTTTCGGTCGCGTAACTTTGACATCACCAAGAATTGGAATCGAATTTTTTAATCTGTATCTTTATTTTGATGATATTCTTGGATGTGACTTACTTTTGAAGTTACGTTTTTTATTTTTCAAAAAATTGAAACATCAGCGCTACCATACTTTCGAGTCAGAGCTTATATTATTTTCTTCTGACAAATAAAACTTTTCAAATAATAACCTTAAACAAAAAGTAGGTGCTAACTGAAAAGTATACATTTCAAATTTAATTATAAATCAACACGTACGGTTATTAATATGCACTGCATGTAACAAGAAACCTGTGCAATGTGCGAAGGCAAGTTACACATATAATATAAGTTAAAACCCACTTTTATAGCACAATCTGAATTAACCCATAAATGATATATCCCTTATCGGAGATAACGTTAACAATTATAAATGCTGATGAGCACATACTGCTGTGAAAACAGTATTTTTAATAGTTTTTTTACACTTAAAGGTGGGATAAGCTTCACGTTCTCAATAGTAATATACAATTTTTATATATACACACAGAGAAAAAAAAGGTTAATGGAACCATGAAGAAAAGGTAGAAATGATTATAACATTTCATGATAGTACAATTCACATCGTAAAAAGTTGTAGTTGACAGTATCTTATTTTTATAATTCATAATATTGTAAAATATAATATACAATAATTACTTTTTATGATGATAATATTTTTGTCACTTTTAATAAATCTATTTTTCTAGTCAAGAATATTTTGAGTGACTATTTAACTGTATAGCAATGGTAGATTTGAGGTTATGTGCTAATGCTGCATATTTAAGTATATGGAAATAGTAAACGGAACAACGTTTTTGTTTTGCTTTACTATGAAAATTAACCATTTTTTATAATCACGTATTTTACTGTTCTAAAATGGTTCCATTAACCATTTTCATTCTCTCTGTCTAAATATGAAAATAGATTTTTCAATGCCATGCCAATTAGCATCGTGGTTATGCTTGTTTACTTCCTCAATTTTGTTTATTTTTCCCCAAATATAAATGGACCATCTAGCCAAGAAAAAATTATAGTTATACATTTATAATTATATTAATAAGCGGTTAAAAAATTATTTACACATATTTATAGTGTAATCATTATTAATTATTATAACTTTAACAACATTGCAATCAAGAATGCGCATTTTTAAAATAACCGTCAGTTCCTAAATGATATGAAACTGCATCACAGTTGAAACGAAACCATGAAAATCATGATTGCCAGCAGTGTTATGAACATAGTATCATCAAAATTATATTTCAAGCTTTCGAGTCACATAAACATAAATTCACAATAACGGAACAAAAGATAGGGTTTTAACGCGAAATACAGCAAATCATCAAATATGTTCACCGCGCGCTTAAGATTGGAAGTTCAGATTTTATAAAAAAAATTGAGGTGGTGCATCTCGGTTAAAAATTTCTTTGAAAAAGAAAAAATGTTTATTTATATATGTGTTATTAAAATTGTTATCGGTAACGATTTGTTTCAGAAATTTTAGACTTTCTTACTGTAGTGGTACTGAGGTAAACACATCGGCACAAAAAATATTTTCGTACATACGTCGAACAACACCTTAAGTTGCAAATGTCTATAAAATGCGCCTAAAACAATTGAAAATTTGGTAAAATAGCATTTTACGTACACTATAACATAAAGTTGTAATTTAAGGAAATAAAAATATCAACCTTTTTCTTTCGTTTATTTTATATTTTTTAATTATTTTGTTATTCATCCGAGATATGTCCATTATTTAGGTTTGCACATTGTTTGTCCATTTTTGTCCAAATATTTCTGTTAATGATCGGAAATTGTTTCATAATTCCTCCACATTTAGGACACTTATTCATTTAACATCGATCCTTCGACCAAGTAAAGTCAACTTAAAGTTCAAGGACGTTCATTGAATTTTCATTGGGACGAGAATTGGACGTAGTATGGCGAAAACGTGAATATCCCAAACGTCAAGAAATGTTTTTGTCACATAGTGGTTAGGGGCGCAAAAAAAATAGGAATCGGACCGTATAAAACGTAGAAAAATAGTAAAAAGTGGTATTTTGAACCACTCATATTTAATGTACTCCATAAAGCTAACAAAAAACGCAAAAACACAGTCTCTGGATTAAATCCGGGTGGCACTATTTTTTATCAAGCAAAGAAAAAGAACAATTTCAAGTCTGGTACCTCCAAAACCAGGGTACAAAACCATATCTAAAACTTCATTAATTTTTTTTTCTACTTTGAGGTTATGTACCTTGCAAACGATTATGCTTATTTGTAATCTAAACCCCCACTATGATGATTTTTAATAAAACTTTCTGATGTAAAGACTGATTGGAAGAAAATTATATCGAAAAAACACGTTCTAAAGTTGGCTTTCGAAATATTTTTCGGTTATCGTTTGGTTAGTCTAGGTCAAATAGGAGGTATAAGAGATGGCTCTTTTATGATTCTTATTTTGCTATAGCCTTTGCTTCAGTTTCTTTTTTCCATGGTTAAAAGTCATTTGAATATTCTAACAAACACTACCTAATACAATGGTATCCAGAAAGATCTACGATATAATGATACCCGAATATTTTTTCATCATGCTTATAAGAATCACATTTCGTTCAGTGGACGCTAATGTGTTAAACTCAAATTAAAACGTATGAGATTTCAGGAAAAAAAAATACTAAAAATCTACAAGTATCTAAAATGTATAAAATACAAAAACTTTTCAAGGCTCCATCTAAAGATCAACAATAATATTATGTTAAGAAATTTAAAAATATTTCAACATTTCTGCGACAAAGCACTTAAGTCAAATAATGGCTTACAAATAATAGAAAGCCTGATTTATTTTCCTAATTATAAGAAAAAGGTAAATTCCAGAAGCATTCGTTAAAATTCCCATTTTGTGATACGAGTAAATTATGAAGACACATCAACATTTCTAAAAGCCGAGTATACTGGATCTTCACCATAACGAGCTGACAAATTTCAAAAAATTAGCTCGGGGCTAAATGCAGATGGCTGCTACCGTGAGGCATATGGAACGAGAAAGTAAATAGTACTTATACAATCGAGTAAGTGCATATACACACAAGGCGTAAATTGAATCTGTTCTCTTAAGGAACGAATCGCGCACGTTGCAGGAACGCTCGAGTTTTTTCCTTTCAATAATTTTCACTCTTACGAATCTTGGCTACCGGCGATCGCACCGCTGCCAAGCAGAACGAGATCGGTAAATTGGATACCGGTTATATACCGGGCATTAATCTTACGCAATCTTGGTATACCCTATCTACTTATTAATAATAGCAGCGATTCACTGCTCGGGATACTGCGTAGCGAAAAGGGCAGACGAATCGAAGAGTTGCTCAACATTCGATGCGAGTCTCGAATTGAAGTCCGCCTATGAATAATCGTACGCATGTATATGCGTTTCGTAATGTGTTTTTAATTTTTCTTTGCAACAAAAATATTATAATTGGACCTTGCGACGCTGATATTCTCCCATTCGATCTAATAGGTTAGGATCGTCCATCCAAAGATTACGATCATTTCTTTTGGATGATCGTGGGACCGTATCCATTTTCTAAAGTAGCTTTTGAAACTAATTTTCATCGAAGATTCAATAGACTTTTTGCATTCGATGAAAGTTGCATGAGAAAAGCACACCGCATGAGATTTGCAGAGAGCACTTTGAGTTATCAACTATTGTAAGTAGTGGACTAAAAGTAATTTTCTACGGGTATTACAAGTTAACAGTCGAGAATGGGATTTCGCGAAACGATCTCAATCCTGACGTCCATCTGGATATATGGCAAATTCAAAGCCGCGGTTATAATTAAATCAGCGATGTGCGGCATACAGGGTAGTTAAGAAGAGATTGAGTTTTATCACTGATTAAACGACGTCACGAATTTTTTGTTCGGTCAATCGTCGGGCGGTTTTTCTCTTATTATCGCTAGTCGCTAATGGATCCCATTATACGACTTCCTGCCGAGCTGCTCGGATTCTCGTACGTTCAGGAGCAGCATCACCATCAACGAATCTTTATATCGTCGTGGAGAAAGTTGCTCCGAAGGAATCGGAATAATAAACGACACCGGGAAGCCAGGCAAATTATACGACTTCCTTTCATTCTCATTTCTTTTTATCCTCCTCAACGTCATCGGCTATAATCAAGAGTCCTCGTGCAATTAGCCGCGTTCGTCGATGAGAGAAACTCCATCAGCTGATTGCCAATTCATTTGCTCCTCATTCTTTCCGCGGCAATAAAAGCAGAACAGTCTCATCGGCGTTATTGGGTGCCTGGACAGCGTATTTTTAAATTGTATCGCGCACGTTACAATTTATGAGCATTATCGTTGACGTACCGATAAAAAACCGTCTTTCGTTTCGGGGCTTTCGTAATTTCGCGAGCATTTTCGCGTTTTATCGCGGCCTATAAATTCCAAAAGTAAAAACACGTTCGATAATCGTTTTCTTTCAATGTTGAAAAGCGATTTGCATGAACGACATATTGTGGACGCTCTGAAAAACTACTCACACAAATCACAATTAAAAATATCTCGACGTTTTAAACTGGAAGTAATAGTAATAGCTATCATTATAGCACAAATGTTAGCTTAATTCGGTGTTAAAACTTGGTTTACGTTCCGGCGCCGAATGCCTCGTAAAGGGGCTCTGATTGATTGATACATCCGCGGTTGCACGTAGTTGGTGAGTCTGTTCTCTATTGCGAATCAAATACGACACCACAACACTGCCGCGTTTCTGTAGAGCCGGAGAAGATCTGCGCCTTCGAGAGACTAGATTGTAGAAAGGAGGATGATGAAAGCTTTGCGATCTGCTATTATGCGCACGTGCTCACAGTCTCGTGCTGCCTAAATTTCATACCAAACCACTCATTTCAAAATTACTGTTCCATGTACGTAGGTGTAGATAACAAAGGTTTACTAACTAGCATGTGTTTCCAACGTAATAGACGAGTGTATTGCTCTGGAAAAGGCGCTTTGCACATGAAAAAGTGGCCAATAAAATTGTATTCTATAATTCAGGTACAGAAAAAATTGTTTTGGTCAATAGCCCACACTGGTATATTACCATGTATGTTTTTCTGCAGAATCCAAATCCGGAGGGAGAATAGTCAAATTGGACCAAATTTTATAAAAAACTAAAAATTTTCCGAAAAGCTGTAAACAAAAATGTTATTAAACGATTTTTAAAGAGAAACTGCGATAGAATATTCCCATGCATTTTTTTCCGTGGAATCGGAATCGGAAGTCGTAATAGTCAGATTGGATTAGATTTTGTAGAAAAACTAAAAAAATTGCTCGTAGTCACTGATTAAAAACAAAGAAAATAAAGCTTCTTGCCAAAACTAAAAAAATTGCTCATAGTCACTGATTAAAAACAAAGAAAATAAGTGTCAAGCAATATTCTGCCATCATATCTGTATTCCAATTTTTGTTAATGTAGACATTTGCCCTATATCTACTACCCCTGTAACATAAGTAGCACGCCAGTTTAGTAAAATCAGAGAGTTGGGATTTTTAAATCCTCACAAGAAAAAAACTGATCACACTGTTGTGTCTTGTGACAAAAGCAATTGCTTTATTTTTTTGTATCCATATTTGTTCTTGAAGCCAGTTTGGATATTCTCTCAGCTTCGGATTCATCATAAAGAAATGCGTAGGAATATACTAGCATATTGTAGGGACAAAAAACAATAATTTTTTTCAAAAATTTAACTCAATCTCATAAATTTGACTTCGGACTCGAGTTCAACCAGAAAAAATACATAGAAATACACTGCAGTAGACTCTAGGCAAAAAATTTTCTTTTTTGCGTTTACACTGTCTGACACTGATTTTGCCTTTAACAAGCGCAGTATCATTTTTGAAGTACATTTTCATGCTGAAAACGTTGGCGCTAACAAAATTTTGCTATGACATCACATTTTGGAGAAAAACGTGATTAAATTTAACCTCATTTTTTAACAACATTTTCCACATTACGTTTTTCTCCAAAGTATGACAAGATAGCAAAATTCTGCTAGCGCCATCGTTTTCTGCATGAAAAAATTCGTCGGGAATGATCCTTCGCTTGACAAAGGCAGACAAAAAGTAAAATGTTGTCGGTCAGTGTTAATCAGTGGGTTTGAGAATGTAGAGTTTTTCTCAAAAATTCATGTCAATTTGGCTATTCTAATTTTGAGTTTGGTTTCCAAAGGGTCAAAATATATGGCACTATACGATCGTAGTGTGTCTCAGCAAAAATCTTTTTTTTCTGATGGCGTCATCAATCATGTTTTAAAACAACATTTGAGACAATTTCAACTTCAGATTGGGTTTTAGCGGACAAAAATACAAAGGGATTCACTGCAGGGTAGTGTCTGGGTCCTTTTTTTTCTGTGCCTGCGCAATTTGTTGGGCTTATTGGATAGTATTTGATGTAATAAGATGGAGTATAACTTATTACATGCTTTTTCGATTACGGAAGTTAACAAAAATGGCGAAAAACATGATGGGTGTAAAATTCGAACAATAAAAAAAAAATGTTATCAACAAAATTATTGATACCCGGAAAACGCTCACATGCTATAAAATAGTGGACAGTATACGAGGTTAAAAAAATAACTATTAAGTCAATAACTAAACTTAAATGTTTTATGACGTAGCGTTTCTGATACAAGGCAATGTAACTCAATTTTTTGTCAATAACGGAAAAATATTTATTGAATTAAAATTGTTTATTCAATAAACATTAAGGGTATTTAAGAATGAAATGTAAAATAACTAGAATTTCTAAATTAATAACAATGATAACAATCGACTTTTTTGGAATTAAAAAAATAACCAAACATTATGTAGAAGACTCAAGAGTGACTCACGGATATCACAGTTATCACAGAAGCCGCTGACCCATTATATCACTTAAATTGCATAAAAAATCGTTGAAACATTTTTTATATAATTCTCTCCCTGTTTTTCTTTTATTATTTTGTAAAGGAAAGAAATATGATTTTCATCTCATGATTCGAGAATTTCACAACGGTTCTACAAAAAGGCAATCCGTTACCATTATTTGTTCCAACATTACGTTCCAATGAATTTGTTAATAGTGATAGCTGCAACTATAGTTATTTAAAACAATTATAACTTTAGTAGAAAGGTAAAAATCCTGACTATTTTGTATTCGATTGATTTTCACAATCTTTGGCACTTAAAATTGGTCAGGAAGTTTTTTTATGTTATAACATCTTAAGGTAGCCTGTATATAAATTTTTAGTTTTTAGTTATCCAGAACTCATCAATAAATTAGTAACAATTAAAAATAATTATACAAATTTTAAATATATTTTTTTTAAATGAATCTATCAACGGAGGTTATGTATGCGTATATGTACCAACGACTGAAACTTTTTTAGATGCAAGTTATATCTAGAGAGTTTCTAAATTTCTTATATTTATACAAATAGAAATACTTTTTTTGGTATTTATAAGTTCCAATGATTGAAAATGATACGTATTCATCCATTTTAATTATATGTATGATATTTCTTATCCATGTTTACATGAACTGTTCCCGAAACAAATAGTCATATTTTGAAGATGCTTGATGTTTGATACGGATGTAAAATCGTAAAAGAATACTCTCAACACTGACTGATGCAAAGTTTATTGTGACACTGTAAATTTCAGTGTCATTAAACAAAAGATATAGAAGTGACAACCTGAATAACCACCCATGGCATCGAATGTTAATATGCTGATCTTTGTTTATAAATTTCATGTGCATGTGCATTGTATTACTCTTGTGACATGATAGTCAAAAGTACAATCGTTTTTCCTTGTGGAAACTCTTATGTGGGTCGTGATTAATAAAAAATAATAACAATTATTAAATGGCTTTTCCCACTTGGATTTATATTATATGTTAATGCCTTCGTTTTGGTGTTCTATTGACCAACATCAAGAATATTTCCAGGAAGAATTTTCCGTCATTCCTCCTGATGATATTCATTGCATTGACAGAAACATTAATTACACTACACCAACATCGTTAAAACAAACAAAAATACTGAAATATACTTCATTCAGCCATATAACTTGATTATTTCAATTTCTAGAGAAATGTATAAAATCGTTTGTCACAAATTTCATGACATGTTTACATATTTTTGTCTAAAAAAATCACTTTGTATTTGCTTTTTTTTCACTAAGGCGACTAAAAGTACATTAGAAACATACAATTGTTTTCATTGCGTCGAACACGTTTGTCCTTTAAAAGACTACCCACCATTTTGAAACAGTTATGTTTATCACTGTTTTCTATAAATTCCCGAACCTAAAAACAATTATCGATTTCTACCCAATAAGCTTAAAAATATTTAATAGAACGTCGGTTACCTAGTACACATTAAGGAATAACGCCACTTTCAACTTAAACAAAAATATTTTTGTATTGCATTGTTTTGAAGTGCATTTGAAAAAAATGTCAGATCCGAATAAAATTAATTGAAATGTGAGCATAGAAATAGAAGAATCATTCCCACAAACTGAAATGGAAACATTAAACGCATTTGTCTCAAAATTATATATTTAAAATAGTCTTATTGAGTACCTAAGAATGCACCGTTTATTCTATCAATTTTATTTATGAAAAATTACTATTTTATGCCCAAAACGACCATTTTTTAGTGAAAATAGAAACTTTAAATTTGACTGTCTACCGTTTTCTGAAAAATGCATATTTTTTAAAATTCTTTAATCAAACACGAGTTTAGATTGTTATTTAACTCAACCCATCGACATTTTTTGTTTTAGATTTATCGTTACAGTGTGATAACCTAAAACGTAAACGTAAATGTATCGTTTTATTGAAGGTCATTCGCAACACAATTGTGTAATATTTCATAATAAAAATACTTGTACTAAAAATGTACTCAATTTATCTTACTTTGAGAAGATATAATGATCGCTTAAATAATTTTTATGGTTTAATTAAAAAAAAAACTTTGTCCCAACATTTAACATATCTTCTATGTGCCTTTTCCATTTATTATGACTTTTACATGTTTTCTGTAGTTTTCCTACGCCATTGCAATAATGATAATTTTAGATCATATTTCTATACACAACAAAGTTTTATCAAATCTTTCGGAATAAAAAAGTTGCAATAATTACCGTAATGAATATCGGATAGTAAACCAATTCCTACCTATAAAATTCCTTTACGACTTTGAACTCCAAACCCTGAACTTTTCTATAATTTCATAGAAATGTTGAAAATTGGATACCAGAATTATACAGAAATGTTTAAGAAAATTGGAATTTGAGATTCGAACCATTTTTTTTAATATATGTGTTTGACCAATTGATAACAAATTAAGTTCACTCTGAGTTTGTCATTTATACAAATGATGAATATCTGGCTAACTAATTGTCGTATATTTAGTAAATTTTAAGAAATGATGAGTTACCTAGTACGAACTAAATATTTAGTAATTATTATACCTAAATTTTGTTAATCTGACTAAAATTTTATTCAATTCAGCTTTTGTTTAAATATTCGAACTATATGCAGCGGCAAAAACGACAAATAATTCGCCTCCCACTAGGTAACTTTTAGTGAAATGTACCACATATTTTTTGCAGTGTACATTAAAAAAAAATACATTACTTTGTTTGTAGCAGTGATAATTTTGAAACACGTTTCCGCACTCGTGAGTATCATACCTCTAACAGTGGCGCACCAAAGTAAATGTTATAACAAACGCGGCACGAGGCGCGCTGCTGCTATTTAACATTGTTTAGCCAGCTTTGTGAACATTTGAACAGCGTCTGTCCACTTTTTTTGCGGGGCTATTTGATGTGCCGGACCCACGGAGTGCGACCCGTACGAACCGCAATACTCAGTGCGCCTCTGTTTATTTTTCAGGTGGCAATATCCGTATTTTTGCCCAGGCCAAAATTTACATTTTGAAATTCAATTTATGCAACTTGTCTGCCGCCGTAAAATAACTTGTTTCCCCAAAAACGAGGATTTGCGTTAACTCCACGTGTGTGAAATTTAAATCGTTACTGCTAAATGGACGGGCAATATTTATTGTTGATAAAAGATTTCAATATTTATGACTAGTATGATTTGTCATGTAAAAATAAATATTATAATAGTTTGAATTTACGTAAAAACACAGTTATTAAAATAATAAAGAAATTTATCTATGTTTATAAAAATTGTTATTTTAATAGTTTAGATGAACTCATTTTCTAAAAAGCATATGACGGATACAAAACGAATAAATGAAATAAAGTCTAAGATAAATATATTAAATACATCTAAAGATAAGCAGAGGATTTTTGCGCATATAAATTACATATTAATGCAAAAATTAACCTGAATAGTCTTAGGTCCGTTCCAAGTATAGAACGCGTAAGTGAAACTATTTCTAATTACTGTTCCCGTTTACACCCATCAAAATCTATGACAGTTTTGTCATTTCGTTGATCTATCCTATTTAAACCGTTCAAATGAAGACCTTGATTTGTAGTGCCGAAGAGAACAGGTCAATACGCAATGGAAACAGGAACACAGCTATAAAAAACGACAATACCTGGCGCCAGAACAGAGCCTCTCGAAAACAATGGGCTCACATACCTGATCATCGAGGATCTTGTTGGCCATCACTTAACTACCGTCAATCCAGGACCGGTTCTGATTGTAATCATAACCGTCGTTCGGACAGATGAAGTTTAGGAAAATTCTAAGATAACGGAAAACTGTCTTCTATTAGCTAAAAAGATTCGAAATAACACCGTTTTGGAAAGAATTTTAAAAACAATAATGTGAAAGCAATAATATGAAATTATCCTTCAAGCTGTAACAAAGTCGACATTTTTATAGAGTGTCTCAATACTTTCGCAATTTAAATTTTTACATTATCAGAAATACAAACAAATATTTCTTATAAGAATATTTGCAAAAATTTGCATATATTGTAAAAAGATTGATTTTATAAAACTGCCAACCCACAAGAAAGTCCGCGAAAATCAACAGTAAATAAATATGTCAATATTAATAGATATTTTTTACTTACTCTTTTTTAACTTATTCTTCACCATTCCTTAAAAAATGAAGTAGATAGGGTCATTTGGTTCAGATTAACCTACATAGTAACTTATACAAATTTCGAAACTGAAAAACATTTCATTTTTATAACCTAAAATTTCTAAGATTCGCCCATAATATATATTATATAACAACTTTTTAGCTAGGATAACTTAGTTCGTGTTGTTAATATCACTACTTCTCTTCAAGTTCATAATTAATAGGTAAATTAAAACAAATATTTACCCAATGTATGATAATTAAAAATGCAGGTTTTAAATAAATAATTAATAAGATATTAAATATTTACTCAGTATTAAGAATGATTGAAGACCAATAGCATAGATGCTAAAAAGGAACCACCGAAAACTCCACTAAAAATTTGTCTAAAAAAATCCTTAGTAAATTTTATTCCTTTTAATTAATCAATGTTGATTTAACTCCTTTACGGTAATAATTGCAATTTATAACATTGAAGACTTACTGAAACAGATTAAATAGTCAAAAATTAGTCAAAAACATAAATTTTGTTCAGTGCAGTTAATTAAAAGTAGATTCAAGAGAGTTTATTTATTTACTACAAAAATATTACGTTTCCGTTATTTATTTTTATGTATATTAATAACAATCATACTCTTTCTGATGCATATTTAATGAGAGATAATATTGGGATCCAAATGATGTCCAACCGATCGATCAACTATACAAGCAATTGTTACTTATCATCAAATTTATTGGTAGTATTGTTACTATGTATTACTAAGTATTGTTACTTAATACCATACTTAGCACCAAAAAGTGTATCAGCGTTATTGAGAAATTTTGACTAATGTTTACCCAATATTTATAACTGAATAATAAATTTAATGCTTTTAAATTAAGGAAAGAAAAATTGCTTTTTCTTTTGCAATAAGATATAGATTAACGATAATTAATTTAAATAGAACAACATTAAATACAAAATACAAGTTTCTATGTATTTGGCAATAATTTAAAAATATTATTCAATTAAAGAACAATTAAATATACATTTTTATTACAGTAAGTTTATTTTGCTCAAATCCTTTGGCATTTAAAAAATCATAAACACAAAAGTATGTCATACTTCGTACATAAAATGTTATTTCGTAAATAAATATAATATTTTATGTATAGGAACAACAACACATCCCTCTAAATTTCTTAGAGTGCTAATTCACTCCTAAATAAGTTATAATCGAACAACTCCTGAATCATTCTTTATGGCATGAAAACTCATTTCCTACATATCTGTCCTTTTATTATTATGTAATTTTTTTAAACATACATTCATTTTTTGCCTCTCTATTCTACTATTTTTTCTTAGAATTCATTACGTGTGTAATTACAGATTTATTTGAGTGGTATTGAACTGGTTTATTCAAATTTGTTAATATATGCATAATTTTGTGTTATTCTTGATGTTTATTTTACACCATATTTATTTTAATTACTGTAATATAATCTTAAATAGAATTTAATATCTTATTTATTGCCATTTAAAATCGGATCGGTGGATTCAATTTAAAAACGATGATTATTTTTATACAAAAATCTTCAATTTCTGATTAATAAGAATTACTGCTAGATAGTACATTTTTGTTTGCACTTTTTACGTGTATTCTTTTGTTGGATTTAACAATTTGTTGTACATGGAAATGAAGTCTTACATGCTGTTAAAAATTATCCAATTCATTGCAAATCAATTCGACAATGATCGACGAGAACGATAATTCTCAGCCGCTATTTGCGTTGTTATTGTTATTGTCACTGTTATTGTATTGCATTGTATGATTATTGTCCAATTTGTTACAACAAGCGTGAGCAAAAGCAAATTCAATAACTAATTTGTATGTCGTTATATTGATATAGAATACGTAATTGGTCATATATTTTTAAATATTGAAAATTGAAAAACAAAAACTCGTGTGCCTTAATTTTGGCTAACGTCCTATATCCACTAGTTAGATTGGTACTCAACTGCAGGGCTTTAATAGGTTACTAGATCACTTCATGAACGATGCACTTGAGGTTTCTTACTTGTCTCGTACTACGACAAAAAACAGAATGTAAAAAGAAAATACTATATGCTATGTATATGTTTTCAGATTATTTAAAACACTGCGCAATTTCGAATCCTACTGTTATTTCCGATTAAAATGCCTGCACTGAAAATATTTCTGAACATTATCAAAAATTTTAGTTAATATTTTATAATTTTGAAACTGAAAAATGTTTGAAACACTGAATATTTAAACAATAAACACCTGTCGATAAATACAATAGTAATTAATTCTCTTCAGTTACCACACGTAGACAGTACATTCTCTAAATAGAAAATTATTTGAGACACTGATATTATCAAACAACATAATATTGAATAAATTAAGCTAACCGACGAGAGTGAGTCTAAATTACTCTGCAAACTTATTTCGGGAATATTCACTCATTAAGACTTGCTTTTATTGAAAAGTATCCTGTGATTTTACAAATCACTTTCGTTTCCTTAGTATGTACTACAACTGTCTGCAAAACATATTTAATAAAAATAACCTTAAACATAATACATGCATATACTTAAATAAATGTTGCACATACATAGTGCAATATAAAAGAAAACACTGTTAAAAATGTTTGCACTTGTATAATACGACAAGCATTACAAACTTTGAAAAACAATCCAGACGTAAAAGCAGTTCAAGTTAAACGATATTGATAGAGGATAGACTGAGAGGATAGACTCTCAATATTACTAGGAGAAAGTATAACGATGAATATTTTTTACCATAAAATATTCAAATTTCTTGGTTAAAAAAAAGAAAAATTTATTGATTTTGAAAAGGTAACGTATTTAATTCCGCCGAAATTGTTTTAGTAGAATTTTATAGCAGATAATTGCAACATAACAATTTATTGTTCCTCCTAAATGCCCATGTAGAAAGATAAAACATTCTCGACTCGATAAAAAGTATTCCGCCATCCGAAAAGCGATAATCATCCAAGGCTGCCCAATTACACGCGAGAAAAGAACCGCACGGGGTAAAGCCGACATTGAGTTATCATCGCATTTCCTAGTGTACACATCATCTCGCTTCTTGGAATACATTATCGTTACGTCATCGGCAGCCGGCAAAGATTAATTAACTTCGGCGATCCGAACATTTTATTATTCGCGATTAATAATAAAATGCCTGATTTATTCCTTATCTTAAATCATAACTTGCCTGAATTATGACTTATTCTAAAAGTCCGTAAAGAGACCGTAATGTGAGAAGTCTTTTTATTACAGATCAGTACAGTCGTAAAACGATCCTGGCTTCGGACAAGCTGATCGAGAGAGAGAGAGAGAGAGAGAGACCTACTTTCTATCGTAGTTAGTCTATTGACGAAGCATCCGGCAGCGCCCCAGGCGTTCGGTCACTCTCGCCGTCGTTCGGTTCACGCTTCGTGTGGATATTGCGTTCGCAAAGACATCTCGTGGTCATTGTCAATTTTGTACCTCGCGAGATTAAGACTTGATCATCAAGATAAAACCAAGGAAGGGACACTTTATTACGAAATATAGCGCTGAAGATTGTTTCTATGAGCATAATTCGAAATGAGAAGACTCTTGTCCTACTCCCAGCGTCTAATTTGCTTAATTTTCGAGTAACGATTTATACCTCTTCACCACTCTATTTTCTGTAAAATGTATCTTATCGAATTGAAAATCTGTGTGCTTCGGACTTACTTTCTTAATTTATGCCCTTGTAATTTGTGCCTGTTTGATTATCAAGATATTAATAAGATGTCATTAATATAGCATCTTTACTAGGCGCTTGAGGACTCGGAAATTTTAATTGATTGTAAAACTTATACCAGGGTTACGTCGAATGTCATCGTTATATTGCTGAAATAAGGAATGTAAGCATATTTCTGTTTGTTATAAAATTAAGTATGGGACCAAGAGTGCTGTAAGTTTTGTATAAACATTTGTCATAACCTTAATTTATTATTAAGACTTCTTAATATTCCTATAATATCAGATCCAATTAAAGATTAGGCCCTTCTATCAGGGGATGGACATGCCGCTGACTAACTTTGCTTTTATCTGTTCATTCAGTACATACCAAAATTATTCATATAATCTTTGGTAAATCTTGTAAACAATATTATTGAAATTTGCATAATATATGACGGTGGAATTTTATATCGACAGTTTTTGGGGTAATGAATCTTTAGTATCCTTTATAAACTCTTTTACTCCATGTGTATCTTCTTTAGAATGTCAATAATTTGCAAATTACTTCAAGTATAAAAATAACTGCCATGCACTTACGGTCTATAAAAACCGACAAAAAACCCTGAATTGAAAAATTGTTGAACGCAAGGGCGACCTGCAACATCAGAAATCTCAATAATTTCAAAAATTGAAGTACCGCTAATGTCGAGGAGTCCCGAGTTTTTGGACTAATTATTGTCCAGAAAAAAAAAACAAACGAATTCACCAGATATACGCTTGAGACTAATTACCGGCGCATGTCTCAATCATCCCGCATTACACAAAATCGCCGAAAACATCAAGTGGCCGGCTGAAACAATCTCCGATATGGACGCCATCCAACAAAACCTCCCTATAACGAAACATCGGCACCGTCGGCGATGTTCGCGAGAACTCCGTTGGAAAAAAAGTCATCTTCGCGGAAGAGAAACAGATCCATCTTGCGCCAGTCGGGCAGTTGAAATTCCAACAAGGACGTCTTAATAAGTGCGGTTGCGCGGAATTTCGCCGGGGGCCAGGTCATAAGCTGGTTACATATATTGCGTATGTACCAAGATGGCCGTACGTGTTTTCAGCGAGCATTGTGGTCGCACGAAATGGACTCTGCGGCCAAAAGACCGGGATCAGCTTCGGTCCATCAGTCCGGGAAGAGGACGGTTAGGTTCTGAGTCTCTCCTGCTGCGCCGTGAATACGATGCGTGATACCTTCAGCTAACCACGCATGCTTACGGTACACTTCTCGATTGCAACCGCAGCACATTTTTCATGGGGAAAATGCGAAAGCGGATACGGATAGGGGAACGCATTATCCCACCATCACATGTGATGATTGCAATATTGAAAGTCCACTTGGTACGGTTCAATGACTTACATTTTTTTTCAGACATATTTATTTCCACGCGTGTTTGTAAGGGATCTCGTTTTAAGGTTCTTTAAAGAAATCAATCGATGCAAAAACTACTCAATCATATTTTTTATAGTATACTTTTATTTCTAATTTTATTCACCAAGAAAACAACATTCACTTTTTACATATTACTAACCTTTGGGGTAAGTAATACTCCATCTCGGGTTGCAATGCTGTTTTTCTTAACCCTTTTCGTCCAAAAATAACCAAATTTTTCGCCGTTTAGCATCCTGCTCATCCTGTAAGTTCATCGATATCCTTGGGAAATTGTTATGAGATGTAGATTTCGTGTAGTTTTTTGGTATGCTCTTTTCGAATTTGCCGTCCGTTTTTCGATATGACTTTCCATTTTTTAAATATGGTTACTTATACGAAAAAAAAACGTAGAAAAAAGCGAAAACTTGTTCAATAAACTGCAATTGTTATTGCGACGGAACTCCAGGATCGTATCAGGCATCAGAATCCTGTGTCATAATGAGTTTCATCAGAAGTTGATCAATATTACAACATGGCATCCTCAAAATGGAACTAGTAATCCGGAATTTTTTAGTTATTTGTGTTTTGTCTTTTTGGAACGAAAAAAGTTAATTGTCAAAAAAATTACCCTATACTTTTCATCAAATTTCGATGATTAATAGCCTAAAAAAGTAAAAAATGCAATTAAAGAAGTGTTGTGTGGGCTTGTGTGTTTGTGATCTTGTCCTATGTTTGTTGTCTCGCGATATTTTGCTAACGGTAATACCGATTTTTTAAATTCAACATCTTTTTGAGTTTGCATGACGTAACATAAATCTTACTAGTTCTTGAAGTAGATCCATACTATATTATAGGGAAGCTGAACAAAAAAACAGCTGAAAATACGTTTTTTCGGTTATTATTAAAAATGCAAATCACACAAAAAATGCTTCTAACAAAACAGAAAGAACAACAAATTATCTACAAAAAAAAAACACATATAAAAGGTAATATTCTAAATTAGACCGCCCGTTGCAATAAGACACGTCTTCGAATTTAATTTAATTCGGTAAAGAAGAAATTAAGCTTTTATTAGTTATAAATATTACGATGAAACAAATATCTAATAGTAATAATAATAATGTCCATTAGGTCATATAATAATGCTCCGATTGAAATGTGTTGTGAGTCTTTTAGTTTTGAAAATGATAATTTTAAAATAAATAAACGAATAAAAATAATAAAATAAACGTTTGCGAGGGATAGAACCTGGGTCTGTCGCTTTGGGATATCTTTTTCAAAATAACTCTGTCTAAGTTTAATTAATTAATTAATGGTACTTTTCGGTCCTAGGCCATAAAGTTGAATTTTAAGGCCGAGGAGCGAACACTATTTTTTGATACACTGTTCGCAAAAAGTAGGCACTTTACCGACTGTTTTTAGTCCGTAAAGTGCAGAGATCAGTCCGTAAAATCACACTTTGCGGACTAAAAGGAGTCCGTAAAGTGTATACTTTACGGACACGTGTATCAAAAAAGATATTTTTATGATGATTATTATGATATACTTTATAGTAATATTATTATATAAGTTTGAACCGAATTTTCCAAATAAATGATTAATTTTAAAAAATTAATTTGTAATACTTTTGAAATGTTTCTCAAATAATCTCTCCCGTAGACGGCAAACAAAATAAATATAAAATGATTGAATAAATTAATATCATATCATAAATATCTATACTGTTAGGGGGAACGAGAGATTTTTCTTCTGAATTGTTCTAAGAAAGGATCAAACGTATACGAAATATTTTACTATTACAGCAATATGATTTCTAGTATATTATATATTATCTTAAAATCTTGTGTGATATTTAAAAGAGAACACAAAACTAAAGTAATAAAAATCACCACTCATTATTCAATCTAGGGATTCCGCTGAGGGGGGTTAATTGTCTATTATATTTGACACCACACTAAACTGTTACACTTTACGACAGTCCCTTTAAAATTTAACAAAAAAGAAAATTTGTGAAAAATGTCTCTATGTAGAAGACAATTTTTATTGAACAGGTTGTTCGTGTCAACGATCTCATTCAGAGAATAATGGGACCCCATACAGAGTTGAATGAACTTTGGGAACTGACCTAAAACCGGTACTGTTGCGTTTGCGTGTTACGGGGCCACCCTTAACCTATTAACGTCCCGACACTTCACTCGGTAGATAAACTAAAACATAAAAGTCTCAATCACCTATTACTAATCTTTCACATAGATCTTTATGAGGAAAATGTCAGTTATTTATTGAGAATTTTCTAGTCAATTACAACATCAATTAGTACGTGAGATTTTGAGAATTTTTTCATTGTGTTTTTGTTTAATCGGTTTTCTTATTCTTCATCACCTCAGTCTAATATTGACATTTTTTTTTAATCCACAAATGAAGAATTCAATGTAAATGTAACTCAGCGTTAGTTTTATAATATATTTGCCAAATTATGTATTGTTTTGTTTAAAATTGTTAACCTGTATTTTTCTAAATTAGCGCAAAATTATTTTTAAATGTACTAGCGTAATCATAGTAAATTCGAAGCAAAGTGGCCATTGCAATTTACAATTAGATTAATGGACATATTTTCAAGAGCTATTGAAATGTAAAAATAACATTCAATAAAACGTTCTTTTGAAAATATATAAAATATATTGCCTTAAATCAATTTTCAAACTTCATGTTTATTCATCTCATTATAAGATATACGTTACGAAAAATAGTCGTAATTAATTATTTTTTATTATTGGTAAAGAAATGTTTGGAATTTGATAGGTGTATTTATCAATTTCTTATAGATCGCTATTCCATGCATTGCCAAACATTTCTATTCTTAAAAGCAAATAGTACGATGCGTTTCTTTCGCTTTCAGATATAAATTATATAAGCGATTTAATGTGTTTTGTAAGATTGTTCGATCAATCTCAAAACGAAATGCCTCAAAGTGTCGCGTTTGAAGAAGTAATGTCTCATTTCAAGACACTTGATTGCTTCATTCTCTTGAAATGTACATTTTGAGAAACCTTATTTTTACAACTATTCTCTACAATCAAGTTTTGCTATTAACGTTATAATAAATGTAAAGTAAAAATAATATCGGAGCATCAAATTTACCCTCGACTGCGCTTCACTATAAAAAATATTTTCGGTTCCTTATAAAAAACAATAGTAGTAACGTAAATATTACCTGAAATTAAGAATTTCTCAATTAACACACACAACTTCTCAAATTTACGAAATATTTACGAAATATGCGTTTGATTACTATTTCTTAAATTTTATAAGATATTTTATTTATAGTATATTAAAAATTACAAGCAATGAGGGAATAAAAAATCATGCTTAAGTCATTAACGACCTAGAAATATTTTTGTTGGCTTCGTTTTCAAAGCTGAAAAAAAATTTGAAAGTATATATCCTACTATTTTCAAGGTCGTTTTTCAAGATTCGGAGGGCAAAATTGAGTTTCAGTCCTCAGAAATTCCAATGTGTCTATTAACAAATATGAACAAATATCAACTAAAGTTTTGAAAAAAATGTTAATAACAAATTTTCCAAAAAATCTTAATAAATTCCACGATAATTATCAGCCATTCTAACAACTTTTCAATGTTAGTATTTTTTCGAAAAAGCTCATAGTTTTTGAGTTGGAGCTTTCAGAAATTTTGAGGTCGTTACAATAATGTTGGGTAAAAATCTAAAATTGTTTATCAAAATTTAAACATTTTGACCACTTTTGTAGATAGTTTCAATAGAATCTAATCTCTAATATTCGGTTAACTCGACAAAAATTTAGAAGCATAAATTTTTGCGTGTTATTGGAATTTCTGATGGTTGGAATTCAGTGTTGACCTAGGAATCTTTAAGGGAGACTTCGAAATTAATAGGATAAACCTTTTAATTTTGATGCGAAACAGTTCATTCAAATTAAAAAAAAATGGTCTTTAGGCGAATATAAACATAGTTAAGTACGCTTCTAGTACGCAAAACATTAACCAATGATTCTTAAAAATATATAGCGATATCAGTAAAGTCAATTGTTTATTATCCGTTATAATATTAAAAATTAAACAGAAATATTACAGATAAGCGAATACCCTTTATTTATTTAATTAATTTATATAATTTATGATTTAAGTTTTATTAGCGATTGTTGACAAATAATGTCAAGAATATAATGTAACAGTATTGTTAAAATGACATCATTTCATTTTGTTACAACTTTTAATAAGTAAACCATTAACCGAAATTTTAACTTATATAAAATATATACAATAATTTTTAACAGCAACTTTCAATTGCAATAAAATATTAATATTATTCATATATAGATCTGTGTCTATAATTATAATTTATCTGGTCATGCATTACATCTTTATATCGCGTTTCGTCAACTAATATCTAAATTCCTCATTTCATGAAGTCGATGTTCTATTAAACAATGTAACGTTTTCATCGAGTATATAAAAGTCAACTCTGCTTAATCGACTGGTCTTTAATTTTGGAATAAAAGCATCAAATAATTTTGAATTTTATGCAGTGACATACAGTTTCCCTGCATTGAACATATTCAATAATTTCATATTTAAAAATCATGAATGATTTATGCTGCGTATTAATTTCTACACTCGGAACACATTTTAATGTTTTTAATTTTTATAAGTGAACATAATAAAGTATTGACGATAAATTTTTATCGTGGAAATAGTCGATATTTTTGATATTTTTTATATTTGTTATAATATGTTGAAAAACTGGCATCTTATTTAGAATAAGAAACCGCCAGACGGAGGAAAAATAAGTTGAATTTTTTTGAAACCGTTGAATTTTTTAATCATTCGGATCACATATTGGATCGCCATTTTGAATTTTGAAAAATTTATAAAGGATACGTAATCAGCAACATCCAAAACATCCAAGTAATAAGTTTCACCGAATCGGTACCATTTTATTTAGATTCGACCTCCATATTGGAATCCATCAATCTGAATTTTAAGAAATTGACATCAGATTTGTAATCAGCAACCTCGAAAACCAAAATGATTATATGATGCTTGATATTTGATAAAAATAAAATATTTGTGTTCTTCGTTTATAAAAAATAATTATTTATATTTATATATTATAAAACATGGTTTTAGACAAAATTTTATTGCGGCAATCGTTATTACGGAGACGTGGATTATGTATGAGACGTGCACCAATTATTGTTATTTATTCTATATAAAAGTGAAAAAATTCTTTTATGCGGCTACATCCGCGCTTACCTGATAATGTTTGCCTTGTAATCTCTGATCAGCGCATGATCAGGCAACAACTACGTTTGCCTGATAAGGTGCAGCATGTAGTTCTGTGATGCGGGCCTAATTCGGCAGTGGTACGGCAAACTATCAGGCTAGCCTAATTACTAACAATTCAGGGCCGGGTAGTGAAATGGCGCACCTTATCCGGCACGTCTGATTGCTGCCTGATCAGATGCCTCGTCAGTTTTCAGGCAGGCTAGACAGATTCCTTCCTGTGTGTCATTTCGTTAGGTATTTGACAAAACACGTTATTTGCGAAAAAATTGGCCTTTCTCTGTTTTTTGGGATACTTCAGAAATTTTCATCGCAGGTCAAAAACCCTTGGGGATGAATTATAGGGCTTAAAAAAAGCTTCAAAATAAGCCCTGACTCATTGAAATCAATTATACACGAGCCGAGTTATTGCAAAAAACGTATTTATTTTTTGAAATTCAATGGTCTGTTAATGAAATTTTGACCTTTAGCTCCAATTTCAATACAGGGCTTTTTTCTTTGAAATATCATGGAGAAGCACCTCCTGATATATTGTAACCCAGTTCTTGGACACCCTATAGGAAAAGTAGGGGCAAAGTGGGATTTTGGTTTTTCGCTGTATTAGAACATTTCCAATGTGTTTGTTTGCATTGTTTATTTACAAAAGAGTTATTATAATACAAATTTTGAAACATATTTCAGTTTCCATTCAGTATTTACCAACCGTTCGAATATGACCAAAAAGTCGAAGTCAATTTGTAAATTCAGACATATTTTCAATCGATTAGTATCAATAAATTAACCTCTCTCTCTCTCTCTCTCTCTCTCTCTCTCTCTCTCTGTCAAACCTTTCCAGAAGTAATTTTAACAACCCGTCCCACTTTGCCCCGGGATTTTCAGATTTCTCAAAAAATAAGTTTTTTCGTAACATTGAAATTTGGGGTATTAGACAGATACTTTTTTTAAATGCGTTTCATAATAAGTTAATTGAGGACCTAAATAAGGGTTTCTAAACCACACCTAACCATGCTTATGCCCCATATTTTTTGTATACAAGTTTTTCGAAAACCATTCCACTTTGCCCCTACTTCCCTTTATACACACATATCCATAAAGATTTTGAAATACGTATAACCTCATTTCTTCATCAGATTTTGGACAGATCCGGGCAGACTCGGGGAGTTTCTGCTAAAAGATCTGGACAGAAGTTAGTGATAAGACCAGAACTTATTGTCTTTTGTCTTACAGGGAAGTAATAGGTAATTTATAATTATTATTTTAAAGAAAATATGTCCAAAAGTCTTAAATAAAATGAAAGAAATCAATATAATTACAGTTTTCTTCCACCAATTATTTCCATTTTCAGCTGAAATTGACTCTTTATCGTATGTGACTATAAGATATCACCAAAATGATAAACTGGTCTGGAACACTTTTGGATTGAAGTTCATCCGAGCTCACTGTAACATGTCAAACAAAATTAGAAATAAAAGGCAAACGGATTTATTTATAATTAAGTCGAAGAGAAATACCTAATTATTAATAATTTTTTCATCCTCTTATAAGTTCACTTTCCAAAATAGTACAACTTATCGAAGCAATTGCTCTGCATTACTAAATTTCGAGTGAATTACTCCAAATTTAACCCCACTTTCGGAATTTTTGGAATTTAAAAATTTGAAACTCTTGGAAGGTACTGTGTACAAGCGCATATAAAATTCCCGAGACTTATAATCCCTTTATGAAGACAAATGTTGCAACCATCCTTAACGCAACTCGTGAAATAAAAAGCACGTGATTTATTCTTGCAGATAATTACCAAACGATATTTCCGCTTAATTACTCCACTAATTACCTCCTTTTTTTCAAATAGACGCTGTACAGGAATCGATTTGGCGAAAGCGGGGATACTTATCTGATTTCTCGAATACGCCTCGCATGTATTGTTTATATTCGACGAGCTGCGGTCTACGTCAGATTGCTTTGCAAAAGTCTCCTAGAGATAACGCGGCATCCGATCGGATCGGTGCGAATGCTGCGACTGTAAAGAGGATCGACATTGAGCTCGCATTGCGATGCAAAGCGAGTCAAAGTGAAACGAGGGACGACGTTACCGTGAGAGGAATAGAGACGGACGTCGGCGACGTTCCACAGTGGCTCGGATCGAAGTTGGCGACGGTCTGAACTCGAAAGGGATGGGTTGGGAATTTCTGAATTACGGGAAACAAATAGTGAAACGCCGAGAGCGGATGCTGGAGCACAGCGACGGATCTGCAAAGAGGGAGATCCCCGGGTCTTGTGAGTCCATAGGTGGTTGTGTGCACGGGTGTGTATGTGCAGTTGTGTGGGTCTCGCGATATCTGTCTTGCAGACGGGTGCAGTACTACTGGAATACTGGGTACTGGCGAGACGGGGGGCTTATTCGGGAGGTGCGCCGTTCAAGGAAACTAGAGAAGATGCGGTGCATGGGTATGCAATGGCAGGGGGGCGAAACGCTTCCACGGTAGCTCACATCAAAGAGTCGGCTTAATAGAAAGCCTTAGAGGCGTTTGTTCGAGTCTCCTCATCTGACTAAATATTCCTGACTGAAGGAGATATCGACGGGCCAAGATACACATGCGCGCGTTCGCGACTCTGTCGGATCTTATACGAATAGACAAACAACTGTCACGTAAACTAAACGGAGTACATGGTTATTTCCTGCGTTTCCTCCTCCAAATCCCACTGTTTAGGTGATCGTCGTTTACAAATGTCAACCCCTATTTTCCTATACATTAAGAAATATCTGTCGAAACGACCGTAAATGATAAAAATAATAACTTATGAAAAAATCGAATATTTGCGATGGAGAGGTATATGCATTGGTATGGTCAGTTAACCTAAAAAGTAATAAATTAAGATCACCAGTTTACAACTCAATTACTAGGGCAGCTGGCACTTTAATAAAGTCAGAAGTAGACAATATGCATATATGTGCCCATGAAACAAAATTGTTTCGTTTACGTATACCCAAGTACCCAAGTAAAGCATGAGTTCCTCAACTATAATCTCACATAGCGAACTAATTAATATTTTATGTTGATATTGCTCAAGAGCTATCCGGTTTTCGCGGCACACAACTTCCTTAGAGTTGTACGATTGCCGACTAAACTGAACCAAGACTTCGAAGCAGAAACTGAAGTTCGAACGATACTCGAGGCTATTGGCGGATCTCGTACGCGTAGAATCACTCGAGCGTAAATGTTTAATGTATACTATTTGATAATTATTAAGATCAGTTCCATCCACAAATTATCAACTATTTGTACAAACCGAACTCGCGGAGAAATGACTGGTAGCTGAATATCTCGAAGCATCCGATGAGAAGTTATCTTTTATTTATAATTACGAAAAGAAGTAGCTTCTTATATGTTATAGTCGGTCAAGAGTTTTAACCGCTTCTCCGTTAATTAATTGTACGATCGTGGCAAGCGATAAATTACATTCTTGTCATCGACGAACTTCGATAAACCGGACCGTTTTGCCTAATGAATTCCGCGATTTTAAGATTATTTAAATAGGACGAACTGGATGTAAATTAAGAACAACAAATTCTTCTTGTAAAATTCTTGCATTGTAGTTGAGATAAATAAACATGATAATGCTTGTGATTAATGTATATTTATATATAGATGTATATACCGAGTTGTATGCATATGATTCTTGTTAGCGTTCTATACTAGCCTTTGCGGTTACGAGCTTTTTATTATACCAACATGTTTACTTTCATGATTTAACAAAAATAAGGTTTCTGTAATAATGCGACTACTAGATATATAAAGAGAAAAGTGTTGAACTTAGCATTAGATCTTGCGGAAGTAAGAAGTTATTGTCTGATAATTCATTCGTTAATATTTACTCTCTAAATGTCTTGGAGCAAAAATTCACTTTATATGGAATGAAAATTGATCTGCTCCGATAAAAAAGTGAATACTCACTCTTACCGCATGAAAACTTACTCTGATGCATCTTACATTCGACATCGAATCTCACTTAAAAAAATGTATCTACTTTAGACACATTCTCTTTAGTACATCTTACTCAGGTCTAACTAAGATCTATTGTGTCGCTTTACATATTTTGTAAGGAAATTGATATTCGCTCTTAAATAAATAGAGAAAAAATTGTAAAAAAATCGACAAAACATATTTCGCCTGAAAAAATTTGAAAAACAAATTCATTTTCAATTATTTTTCAGTTAGATGTGATTAACAAAAGTTTATACTTAAGTTGCTCTCTATTTTTAATTTTAGCAAAATTGAGAAAATGGTTTGTATTTAAATATTAGGATTGATATTCTCAGTTGATGAAGAATTGAAAAAGTTACGTACATATCTGAGATTTTTTACAACACTTCAAAATGGATCCGATATCAACCTTTAAGTTTATTCAACTTTGAAGACATAATTTCGGTTCTAAATTTGTTCATTTTAACCTAATGCACGAGTTTGAAGGCACAGGACTTTCCAAGCATTTTTAGGTCATATTTAAGTAATTTTCAACCTGTATCTAAGTCTTGAAAGTTTATCTGACTTATATGACAATTTTTTGGTCGAAAGTGGTAAATTTTACTTAATTAGGACATTCTAACTTTGGTATGGTTGAAAGGACTTCTTTTGCCGCTTAGGCCTAAGTTTTGTGAAACTGAATGTTTTGAATAATAATCTACCTGCAAAAGTGAGTTTACAAAACTAATCAAAGAGTAAACGACCATCAGTATTATTGTGAATAATTCCCTGGTAGAAACCTGTCAAATTTTTTATTACACTGTCCATTTACCCTATACCTTTAGCATGAGAAACAACAAAAGTGAGCAGAAACAAACCAAAAACTGGACTCATTTTCTACTAGGGTTTCTAATTCATGGAATAAAATTCACTAATCCTTTTCTGTTTCATATATAAATGGTAATATCGCCAAAACTATTGGAAACTGTATTAATATCATCAACTTTGTTAATAGGGATACAAATGAGCATATTATCTACGTAACGCTAATAAAATGCAGGAGTAAAGAGGTTAGTTGTTTTAAACATTCTGTCTCAAGGTAATCCATAATAAAATCTGCCAAAATAGGAGAAACTGGAGAACATATAGGAGTTTCAAAATTTTGTTTATAGAATTTATCATTAAATATAAAAAAGTATTATTAAATAAGAATTCAACAATGTTTATACAAAACTTAAATTTCTACAAAATCATTCGTTACTAATCATATAATTCACGTGCCATATGAAATTCTTATTGTCCCAAATCAACGTGCCATTATGACCGTACATACATTAAAAATGTAGACTGATATTGAAAATATTCTAGACGAGAAGGATTTTAATTTGACGATAGTATTTTACAGATAGAAGCCTTTAGCTAGGAGTATTTTTTATCTGCATAAAAATTATGAGATGACTATCAATGGTTCTCTTAAAATGTATGATTTTATTTCATCATCGTACTCAATTTTTGTTACATTGTCATGTTTCTTACACAAAAAGTCGGTCAATTACTACTGGTCACCAGATCGTTCTTGAGTATAAGATATGTCTATAGTAAATAATACAACAATTTTTAATAAATTGCTAAATGTTATATACTATTATTTTTACTATTACTATTTTTCCAATTTCGAATATTTTAAGTAACGTAAAGAAACTTATTATATAGTTTAGTTTAATATTTCTGCTTTAATAACATAATTTTAAAAAACGAGTTAGAATATGTTGCAAAGGACATGTCATCATACAATGTACTGTAGTTCCATGGTCTTTAGATTTTCGAATCCTCCTTGAACGACTTTTTTTCTTAAAAAGTGAACAAATTACTTTTCTTTAATATTTCCTCAATGGTGCATTGTTTCAGTAATGCCTTAATTTGCACGTTTAACTACTACGATTCAAAACTATTTAGCACAATATTTAGCATGACAATGGCCAAACCCGTTATTCCTCTGAATTCAGATTTGGAGATAGTTGATTAGGTAAAGGAACTGTCCGGTATCCTTGATTTAATAGAAATGTTCAAAATTTTCATGAATTACTGAACTAACCGTAGCTACACATATGTCTTAATAAATACCATTACTGCTAAGTCTAACGATTTTTTTATTGATGGATTATATATATATAAAACACTTTCTTACTTGTGCACTTACTAGAGTAATATTTTCAGGTTTAACGTATTTTATGTTACCACGATAAAGAAATTTTCGCAAAAAATGATAATAAAGTGTAGATAAAGATATTATTTAATGACCTTAGTTTTACTTTCATTTGGCGTTAACGGAATATCCCATATATTCACGCCCACGTTATTTCTAAACTTAATACTGAAGTTTTCAACATCTAATAAACATATAGATATTTACATAATATATGTACATTCCACTAAAATAAACAAACATAATCCTTGATCATTTGATCTTCAAGAGAGTGATAATCGATTTTATGCGATGTCAACATAATGATTTATAACCAGCTATTTATACGAAAGTAAAAATGGTCGTCAATTCAACAGAAATGGAAGTAAAAGGAAAATTATATAAATATAAAATGATAAATTATTATGACAGATTAAGTGTTTCATTATTACCGTTTAATGCATTTTATAAACTGCAAAATCTTTACTGATTATTACGTGAAAGTCTATGTAATTTTTGTTATAAAACAAATTATTTTAGATTATTTAAAATGACTATTGAGGTTATGTTGGCGGGAGATTTAAGGTTATGTACTTTACTATCTATTTAACGATCGGGAAATAGTAAACGAAATAACGTCATGCTCATTTTTACTATCGAAAGAGTTAATGGAAAACTATAGTTTACAAGACGTGTTTTACTACGGTACAATGGTTCTAATAACTATATTTTTTCTCTCTGTGTACATTGTAGTCTTTGAAAAGTTGTAGATACGCATGTTTGGAATTAACAAAGGCATCACTTCCATAATTTCTTAGTGTAGGAACTACTTGCTCAAACTTACAAGACATATCTGAAGTTCGGTAGTGTTGAGCCGTTCAAAATTTTAATCTCTCATACAAAATGCAATAAGATCACTTTTAAAAAAATTGCAATATAATTCCATGAATTGATATGTATATAAATATGTATTATAAGTTAAAAATATAGTTTTATCAAAACAATTGTTGGACATTCTTTCAATCACAGGTCAACTTCTATGCGGATTTTTGAGACTCCAATTTCGTAACAAATGTATCTAGCAATTATGTTGAGAAGTTGAACCAAGGTAAGAAAAAAAAGACGATCGGTTTTGACGAATACAATGTCTTAATTTTAAGGGTTTATAAAACCACCTGTTATTTATACTACACAACAACAAGAAATCACGTTACAGACAGTGATATTTACAGCATTTTGTTGCTTTATGAATTACAATCTGATTTAACATAATTATAAACTGTGAATTCAAAGCATCATTCAGAAATGAATATTGCAATTTCAAAAAAATCACTTTTCTATTTAATTACAGAGCAACATATAAAGTAATTGTCGTATGATACGTTCATTTGATACAATTCTTTACTCTATATTTTATCTCGATATTTAAAAATATCGGATTAACCAACCTACAATATAATTTCTCACACTTTCAGACTACGACACTCATTGTTAACTAACATTGTTATAATCATAAATTATCATTACCTTGTATAAGAACTTGACAGAGTGTGTCTAATGAAACTTTCTCTTTACTTACAGGATGACGAAATAATATAAATATAAGAAAATAAGTTCACTCATGGCACATTCACAATTAATCCCAGAGCATCTTCTTTACAGCTACATTGATTTAAGAACAGAGCATTGCGTCGATTTAAAAATATTCGAACCGAACGGAAACAACTGAATCGTTAATTAAGAAAAATGCCCATCTTAGTAGATACAAATCACGCAATTAAGGCGTGAAAATATTTTTCCAGTACAAAAGCATTCTGAAGGACTATCTTACTTGAGTACTTCGTGAAGAAATAAGAGAAAGGTTATAATTCAAAACACCAAAAACTCGGTCAACATTCTTTGTTTTGTTACAATTTATACGGTGAGAAAAAAACTTTGAAACCCATGTATAGAAAAGTGATTCTCAGAGAACATCTCCGAAGACAATCTCAAAGTATACTTTTGATTAAACTCAAAATGAAAAATAAATAAAAATAACGAAAATTTATATATTTTTTATTTTTTGTGACTCTTGTGCTTTTTCAAATTTATATAAAATTTGGACGAAAATCCAATGATAAATACAACGATAGCGGATAACCAAAAATAGTTCATACTTATAATCTCTGTCAAAATCATTTCGATTCTGGTAGGGCGAAATTTTAGAAAATATTATTCGAAAATGATAAAAAAATAGTAGTTGTCGATACAAGTGTGATAAATTAATTTATTACAGGTTAATCAAGCAAAAGTTCGGCTGCAGGTGCAAGTTCCAATGCTCTTGAAAAAAAGAATGGACTTTGAGAATTTACCACACCTGTAATAAGCCCTTAATCAGGTAAAATTCAATTGTAACACGTTTTGAGATATTTCGTCTAGGGTGCCCATATAATTAAATTGCGGCATTTTTTTTTATGTCATTAAAATATTAATAATTTAGAAGTTCATAGAGACATCAATATGCGGTAGTCAACTTGGTAACACAATAATAAAATTAGAGCAATTCATGACACGCGCCAATAAAACTTCACTCAGAAATTAAAAACAAAAAAATAAAACTAAAAATTCTGTAATTGCATAATTTTAATTTCTAATTATATTTTTCAAAACAAATTCCAAGGAAAACATAGGTTAGTAAATTATATATGAATACTTTGATGACAAGAAAGAATTGCGGAAATGCATAAAATGAAACCTAGAAAAGTGTATCTAGCTAGAAATGATCCATTTTTTTAGTTTTTAATGCATGATTTCACCTTTCCGTCCAATTGACATCCATGGATCTTGACATTATAATTACTATTTGTTTGGTAAGTATAAAAGCAGTCAATAAATATAGTATTTTTCCTTACGAATGAAGTATTTGTGACAACTATTATTTTAGGACACTTCTAATTGCAATGTCCGAATTTCTCAATTGTAGTAAACGATTGATTATGTTATGATTATATAATAAATTTGGATGTTCTATATTCACACAATATAATTAGTACGCACAAATCTTCGGAAGAAAAGAAAATTAAATATCCAGGTTTTATATAAATATCAATAATTCCGAAAGTGACACAAGATGAATAAATGTATTATGGTATTATAATATCAGAACATTCCGGAGAACTAAAGCTTGATTCAAAGATATTAAAAATGGCAAATACTAAATGAGTACTTAAGGACTGAAAATGGAGTATATGTATATACTTTAAAATAAATTTAGGTATATTAGTTTCAATCAATTTTTTAATATTATGTAAGATACATCGATTGTTTAATGAAATTCTTGATAAATTTTATGCTGTATCACACGTACGCTTATGACGTAACATTTAAAAATGGTTTAAAAACGTTACAGACATTTGTATAATTCTAACGTTCGATCCAAGACTCATCCTTTTTTGGAGATGGTTTTGGACATATATAAAAAATGACAAACAAAAGTTTCTACGTATAGTAGAGTCAGCCAATTAGCCAACAAAATTTTTGTTGAAAAATGTTTTAATTTTGCCAAAATGAATCGTACACTGATAAAAAAATTTATTTACCGTGAAGAAGACTTGTTTTCATATGGCGAACTAAAACAACTGTAATCAACATTTCTTAATGGTTGATATATATTGGTACTAAGTAAAATGATTTCTTTACTATTAAGAAATGCAAGTTAACTGCTCACAAATGTTTAAGGTTAAGAAATAGTTTAGTTTGTACATATTTAAAGAAACCGTTATTACAGTAAATAAATTCTTTTATCAGTGTTCTATTTGTCGCGTTTCATGAAAAAAAAATACACTTTATGGAACTGAATAAGCGTCCTCTCTTTAATATTTCGTTAATACCTCTTTTAAACAAAATTATAATTCCTGGATTATATTGCATATCATCAACATTACACTGAGAAGAATTAGGTGTCTTACACTTAAAAATAAAAATAATGTAGAGTGATACATGAAATATTTAAGAATCCAATTAAGAAGGGCAACTCTGCCTGCTCTGGGCGTAAATTGAAGAAGTTCAGTTTTTTCCTTAAATGCCAACTATCTGCAAAATATAAAGAAGTTTTGCCTATAACATTTTACTTCGCCCCAGACTAAGTATGGACGAAGTATTGAATTTGGTCACTTCGGACAAAAAAATTACCCTATAGTTTTTCATCAAATGTCGACGTTTCAGACCTTAAGGAACCCAAAGCAACAATAAAAAAATTGGTGTCCGTTAGGTTGTACGTCCGTCCGTCCGTCCGTGGGCAAAATTTTGTATACGCGATATCTCGCGACTGGCAGGGCGAATTTAAAAAGTACAAACGGATTTGGGTTTCTCTAGGCCAAACTTAGATCTGATTAGTTTTTGAAACCAATGCATACTAGATTATGGGGAGGTTTAACAAAAAAACGCTCAAAAAACACGTTTTTCCATTTTTTAACAAAAAATACAAATCGTACAAAAAAATGTTTCAAACAAAAAATATAGAATATCGAATTCTCTACAAAAAAGGTTGTATTCATTTCTTCGTAAAATCAACGATAATGCCGTAAAAAGCAAATTAACATAAATTGTACATACACATATACAATGCATATGTATGTATATTATATACATTACATGAAAAACAGAGACACAGAGGAAGCAGGGGAGTGAGGCGGGTATAAGGGGGGGGGGAGGGGGGCTAACTTTAAAAATTTGATTAAATTTTATTTTAGTATAAAAATTTCATTAATTTTTGTTTTTTTAAGCATCAGTGTGAACAAGACGAGCTCATTTATCAGTGCTTCGGCTGATCTGCGGTCGGGGTCGAAGTTTTGAAAATACTCATTTTCAATTTTAATATAGGGTGAATATGCCAATGAATGGACGACTACCAATGAATGGACGATTTTCTACATATTTCTATTTCTTATGAATGTATGATGCACAACATGCAACAAAATACATATTTTTATGTTCTTTGAATATTCAAAACAATATTTACAGTACTATTGATCTTCCAGTGTTTACTATTTTGTAAAATCAAAGCAAAGTTTTAAAGCCATCCAAAACTGGTACTGAAAACGTCTCATTTGATTTAACCCGTCTATTCATTGGGGTTTAGCGGATTTTTTTACAAACGTATGAAGACGAGGTTAATAATTAAATAAAATCAAAGGTTGAACTACACGGTCATAAAGAGCAGAGTCTAACGATTCTAATGGTGGTATCATAATTAAATTTTCATTAAAGAATTCAAAAGTTACAATCGATCAAAGTGTGAAAAATGCTTAACCGTCCATTCATTGGCATATTCACCCTATTTAAGGAACAAGATATTGTTACAATATATCTATAGAAACTACTCGAACCTAACGATGCTAGAACTACCCTCTGCCGCCTTCTTTCCTGGCAGTGTTAAAATGGGATTATTCCCGGAAGCATCAGCCTTTTGTCAGGGAACTGCAATACGAATTTAGCCAAAATTCTAGGCACCCGGGTCGAAGGCATCTAGTTTTATGTTGAAATAAAATATTTTGTTAAATTATAAGTAGATGAATTTATAGTGGATACTATTAATCCTAAAGGAACCTCTAGTTTGTGAATTTATGGTAAGCCATGTACCCCATTATAGCATTTTAAATCTAATAGCTAATCCCTAATAGCTATATAAATTAATGTCCGATTATGTTATTGTAGTTCGTGTTTGAAAAACACTTTAATTCATTTTAAAAATTTTTCTGTCCAACAAAATTGTTCAGGGATGAAATTGCCTAATAAATATTGAATAAATAATGTTCATGAATTTTACACTTTTATTTATTTGATGTAGATTTTACAAGTTTAAAAAATAAATGCATCATAAATGGCTACATTTCTATAATGGGATTATTGTAATTTTCTAGCAGAAGAAAATTAATTTCTGAAGCACATAAAAGAAGCTATTCTTCCTACCATAAAAAAACGTTTTGGAGCAATCAGTGTTGACTAATCGAGTGCACAATGGGATTCCTGGTACGATGTTAATTAATAATCCAGGATATCTTGTTCGTCGCGAATGAGAAAAACACTTCAATCGTCGTAAGAGCTGATAAAAGGTAACAAGTGCAGCTGGTCTGGGAATGAATAATGCTGTGCTTGGCCGACCGGACACATAAAGTCCAGGGCGTCGATTGAATGGGGATCCACATAGTAGCACAATGCCAAACTAACGTTGTAAGAGTGGTACCGGGCGAGCCGCCCGTCGACGATTGCCACTGCCCTTCCTATGTCAATAGTCTCGATTTCCCTTTCAAGTTGTCAACTCTTTTTGTGTGCTCGACAAATTGTCGTCTGGGGGTCCAGCGGGGCGCGACTCCAGGCATGGGGGGTTAAATTAACATTATTGTTGTGACAAAGATGCGACGGTGGGTAGCCCACCCATACTGCCGGGGCCAGCCCGCGGGACCTCGATATTCATGGAGGGAATGGGGAAGCTCGTTGGGTAAACAATTCTACTTGATGATCGGCTCGTTTGAAGTCGCCTGATTACCTTCGGCAAACAATCGCTGATTCTCCACGGAAATATGGGATTTCTGCGAGGCGCCCTATGTCACTCTGGCGTGTAGCGCAAAATTGGGGCAATTCGGCTTCTTGCTCTTTCTTGATGACGTATTTCTTCTATTGTTGCATTTGCGAATTCGCAACATACAATTTACTGCGAATACGAGTTTACCAATATGTCAACCCAGAAAATGTATTCTGAAGCAGGACAAATGTAGAAAATGAAAAATAATAATTCGTACGTAATAAGCCGTCTTATTGTTTCCTTTATGTGAGGAATTTACGATATGGCGTACACCCACCACGTCTGATTTGATTCATTTGTTTCCTTACGTATTCTGGATGTCAACTTTTTTAACGAATAAAAGGGGTAGTATATACATTTGTAAGAGCAAAATGAAGGCTAGTTTTTAGTATTTTCTTTAAGACGAAGCCATTTTTTCATTCTTCTCTTCATAAATTTTAATACACTCACAAAAACGTTCTGGTTAAATACGACCGTACTATTTTTTCTGATTATAATAACTAGAATTCTGGGTAATCTAATTAGAAAAATAATTGTTTTAACAATGCTGCTACCCTGGTAGAAATTGCAACCAGATATTCGATATTTATTATCCAACATTCTTGTTTTGCGATTATAATACCCAAACAGGTGACAGCACACTTTTTTCATATTTAGTGGATGACATCAGCAACCTAATAATTTAATTAAGCTTTATAATATTATTTTAGTATAGCAAAATATCCGTAATACCAAGAATCTGATTGTTGACAAATTTTAATTTCAAGCGGTGAAGAAAGTAAAATACTTGATTTATATTCTTGTGTAATGCCTAAGATTAGACATTTCTAAAGTATTTTCTTAGGTAATTTTTGTCTTAAACGTGAGATTTGTTCAATTAATTATTACACAGTTTTGCTAGACAATTTGTATCTAATATTAGATTTCAAAAGCATTAAAATATTACACACAGAAAAATAATAAAAAAATCTATCACCGACCGGGAATCGAACCTAGTTCCACATTCCTGAACTCAACACGCGCGGCCAGAGCATCGTTACCGCTAGTGGCTATAAACAAGGTTGAAACATTTACGGGCATATTTAGAAAAAATGTACATGATTTTTTACTATTAAAAAAGCACACCAATAATTTAAAAATGTGTTTGGCCAATGCTTTCTGAAATCATGATATATTTTTGTAAAATACTAATTATAATTTTGTTAGGGTTTCCAACATTTTCCATGAAATGCATATTACAAAAACACATTTTTCAAGTACAAAACTTCAAATATCTCAATATGCTAGCGTGATGAATCTATTCTGCCCTCTGAATTTCATTCTAAGCATAAAAACGAGCCCAAAGCTTCGGACAAAAAACCTTGTGGTTCCCCATACTACACTGTGTTAACAAAAAATGGGTGATGTGTTCACTTTCAAATTCCTGTGCTTATTCGATGTTTAGGTATCAGCAAATAAGAAAATAAAAACAAAAGTAATTTGTTTAATTCCTTTCAAAGGGAGGTTAAATAATTTTATTATTCCTTTTTGCAGTGATAAAAAAATGAAATGTGAGGCTGTAAATAGTTCTCGTAGGGTTTAAAAGTAACCTTAAATGTTTAACCCTTTTCGTCCGGAAAGTCAACAATTTTGACGCAACTTTCAGCCATGCAACTTCTATTCCGAACGCCGTTAACAAAATTGTAAAATGACGACTTATTTTCATTGAAAAACATATATTTCAGGGTGAAATCGTAATTAATTACTGTTTTATGGCGCTTTCATGTATTTTTCGAAATGTACACTGAGGGGGTGCGGGTCGAAAATACGACAAATCAAAATGCAGACTGCTCAAAAAACCGATAACCGACACTTCAAAAAAATGAATGTCCGATTGTCGATATGCCAATTTTTTTATGTGTCAGCTTTTTGACTGTCGGCTTTATGACAATCGGTTTTTTGATCTGTCGGCTTTTTTATTTACCGGTTTTTCGACCCGCATCACACCTAGTTTCAGAAAGATCGGTTCCGAAATGGGTAAGAATTCATAAGAATCACTATTTTGTAAGTGATAATATGAACCGTCTTGCTACTAAAAAAAAAGTATTTTTGCATATTCTCACCCTATTTTGAATCGATCTCGCTGAAACTCTACGGACATTAATAAAAAAATGCATAAAATCGTCTTAAAAAAGAGACGATATTGAAAATATGTTTACTTTCCATCTAATTTGAATATTTTAGTTTAGTAAAAGAAGTTATAGACTGGATAGTTTGTGCTTCCCCTAAATTAATATAAAAGATGATAAAATAATGTACATTGTATCGCAATATTAATGTTTGAAAGGTCATTTCATTCTTTCCTTCTCCCCACACTTGACCATTCGCTACAATGAGTGAATGGACGAAGAAATTGAGAGAGAGCGAGAAAGAAGGGGAGAGGAAGAGAGTGAGAAAGTTATATGACATGAATCGGTTTGTCCAGCATCAGTATCAACAGGCTACATCTCTTGCCTCGATCAATCACCGTGCCAGCTTTTGTTCCCACGAGCATTCTAAGCCTGGCTTTGTACCTTTCTCTGATGCATTGCAAAGTACATACACAGATGCACGCGTACATTACCCCGTATTCATTACGCATCTACCGTTTCTGAATATCGATTGGATATTACTATAGTTCACGATACTTCTTCCTGATTTTCCCTGAGAAGATGTCAATTTTGAAATCAGGATCATTTACAATAAACGTCGTTTATTCAATGTAATCTATCATAATGACTGCTAATGGATGGAAAATAATCAACGGCCTGTTTGAACTTTTAATAAGTCCATCTTCGGCTATTATATTTCAGCAATTTTACATCCTGAATTTTTTTAGCAATATTGATTACTTCCATTCACTTGAATGTAACTCTTGATTATTTACAATCAAACACCTTGTATCTAAAAATTTGTTTTCACCTTATGCAACCATATTTAGTACTGGTGATAAAACGGTTTTCGATAAATTGTTAGCAAGCTTTCAAGATTGTACGATGATAAGACGTTGATTTAGATGTTTAATACTTGTAATGAAATCTTTTAATCAATAGATGGTATCTCTCATCTAGTGCTCGAATATAATAAAATTTATTAATATATTTTAATCAATTGGAAGTTACGAACGTCACGCGAAAGTATTGTGACTATTATGAGAGAAATTTCCAGCAAAGGTTCAGTAAATTTTCAACCTGAATGTATTAATACAATGATTAAAATATTTAATATTCAATCAAAAATATATACGTACAAAATGATATACACTAGTAATTGAGTCATCACAATTCCTCCGGATCGTTTAATAAAGTAAGAAATTTAACGCGTTTTTGTCTTTATTGAATATAAGGGAATTTTGAGTCAACAACGCAGATATTATTTTTGGAATAAGTTAATTGCTGCAAATTAAGTTTTG
This sequence comes from Trichopria drosophilae, assembly GCA_030407085.1. Lineage (NCBI taxonomy): Eukaryota > Metazoa > Arthropoda > Insecta > Hymenoptera > Diapriidae > Trichopria > Trichopria drosophilae. The sequence goes on along the minus strand of CM059583.1, from coordinate 10,807,691 downwards.
ATCGTCTTGAAAAACTATTTAGAAAATTAGCAATGCAGTCAAAGTTCGTAAACGAGCTTTTGAATCATCATCAGAAACGCATAAGAAAGATGGATTAATACATAACCCTTTCAGTGTCTTCATTAATGTGGTATTTCACTTTAATATGAAGTCAAATTTGATTTTAAAACGGTGCTCAATTCTCACTCGTTTAAGGTGAAATTGAGCACAGTGAAGTCATTTTCACCTAAACCCTTTCAATGACGAATTTTTCTGCACATTCAATTTTTATCATCATTAGTATAAAGAGGTTTCGAGGTCCAACCAGCAATAAAATTTTAAAAATTAAAAATGGAGAATCCAATATCGTAGACAAATTAGAAAAAATTTAAATGAAAATTTACAAAACTAATATTTAGGGGTTTTCGTGGTTTTTGATTACGAATCCGTCTCTGTAAATAATATTTAAATCTAAGTATGCAAAACCCAATATTTAGACATTTTGTAGATTTTTTTGTAAACAATTTTATTCGCCATATTGGTTCTGACATTTTGAATGTTTAAAATACGACGGAAAAAAGGACTACGGAATTAGCGTTCTAAGGACGCATAAATAATGGAATATTAAAATTTTGATGGACATTATGTATTTTGTCTGCCATATTGGATTTGCCATTTTGAATCTTGAAAATCTAACAATGAATTCGTATTTATCAAGCTAGAAACCTCCAAAAGATCATCAAATTGAGAACATCTTGCAGTTAACAACAGATGGATTGTCACGAAAATAATTCAAATTTCTGATGTTTATCTGCTGTTTACTAGAATTTTTAAATCAGAAAAGGCAAGTTTGACATTTATTTGTTTTCTAAATATTTTAAAATAATAATAAGGTAAAAACGATGTTAAAATCTTTCATTTTGCATTCGAGAAACTTAAAAAATGATGACGAAGCAGGTGACTGAGGAAAAGCAGACAATTCTTTTTTAAAAAATAGTGTTCATTGCCATTTGGAAATCCCAATCGATAAAATTCAAAATATATGAATGTGTTTTTTAGTACAATCAGGAATGATTCAAGGGGATGAACATTGGGGTTGACCCTTTAACGTCCAGACGTACAAAGTTTTCATAATGTTTGACACTATTTTTTACCATTTCAGCTCCATCAGAAAAATTGATCATCTCTCATTTCTCATTGACCAAGATCCATTCTTTCTAATAGTGTATGTCAACATTTATCAAATATGAAAATCAAAAGTTATATACGTTTTCATCTAAAAAAGCATGACATTTTTTGTTTTCTGTTTAATTTGTCGAATTTTATTACAGATAATGGCATCGGCATATCTCTAAAAGTCTCAAATATCGTGTCAAAAGTAAATTTGCTATGAGATTGGCATATTTCGGAGCAATTTACATGAAAATATATTTTTATTCGTAATATCCTAGCTGTATAAAAATGTCAAAGCTAATCGGTTTTTATGAAACTGGTATTCAATGCTTTTAATGAATTGGTTTCAAGATGTCTGATCACGAATCTGGCTCAGTTTTTAAATATGCAAAACAGTGCATCAAATGTGGTCATGAGGGACTTAAAAAATTGTTATGTAAGTTTCAAATGAATCCCATCAACTTTAAACAATGTTGTTCGTCATATTCAAACGGCTATTTTTTATTTTCGAAAACTGACTTCAATTCGTAATCAGCGACAAAAAGAGCATGATATTGTTTACTTTTAGAGATATGCTAAAGTCATTGCAATAGTAAAATTTAATAAAACAAAAAAGATGTCATACTTTAAAAAAAAAATGCATGTGTTACATTTTTATTGCAGCATTTAAAAAATGTGGATATGCACCATTGGAATGAGCGGTTCTTGGCTAGTAAAACTGACTAGTTTCTCTCATGGAGTTTAAATACTGAAGTTTAGTGTGAAACAACTTGAAGACATATTGTACATTTGGTCATTAAAGGTTTAAAGAAGCAAGTTATAGATAAAAAAATCTCGATAAACTGCGTAAAAGTCCTTTTTTCATTTCAGCCGCTCCTTTCGAAACACTGATTTCAAAACTAGTCGGATGCAGTGTCTGCATTAGTAAAAAAAATGTTATTGTTTAAATAAAGTGATAGGCTTTCAAAGATTAACTGTCATTTCATAGTTTTAATAATATTTTAACTCCAGCATTGTTATTGAGAATCGGAAAAATTTTGAACATAATGTATTTATTATCTTTAATTTTGTATTACTTATTATCATAATATATTATTGGTTTGAAGCTGATATATCAATTATTTATTTTTAATTGTGTAATCTGAGTGTTTAAACAAAATGTGTTAAAATTTGTTTTGAAAATTATTGAAAATGTCTGTTACCCCTTTCAAAAGAGAGAAAGAAGTCTCCATTTAATAATATAATTATTCAAATTGATATTCGTTATTCGACTATCGAGATGTTTCGCTTATTGGAATACTATTCGAATATTGTTCGAGTAATATGTCTAACTTTCATTTCATTGCTAAAATTCATAAATTTGCGATTTTCTATAAAAAGTCAAATGATTAATAATTCTAATGCATTATGAGTATCACCTTTTCTCAGAGAGTTGATTTATATTACACTTAGTTCAATTAGTGCTTATTTAATTCAATTTTTCGGTCATATTTGTTGGCTTCACTGAGAGACAAAAAATGGCACAACGGTTTTTCTTTTGCAAGCCAAATTACGTTTAAGGCGCAAAATAACGATTAAAATAAAAGAAAATTGATTTTAAAATTGCTCTACTTTTCTCAGGTCATTAAGCATGTTCATGAATAATATTTTAAGATCGCTGTAAGCAATAAAAATCAGTAATTTTTTTCATTTTATGACTTCCCTATTAAAAACGGTAAATGCTACACCAAAGATGGAGTGAATATATTTTCCAGTCTAAACATCACATCAGTCACAATTTAGAGGTTATTAATTGGCGAAGGAAACGTGAAACCACGTACCCTAGCAAAAATAGCTAAAAAATGTCTTGCTATGCATCTGCTAGCTCAGAAAGGGCGTAATGATAAAAATAGCGATTTTTTCAAGCTTTCAAAGTGGAATGTCCCTTTAATGAACAGAATTTACACTATCTGAAAAGAATTGTTTTGCTATTCTATAAAAAGATTCGACTATTCGCATAGTATTTCAATATTCGAATTATTTCTGACCAAATCAAACTACTCGTTTATTTCAATAGTTGGAATATTGAAATAATTCGAAATGCAGTAGTATAAGCCCTATTTTGCACGTGCCACTGAATTGCCTAGTTATTTTTGTTTATTATTTTTGACAGTAGGTTGAGAACCTGATGAAGTTCGAGTACTTAGAATAAATATAAAATTCTAACTATACGAACTTCGTTCTCAACTGATAGATAGTTTTTGAAGAGAATATTATTAAATCACAATTTTATAGGCCTTCTCTCTATCTTTTATTTTGATAGTTACTTTTAAATTAATAACTGACAGTCCACAATTGAACATTATTTATAATATTCTGGTGTCATGAGTACTAGCATTACCCAAGATGCATTTCTTGGTGATGGATGAGAATTTTTAAGATTTCAATTGACAAACTTGTTCCGTTTCCAAGTCTCTTAAATAACCTGTCACCGAAATTGAAAAATTTGTCAAAACAAGTGCCCTTCACGGTAGTATAAATACTGTTGATATTCACAAATTGTAACAATTACAAAAATTGAATAGATGATTTATAATTCTACGAAACTTCATTGCTGGTTATTAATTTCACAACAAAATGTCATTTACGAATTCTAAATGTACATATTCACATCCATCATGACGTATACGACCATCAGAGTATTTGTTCGCGTTATTCGTGTATTTCCCAATCAAACTTTCCGCTCGTGCATTCGTGCAGCACAATAATGATCAAAGGCTATTTCCGATGCTCAATTCAAAATATTATGACATCAGCGCAGCCTGATGACCTCGGGCCGTCACTCGAGTGAATCTCAAACGAGCCAAATTGTCTAAACTTCCCGCGCGTTGGGATTGCCCGTCGCCGGCAACTTAGACGTTTTCCGATAAATGCACCGTGTTCTAGCATATACGATCCGATGATCGGATCGACCGAGTGAGCGCAAGCTCCGCAGGATGTTTGCAAGCCGTTTTCCGTTTGACGGCGAAACTACACATTTAACTGTTACTGATTTTGCTCCCAGGTCGAGCGAGTCCTGCGACAACTCGAAAGCAAAGTTAGTTGATGAGTCTGTGGCTGGACGGTTTGCTACAACCTACGATTGAGTTTCTTGTCGATTTCCATCCACAGTTTCCAACTTTCGTTATGTTCCTAAAATAAACTTCGACAGAACAACAATCAACAACTTTCTATCGCGGGTTGTATGTGTATTGTCAAAAATTTACTATTCTCCACACTCAAGATAAAGGGTATCCCCAGATACGTTAGGTCAAATTTCCTTTAACGATTGTTAAATATTACTGTTGAAAATGTTGGTTGGACCAATTATTTTCCATTAATTATATTCTCCAACCCAAAAATATGGTGATTTTCCACATGGTTTCAGTAAATCGATGAATTTTTACGGAATATTTGAAAACGATCTTCAAGAAAAGAAAAAAATTGCATTTTTTTACCTTAACGGTTGAGGAGGGGTGATATAATTAATGCAAATCTCTTTTTTTGTCCAACCAACATGTCCAGTAATATTCAAGAAGCGTTGGCAGGGGATTTTGATCTATCTAATCCGAGAATACCGTTTGTGTATCATTAACTAAACATAAATTATCATTTATTAAAAGCTGACATCGTCCTTCATAAATATTTATTCAACGAATGAGAGGACGGTGGTAGCGAGAGCTGTAGAAACGCGGACGAGGAAAACTCGCAAAAAGAGAGATAATACGTAGTTAGAGACAAATGTTTCTGCTGATTTCTTTCTCGGTCTGGTTGTTCTCCATGCAACGAACCTTTCCGGAAGAGCTTGGTATATACAGATATTTTATGAGCGATCACTGGCAGCTACCCTCAGTTACTCCTTCAACCGCTCCCTTAGAGAGTTACCTCTTCGTTACTCGCTCTTTAGTATCACATGAACCAATAAACATCTTCTTTGATGTCGAGCACATTAATTAGTAAACGGCAAAATTGTATTTAAACAATACTGGCGAGATCGTTGGAGAGTGGGGAAGTCGTTCTTTGGGAGCAAAAGTAGACTCACAAACAAACCGAATTCTCTCTGTCTCTCTTAATTTACTTCTCTCCCGTTTATCTTCGGGTATCCCATCCTCCAACTCCACCCCTTTTGTGGGATGTGAAACGTAGGATTCGTCGTCGCGGATTACCTTGAGAGGGATACGAATTTAACGGAGGGTAGTTTCGTAGTGTTTTCCGTCCCGAAAGCGGCAACGCCGATACGTCTCGTTAATTCACGAGCCTAAATGTGTAAGGTAGTCCGTCCTCCTCCCACTTCCTCCAAGAACGATCGTTGAGATCGATGGCGCCCTTCCAGGTTCAGACGTTCGAATTAAAAGCGTCGTATCGTTGAGCGGAAGTAATTATTATACCTGAGAGGGGACCGATCGTACACTCGATATGGCCGATGAAAATGGCGACGCTTAATCTATTTGGTGTCGCTTGATGAGTTAGAAAGAAAACCGCAATTTTGCAGATTATTCGATTCCTCTTCTCCGAACCGAAGTTCTCGGAACTCCACGGAGATTCTATTTTTATTGTCCTGGGAAGAATAGAGTAATCTGTTAATTAATTCTGGCTACCATAACGATTAATTCTACCAAGATGTCGTTATCTCGTGACCTTTGAGAACCTGGGGAATACATATCTGGAATCGGTCCTCGGCATCAGCGAAAACAAAAGAGGGATGTCGCATTCTCGAGACTCATTTCTAAATGGTCGGGTCTTAAACCCAGGAGTGTACGGGGTGGTTTACGCTATAGTCCGGTGACAGCAGTGGGCGACGCTGATTGCGAACCGCCCAAGTCTATTTATATAGCTTAACCAAAGCAAAACATAGGCAGAATGTCCCTTTAAAGGATTACATTTGTATAGCAGCAACCAAGAGCGGGATGGCGCATCCGATTCGGATTCATTTGTATCTGTCGAAGGGCGCGTTGACGGCAGCCCACCCGTTCGGCATGGTGGGGTTGTCTAAATCAATCAAACGCGAACAGCATCGTCGGCATAAACCGCGAGTATTAATAGGTAAATGTGTTGGTAACTTCAAAAGCGGTTACGTAGCTTGCGAACCGTACCGGAACAAAAGCGGTAAATTTACGCGCAGATTTCTGTCCTCTGCCTCTTTGCGTTATGAGTTATTGCGAGGAGATATATGCAAGGCGTGTAATGGGATTTCGGCATTGTGTTGATATTCTCCTGCAGTATCGTTCTCAGGATCAATTTTGCGCGACCAACCGATTAATTTTTCATTTCTGCACAAAAGCCGTGCGTCGATACGTAAATTATTAAACTTTTTCAAAACATTCGCGAATGAAGTGGTTGCATTTTATTTAATCGTTTCGCTATAAACTCCATTACAAATGTACAATACAGAAATATCCAGTAATCAAACTTTCGACAGAATTCTTAAAGTAGTCTCGAATGTCCGTATGAAGGACTTCTTTAGGAGTTCGTTTGGATGCGTCGTAACTTACCACACATCTGGTATTTAGGCTATTCAGAAAGAGAATTCATTATGAACACTTTATTCTCGTTTTTAACGCAATTTTTATCAACTCAGTTTTAAAAAAGAATTCTTATCTAACTCTATAGTACTCTTATCTAATCAATATTAAAATTTTAAAAAGTAATCGTTATAAAAAAATGTTCGCAAAATGTAAAGTGTTTCATAGTTGCGCTAAAAGTACTCTCAATATGTAAACAATTTCATGATGCATGGTTTGTGCGGCCATCTTGAACTGTCAGTCGACATCAAGTGCTCCAATGAAGACTTGAATCCCGTATATTATCATACCCAAACATTCTCGCAAGTGATAAAGGCGTGAGTTATGCGGTATATAAGCATCGCGTGCATGGCGACATTTGTACAGACCAACTGCAATATAATGATAATATTCAATAATATGTAGAGAGATGTGTAGTGACAATGTTTATGTGTTTAAATATATCTTTCATAAGCGTAATAAAGAATTCTTGAGGAACTCTTACCTCTATGCATATCGGGTGTTCACACGGTTTAGTAAAAGAGTTCTTTATGAACCCTTTATGCTCTTGATAAATTTCTCACGAAGTCGATTTTAAAAGTAGAATTCTTGTCTAACTCTAAATTTGACACCTGCAGCGGATATTCGTTATACTTTTAAGCATACATAATGCATACTTGGAAATTCATATTTGAAAAAAGCATTAAAGAAATTTAAAGAATATTTCAACATTTCTTTTTGTTTATTGATAATAGTCAATAATATATAGGAAAATATGCTGATTCAATGTTTGCGTATTAAGTATTGACATAATCATTTACAATTAGTAGTAAAGGTTCGATTGCATACGGGTAGTGGTATTTATTTGTGTATATGAAGTCAATAAATGGTTTCGATTAAGATTATAATTTTTAACTGGGTTAAAACTGGTAAAAAATAATTATTAAAATACGAAGGGCACTCATAAAGAACACTTAAATATTATTATATCATTACTTTTTCCGGCAATGTAGAATCGCACTTGGCAATAAAGAGTTCCTTAGGACTACTTTATATAAGCGGACATCCGTTATTTCGTTAAACTATTATAAAGGATGCTTCTGGAATGCAACATTACTTATCGTTTATCGGATATTTAGTCTGTTCAGTGAAATAATTCTAATATAGCTCTTAATGTTATAACTGTAGCGTACATTCGTCGTATTTACAAGCATACATATGAACTCATTGATTGTTCCTTCATAAACCCGTTAAAGTAATATTCTGTCGGAATATTCCACAATTTGTTTTTATCCTCTTGCTATAAGAGTTAATTTTATTAAACAAAATTATTAATTTTCAACTAATGGCAGATATTGTAAAAACTATTCAATAAGAGTTCATCAATATGACGAATAATTGCTATATGCAAACATAAATGCAAATCAGCATTTCTGTATTGAAAAACTTAGTAAATAATATGTATTTTGGGTTGCTGAATCCGTGTCCGGTATCCGTTGGACCCTATATGGTGTAGGTCAACACTCAACAGTGATTGAAGGTCAAATGTACATAATAAATTTAATATCAAAGTAAACTTGTATATTTATACATTTCATTGAATCCCAATCCGGTGTCCGTTTTTCCTACTTTTTGCGCGTTGTACATTTGACCTAATGAAGTCTAGGTCAAGGACACTTGGAGGTTACCTATAGAAAATCAATTTAAAGTTAAAGTGCATCAGTATATTTATACGTTTTTCTTGTCACTGAATCCGGTTCCGGTGTCGTTTTTCCACTTAAAATTTAAGCCAAGGACAATTCAAGGTCAAATATAGAGAATCAATTTAATATTTAATTAAACCACTATATTTGTACGGTTTTGGGGTTGCGGTATCTAAATTTTATGTCCGACTGACCGTGGAAGATCAGAGTCAAGTTCAGTCAAAGGTTGAATATATGGAATCGGTATGATATCGATTTAAACCAGTATTTCCTTGTGTTTTTGAAATCGCTCGATCCAAATATAGTATCTCTTCGACAGATGAGATCTACTAAATGCCACCAAGTTATAGATTTAAAATAATTAAATTTTTTATATAATAAGATAAACTTTAAACCAAATATAATATGGATCAAACTCTTTGAGACTCCCATTTTATGGGATATACTATTTATTTCAAAATATATGGTATACATAGTTTTCGGGATCGCTGATTACGAATCCGATGAATCGAAATTCGAAATGGCGGATCCAATATGAAGGTTCATTTTTTGTCAAATTTGGTCAATTTTGTCCGACATATTAGATCGGCCATTTTGAGTTTCGAAAAACTGGCATGGGATTCGTAATCAGCGACCCCGAAAATCCCCGAGTATAGATTTTCACGAATTTTTCTGAAATTTAAAAAATTTTGTCCGCCATATTGTATGCGCCATTTTAAATTTTGAAAAATTGATATCGGATTCGGGCCATCCCCTATTATGGAATTCTGAAAACAGAATCAGCGATTTCAAAAACTCCTTATATATACGATATTGTTTTCCAAAAAGTGTAAGAAAACTTTTAAACCCATGACGAATAGTTTTAATGGACATAATTTAGACCTAAATTGACTCTGGAAATTGTATTGTAATGTTTATTTTCACACAAGGCATGTTTTTGTAATTATAATAATTTTACAAAGATCGAAAGTAAAACTGCTATAACGCTAGAGAAAAAGAAAAATATAAAAATCGATTAATTAGTAATCGGTGTATTAGTATATAAAACTAAATTACAAATGTACTGCAAAATACTTTAGTTTCAACTAACAATGTAGTTTCCCCTTCATACTCTATAAAAGAAAAAATAAGGGTTTTTTTTAATGAAACTCAGGTGTCACAATTCCTTAACTTAACGGGAAAAAACAAAAGATTTTTCATTAAATTCGGATAACTTGAGAGTCGTCGTATCATTCCCAATTCTAAGTGCTCTTTGGGTTATATATCTGAAATACAACTAATTAGGTTGACAAGTGCTAAATACTTACAATTAGTAAATTACTGAGCAACTGATATATTTTCTGAGATTACTTGCAGTTAACTAACCTAAAACTCCTTACGTTAGTTAGAAATATGCTCAAATTTGAGCACATTAAAAGCAGATTATTTACGTACCTACTATTCGCTATGGGCGACCGCCACTAAATGGTCGAAATAGGGTACTACGAGAGTGTTGGAAATTCTCAGTTGCTTAGATAAACAATCTTTACTTATTCTAAGTTGCCTCAAAGTGTCAAAAATTTTAAAAATATTGGGTTACTTGCTAATTACAATATGTCACTTAGTTGGTTAATAATGCTTGTGTATAATGTACATTATGATATATTTTATTTTCTTAGTTCAAAAAGTTCTCAGAAATATTATAAAGTAGTAAAAATATGGAAATAATAAATAGGACCATTTTAAATCTGAAAGATTTAGAAGAGAGCTAAAATGGACCGGTCCCACAGATTTTCCTAAATGAAAGTTTGTATTACCTATAAAAAATTTGAATGAATCATGGTTGACTATGTGGCAACAGTTGCAAAAAGTAGTAGGTCCTGCACATGCAAGCATGTTAGAATGCTCAGAAAATGGAAAAGAGAACTCACAACCTTGAACATTAACAATTCCTTTTGTATCTTTTTTCTTTTCTCGACTGGCGTTGCATGCTGAGATGAGTTTTAATCGGTAGTAAAACCCGATTTTGTTTACACTTTAACTTCCCCTGACGTAGGTTAGTTTTTCTGTGTTTCGAAACAAATATTACCTGTTACTATCAAAGACACCAAAAGAGTCCATAAAAAAGATTAACGACTCGGCTGTCGGTAGAAAATTGTAGCGAGATCTCGCTCGCCACGTAAAAAGTACATTAGATAAATTCTCGTGAAAGACCGATAAAAGAAATAATAATAATAATATACAGATTAGCAGAGGCAATGTAAGCAAAGTATGCAACGGCCATTTTCTTGAAAAGCGTGAAGTATATAGTTTGCGAAAGGATGTTTAAAGTGCTGTAAATCTCGCATGTCCATTAAATCTTGAAAGGCGCTCTAGATTTGCGGGGATGAAGGATGGGACGCGATGAAAATTCCAGCGTCTTTCGACTCGCGCGAGGCCGAGTGTTAATTAACAAGATTGATCAAGCGACTGACACAGGAACTGGTTCCCCACAACACACACCGGCACTGCTCGACCATGTCGGCCGACCGAAGGGAAGATCTTTTTAAAAAGAAGCGCCATTCTCGGCGTCAGTCACTTTTCTTCTGTCGCAAGCGGCCGATCACTTTACTATAATAAGCGATAAGCGCCGTACGTTCAGTCCAACTCGACTGGCATCTTAGGAGAAATGCCAAAGGAGTCCATGTGTCCAAGAGAGAAAGAAAGTCCTTTCAATGACCGCGCGTCTCAACCGATGATAAACTGTCCGTTGATAGTTATGTCCCCGACCATTCCAATGCGAATTGTGATCTCGCAAATGTTCTCATCGTCGGCTAGTAAGTAATCTCTGTAATTGACGACCGCGATGCCATTTTTTATTTCCAACTTTCAGTAAATATCAAAACAAACCTTACGATCTAACTGGAGAATAGTGATGTTTATGTGCATATTGGAGCGTCGCGTGAATCGATGACGAAGTAAATCAAAGCCTAATTAGGGGGGGTTCGTGCCAATATCTGATGGTGTCCAAGATTGGCAGAGAATGCCGAGAGACTCAGCAGTCACCCTCTAGCCGCCTACAATAGAAGCGGCGATGGCCAATCATAAAGAGATTCGCCTTACTCGAGCGGCGCGTAATCTGAATAAAATATACGATCGATTCGATAGATAAGGGACAATGCTCTTTTCACCGCGGAAGCAGATTCAAGAGAGAAGTGTACGCTCTGTCTCTTTCGAAAGCCTTCTTCTCGCTCTCTTCTCTTATACACACTCGACAAAGAAGCTCCTTTTATGCAAATTAAATGCTTTTCCATAACCATTGGTCCGTTCCATTGAGTAAGGTTCGGCGCGGCTCGCCCGGCTCTTTGTCATCAAGGTAAAGGGAGTTTTCACAAGGGTCTACAGCGCTGCTCGTCCAACAGCACATTATACCAACTCGCCCTTTCCTTTCGCCCTCTCGCTTTACCCGGCCGAATGTCGATTTCAATAAACGAAAACATCGCTTTCCTCCACCTCCGCGCCGTTAATCAAAAGAACTTTTTACGGAAAAAACAAAGGTCAAATACCGCCGACGAACTTTTGCCGGACCTGCGAAGCATCCGATGTCACGTTGGTTCGCTGTCGGCCGTTACACTCACCCTCTGGAACCCGACGCACGCTTGGTTAAATATCCTACGCTTCATTTTGTCAAATTATGCATAAAGCTCATCGAGCTTTTACCACTAAAATCAACATTCTCATTGGTAAGACTAATTTGTAGGTTGATTTTCTTTATTACTTGAAATCAATATTAATTACTATATAGAACTTCTCTAACAATTCTAAGGTCAATTCTACATAAAACTTACGGAGACTCACTTGTAACACTGTAGAATTTTCGGGGTACTATGGGGCCATAATAATCATACATTATGTGCCAAGGGCGCAATTATCGATCTTCGACAATTGTGAAGTTTGTCGCCCGCGTGAAGTGAGAGTAACAATCACGCTTGTTGGAGATCGATATTTCGCCCGTGACCAATATAGTACTTTTCGGTCCTAGGCCGTAAAGTTCAATTATACGGACCGAGTGGAGATTGTGCGTCCGAGGACTGGCGAAGCCGGTCCAAAACGAAGTCGTAAAATTTTACGGCCGAGGAGCGAACACTATTTTTTGATACACTGTTCGCAAAAGTAGGCACTTTAACGACTGTTTTTAGTCCGTAAAGTGCAGAGATCAGGCGTCCGTAAAGTGTCTAATTTACGGACACGTGTATCAAAAATGTATTTTTTGATCCGATTGTCGTAGGACTCGATAATTCACGGCCGAAGGTTTCGCCCTAGGCCGAGAAATCGAGTTTTACGGCAGAGGTTCAAAAAAGTATATATTCTGATTTTTTAATTTTGAATATTACAATTTTAAAAAATCATTATCTTTTACTACTCTTTCTTTATTTAAATCCGTGGAGAGTTTCATACTCGTGTTGTTTATTTCGATGTTTTACAGATAGTGGAACATGTTTTAAAACAACTTTAACAGTTTTCTCAGCTACACATCTTTGGTAATAGCTTTATTGCGGACATTTTTTAAATCTCTGGTTGATCCTTTGAGATCGATTTTTTCTTTACTGGGCATTACCTATGATCCATCGGATTTGTCGTTAATGTTTATTGTATTCTCATCCGGTTTTTTGTTTTATTCGATATTATTTAATTTCATCATCCGATAGTTTAACGTCAATTGTTTGGCATCACGTGATCATTAAAACATATTTATTGCTGACATTTTGGTTGTGTTCCAGTGCGCTCGTTGGTTGTGGTGAGTTGGAGATTTTTTGTAATTCTAATATCAATAATTTCTTTTTTATTCATTGGAGCCTTAGTAACTAGTACCTGTTCGTTAGAATACGTTTTCATCTTTTCTCTTCAACATCTTGCTTAATTGCACCAATAAACTCCTTAACGTCATATGCGACAGCTGTCGTATAATTTACACCGCTTATTTATTTACATCTTTTATTTCTTTTTATGCTAGCTCATAGTTGAACGGTGGTATGATCAAGCGTGGGGTGGTTTTTCATCGTTAAAATATTTTTCAATCTTTTGTTTACTTTTGTGGCCTTATCCGTTTAAATCTGTAAGAGTAGGTTCGATAGTTTTCGGGGTTTCTTTTGATATTTGTGTACTTACAATCTGTGGAAATTATAACATCATCAGTAGGTTCTTTGGCTATATTTTCGATTGTGAATTTACTTAGTCACCAATGCAGATGATGCATTTTTCGAGCCTTGAAATATGCCCGAAAGAAAACTTGTAATGTCTTTTGTTTTTTTATGGTCATTATCCATTATAATTTTCGACTAATTATCTTCATCATGCTGTTTCACTTCTATCCTTTGATATCGCTAATAAGCTCTAGATGTTCTTCGACAAGTGAAGTAGTTTTGAATAAAGATACAAATTTGTAAAGAGATGCATCGATTATGCCTGCTGTGTTTCGGCTATCCTCTGGAAATTTAGCAGTTGCAATTCTGACATCTTCGTTAACACTATCAAAAGATACTTCTCCAGATGGACACGGCTTTCTTGATTTACTTCGACGTTTAGGTTTAGGGTTTAGTGGAGGAGGAAGGGGTGTTAATTTTGGACTTCTAAAAATATAAGAACTTTTGTCTTTACTCTTTTGGAATTCCCGATTCTTCTTCTATTACTATAATAGGTTTATCAATCTGATTCATTTTACTTTTGAAGTTTCACTTTCTATTATCCAATACTAAGCCTCCTTAAGATATCTTAAAATATCACTAATTTAACCTCGTTGCTTCCAGTGCTAAATATACACATCGAAACGACATCCCGATCACGCCTTTTCTACCATAATTCGAAAAAAGAACGTTTTCAGGTTTACGATCGCTCAAAATAAATCTGAAGATGTCTTTAAGATATAGTATAAACAATTTTTGAAAAATTCCGTATCGTAATCGCGGTATTTTATCATTCTACACACATTGTATTACAAGGAAAACAGTTGAAATTTATTACTCAGAGGTTTTAGAAGTCGTCAATTAGGACCTCAGGTTTCTAAAATTCCAAAGATGGTAGACCTGAATATACCAGAAGTATCAAAATCAAAACGCCGTTAGTTTTGGTTTGTGCTAATAGTAAGCACTTGAAGATGTCAGTATCTAGTGTACAATTTTGTATTTAACCTTTAGAGTGACGGGAATTGGAAGACTTAATTCCCCAATAATAATATGAAATCTCATACATGATGCCACCATTGTTAAATCAAAATAATAATCCAGCACAAATAATATAAATAAAACATTGAAAAACTGAAATGTTAGAAAATTACTTAACTCTTAAAACCACAACTGTAAAAAATGCCATAACGCGGGGCATATGGCCAAAAACCTATAAAGAAGGAAATCCGCTAAAGACGACAGTTTGAATGCAAAACAAAATAAATCAAAATATCTAAATATATATTTGAAAAAAAAGAGCTCTCCAAGATATAATTTTGCTGTCTGGGATAATTCGTTAAATTCCATTTCGGAATGTTTATAAATTACAAAATCTTGTTTTAACTTAAACACTTGAAAAAGAATATAGGTAAAAAATTATTTTCCAAGTTTAAATAAACTGAGTGTTATTGACTTAATCTTAATAATCTTTTATTTTCGGCACAGCATTGGTTAAAATTGTTTTCGGCAACGCTGGTATATTCAAGTTAATTGTTATTTTTAAATGCGGTTGATAATTGACTGTTTCGTGCTAAGCGCTCGTTACTTATCTCGATGTAATTCGTGTTTGAAACCTTTCATCGCTTTCGAATTCATGGGATTACTCGAACCGTAAACTATAACCACCGCATGACGATTCTTTTTGACGGCCTGTGGAAATTGCGAAACGCATTAAAAATTTCATAACATTAAAGCGTCGGGAGCCAGGAAAAACTGGCAGGCAAAGGAAAGGGGAGCCCGCGGAATACCAATAGCAATGAAAATTATCGTGCTCGGCACAAAGAGTGCCGCAGGCCGTCGCTACGGTAATGATGCGGAGCGTTTATGCCGAGAGCACCAGTCAACCGCGATTGCCTCCGAACAGGAGCGAATGTATCGCTCCTTACAGCGAATATCCTATATGCACATTAACTAAGGAATCGCGGGCAATGCTCGAGGAATGAAAGCAGGAGAAGGTCGCTACACTACAAGCAAAACTACGTGACTTCCAGACAAGTACAGGGACCGTTTATCATTGACATTGATCGTGCGCCTAAAATACCGTCTAATACCATCACTTGTAAAACAAATAGTACTTTTTCATCTGGAAGTACTGTCAGGTGTCAGGTGTTCACTATTGGTCGGTTTGCTATGTAAGTAATGTCAAGATATCGCACTGACCTAACGAGTATCCAATTGCATAAATCTTTTTCGAACGGTAGTAAACAGACTTACTGCCCGCTAAATAAGACGGATGGTCCTTTTTACAAAGAATATCTTGATCATGGGGCTGACACTCACCGATTTTTCGTGGTCGCTTTCTTGAGGCCGATGAACTAAACCGCATAGCGACGTGGTGTACCCCTTGCGCCCCCCACCTCAGTGTCGTCTCTCCCACCCCTTTAAACCGCATAGGTGTGGGGGTAACGGAAAGAGAGTTTCAGAGGAATGATACGGAGTGGGGGTCACAAAATGCTTGTGGAGACATCCTGTGGATTAGTTCGTCCTATCGATATTTGCCTCAAAGCAAGTGACACAAGTTTCCATATCGTAGCACAGTCTGTACCAGCCTTGTGAACTTCTTTAAGAAGACGTAAGGTCATCTCTTTTAACAAAGAACCCATCGTGAGACTGCTAAATAGTTACCTACGTCATGATAAATGCACATGTAATGTGATACTTCACGATTAATACATAATGCCAACGATTATCATGAAATTATAAATAGTAAAACTCTTTTCCGGAGAGGTTATATTTTTAGCAATTAACATGAAATACACTGTATCGTGCGGACTTTTGATAGTACAATTCTCATTTTCTTATTTCCTTGATGGCATAGCATCTTATTACTTTCGGTGTAAGGCCGCAAGTATTTATTATTTCAGGTACTTTCGTTACAGCCACACGAAGAAATTATATCTACACTATATACTTACTTAATTACGTACCTTCGGCTCTAGTAAACTGCGAAGAGACTTTATTGCTAAGTACCATATCCAAAGTCCATGCTTCTCCAAGTCAGCAGTAAAGGAATGAAATCGCTACGGTTATTTGCGAAGGCATCGTCAGTTCTTACGAATTTATATTTCAGGTTCGGGTAATGTCGCTTTGCTCCGTCAAATATCTGGCGACTCATTCACAGTTAATTATAAGGGACGAGCAGTTGTTTAACATCCTATCGAATAAGGCACCCGAGAAGAACGCAGGCGGCACAGGGACTTAAGAAAGCCGCCTAAGCGCAGCCGTGCGAAAGGATTCCTGACAGCGTGCACTTTCCACCTGATGAGTGTCGCCGGCCTTAGAACGCTACGATCGAAAGCTTTTACGAGCGTAACTTTTGACGCGTGACATCTAAACACCAAGGAAAAGGCAATTAGCCGCATCTGAAGTAAATAAGCAAGATCTTTCACGACAATTATGGCCATTTATGAAGATCGTAACGTCGTTTAATATATCCGCACTTTCCCAGTCAGTAGCATGAAAATAAATAATTTTCTATTCTTATAAACTGCTATTTCAAAGATCTTGTTCTGAAGGAGAAACGTATGTTCTTGCTATATTTTACACAATTATGTGATGGTTCAAAAATTTACGAATCCCGAAAAGTGCTAATGAATCAGGATTTTTGTCGGGAGTTGTGCAACGCGCGTATAAGCTTTTACCCAAGGAAGACTTCCTATTTTAGAATCGTACTTAATCGGTTTTTGGTGTATTATATAGACCTGCACAATTGTCTCGAAAACATTAATACACTACCGTCTATGCGGACGTAGGCTGATGAGATTTTCATATTGATAATTTCAATGTGCTACCAATATACTTGAACTTGAACTTTGCCTTGAACTAATAGACTTGAACTTTTTTTATCCTTTTTTTTACGTGAATGTACGTCCATCTCTAGAATATTGTGTCCAGATTTAAAGTCGATCCGAGCAAAACAAACGGAGATATGGAATTTTTACGATCGAAGCTTTTCGGTCTTGTTCGAAACACACTTCGTCGGTGACGGCTGTAGTTAAAAATCTACTGAACCGATCTTTCTGAAATTCGGTGCGCTAATTTTTGTCAAAAATTGAATTTTCAATTTTGCAGTGCTGTCAAAAATAATAAAAAAAAACTCGACAGGGTTACCTGGCGAAAGTTATAAGCTAATCACAGCTTCTTCATTTTTTGATTTCAGATAACCCAAGCCAGAGTTACAGCCGTCACCGCAAAAAATTGTCTTTTGAGACGCCTCAATTTGCGCCCAATTTTTAGCTCCGCATTGTTGGTCCCACTACTTCGATTCGCCTAGATGTCATTTTAGTCTCACTAGCGGTCAAAATTAACGATCCAGTTACATCCAAAGAACATAAGATTTCTGATCACCACTGATAAGTAAACTGTAAGTGTGCATCTCCGATTTTTTAGAAATTTGGACATGTTGTAAAACATGAAAAACCAGTACTTTTTTTCTTTGCGTCGGTAAAACATATTTACGAGGTGAAACAGCTGCCTCAAAATAGGGGCACAAATGGAAAAATTTTAAATTAAACAGTTCGGATTATGCCATACCTATGAAAATTTCATCCCTTCCCCGCGGGAGGGATTAGCAAACTTTTTAAATGTTAATGACAAAGTAACCTCGTTTAGTAATACAATAACTACTATTTTTTATTTACTTCCCCCATATGATCTATTTGTGTGTACACAATAAAAATGTTACTAACAGGATAAACATTTGTATTAGTGAACAAAAAAATTCGATCTTGTTCCGTTCTTGACTTTAATTATTATTATTATTAACTCTGCGTAATTGCGTTACCCCAATGGTTAGGAGAGGCTTTAAGCGTTTCTTCTTTTAAGTTTTACTTCATTACTACTCGACCTATGCGCGCATTCGGTTGGCATTAAAAACTTATTGTAATTTCCATCTCTTTGGGCCGAGTAATTTCTTCTAAAACATGGTTTTCTATGTCTAGATGCTTCACGTCGTAGCTTTTCATCAATTAAATGTACCGCTCCATAATGTTCGTAGTCCACGTATACCGCTTTATAGTTTTTATATTTTTTTATCAGGACGATTAAAAACTACGACCCAGAATATGTAGATATCGACAACTACGGAGCGCCATACCTGGACAACAAAAAGTAATGTTCGGATCAGAAACCGTGTCTTTTTGCCTCTTATAAGCTCCAGTCTATCCAAACGCTACAACTATTCTACTCTATGAATATCACTAGAGCCGTTTTGGCTCTAAAAATTTTCCTAGATTTTGCTGTGAAATTTACGTGGAAAATCTACGGAAATTCCATACAGCAATTCCAGATAAAATTGCCATGGAACGCTTCTCGTAGAATCGTTTCACGTGGGATATTAATATGGAAAACTGGAATTTTCAAGAAATACGTTGCTTGTATGATTATGTTTTTTACATTTGAAAATAAATAAACCCTTCGTTTCATTCGAACTACAACGTGAAGTAAATAGACTAATAAACGTTGCGCATTGATTCGTTTACTTCATCAGACAAGTGCTGAATACACAATAATTATGCGGCATAATTGCCAGTTTGTTTGATTGGAATCATTAATATTGGAATCAAAATCTTAATAAAGGAATCGTCAGTTTCCAATTAGTTTAAGCATTATTTAAAACCTATCAAGCACGTAAAGTAACAAAATAAGTATGTTTCATTTTGTACATTCAAACATTACTCATTCGTATAATATTTCTTCATTTTATCATTCAACAATGAATAACCTAAATATTACCTCGAAAATAAATGTGCATTTATCACATTATATAAAAATTAACTTTCCTTTTATTGTGTGCAGGTTGTACAGACTGTCATATAACAAGCCGCAAGTAGAAACATCGAAGTGCAGAGGGTTATACATTTTGTTTGAAATAAAGGAATGAGATGAATCTCGTAAGTTTCATTCAAATTTAGTTAATCTTAAAAATATATTTTGAATCATTACCATTCTACTACATATTAAAATGCTGACCAAAACTGAAACAAGAAAGAAACTACTGGTCTGCGAATATCTGCATAACCCGTGGGTTTAATATTAAAATATTTTCAATCCCCGATTGTTTTATGACGCATCGGCAAGTATCTCCATGCATAATAAAAACAGGATATAAGCCGCAAAATTGAAATTTGTAATTATTAAATAATTGTGAATTTTTAAAATATTGGAAAAAGTACAAAATAAATAATGCACTTTTTTGCAGAAAAACGATTACAAGCTATAATTGCATTATATAAATATGCATATTTTGTCGTTAATATATTCTTTTCAAAAGATTCATAAATTAGATAGAAAATAAAATGTTTAAAATACTCTAAAACTTTCAGGCAATCAGTTAAGATTTCGATTCAACGCGGTTTGGATTACTTAAAATGATCTTAACATACTTTTTAACAGAATGGTAACTAAACTTTTTTTCTTTACAGTTTACCACGAGTACCGACGTTCCTCATAAATCAAATAATCTGTAGTTATTCAGCTTATGCTCAGCAATATGATGTCTTTTTAAACATTTAGGACAGCAGATAAATTTATCGTACAAATTTAGCACTCAAATGATACTGCATAAACTGCAGTCATTACTGCCAGATACATAAGATACATAAAACTTGTATGATATAAGGATGTCCGACCTAAGAAGAAATAAATAAAATATAATATCCGTAGTTATATAAACATATAAACAAATATTTAATAGTAATATAAACAAATTTATAACCTACATATACTATTCATGTTTATTGTCCAGGATGTAATAGCGTGACATCTGATAATAAGATCTCCATGATATTCTCAATAAATCGGAATTATTTTTTCCTGCATAAAACAAAAGTCTAAACAATCTTATAGATTTAAATTTGTTTTATTTGTCGTAACTAGAAAGAATTATTATTCATCAGCAATAATAAGAAGCATTCGGTTGATCTGAGATAAGCTCGATACTTTCACAGAAAATTATAATTACAAGAAAAGAAAAATTACCAAACCAATAAGTGATGTTAAAGAAGCTAAATTTAAAACGAATCCCGTCAATGCGTTCATTAAAGTGACTTCGTGCATCAATTCCTTCAGTCCATGCATGAACGCATCGATCCGCCAAAGTTATCTTCGGAATTTTTTTTATCTGCCAGACCACTTAACTCAAATCATTACAATTATCAATAATACTAAAAAGATTCATTTAATGAAAGCTGTTAAGAGGAAAAATATTGCTGCCGGTAATTTGTAAAAATCTGCAGATATTCGTAAATAATATATGCATGCTAGTTACGTACTTACTTCAGAATCAAAACATATACATTCGACAGTAAATTCAAGTAAATGAATTGAAAACTAATATAATAATGTAGAACGAAATTTATGACGTTGTAGCTAAAGTATTCGCAGATCAAATCAGAACCAGAAAAAAAATTACTGACTTTACGAATAGATATACACTATAATAAATGTCTGAGTTATCGTTGAAAATTTTAAAGTCTGGTAATTTTCAAAGAAGGGTTCTCATTTTTAGAGGCAATCTTTCAAATATACTGCCCTTGTATTCGTAGAAATTCTAAAATTAGGAAATATACAATGCATTTTTTGTATTACGTTGATGTAATTCTTTTTATAATTAATCTTACTGGAAATATATACAAATCGTGTGTACGTATGATTATGTGATTTATTGGTAAATATTTTAAATTAAGATTGAGGTCAACTGATCGGTCAATTCAAAGAGACTATATCACTGAAATTTAGGTTATAATCGCGAACTCATAATTTTGTTTCACTTTAGAAATTTTTACTGTAATTCGAAAATTTCAATTATTTCTGGTAACTTTCAATCTAAGAACAGAAACTTTACATTCAAAATGTCGGGTCTCCAATATGTATGACCAAATTTTACAAAACAACTTGATTTAAACAAAACTAGATAATCGAACTTAATATTTTCAGGTAGATCTGGTCCAAAATAACTCATCGCTTATATTATTTTATTGTCAGCTGCAATGTAAAGAATTAGTTAAAATACCTTTAGCCACTGAATCTACATTAATACACATTGCTCGATACTCACAGCGAGGAGATTATTATTGAGAATCCCTTTTTCTTACTTTTTATTTTTAATTCTTTTTAATTTATTTGGATTTGAAACTTTGTATGTATATGTAATTTGATTTTTTAATTAAACATTTTTTTGTTATTTTTTTCTGTTCTTATCATGTTTTTAATTAGAATTGTTTTAAATGTTGAAAATGAACTATTATTTCAGAAAATAATGATTTATTAACTGCTGTGGTAGCTTTATTACACGTTTTTCGAAGAGTCAGAGAATAAATGCGATACGTTATTTCGACAGGCAATACGCCGACTTTCCAAAAATCGACTGGTAAAAAAGCCGACAGCCGAGACGTCAAAAAGTCGATAGCAGAAAAACCGAATTGTCATAATACCGATAGTCATAAAACCGACAATCAATAAATCGATATTAAAAAGTACCGACAGATAAAAAACTGAATTGTTATAATACCCACATTCAAATAACGGATACTTCGAAGAACGAACTGCCAAAAAGCCGACATTAAAAAAACTGACAGCCCGCTTGTCGATGTGTCTATTTTTTTTTCTGTCAGCTTTTTGGCTGTGGGTTCTTCGAAGTGTCGGTTATGTGACTGTCGAGATTATGACAATTCAATTTTTCTAATGTCGGCTTTCAGAAGTGTCGGTATTTTTACTGTCGGTTTTTTCACACCCGTTATTTCGGATGAGTGCCATCACAAAATATTATTGTAATCCGATTATTATCTAGTTTCATTCAAATCCACTTATTTTATGATATTTTTCCTAGAATATTTTCGATGCGCCATTTTGAATATCATAATTTTCAATATGGTTTTGCGAGTAGCGACCCCAGAAATCCCCGAGATCCGTTCAGGTGCAGATTATTTTGCCACTTTCATGGGACATATTGGATCCGACATTATGAATTTGGAAATTTTGTGCTCGGATTCGTTTGACTATGAGAGATCAAAAAAAAACATAAAACAGTTTTATTTATTTGAAAATGTAAAAGAAATTTTTTAAAATAAATTCTTCGCAAAACTCCGAAATCTCGCATAAAAAATCTGCCGTTTAAGAATTTTTGCGAGGAAAGAAACCAAATATTCTATCATAATATTCAGTAAGATATGTCGCGTACAGTCCGTTCCCTCCATATATTTAAAAAAAAATTACTGTGTTTTTAAGCTTTGTCATTATTTATTGTAAAATTGAATTTTGTTAAAATGTCTACGTTGCGAAAGAGCTCCATTGACAATTGCAAGATAGATACTTTACAAATTAATATTTCAAATATTGTGCAATCACACACGGGACGGAGGTCGTACCATGTGCGATTTTGACGTCATGGGTTAAAGAGTTTTCGATTTTTACTTGATGCTACAAGGGTATTTTACGTGAGAAAAAAGTTTGTTGTAATAACAAATGTGGCGCCGACGTTTTCAGGTTTGAAGATGTTACAATTATTTTAGGTAAATTTATTTTTCTATCTTTCGTTCTATTACTTTATTTGTTCTCTGATCTAAATCTAAATGGACAAAGCTCTAATATTCTGTAGTATACAATTTTTCCGTAAAAAGTCGCAAAGTCATAACTGCGGTTGTGCTTAGATTTTAAGTCATCACCATTCTGTTTACGATGTTATAAGTCTGCAAATCATTACAATATATCAATTATAAATATAGAGGGAAATCACTCCTTAAAAAAAGAATAAACAAATAAAAAGATTACTAAACGTTTTTTATTAAAAAAATTACTTAATAGAATACGTTTTTCAAGAGTTTGAGACGACTGTGTAATGGCTAGCGTCAGGTAAATCCAAGTTTAACGCCGCCTGCCAAGCAAGAAAAGCTATAACAATATGCGCATAAACAGCTATAGTTAGGGTACACACACCCTTCTAAGTGGTGACCAAGCTTGGCAACAGGGACTAGTTAGCAAGGCGTTTCATTAAGCAGATAAGGCAATCAAGCGACCCGCCGTGTCTCTTCCGCTAAATCGACCCGCGGATTGGTCCATTCGCTAAACACAGAGATACATACTAGTACGGCCGCAAGTACTTCGCGTATTAAATGCGTAAGTCGTATGTGCCAAGTACTCTTAAAAGTTCCGTTGCGCAAGTAAAATCTGCAGTTTATAGTATGCACGTAATTCTGCGCTTCGCGAAATGACCGATTCTCGGATTTTGATGTTTCGCCGTTTTATTCCCATGGAGTTCGAGAATTCGTTTAAACGAGTGTTAATTAAGTAGTGGCTCGGTGAATTATAATCGGATGATTCCGTCAAATCCTCCTGGGTGGGTTAGTAATTTTAAATCTTTGCACGGGAGGGGTTCATTAAAAATAGTATTTCTCCTGTAATTAATTCGCACACTTACTGGTTTGTAGCAGCGTTCGTCGTTGCGCTTCGGATCTTTCAATTATCTTTTAAAATAGTTTCAAGACATAGGACGAGGATAATTAACACAGTCCAAATAATAAGTTAAGAATATTAGCATCTCAGTAAAAACCATGGTTTTTTATATTTTGAAATACTGAATTTATATTAACAACTAAATTAAAATTTAGAATTAAAAAAAAAGAGTAAATAAATTTAGAAGAAATGTTAGTATTGGGTAACTCTTTGTTTTTATTTTATAATACAAATATTAATAAAAGATGTAATTTTACTTTTAATGTGAACTAACGATGAAATTAATATAAAAAAAAATTATATGTATGTAATCTACGTAATTCAATCACCTTTTTAATAACATTAGTATACCCAACAAATTGTTGTAAATGCTGCAAAAAAAATAAATATGTTTTATGAATTTGTAAAACCTTCTTCTTACTACTTTTTTTAGTAACGAGACGAAACTTGTAACCTTTTTAGCACGCTCCGAAATGGACGAGACAAAATTATTTTAATAGAATATTTGATAACATTTATTATGTAGTTCGATTTAATGAAAACGAATAAATTTGACGCACAGTTATTTTTTTGTCGTCGTCTTAAATAAATGCTCTAAATAGATGATTTCTTTTAGTGTTCTTACTTTATCTAAGTACAAATCTGACAAAAAAGTTTTTGCATAGAAATATAAAGTTGTCTAAATTACGTGTGGTTTCACATTTTATTAAACATTTAGTTAATCCTATTTATTTTTTTAGTGCAATATCGCTTCCTAATATTCTATATATTCATATCCTGAAATATAATTGCCACCGCGTGAAAGGCTGTTTATTACAGATAAGACGGCGATATTTAAAATTATCTGATAGGAAAATAAAGAATTTAAATTATAATAACATATAAATATAAATTAATTCATTGGTGGAGTCGCTGAGCACTCGACATCTTGTGCTAAAAGCATCATACTAATATTTCTACATGTTAATACTTAACGGCATCTTCATGTATTAAAGCGATACGGATGTACCTTTTTAACTTTCTACATAAGAATTTCGAATGCTCGTTCTAAACTAGGTCGTGAAGCATTTTTAAATGAAAATATTGCACAGGTTGATATTTAAACTTATCGCGCATTAGATTGAAAAGTAATATCATATTCTTGCCAACCTGTTAAATCGTGTAAAAATGTACCTGCTTAAACATTTGCCTGTTTGTACAATATAATTGTTTGGACGATGTTCAACATAAAATTTATTTAAAATAATCTATAAATACTCTTTATATCGGAATTATGAACAAAAAGTATATTTTGATATTTATTTAATTAACAGTTAACCTTTAAAAAGTAACAATCTAGTATTACATTACTTCACCCTACTAGAAATATCGAGTGTATTTTATGCGACAGAAGAAAATTGTTACTTGAGTATGATGAAAAATACTTAGTAGTGAATGGTATAAATTCACCTACTAAGAAGTGGCCATTGTATTTCTTAAAAATCTAATAGGAATGAATTATTGAATTATATTCCAACATTTATTAAATTATTTATGTTTTATATTATATTTTATTATAACATTTGCTTGTAATAAAATATGTAAACTTGGTAGAAAATTATCGTGGCGTTAGACGGTCCATAACTTGTCTGCCTTTCATCTGATCAGTAGCTAAAATGATATCAAAGCTCAGACAACGAATCGTCACATTCTGTCAGGCAAATCTTAACTTCGACATAAGACAAAAATTAGACTGGATTTAGTGGCAAATGTCTGTCGCAGAATAACTGTAAGCCTGGATCTAATATGGTACTACAGTGGCTCTCGCTATATTAGCGTGGCTGTGAAGTGCCAAAGAAGACAATGTCATTTTTATAATAGAGCTTATCTTTTTTTTTTAATTTTTTTCTTATTTAGTTAATTTTGTTTTTGTATTAATAATTAATTATTTATTTATTTAATTAATAAATTATTTAGTTCAAACGAAGTTATACACATTAAACAATTTACAGTTTTCGACTGCCATGTTGGATTCATTTGTAATTTTTGATAAATAATTTCACAGTCCATTCAGAGGCTCTATTAATTAATGCGTACTAAATTTTACCGAGATCGGAAAATTTGTTAAGATTTAATGCTTTTTGCCAAGTAAATCAAGATGGAATTATAAAAATATACTTACTATTTTTTAATTTAATATATTTTCTAACAATATTTTTCACTAATGCCGGACACTTGTTATTGATAATTGCATAATTTTACAATTAAATTATGCGGGAAAACTACATATTAATTCGTTTGAATCAAGCGTCTTTTTTAGAGTGTCCCCACTTGTCACTATCAACTTTAAATTTGATTGTTATTTTATATATTTTTATTTTATATTTTGTATATTTTATAATAATATTGATAGTTATTTTAAAATATCGAAAGCAATGTTACAAATTCGCAATAGGACGCGTAACTCAGTTGAAAGAACGTTCGACCAACTTCTTTATCAAAAATACTCAAAATTTTGCAAAATTTCCATCTTTTGGATCTTTACGAAACACAATTTTTTCTAGCTTATTTGCGAGTATCTCTAATTGTCCGGACAATTTTCGACGTTGGTGAAAAATATTGTTGGAAAAAAACAAAACAATAAAAAGAAGAATTATTTCCTGTACAAAAATCCCATGTTAAAGTTCAAGTCATTTTATGGAAAAGAAGATATTAATCCAGAGCACAGTTTTCACTTACTTATTTGTGTTTCCAGATATATTTCCAAACTATATTTCAAATTTAGCAAAATTGACCCACCTTAATATATGCTATTGATAACTACAATGAAACCGAGACGAGACTTCGTCGAGATCGAGAATTGTTTCGTCTCATGCACATTTCTAGTTAGTGTGTTTTTTCTAGAGTAAAATTGCGCTAATGGTTTTAAAAAAGTGAATTCTGCCAATTGATAATTTTTTTTAATTAAATATTGTTTCTCTCTAAGTAATATTGTTATCAACAATTCTGATTTAAAAGGAAAGGTCACATTGTAAATATTGTTTTCTAACATGAATAATATAATAAATAAAGTTGGATTTTAGGATATCAATCATATTTAACTACATTTTCGTTTTAGTTTGGTTAGAGGATGTCACTACGCAAGTTAATCCTTTGAAGCAGGGATCCCTACAGAGACTACCTTGTTCACATGCTGCTTTGATTAATAATAATTTAAATCTGTTTTAGTAGTTGTTATGAGTTTAACCATCAATATCATCTTATAATATTTTCATTTGTTACAAGATTATTATCAGTAAACAAATACACAATAAAATGAACGGTGAAAATCGCAGTTATGTTGGTATTTAATCACGAAACCAAGGTCATATTGTTTTTAACCTTTTAGCTGCAGATGTGGTTGATATATCGACCACTGAAGAGACACAATATATTCAATGTTTTTTTTGCAGCTTTTAATGTCTCGAAACGTATTTCACATTTATCGATTTACGTACAAGAACCTTGTCAAAACTTGACTTATGCCTGAAATGAAATTTGACCTTAATCCAAGATTTTCAAGGTCAATAATGCATACGAGACTTTTTTACTATATTACAGCACGTGAAATAACATACAAATTCCCTCTCAAACCTTTGTGACTTTACGTTGCCTGCGGGGCAGGTCGATATATCGACTTTACGTTAGATATCTGATGATTTTATGTATAAATTTTGCATTTGATAAGAAGTGAATTTTTGTATTGAAATTTACTCGCAGCTAACGGTGGACCAAAAAGTTCACATATTTTACTTGCTGAATATTCCTAACATTTTTACACGACGAATTATATACCCTGGTAAAAAGTTTCCCGATCATTTCTTGAGGTTTGGCTATCTCGACAACACTCGAGAGCATGTTGTGAAAAGATGATCGCCATACTTTTTAAACGAAAGACTAAATAAAATAATATTGCATTCAACATTTTTTCAACTTATAACAAGTCGAGTGTATTATAAAAATAATGTAACAAATGGAAGTAGTTGTTATGTTCATTAACAATAATTTGCAAGTGATATAAAAACGTTAATAAAGAAGACAATACTTTTGAATAGCATAAGTACATGTTTAATATACTAATAAGTGTCATAGTGTGTTAAACCTAAAAACTCTTACTTTCGTCGTTCAGATGTACAAGTACAGGGCTAAAGAGCTCATCTGGCGCGCGCACTAAAAAAACTGCTTGGAAATACTAATTTTTTTCCAGTTAAATTTCAGACAATTATCAAAGAAATGTATTCTATTAAAACTAATTATACAGCTCTAGAACTTGTTCAAATTTTAATTTATTTATAAAAATAATTTTTTTCTATCGACAAACGAAAGATTTACAAACAAAAAGAATAAAGTATTGTAGTATAACGTATCGCTGACTGACAAAAAGAATTAACTAACTTTGGTCAATTGACTCCGGGGAAATATATTTTGAAGAAAAGCTCCGGAAAATTTAATTCGTTTAAAACAACGAGTAGTTGAAATATTACTTATTTCTAGAAATTTGTTTTTATACATTAGTTTTCAAAAATTACTGTACTTGGTAAATTCTAAAAACCTTCTAGCTAAGTCAAACCGATCTTAGAGACAATTTTACGTCACATCAGTTCCAGGCTACTTCTAGTCTGCATCAGGCTGTTGCTATCCAGCACCAGTTCAGCTCTTGTTTAAAAAGTTTGGAATTGACATTATTCTAGAAGAATGTGATGTTTCCTTGTCCGGGACAAGTTAGAATGTAATTTTGGCTCCTGTGTAGATAGCGTGCGCCATATTCATTATTTTTAAAATGATGGCACGCTATTTTGGAACAAGAGTGTCTACAAATATACACGAGGAAATATTTTCCGACTAAAATAAGTGATTAATAAAATTATTGGGTAGAAATTTCGCGTCAGCCATTTTAAATATACACAAATTTGGTTAGTCTTCCTACATATGGAATATTATCAAACTAAGTTAGGCAACTTTCAGCTGTTCTAGTTAAACATACCTAGGCTTCAATGGGCTGACTAAAGTCGCTGATTAAACAGCCGCATTTAACTGCTATCCATCCATTATCTGGAAATATGGTAATAGTAAATAAGTAAGGGATTAGCACGAATCTTAGTAGCTCCTAATTACTACCTGGAAGTGATTGAAAACTTACAATGTAATGAAATCGATTTAAAAGCTCAGATAGTTGCTAAGAATCATCCTGCGAGAAAACCGACGAAAATAACCAAAAATCCATAATAATTACACTTTTAAAACGAAAGGAAGCAATTCATAATGAAGAAGGTTTTACGACACTCTTAAAAAGAAAAGGAATATACAAGGATGTAAAGAAATGTTGATGCAATCACGTGAGAATCAAGATGTAAAATTCCATGGACATTACACACTAGCATGCAAACTTCAAAATTATTCCGAAAATACATGGTTACAAAATGAGTGCTTTCAGATTAAACAAACTTGATAAAGCATTAACAATTAAAAAAAATTATAGACCCCAAATGTCGAGGAAAACCATATACATTTCGGTTGATAGAACGTCGGGATGTCTTAATACAAACGATCTTTTTTATATAAGCACGCCCAGCGAATCGATCTTAACGAGTTTTTTATGCAGGTTTCTCGTTAAAAAGACGTAAGCCAAATAATTAGCCCGTCTAAATAATTCGTCGTCATCGCCCGAATGTCTATCATCGTCAGGGAAAAGACTCATCATCGTTACCATCATCGGCAATTCATTGGGCGCATAATAATAACGACTCAATTTCGGTGCAGCCGGCAGGTACCGAAATGACGTCCCCTCGAAAGAGTCGCGATAACCGCGTCACTTTTTTTTAACAGACGATACAATTCCGCAACCTGCTATTTCCCCGAGTTTATCTCGCCTCGTTTTATGGGCGACTCAATCATCTCCCGCGAGGCCCCTATCGATGAATATGTACCAATACCTGGACGGGCCTCCTGTGCACGTACGGGGATTTGCATATGTACGTACCCGCACATAATGGAAGAGCTCGGGTGCATATCGGCGACATGCGAAGGCTCTCGAAAACCGTGTAAGCCGTCCTTTTGCGCCGGCGATAAAACGAAGGCAAGGCCGAGGAGCGCACGCAATCATTAGACTCGTCATTCCCCCAACATGCCAACTCCAGGGAGCCAATGGCCGCGTTTGCATAGGAGCCTGCAGAGACGTCGAATGCGTATCTCGTAGGCAAACTGCTTTTGTGTACGGTTGCGATTCACTAGCCGGGTATATCGGGAGATATACCCGACAACCCACGTGAAAACGAGTCGTCCTGCCAAACCACTCCGACAGCCGGATATTATGAAGCACGGCCGTATAGACGGAAAGAGAAGGAAGAAGACGCAGCATCATTTTTTCGATCCTTTTTTCATTTCCAGTTAAACGACCGCATTGGCTGGAAAATCCCGCCGCGAAAAAAGGACGCTGATTATGACGCAAAAATCCGACGGACATGCCATGCGCCGACGCCTAGGAAACGTCTCGCGGACAAAAGGAACGCGTCAAGCCCGTCTCCTCGCTAATGAGCGTATAAAATCTTTAAGAAGATTATTAACGGAAAAGAAAAATCTTCAGATATAAATATCGTTTCATATTGCTTTTGCTACTCGAAGGAGCAGCGACTTCAGTTAGCTTCTTTACGGCGCAAAACAAAAATGACTTCGTTATATTACCGCCGCGCTAAAAACTATACGTATTTTATATATTGTAATTATGTTTGAGATGCGAATATTATTAAATGCGCAACGCGTTACAAAGTTGCAAGCGGTAAGCGTTAATAAACCAGTCTACGAGGTCTTTAATTGCAAATGTGAATTGTACTATTATGCGCTTGCAAACATGTAAAAGCCATCAGCCGTCATTTTATATATTGATTTTATCTAATATTTGTGCACTATGAATTGTGTACTTTATTGATACCATCAAGTACGGCTGACTATTTAGAAAATCACGCTCCTATATAGTGTTTCGTAAGGGCTGCTTCTTCATTTGATCTGGTTCAATATCAGGTAAAAATCTAGAAATATGCTAGTCAACAAATAGATAGGAATCTGATAAAAGTTTATTCATCCCTGCAAAGGAACGTATTCCTAAAGTCTAACTGGTTTGCAAGAAAGACTTACTAAATTAATGTCGAATGATTTTTCTATAATATACTTGACGTTTGATGAAAGGATATGACCTAATGTCAACTTCATGACAAGACATGTTTATTTTTTACAATTTTCTATTTTTTACTGTACTTTCGTAATGCATCTAGTATATTATCGAGTGATTCATCCAGAATTCAACCTGCAGTTGACACATGCATTAGAACAAGCAATAGTTCACAGAGAGAAAATAAGTCTTAAAATTGTTAAATCTTAAATTCATCATTAGGTGAGGCTTAATTCCAGTCCAAAATTGGTTAATTTTCTTAAGTTTAGTCAATATTTAGGCTTAAAGTCTTACTTTCTGCCAACAAAATTGACTTTCAGCCGATATTTTGGTTTGAAATAAGATTGGTCTTATTTAGATGTTATAACCTCGATAAATCTTATTTTAAGCCAAAATATCGTGTAAAAGTCAATTTTGCTGACTGAAAGTAAAACTTTAGGCCAAAACACTGACTGAATTTAAGAAAATTAACGCAATTTTGGGCTTAAATTAAGCCTCTCTTGATGATGAATTTAAGATGTAACAATTTTAAGACTTATTTTTTTCTGTATCCGAAACAATCTTTTCATTACATGGCCATTTCTTGACAAAAGGAAGAACACATACCTTCCAATACAAAAATTAAACTGACCTATCTCAACCCAACCTCACACAGTAACACGTCTTAAAATTGTTACATATTCAATTCAGCACCGTAAAAGGCTTAATTTCAGCCTAAAATTGTGCGACTTTTCTTAAATTAAGTTAATATTTTCGCTCAAAACCTTGTTTTTAGTTTTGGAAACTTACTTTTAGTCAATATTCAGGTTCGAAATAAGAATTCTCTAACTTAGGTGTGACAAGCTCGAAAAATTTTTCTTTACGTATAAATCTCGACTAAAATTAAACTTTGTTGTCTGAAAGTAAGACTTTAAGCGCAAATATTGACTTAATTTAAAAAAATTAACTCAATTTTAGACTAAAATTATTACAATGCTTAATTTGAGATGTGACAATTTTAAGACTTTTGTCTATGTAGCCACACCCGTATAGAATTGAACTCTGAACGAATTGGAACCAAAATGTCCAAGGATGTTTTGAACAACCAATACTCGCCCATACACGTCTTATCTTGTTTATTTTAAATCCAGAATTCGTATACTTTACGTCCGAATTTGGTCCATTGTCCATTCAATTCTTAATGTTCAATGATATATTCAGGACCTTTAAATTTAGTCATGTCCAAGAATGGGCATCTATTAGACGTAAATAACAATCAGGAGGACCTATGGATGTATGCGGCGAACCGAATGGATGTATTTTGGACGTATTTAGAGGTAATTGGGCCGGATCACTTCAACAAAATTCGATCATAGCATTCCCGAGTAAAAATTTAATATAAACGATAGATCTATGATGGATTCACGGAGAATCTACTCCGTGAAAAATCCGTTCTTTGAAACAAATATGGATTTAGTTTTATAAAAAATTTAATATGCATGATAGATCAATGATGTATTCACGGTAAATCTACTTTATAATATGTTAGTGTTTGGTTTTATCATGAAATGGTATTTTTTGCATTTTATATCTTCATTTTTACATTTTATACTCTCTAAATCTGAAGCAGCGCGTATATTCGCTGATTCATATTTAGAGAGTAGTAGTACAGAGAATATATACAAGTAATATTTGGACAAAACAAAACCATTTACACAACAGTTTTTCCTCGTATTATATTTCAATACAAAAACGGAGATCTACATACAAACAAAGAAAACAATGGAAAAACTTAAAGATATGGTACTGCTGCTCTGCTCGTACATTTCTGCGACAGTAGAACTTGGCGACTTGTACTCCACCTAAAAAATATATCATCAAATACAAAAACAAAGACTAAAACTTGTATTTGCTTATGAAATATCCAAGGAGCAACGACATGTCACTCTAAAAACTGCAGCTGTCATCACTCATACAAGAAAATCGAATCTCCTGCAGGAACCAACTGAATAATTTCTTTTAGAATAATTTTCAAAACTTCTTGCTATAAACAAAAACGGGAACACGTGAAAGCAGATTACAATTTATCAGTTTAATTTTATTTTAATTAATAACACTGCATACATAATGTATTTTGTATTTAGGTTCGGCACAAACTGCAAAAAAAAAACAAAGCTCTTCTTTTATTATACAATGACAGTCCTTGGTAATGTGGTTGCTATGGAGGTTGTTGATTTTTAACATGTGTTGAACTTTTGACAGTTTGTATCGAGCATTGGTACAGAATACTTCGCGTTGGACATTATAATAAAAATAAGCATACATGTTGTAATTTGTTTTCTCGTGTTTCTGTTTCTGAAGTAAGATTTTTTTAATATTTTCCAAGCAGAAATTATTCAGTTGGTTCATATGATATTTCGTTGCTAGGATATTTCTTACGGAAAATATTTTTCGTATTTTATCAGCATTTATGTATGTATTCTTTAGGATCAAGTCATAATTTTGATGTAGTTTTGGAGCAGTCCAGGAACACCATATCCTTGAGTTTCCTCGTGTTTTTGAGTAGTTTCCTTGCTTCGTCTTTTCCTTTGTATGTGCAATGTATATCTCTGTTTATCAATTTAGGTTTTGGCATATTAAATTAATTTTTTGTTCGAAAATAAAAGTCTCTACTATTATATTCTATATCAAATATAAAATACGTAATTTTAAAGTAAAACTAAGCACTAATTTGTACAGTAGATTCACCATGAATTCACCATGAATCAATCGTGCATGTTAAATCTTGATAAAGATTAAATTCATATTTGTTTCACAGGACGGACATTTCACGGAGTAAATTCTGCGTAGATGCATCATGAATCTATCGTCTATATTAAATTTTTACTCGGGTTTCTAGAAAACAAGGCGAAGCCCAATTAGGTAAGTCCATGACAGAAATCAGAGATTATTTCAGTTATATTCAGTTATAAATGTTCAAAAATATTCGTGTCAAAGCACAGCAAAAGTCTAATTTTTATGAAACTAATTAATGCATTATAAATAACATTAATTATTGTTAAATATTAATTAAATTATAAATTTAATTCAGAAAAACAGTGCGGAACCATTACTGATTCAACCCTTCGCTACTAATTCAAATATATCAATGACGATCTACTGTCCCGTATACTGAATGAGCACTGAGAAGGTCATTCGGTCAGTACTTGTTCAATTTAACTATGAGTACTGGTAATTTCGTATTTTGGAACAATCGTAGCAGTAATACTCATTTAATACCATGATATATTACTGGCAACGAGTACTGTAATGACTAATTTCGGGAAGCGGTGATCATGTAAAACTAAAACAATACTGGTAATCAGAATTCTGCCAATAAAGTAGTACTCTGATAATCATACTTTATTTCTTACGCTTCTTATTCAGTACTCATTTAATATCGAATACAGTACTGGCTACCTGCACCGGAGTGTCCGGAGCAGTACTTTGACGGTCTTATGCGAAGTACTAAATCGTTGTCGCAAAAAGTACTAGACCAGTATTACTTCCGTTTAATATTGGTACTGATTCATTTCCGTTAATCCGTACTGGATGCCAGTACTGGGTTAGTATCTTGTCGATTTTCTTGATGTTACAAGCAATTATTGTTATCTCGTAAACGTTTTCAGCGCTAAATAATATATCATAAAAGGATTAACCTACAAAAGGAAGTAACTCGTATGTAAAGAAGTAATAGAGCTGGCCGCAAATAAGATACTGATCGAACATTGTACGTAATATACCCTCCTAATTAAACTTCGATTGTACGTAATTTATTCGAGGAACATGCATGACACATGCGCCATTGAAGATCGTGCTGATATAATGCATATTAATAATTCTACAATTAAAAAGCAAATAATTTATACCTCATACAGAATCGTCACGAAATACATTCTCCTTCAAAAATTCCCCGTCGAATAAATCAAATCACTGTGAAACGCGCGAACGTCGCAAAACGAAATCTCGATCTTGAAAATCAGCTTCGATAAATCAAGAGAACTGCAAAATTTTTAAGCCTTCAACGCAGCCTCGAATAAAAGAGTATCGATATAAAATCGATGTGGAGAACTGTACAGATGTAACATGCCTAATATCCGACGTCCCTTTAGCCGTGGAGCGTAAGTGCGTGCCAGTAAATAAATCTCTCGATTGACTGCCACCTGCTGCCCAGCCCCTCACGCGCACACTTAACCGCAGCATTATAAATTACGATAGTCATGCGACGTTGATAATATATACACAAGTATGATAATAAGAGTGTACAGACGTTTACTCGTGCACGAGGGACGTCGAAGGTGTGATCCACTACTTAGAATTGCAGAAAAGTCACGCGGCATTGGGGACTTGTCACACGCATTATGAACCAAAGTGCTCCAGAGCAGTGTTTCACGCTATTTCGACCAAGGAAAAATGTCTTTCAAGGTCTTTAAGGGCCATACGGTAAGAGCCAACGATCAATTAAAGGTTTATCATTCAATTACGTCCGATCGCTTGTGTTATCGATAAATAAGCACCGTAATTGGTTCATTTGCATGCATTAAACTATCCGTAAAAGATGCGGCGTGTCTCGTCAATGACTTCCAGTGACGCGATAGTTAATCTGTTCCTTGCACTTATCTGTTGTCGTACGGCTTTATTTTCGATGAATAATGCAACGGGACTGATGGGAATGAACGCAAAATAAATTATCCTACCGAATTATGTATGCCAGTAAGGTATAAAATTTGTTGTACTTCTGCAAAACTGCATCAAAACACTGGCGGTATTTGTTAGGTCTGTATGACGTCGCATTGAATGTGCCAATTGTAACGAACGTTCATGTCCGCACATTAAACATTTAATGCTACAAATGCAGTTTTCGAGTTCTCTCAGTTCAATGCAATACTTGTGGAACTTCTTGAAAATATTCCTGAAAGTCCAGACTATTTTTAGGTATAATACACTTTTAACCGGCTAAGGTTAAAACACTTTACCAAAAATCTGATACGCTTTTTGATTTTTCGGTTTCTTGGTTGGTCAGTTTCTTGATTGGTTGATTTTTCGACCCAAACCCGTTAAAATATAAAAAAAAACTACAAGAATTCTATAGATTGATGTTACCCAAACCTGATATTTCGATACATTTATTTTTTCAAACGCCCTTTTTGCCTTGAGAAACCTTCCTTTTTACATAAGAATTGTGCAATTGGAACTCGAACTAAAATGTTACCGGCTGATGAAATTAATTTCAGAACATCGAATCCAATATGACGTCCGAAATAGCATATTCACCGTGTAAACGTTCCTAATTTTCTGTCTCGAATACCGTCGATGTTTCTTAAAAACGTCATAGAATAAAAAATGTAGAAATGCTCAGAAAATACTCAAAGTTATTTGCGCTATTTATGAATTTTAAAAAAATGTCGTGGCCAAAAATTCAAATACATATATGTGTTTTTATATCAATATCAAATTTTAATATATTAAAAATTGAGAAAAAACATTTATTTTATAGACGATTCTAAGTTATTTTTCAAAAAAGATACTTTCTAATGGTTGTCATTTACGATCAGAAAAATCTGAATGTATAATATTGAACATAAGCGTGTATAAACTAAATATGAAAGTAAATACATTATACAAAAAAAATACATATTATATCAATTTTATAATTTTATCTATGGACCGATATTACAATAATATTTTGTACGTGAAAAATAATTTCCATTTATCTAAGAGAACTAAATGTAAATTCATTCCAAAGTTTATCTTTATTTCTACGTTTTTGAATCTTTTGGATTTTGGATTCTTTTTAAACTGTTCAGTGGTATGCTTGTTCCAAGTTACATGCCAAAAGTGGTAGACGACAGCTTTAACTAAAATTCACCAAAATCTGTTCCTGGACAATTTATCGAGTGCAATTCATTCTTAATTTTTACATTTCCACCAAAGGGGAAAAAATATGGTCCGAAGGTGATCGACGTACGTAAGAAACGGGCTAGTAGTAAAATATTAATACAGTTTGGAGCAAAAACACATCTAATTTTTTATATTGCACATTAATTACAAAGAAAATTGTTTAAACAATGTTAATATTTTACTACTATTCCGTTTCTTATATTTGAACTTAGCTCAGGCTTTGCAGTTTTATATACCGGCATTTGCTTAAATGAAAAAATTTCACATCTACATAACTTTATTTCAAAAAAATCGTAAAGAGATTTTCAAAAATTGGTTTTAAAGCTTACATATACTACTATACGATACAATTGGATAAAATGAACAAAAAATGTTGGTGACCCACAAAAAATTCTGAAAATTACCATTTTTGGGCCATTTACGTCAATATTACAAGAAATACTGGCGTGATGGGCCATTTTGAAGGTCGGATTCGTTTTGTAGGTCAAAATATTTTCAAAATCACCTTTGTTTTCTTTGTTACAGAACTAAGACAAAATTTGAAGGCCTATATAATTTGTAATTAAAGTTATACGTACTTCGCGTTAGAAATTATTTTTCTCGTGTTCAAAAATTTGTAGCACATTTGAATTTTCGATTCAAGTGCCAATCTGATATTTGATTTTGCACATTTTTAAGGTGTAACGTATTTCTAAATTTTTGAGTGATTGAAAACTGTTGGGGATGCTGTTTCCATATCCTTGCCAAAAACGTGATGATAGCAGTAGACTTTCACCTCTCGCAAAAGACGCGAATTACCCAACACGCATCTTGATTCCGTTTTGCTTCAAGATAAAACATTTTTTTCGATACTGAAGAGAATATATGATAAAACTTTAAATTGGTGCGAGTATTTTATCATTTCTAAATAAATTGATTGATTGTCATTTGTTTTCGTGCTTCTACTTAGCTTTTCTAGTTAATGACATACCATAGTTGATGTAGAACTTGGCGAAAAATCACAAGAAAGCTTAAAATTAATTGTGATGTTACAACATCTGCTATTCAATAACAAATTAATTAGTGTATAATAACTTAAGCAGATATCAAGGAAGGGTATGTAATGTAGATATTTACTAAACCATTATCAATTTTCTTTATATTCGAAGAAATAAATGTAATTTCCAATGCAGTCTATATTTTTTAAATCTTGTGGTTTACATATTCGTATTCTGGTAATTCTGGTGGAAGAAACTGAGAATGAAGAGCGAGCACCGTAGAAAGACAATTGAAATTATTGTGTCTATGTTCGTTAACATTGGGACCACAGAGTTTGTATGCTTTAGGAGTATTTTATTCTGTCAGATACTATTGTATTCAAAATCCGATTTAGAACAAAGCGTGCCACCAAGGCACTGGGTAGGGTGAAACAATCCTAAAAATACGGGCCGAGGGGATCCCGTCCATTCGTTTGCAATTGACGAGGAAGCGCATGACCGCACCAAGAGATTAATTATACTCGGTTAAAAACTTTATTAAATATAAGTATAAATTTACAATATTTCTATGCACGTACTGCCCAAGAATGAAAGAATTTTTAATTCTTCTGCAAATTTTGAAATTTTAAAATATGGAAGTTTTATTCTATTTGTATATCCGTAAGGGGAAACTAAACACGGACTCACAACTTTATTAAAATTCGCTCTTACCGACGATATATTTTGAATAACCCTATAACGTCCAATGTGCACAATTTGCACACGTATGTCAGCCTTGTTTTTCAATTCAATCAAAATTTAAAAAAATAGTCACTCTCCCAAATGGGGCAGTTGAAATACTAACAAAAATAGTTTAAAAAGTACTTTTTCGTCTTAATATTTCATAAGAATATGATTATTTAGCTGCGATTTTTCAAACGCAATTATATGATATCTGTTACTGATCGTCGTTTTACTTTAAAAATATGCCTTTTTTCACAAAAATATGATTGTTATATAAATTCCCTACATTTGTAGATTTTATATTCAATTCTCCTTATTTTGAATTTTGAATAATTGTTTCCCTATTAAAATTCCGTGATACTCGAAGTACATAAAACGATAATTGGTTTACATTTTCACTCTGAATTATATAACTAAAACGAAACTTAAATGAACAAGTTGCCATCTTACAAATCGTCAATACTCTCTCAAATTGAAACTGTGAAACTCATCGCTTGAAACAGTGAAAATGGAGCCACTATTTTGAAACAGTGTTTCCAATTGACATTGGAAAGAGCAGAATATTTCCTACTGAGTTTAATTTAAAATTGTCCTACTCTGAGAACAAAATTTTCTAAAATCGAGAAAATTGATTTAATTTATATCCATTTACTCAAATCTAATTAAATCTCAAATTAAATAATGATTCATTTTGATCAAGAAATCGCTTCCCTGACCCAATAAGTAAATTACTCAGAAATGTAACATTTCCTCAGTTGATGTAAATATTCTTTTATGGTTTAATTTGAATTTATGTGTTTAATTTTGCGGAATTACGCAAATTATGAATTTATGAAATGATATTATGAAAAACCCTAAATTTATTAATAATATTTTTCCCACAAATGCAATTCTGCCGAGAAATTTTGTCGTAACATTACTTTTCGGTAACTGTAGTTTTAAAAAATTCATGATCTAAAAAATGAAGAACACAATTTTTGTATGCCTTCTTATGCGTAGAAAAGGAACTCTGGTAAATGTACCTTTGATTTTAATTCTGTTTATGGAATTCTAAAAGTTTTGTGTAAAAATTCATGTAATATTATTTAATCGTATATTCGATCAAAGCAAACAATACTTATCGATATCGAGCATAATCGGTAAGTAGACATGCTGAAACTGCAAGATCGTGTAAATGTTTCACACGTTCATCTGATTGAAAGTTATACCTTTACGATATACAAGCTTTTTCAGAGTATCACATTATTCTCGCACGCCACCCTGTTATTATACTTGTTATATCACCTATTGTCACGCCGTTTCGCATTACTCCACCATACTTTATTACCATCCCGATCTTCGTGCTACCAATTTATTTCACAGGAGTCCCACCTTGCGCGAGAGAATATGTATCGAATAATAAGCCTAATTAAAATCATTATTTCTCACCAGATATTTTTTGAAAGCAATTTTCATTACAGTATTTATTTTATTAACGAAATTTTATTTATTATAAGTAAGACGTGTACACGCATGGGCAAACCAGATAATTACCGTCAGGAAACTCGCATACACGCACGCGTCTTAAGGTTGGACGTGAATCCGACAGAAGAGAACCGATCTGCCTGCAAATTCTTATTTGCTTCCATCCAGCCAATCACCTGCTTTTCCCAGGACATGCGCGTTTAGCCTTACATTATATTATACCTCGCCATTCGAGTGTATAATCGGAAACATTGCTATATTCTATTCTCGAGCTCTGAATTCGCTCGCGATTCGCGAAAGCAGGTGCCACTTACAGGTGTATATTGTCACTCAGAGGACGAAAACGATCGAATTTTAAAAGACTCTGTTCTGGGGCTTTTATGCTGGAGGAAACGCGATTCTTATCTGAAGGAGCGTATCCGCAAATTTAAGAATGTGCAAGTCGATACAAATTTCTGCAAATTACTGGTTTATTAACGGTATATAAATATTATCGATGGATGTTGCATCACGATCTTTATGAAAAAACGTATACTGGAATTACCATTAATGTATATTCGATTATCGATTAATAAACGTTTATCTGAAGATTCTTGTAGAGTTTGAAGATACATTGAATTTATTTCTTATTTTTCAATTCAAGAATAAAATCATATTCTATATATTATTTTTCGATATTTTCTATGAATAGTTTCCAGACACCATAAAAAAGCAAATCTGACGCTTTTCTAATAAATCAAATCGGTGGAAGGAAAACGATAAAACTTGGTGTCTGAAGTGCCACCATAAGAATGGACACAAAAGGCATTCATGAATACAAGTGCCATTAACGCGGACGATCCATTTCCGTATTCTCCAATAATGAAAACAAATAATGCAACACTTCCCGAGAGCTGTCCATTGTGCAGCATCCGATGTTTCCCTAGAAAAATCGGAATTCCCAGCTGTCGAGACGGCATCGACGTCTAAGGAATTACAACATTTCGACCCTCAAGCCTCCGCATTCGTATAATAAGGCCATAAATCGAGTGGGTAGAATTTCACAATGTCGCTCGACGATTCTATTACTCGCGCTCGTCGTCACTTGACAGCT
This sequence comes from Trichopria drosophilae, assembly GCA_030407085.1. Classification (NCBI taxonomy): domain Eukaryota; kingdom Metazoa; phylum Arthropoda; class Insecta; order Hymenoptera; family Diapriidae; genus Trichopria; species Trichopria drosophilae. The sequence continues at coordinate 10,766,329 of CM059583.1, read as the reverse complement.
TGACACGGATCCTCGCGCCGCTCCAGATTTGCATTCTGTTCCATTTACCTCCACCAGGGGTAAAGGGGGCATTCCGACCTATCCAATGTTGCTACTGTTACGGATCGATCCGATGAAGATCGGTAAATCACACACCTCGCGAGCGATTAGAATACGATCGATGGAGCTATTTTAGATTACGGGACCGAAAATACAAGCCTTCATGAATTATCAATGAATTTCGAAAACTTTTTTTTTCATCGCGTATTCCTTTTCATGAGGCAATAACTTTTCTTTTATGTTAATCTACAGCTGATTTATGAGATAAGGACAAATGGATGCTGTGTTGACAAGCTATGAAAATGTAGATTACTCGAGCAAGTGCTGTGATATATGATTACTGCATTCAGATATAAGGAAACATGTTTCTTGTACAGATAATTTGTAAATACAACGTTTCTATTGGATTCGTACATTATTCAGGAGATATATAAGTTATTAAGCACTAAGGATGACTAATATTGTATGCATTGGCATAATTAGTTACGCAGTGTACTTTTGTAAACTGTGACACGATGTGCAGTTAGTAGACTTGAACTTTCTCGATTGGTTTTTTTTTTCAATAATTCGAATAAAATAGGATTTATAAGGAGCATTACACTAGTGACATTAGTTCCAAAATTGACTTTTTGATATTTCAGACATATTTTCGGCCCTATGCAGAACATTAATTAATGTAAAACTATGGAGAAGAAATGTTAAAAACCAATAAAATTAGTCGTGTTTTGCTACGAGTTCAATAAGCAGTTTTTTAGGAAAGACAAAAGAGCTTAGAAGATTTAATTTCAATGCTCCAAACAGCGATCCGTGCACATAACACACATATTTGAAGCAAATTTCGATTCGAAAGAATGTTTGAATTGATATGCTTTAGAGGTTTTAAAGTTGCAGAAAGGTAGTGAGAAATGAACTTACGTTAATTTGTCATCTATGATTTGAAAGGCATAGACTCGGTGTACCAGAAAATAAAATACTGCAGACATTTTTTGGCGACCTAGTAAAAGTTGCAGGTCAAGTCACAGTATGAAAAAAGGGATTAAATAATTTTTTTATATTTTTTTAATTTGAACGCTGAAAAAATTACCTTGCCGACTGTTCATGCCTTATATTGAAGGACATACGGGACTACAGTTGGAAGTATGGACGATTTTTCGTTTTCTTTCTATTGCTTTCAGCTGTTACAGTATTTTTTCGATATCTTGATTGCCGCGTCGAAACCATTTTGCTGGACACAAATGGCTGAAAATTAACAGAACTATATTTTAGATATCTACATAATCACTGAGCAATGAGCATACTAGAATTTAAAATGACAACATTTAGCATTTATTTATATATAAAATGCTAGCAAGGTATCTTTACTGTATCCATTTAAAAAGAGGTCATGATACACTCCCTACTATTTGAAATTAAAATGCTAAGTTTAACTCATTAAAAAATAAATCATCGGCTTTATCTAAAATTTGAAAATAACAAGGCTGTAACTGATGCTACGATAGTGATTTTCAAAATGTTGAATTAAAAGTGTTTACAGTGTTCGAATTTCCTTATCTTCTCCAGTGATACAGCGTCCTTAACCTTAGCATGAATTGCACAACAGCCATTTCTGCAAAATAATCGTATGCGGTCATCATTATTTAGGAATTGAACATTTTCCAATTCTCGAAGTTCCGGACGACAAGAATCCGCATTTAGAAACGTAATCATGAATTCATTTTTATTCATGCCATCGTTGAGGAAATGAAATGTATTGGTATATATGACGCTGAATTCGAATTCTTGTGGTCTAAATTCATTTTCGTTTTCTGGGACTATGTCATTACCGAATAAGATTCTACACCACTAGGAACACTTTTCGATTTCCAAACCTTGAATTTTGATGAACACCCGTGAATCCTAGTTCATCAATTTTAGCAAAATGGCCTTATTAGTTTGTAATTACAAAATTGTCACTATTATCCCGAAGTGAAACTAAGCAATGATCGCATATTTCTTTTTAAACAAGTTAATTTAATACCAATATTTCAAATGGCAGAGCGTGTAAGGAGAGACCCTGTGATTTTAATAAAAGTATAGTAAAGACACCGTACTAACGATGTTTCGTCGAAGAGTGTAATCGAAGTTTGGGGGTATTTTCTTAAGTTCTAACCAAAAATATTCTATGCGTTTTATTTTTATTTTACAACACAACTTATTACAATAAAAATGTAGCTGCCGGAACAACTTATTACTACGGTAGTTGTTATTCAAGTAAACAACCTAACGCGACAATAAATAAAACCGAATTAAAATACCATAAAACTCAATGTTCTTCATTCATTATGCCGTACATTATCTTTACCGAAATTCCTAAACTTCATCTTCATGTAAATCATTTGCTTTATGGTAAGAGATAACCATATTTGAATATTCAACATATAATTAGGTAACGCTTATTGTGCATTATTGATAAATGTCGAATGGACAATGGAATGAATTAAACAATAAACTGGCGTTTTTCAATAAAGTTCCAATTGGTTAATGAGCTCACTTTATCATGACGGTGGAACATCTTCGAAAAAATATGAATATGGTTTACAGTTGTTCCTTCCTCACATGTAATTTAAAATCTTTTGAAATTCTAATAATTAGATATAAAATCAAGGACTGAATACCGTTTTTGTTCATAAAGAACCATTTACTAGTTGAAACTGAACTAGAAGCATAATACCATTGGATAGACGAATTCCTTCTGCATATTTCCCCCCCAGAATATGGATCTTTATCTATCCGATATTTTCTTTACAAAAAAAATCGTAAATTTGATATTGGAAAATCGTGGGCAAAAAATGAACTGGGCAGTGGTCTAACCTGGACTTACCAATTTCGCCTGATTTTCTTGAAAATATTGAAGTCCTTACCTAATAAACAAATTCCCAATTTTATATAAGAGCAATGTGAGAAAAAAATCCATTCTCAGTCTATCAGGTTGAGGATTACATAATGTTAATTTCTTGAAAAATCTTAGGGCTTAGCAGCAAAATTTCTGATGCTCGAAACTCTGACATGTACGGAGGACATAAAGTTCGAGGGTTGGAACTGCAATTTATGAAGATGAAGCACTACTGATAATAGGTCTTCCAGGATACATTCAGTCCAATGATTTGGAAAACTATTGTTTACCAAATCACTATTTTTTCTTATACAAATATAGACAATGTGAAAATAAGCAATCGGATCGGATAAGAATTTTTACATGACACAGATACAGAACATTCAGTTAAACTATTTTCAACAATGAGCAATCATTTAATTGTTTTGTCGATATTTGAATTCGTAATACCTTAAAGATGACAAAACACTTATTAAGGAAAATATAGCTTATGGCAGAATGATTTTGGAAGAGTAACTTTCTGAAATGAAATATTAATTTTTAATATATTTTATACTATAACGTCTATGTTACAATCTTATGTTTTAAAGAAACAGTCGAAATTGAGTCTTTGGAAATGGTTTAACCCTCCTCAGCACGAGTTTTTCTTTTCCCATGTGGAAACAATGTAGTTTGGACGAGTATAGTCGTACTTGTCCACAGGAGAGTTAAAATTCAAAGTACATTTTCACTAAAAATGTACGTTAGATTAGATAATACCTTGATATAAGAAATCCGTATCTCTGAACTGCGAAAGTCAAGTTGATCATGCACCATTAGTATAAATGGATTAGCAATCAGAAAAAATGTGTTTATGTCCGATTATTATTATGTGAAATTGATTTTGTTAATTGATTGAGAACACTGCAATATTACTCTAAACCTACTGCGATATATGCTAGCTGCCCCATAACTACTTTCAATTTTACCTATTAGATAAACTTTGCCCCGATAGCTAGGTTACCTGTTACAGATACTTAGTACCAAAATTTCACGTTGCTCTAATAAAATTATTTTTTTTTAAAAATTAAAATCAGTTTTACTATTAAATTACTATAACGGTGGAGTTCAAAATGAATCAAATGAGTTTGACCACATCCGCCAGCTTCAGCTGCTCGCGTAACTTCCGACAAAAGATCTCGTTTTATTCCTTTTGAACATTTTTTTTCATCATTGTTTATATACTGTCTTTGCCAAGAAAGGCCTGGATATTCTGGATCTTATTCCGAAGACTCGATAATACCTAAGACGGTGTACGATTCACGGCCACGCACAAAGTGGATATTCGCATAAAGGTATACACGGTGACTTCTTCCCTCCTCTCCCCATGCTCCGAATCCTCTTACTCTTTTTCCGTCCTACCCTACCAATGCTTTGAGTCGTTTGCGGGGTACATATATTTTCTCCTGATCTGGAAAACAATAAGCTAAACGTGGATTTATATGCACTGGTGCCCGAAGTAATAACTTACCGGCAACTGCGCAATGTATGCAGAGTTGCTTCTGCTCTTTTCTAAGACGAACGGAAGAGGCGATGTGCAAAAGCCTGAGATGAGAGAAGACTCGGTACCCTAATGTCCCTCTTACCGAATAAGGATAAGATGGACGGTTTCTTCCAATAAAATGTTTAATTTAACTATTATATAGAAATGATATATTTTGTTCGAATCATTAAATCGATGTTCAAACTGAAATGGGCTAGAAATTGCACTTGGTTCTAGGAAACGTATATTAAAATATAAAGTTAATTCATTTTATTAAATCGTCTTCATTTATACCTGTTCCAACATGTACTCGATCTACTTATTATCGCAGCCTTGGATGTGTAGCTTCATTTAGTTATGTATCGATACCTATTACTAAGGCTCATTTTGATCTTTAGCCACGAATATTTCTTCATTTGGATATTAACCGCGAAGTTACCACGAAAACCCACGCCGATTTTGAAGTTCATTTCAGAAACTCATTAATTATACTCACCATAACCCTTTTTACTCATTTAGCTGGATATAGAGTCTACCCTCGTTGTTTTAAATATAGCCACTGCAATCTTTGCGTTGGACTCACTGACCGGGATGTGATTGGTATCCAATAAAATGATCATGGTTACATTCGGGATCTAAACGAACTATCTGACCTGTCTCGAACACTGGTCATCCAGTTGGACCCCAGCCAGAGTCCGGTTTCAATTCAGGCCAAATCTGGAATATTTTTTAACCCGGCTGGATCCTTGATGGAACCCTGTTCTAATTTGGTGCAAATCGGGCTGATTCTGCCAGGGTACTGTGTAAAAAATACAAAATAATTGTTTACGAAAATTTTAAAAAACTTGTGTTCCTTTTTTTCAATCATGAAATTAATTATTCATCAGTCTCCCTGTATGATTTAAACTCGATTCGACCTGTAACTACTTACTTAACTTATCCGAGAGAACATTTATATGAAAGATGTTAGAGACGTTATCTATCTATTTATTAAACTTCGAAATGTAGAAAATGGGAGCTTGAAGCTCCAAAAAGAATTCAGTAGGTAGCAATAAGAATATATCGTATACCTTAAGAATATAATAAAATACCATTCCCATTCGAGTCAAATAAATAACTTGAGAAAATTTTACGAAAGGAGACACACGATCAATAATTTCGTAGATAAATTACATTAACTGCGACTAAACATGACAAGAATACTTATTAAAGTATACATTATTCAAATATTACAATTCAAAATAGATTTCAGCGAGTCGACTTGAAAATCCGCCAAGTAACAAATTTACCTGCCACGTACGTTATTTTCAGACCCTTTATCATCGTTACGAGACTAGGTTTCCCCAACCAAAATAACATTCGGAATCGATGTAGGAACGCAGGAGCGAAGAATGCCGCGGAGTCACTTACGAGCCATCTATAGGTCCCGATTATCGGTGTTATTTATGCCCGGAACACTCGAGAGGAAAACGGCATGTGATAAATCTGAGTGATCATGCGTGGAGCCAGTATGTGTTCTTGGGGAGCTTGAAGAATAGAGTTTCCCGCGACAAGCGTCGATTTGTCAAGAAGGGCTTCGAAATACCTCTCTCAATGGCAACAAGCGGAAAGCTCACCCTCCATCCCCGTTTCAACTCCACAATAGCCTCAATGCCCTTCTTATTCCCATAGACCTTCAACAGGCGCCGGCGGGTGTACCAGACTAGCGCGAGCTATTGAGGGAAACCTTCCAAATTTACTTACCCGAGTGACATTTTACAGAAAAGCGAGACTGGACTTTCTATGGCGTCCAGATAACCGTATTACGCCCCGTTAGACTCCGTGTCAGGTGATTCGATTTAATACGACAATTGTCGACATGTGGGACTTTCCTCACTTTCTATATCTTGGTTTTCTCTGAAAGCAGTTTTTACTCCGACAAACACCCCTAGCATTGTATTCTCTATTCCTCTTATCACGACATTGAAAATGGTATATTCTGATAGATCTATGTCTAATTAACTGGGTAACAATGTTCCAACGCCCAAAATCCCTAAACGTCACACTGAAAGCTTCCAAAATCAAGTCGATGTTTTGAGAGTCGTGGTTTATAACCCTTAAATGCCACACGTCTGTAAAATCTCATATGCGACACACGGGGTCTTCGAGACCCCATCGTGAAAAAGGTCTGTTAACTTTTTATTTTCTGATATTTATTTGTGTAGATTTTTGTTAATGTTGTTCAAAGCTTTAGAAACTGTGTAAAATACTTACATTATTAAAAATCAATTTCAATATTGTATACAAAATAAAGTGTGCGAAAAAAGTAAACATATGGGTTTCCAGAAACAAATTAGTACCAAATTTTTAATTTTTAATATTTTCATATAAAAATTGAGTATAGTACTCTTGAGATATATCACTGTAAGGAAAAATTAAAATTATATTGAATTTTTTTAAAAAAGTGCAATGTGAATTGTGACTTATTGTAAGAAAAAATACATCATAAATATCGTTGCAGCTGTAAATATGTTTATTAAATTTTATTGCAAAATCGTTTTAATTACAGTAAATATTTACAGTTAGTATAGAATATACTATAAAAAAAATGGAAAAAAAATAATGTCACTCTGCACCTGCGCAATGAGTTCATAGATACGCGCGGTACATGTCACACATAGGCCTGAGACATGATCTATTTCAATTGAACTTTCAGCAGAACTATCTTCCACATAATCCAAATTATCTTCAATCTCTGCAGAGATATCATCGTCTTCTTCCGAACATGCTTCGTCGATCGCATTTTGATTTTTGATATGCATCGTCACTTATTAGCGTTTCTACTATAAGTCGACTCCGCAAATTATAGGCCATCGTAAAAGTTGTATACAAACGCAATAACAGACAACAAAATTATTACTACCGTTTATGATTATATTTGACTTCAAAATTGGTAAAACACTATTAAAAAACGACAAAAAATATTACTCCATTTTGCACAAAAAGGCATGTTGATGACGCACGGGGGTACTCTGCACCCCACTTTAATTTTGAAGCGCTCGACATAGTTGCTGCGACAGAACTGACTACTGATAAGTGTGGAGACAGGTTGTTCAACTATACTTCATGTACAACTATAATCAGAGAGAACCATGAGTTCCATTTTTGGCGAGAACATTTGAAAATGTGACGTTGAAAAAGGTCTGGGGTCTTCTGGACCCAGTGTGACATTTAACGGTTAAATGTCAGAATTTTTAATGTTGACTTTTTTTTTTGACTATCGCTTTATGGCACATAAAACTATAGATTTTGAGGTGTTGGTATTTTTGCATCCCATGCAGCTAATTAACGTCATATTTGGTTAAATTAGAAAACATTTCTGTTTGCGATAACAAAGTTTGGAGTGTGAGAATATCGAATACAAGGGTCAATTAGCCTCAGAGGGCAGAAAGGAACGGAATATTTAAAAAAAATCGAATTCAAATCATGTTTTGATATCTAATTAGCCCAATCGTTTCGAATCTAAAGAGAAATGTATTTAGAAATCTAATATTTTTCGCGAAGATATCCTTAGTAGACAACCCATCTATTTCTTCACTGAAAAAAAATTAAAAACCGGCTATAGATCGATTTATAAAGCTCAAATAGCTTGGACCTAGTTAAGCCAGCATGACCCACCGTATTATAGCTAAATTGAGTAAACATAACGATGTCCAAGCCAAAACTGCCTGAACTCCAAAAGCTGATTGCAATTAATATTTCTACTGGTAGGTAAAAGCTGCAATAGCCTTTTTTCTCGGTCATTGCGGATTTTAATTTATTTAGTGTTAAAAAGTGATGTTTATTCTGTATCGGTGATTCTCAAATAACTGAGATATTTGATGTCTCTTATTTTAAGGGGTCCAACATTTTTTTTATAAACAACACAATTATACAGACATAAACATATTTCATATTTTTATTTAGCAAAATGTCAGCAAAATATATCTGAAATGCTATATGTGACAAGTAATATTGCATAAATTGATATCATGATAATATCAGTCTACTTGACTTCGTATGAAATGGATTATCTTATGTTTAAACGTCCTTCAAATCCCACGTAAATTATTACGAACAATCAGTTTACGTACAGTTTACATTACGACCAAACTATTATGATGCTTATTTAAATGAATAGGTTAGATAAATTTTACTAATAGATATCTTCGAAAAAAGCTATAATATTTCATTATTTGTTCGAAGCTGTCTCCAGAACATAAAGTTTCAATTTTCATATGAATAGAACATAAATTCTCCTGCATGCTATTTAAAAGTTTCGCTCTCTTGTCTTTACTAGAGTCATCGAATTCATCAACGTGACCTCGTTTAATTAACTACAATCTACTCTAGTCAAAGTTATTTCGCGGATCCTACCTATACAAGCATCGTCTTCGGCGATAAATCAATATCGCTTTATTCTTCGTCGATTTTTTTACCGCGTAAGTATACGGTATTTTGTCAATCGTTGACGCTACACGGAAAGAATGCTAGGGGACCTGCCTGCCTTTCCGTAGGTGCGCTACTTCCCCACCATTTCACCCGTCAACCTGCTCGAATTGGGCGACCGAATCTCCCAAAAGTTTCAGCGAGCAGTCGATCCGATGATGTGCCAAAACTTCGGCGACTAACTCACGGAATTTGGGCGACCAGATCTCCCAATTTGCGAGATCAGGCTTCCCTCCACAACGTTGGTATATCCAACTACGATTGGCAACGCCGCCGGCACTTTTGGGTGATTCGACCGCTCAACGTTCTTTCCGTGTATGCCGGGAACTATTAATTGCCCGTCAAATTATCGCGGCGTAATCTAACGGAGATTCTGCGGATATCTGTGTCGTATCCATAAATATCTGCTTAGACACATACTACGACTAACTAGTAAGAGAACTAGCGTCTGCATAAATCGCGTTATGCGTGTAGTCGCGGCCGATCAGAAGAGAACCATTAGGCCTCATTGTTCCGCGAAAGTCGTTAAGGGGACTTTCTCCGTCGATTAGACGTCGAGTTCCGATCGATGCCGATCTTTCTGATCGTATATGTACACAAAGAAGCGATCGTGTAGGACTCACGTTTTACATCTAGACGATTTATAGAGACGTCAATCCATCGCTCCGATCGCGAGGCTGACCTTATCTACGAATCTCCACTCTAACGTCGGCTAAAAATGCTGCACGCCGAAAGATTGCATCGAATGCCTCAAAGTTTGAAGTTCAAACTCCAAGTCTTCCGTGATTTCCGGATCGAGACGTCGATCGATCGACTGCAATTCGAATTCTCGAAGAGGCAAAACGTGTAATGAAGATAATGAGTGGGATATGCAAATCATTATTACTGGCTTCTCGAATGTGATTATCGAATCTCAGATAATTATTATTGTACGTTACTAAGTGCTTAGGAAACGTGTGTAATTTTGCGATTAATCTTTGGTAAGAATGGAGATTCGTAATAGTATGTACGATTTAATGAAATGTACTTTCAACGGTACATCATTACAGCTGTTAAGCTTTTACTGACATCTTTCATTATTCCCGGCATTTCCCCAAGAATGTTTCTAGAGTTATGTATAAGTAAAGCCCCACGTTAATCTTTCATTTTTGTTTCACGAAAGGACATTTTGTTTTAAATAAACAGAAATAACGAAGTAAACAAAAATAACCATGAACCACATTAAAATAGAACCTTTGAAATCGAGTAATACGAGACATGAGCAATACATCAACGCTAATCATTTGCAATGTATTTAACGACGAACATAATCAACCAATTAATTATCCAAAGTACCGAAATAAATAAATTATGAATTTATGTGTAACGGAGTGATATATGCCACCGATAAATCTCCTGTCCTTGCGATTGCCATTGCCGCGCGGTGATTTCATCGACGCCTTTTCTCAGCAGCGATTTAAATAAAAATTTCAGCCAACGAGCACAAAGGATAGGGCATCTCGGGGGCATTTAAATCTGACGATAATGAAATGCGACAGGTTAATGGCCTAGCACAGTTTTCTTTGGCGTGCACGATGGAGATATACGATACACCTAATGCGCGGAGCGCCGATTAATAATTAATAACCCTGATCCGAATTAAATGGGTTGAAGTGTCGAGGGTCGGTGGCGTTGAATACCTCGAGAGCGGTTCGTATCCGGAGTTGCGCCATCGGGTATATAGCCCACTAAGGGGAACGATCAAGGGCAGGGGGTCGCAAATAAGGGGGATGTAAGGGGGTGATTCCTACAGGGGTGACCTGCCCGCGAGCTCGTGTCCTTCGCGTATACATCAAGGGGTGCTGCGTTATTTATGAGTGCCATCGATCATCGTCCGGCGACGTTGCAACACACCGAACGGACCACCCGGCTAATCGCCATATGACAACCGTATTTATTTTAAAGCCTCTTATGTCAGCGTGTGCTGCCCGGTTCATTTGAATTGTTCCGCATTACCACCGAGGAACCTCTTGATTTCGTTCAATTGAAAGGTCGTAAGCGCATTTAATACATTCTTATTTCACACACAACTTGGAATACTAAGTGTGGGATCCAAACATTTGGATGGGAGAAAATAATTATAGAAACAGAGATGGTGTTTAAAGTTTTCCAATTAAACAAACACAGATTTCCCATTTTTCTTTTTTGTGTCAGGCAAAATACAAAAATGGTATTTCATTTAAGGCGTTGTCTTAAAGGTGTCTTAATGAGTAGAAATTTTGACACGGCTTTGGTCAGACAATGATCAGGTTGCCTAACTACATCAGGATTTGATCTGGACCTGAGCAGACACGCTGTTATTTAGTCAGATTTCTTTTAAGCGTCTGTCAAATTTTTGTGGAGAATAAAAAAGATAACAAAATTTGATTTGACACGTTGATTTAAGCTTAGCTGATCAGGTAATCGTCAGACTCAATTTTGTGTTATTAAAAGAATCGTTGACTGCAATTTGATGGTCCTACTGGTTGACGTTTTTTCTACGTCATTGCTAATCCCAATGGGAGCACTTATAAGAAAGCAAACTGCAGTTGTACGAAAAGAAAATCTGCAAAAATGCAAGCTGCACTAGTATGAAAAGAGAAGCTGACATGATCAGAAAGTTGTCATCAAAGAATTTTGAATACCTTTAATAAACACAAGTTCAAAAACCTTTTCTGTTCAATAACACATACCTTAAGGGAAACTATACATCATATGAGCCATTCTACGTTAACAGGGGCACTTTTCGGATTCGAAGTCAGGCATTTTATCGTCAATTTTTATAATAAATTTTTTTCGACCTACATTTTAAAGTTACAACCATTTGAAAATTTGTAACATGACAAAATCATAAAAACTCTCAGTTATACACTTGTAACTATGGTTGTTTTTATCATACAGAGTTGGCAACGGTTCTCATTTTAAAGCTCAAAACATGTATCATTAATAATTGTTTATTTCTCAATCGTTTTGAATTAAATATGATGGAATTACTTGGTATTTATCGGTCAATTAATTTGAGTAATAATGTAAAAAAATGTAAAGAAATAAATATATGGACATCACTGGAATCTCAGTGCACGTCGAGCGCGTTACTTTATTACCTATTTCTTATATGTAAAATTTGATATTCGAGACTTATTGGGTTTGTATTAAAATGAAAAGTTGAAAATATCCCTCTGGCACTTAAAACTTGATCTATTGTGAAAAATGTGTTTCGCACCAGGACATCATTTTCTGCTCTTCAGCAAGGCTAATGACATCCTTCCCCTGGACGCGATAATTAATTTTAATTTTGTTAAGACGCCTATATATTTGTTTGTTTACATTTTTAATACTAAAAAATTCCGTCATATTCAGAACATGTATTTGGACAAAAAGGAAACATAACATTGTGAAAAATAAAAAATTGTTTATAAACAAATCATTTTTAAAAGTAATTTTGAAGATCAACTCCTCGAGTTTCAACCCTGAACAACATTTCCCACAATCCTAGGCAAATTCTCTACAAATCTGAAAATTTTCAAAATGGAGAACCGATGGATTCTATTCTTTAAAGCGTTGGAATTCAGCACCGACGACGCACATGCCAATGCGGTATAGTGGAGCTGCATGTTCCATAATCGTTTATTGTTTTTATTTGCAAAATAAATGGGTAGAAATTTTATGCATAATGTTGTTTTTTAATTCACCATTGATATTCTTAAAAAATATTAGTAACATTTATAAATATGGGATGTTGGTGTTATAACAAGCAAATATATGTTTTTCATATTTTTCTAACTATACCTTCAATGAAAACATTTGAAGTAAATATAGTTTGCAAAATTAAACTAACTGCTCGTTATAAAATCAACATCGAACATTTATTCAGGTTAAATTCAAGCCAGCATAAAAATTAATTATTTCAAAATTACATTTAAAAATGGTTTTGTTCGTAAAATATAGAATTTTTTATTTTTCACAATTTGTTTTTGTGAAAGTACACCAGTACAAGTATCATTTTCCATCAAATTCGAAGTTAACAAAAATTGAAAGATACATATCCTTCTATATTCGAGGTTTTTCTTGAATATTCTGATGTCAAAATTGAGTTTCAGCCTTCACTGATTTCAGTGTGGCATCAAATTTGAAAAAAAATTGTCAAATAATCAAGAAATATTCATTCTTATCAATTCGAACTATCTGAATATTGGGATTCTATTAAAACTGTGAAGAAAAGTAAAAAAAAATTGAATTTTTAGAAAATGTTTTGCTTTTATAGCCCACATTACTTTATGCACATCAAAATGACGTTCTATCGAACATTTCTTGGAAAGAATGCTAAGAACAAAAAGTTGATAGAATTCATCGACATTTCTTCAGTATTTGTCAACAATAATTTAAGACAACGATTATTTTCTTCTTTTATTTTTTCACGTTTCTTCACAGTTTTAATAGAATCCCAATAATGATAGTGGCTTAAAATTAACGAAAATAAATATTTAAAAATTTTTTGTAAATTTGGCGCATGATTAGAATTTCTAAGACCGAAACTCGATTTTGACCTCAGAATCACGAAGAGCGATATCGAAATAGTAACACATGTACCGTTAATTTTTGTTTCAACTTCAATTTTGATACGCAATACTTCATTGAAATTGAAGTGACATAAATGTAATTATTCCCAAGCGTTATCCACAAACGTAATTCCCAGCGTTAATGGTTTAAAGTCATTGTATTTTTATAGGTATCTAGAATAACTTCCATTCCCAATATGTTTCTTGGGGACATTTCACTTCAGCAGATGTGCGGAAGGGCTTCATCTTTAATTCAGTGTCTATAGAAGAATATTGACTAATATTTTTGTCGGTTCTGAACGTCATTTGAATAGATTCGAATGTAATATATAGTGAATTAATACATATTTGGAGTCATTATGAACTGAAAAATCGAAAAAGCAACTCCTAGAACATCTGCAAAACATAATTTGGAAAGAAAGTAATATTTGCATTACTGTGAGTAAAATTTTTGGAATTCGTAATTTTTTCTCTGCTACAGTTACTTAATTTTGTATATTTTTGACATACAATGTATTTTATTTATTATAATGAATAGGTGTAACGTGGGTCGGATTCTAACAAATTAAACAAATTACACTATAGATTTCTCTTTAGAGGGGCATTTAATTTGTTTAATATATTATATTTATTTTAATAGATATAATATGTTTTCATAATTCGTGGAACTATAATTAAACTAAAAACTGTAGTAAGATGCAAAACCAAACAATTCTAGTGGGTGCTCTTCTATGTAGATAGTAAGACAAGTAAGTAGTAACAGAACATTTCTACGAAGTTAGGTGATTAAAATGTTAGGTATATTATTATACTGCGACTTATTGTTAACATTAGTTATCGAGTGATATTATTTTATGTATTTTCTATTAACATATAAGTAGACACTGTTACTATTGATTTTCACTAACTGACAGTAAAACGTTCCATTGATTTTTCATGATTTCAAAATCAGAATAAATGCTGCTAACTCTCTACTAACTCTTTCTATAAAGCTATTTTATTCTATTTAACGAAGCATAATTCAGTTATCATAATTGAATATATTGTGTGGCTGATCACTACTTATAATTTTAAATTTTAGTGAAAAACGCAATATTTATTAGAAATATATTAGTAATATTTCTGAAGATTACCACAAAACCATTTAAATTATATTCATTTTATACTTTTGGTAAATTTAGTGTAATAAATAGCTTTGCAATAACCAACTGCAATATTTTTACATTTCATTTTTTAAATAGAATTTCCATGGCTAATGAATGTGACAATTCTAATCATTACGAGTATGGCATTAATCAAATACAATATTTGTGAAGTATTTCAATAGTATATCGCAAAAAATAATTAAATATATGCTTTGAAATAAACTTCATAAAGTATCATTTAAAGGCAATTTATTAAAGAATGTTCTAAGTGAATTTGGAAATTAATAAATCATGCTTCAGCGTAAAGAACTGAAAAGAGAGTTTAAGAAAGGTTAAATCAAATTTTTCAGCAGTGACCGATGAATAAGTAATTAAATAGTGATTGATTTACTACCTTAGAGGGTTATAATATTATAGGTTATCTTCCTTCTAAAAGTATATGATTTCACGAAAACATCTTTTCTATCAATACCGATTTGAAAGCCGGAGGAAAGCTTTTTTAATACAGAGCATCAAGTGAAAATAAACATAATAATTAAAGTTATTAACAGAGTAAGTAGAAAGTTTATAAAATTTGATGTAGCCATTAATCAATTTAAGCTACATCCAATCGTCTATTAATCAAACTCAAATTAATCTAAATTGATTGACCATTTTTTGCTAGCGTTCAACGTATCATCTTACTTCTGCATTTTTAATTTTATTTTATTGTAATAGAAATCTTATTTTACAAGTATATGCATATAAGTAACTGTTTCTTTAATATTACTACTAAGTATTATGATATTGCAACTAATAATTGAAACCGATTAATGTTTTTGTTACACAATCGCGTAACGATTGTATTTAAGGTTTGAACAATATTAATAGTTTGAAGTATAGTTTATAGTGCTATTTAGTAAAAAATACTTTACGTAACAATACGAGTCAACATTATTGGAGATTTATAAAGAACTACAAAGTTTTTAATAATAAATTGTTTTTTAACATGGATTCACTTTCCACACTAGTAAACGATTTAGTGGACTTAATTATTTTTGCAGTAGTCTTGCTTTTTATTGAAAAATTCATTATTTCATTTATAAAACTTCTAATTATCTAATAAAAAGGGTCAACATAAAAAAAGCATGAGTGGATATTGAGATATCGCATCTACAGACTTGGAAATGAAGTTTTGAGAAAAATGTATCACCGACACCGAACGTGACTCAACTGGTCAATTGATCTGCTCTTCTAAATTCCGTCAGTTTTACAATTTTGGTCATATAGATTTCAAATTTTAAAACATTCCTCCGTGATAAAAACTGAAAAACTCATTTCTTTTTTAAAATTGGTGACCTCCTACCACCAGTACAATTCGGAGAAAATGTACATACAAACTTTACTTAATGTAAAAATTAAAATAAGTACAGCGAGTTTTGACCACTTTCTGAATAGGGTTATACAACAAATGTCAAGAGCATGGACCAGAAAAGAATCAGTGATTGAGTTAAAACAAGAGAAATAATATCACTTGTAAATTTCTTTAAATAAATAGTTAACATGAAAGCCAGATGAAAGTTTATACTTTTCAAACAGAATCTGAATGATCAGAAGTGAATTATTTGTCTTTTTAATATTAAGTCAACTTACATCCTATTTCGTATTATAAATAATGCGATTATTATGTTATATTATTGTAAATCTAAGACGTCATGTATCATGGTTGTCTAAACTGAACTAACTTATGTAATTTATTTGAATTGCAGTTTGTAGCTTAAATATTGGACGTCCTAAAAGCTAAAAATATAATAAATACACGGAGAATAATTCTTTTTGAAATTTCACTAATCCAGTATAAAAAAAATGACCATTCCTTCTGATAGAAATCACTATAACTGGAATTTTTACCATTTATACAGTAAAAATGATAAATTTATAGTAATTTTTGACAGTGATAAGGATAATTTTCTCAATTCTACCAGTCTATCCCAAAAATACTATCTGAAATGTTAAAATTTCTATAAAAATTTTTCTCCGTCCAGAAATCAGGGAAATTTAAAAACTCTCTTTTTCCCTATCTATTATACTAGACAAATAAATTGTTTAAATTATATAATGTACTTAAAACAAAGAAGTTTATTTTAAAATATATATGGTGCGTATAACTGAATTAACAGTGCAGTAGTATAGCGCGGAAATAAAACCAAGATGTCGTAAGAGAAAAGCAATAGTGCTCAGAATTATACAAGAAAAAAAAAACAGGTATACCCCGAACATTTTTGTAATTGGACGATCAAAACACATGTGTTGTAGTAAAAACATCCGATCCTGATTATGCGGATCTAGAAATGTTAAGCAGATTCATTATACAAAATGGAGTACCACAAAATCGTCGCAGTAGTTTTTCCTTCTGATCATCTCTGATCACTCTGCATGAGGTCTAAGTTTAGGAATCACCGTTCGATGCCAATGGAAATTGGGTAAAGGTACAAAATAGTTACAGGTACAAATTAAATATGTAGTAAAGAGTGCCACATACGAAATTTCTAAATGTTAATTAATGTAAGGCCTATCACGTGAGTACTAACGGCAATCGTAAATGTTGTTCTGAGTGTTTACTATTGGAATATCGATGTATAAAAT
Source organism: Trichopria drosophilae (assembly GCA_030407085.1). NCBI lineage: Eukaryota > Metazoa > Arthropoda > Insecta > Hymenoptera > Diapriidae > Trichopria > Trichopria drosophilae. Next base: position 10,749,082 of record CM059583.1, on the reverse strand, counting down.
TCAATTTTTTTTTGGAAAATGTACCTGCTTGCCTTACGCGACATTCTGTACCAATTTACACATTTCAGTTACCTTAATTAAATTTTAATCCTGTGTTATAAATTATGCGCATCTGTTACTTTTCTCCCAAAACGTCGAAATTACGTCGTTAATGTAAAAAAATGAGATGTAAAACAAAGAAAAATGACGTATTTATATTTACCTCGATCATGCTCCTGTTTACTCCGCTGTTTCGGTTTGTGCCAAAAACAGGTAAAATTTTCGTTCACATCTGCCAATGATATGCGACACCATAAACATTTGTTTATCTTTGGGAAAAGTAGCAATATGAGATAAAGCTTCAAGTGACACTTGTTACCAGTCGACTGGTTTCACTTTTTTGCTTTGTATAATATAAAATAAAAACGTCTTTCCTCCTAACCCGATCTCATTAAAATGATAAATTATATATGGTGAAAGGACATGCAAAAAACCAAAAAAACGACATGTTGACATTTGTCATAAAGCTGTTGCTGCTAAATTATATACAATATACTGCTATTATTTTTTGCCTAAATATTTGATTCTGAACCCAAAAATTGATTTCGCTTTATTGTTTGGTTTCTCTCGGGGAATTACAAAATTTGCGTTTTAATTTTTTGCCAATAATGTAGAGTAGGTATGTGATATATGTACAGTAGAGTCTCGGTACAATTGCATCTCGATATATTTGTATCTCAGAATATTTGTCCGCTTTCGTCCCATTATATTTGTCTATCACCGCTCTCTTTTTCCCCCACTTGTGGGGCCTGCTGTGACATCACGAGCATAGCGCGAAGAGTGGGAGAAGCGGCGCTCCCCTTCTTTTGACAAATATAACGAGACTGGAGGGAAAGGCGAGGAACCGAGTGGACAAATATACCGGGAATCTACTGTACGCAGTGTTATACGTAAACCATTTATAACAGTAACAAGCTATTACCTTCTTTATTATTAAGAAACATAACTTACACCTTAAATCAATGCGAATAGTGTCGCGGTCGAATTACACTTTTGGGTGTCAGAATAACCGACAAAAAGTTCGACAAAATCTGAAAAATCGGTTACATTAACTATTTGAATCATAACTCAAAGACCAAACATATCAAAGTATTGGAGGCATAACCAAATGTTAACCCATGCAATTTTCTATTCAAATCCATATTATAAAAATTTAAAATCAGCTTACTTTTCCTAGTCCTAAAGTCGACTTCGTCTAGGTCGGAATTATTCCCTTCTCCCCTGTCTATTATTTCCTGATCAAACCGGTGTGTTTGTTCCTGGTTTGATTCGCGCAACTAAACGTTTTTAGTAGGGATCAAAACCGGTTATAAGGATCATGGACGTTATTTGGGAAAGTTCTGTAACCTTTTGTGGACATTCTGTTTTAGTTGTCAATATTTTCTAATGTTTTTAACATCAACTATAATTAAAACACAATTAATCAGATATTTTACTCAAAATTTAAATACAAACATTTCCAAGGTCTTTATAAATAGCGTTCCTTCCAAAACATTATTTAAATCGTCACAACAAAAGAGATAAATACGATAAAAGGCCGCGATTAATGTTAAGTGCAGAAACATCCGCATGGAATACTGAATTCCAGCGCCGAACGCTCTCGCGTCATCCTTTCACAAACGGTGTACAAATTGGAAATTTTCTAGCCGGATAAAAAATGCTTTCAAATCCCATTACGCCGCAAAGATCACGCATTATTCGTCGATCAGGAAGCGCCAGGAGGAATGCAGAAAATATGTAGCTAATACACATATTGTATATTAAGAAATTTCCTCGCATCCTTGCCGCTGATAAAGGAGTAGAAAACTGGGAACGTCGATGCGCGAGGGGTACGGGAGGCAGAGGGGTCGGGAGAGGAGGTCAACGGAGATTACTCTACGGCCCTGCAGGGGCGGCGAGGGTCGTCGGCTGACCCTGGTTCACCATTGCTTAACCCTATGTAAACCATTATCTCCGTGCAACATGTGTACACGCACACGCGCGCGTCGCGATTATGATTTATGGTGCGCATTCGCGCCGTATGCACCAAGAGCGAGAGAGAAGATCCATGGATCCATGTACCTAACGCATAGTGGTGGTGCGTTACGCCAGGCAGCGCTGCCAACCTCGGGAGGGCGCGCACTGCGCATCATAAGACCGTAAATTAGATTTAACTTAAACATCGGAAATTTCATTGGCGGATTTCCATAAATTACGAAAGCGCGGATTTACTGCCAAGTCCGGCGCGTATGCGGAATTGACCGTAAGTCTGGTGGCCTACGCGCGTGTACAGCCTCCAGGCAGCTTCGGAGGATAGTTACGATCAGCGACATTGTCGTGGAGAGGGATGCTGCGAGGGGATTTCGCGTTTATGCTTATTTGTAGATGAACGATAATGACGACGATGAGACGGTCGTTGCTTGAGAAATTATTGTAATTTGTTGCGCGAACGAAGCGCTGATTTTCACGGTGCTTTATCACGCGCAACCGTTGCTTAGATTAATTCACCTCGGAAGAGTGGGGGGATGCAGGCTGAAACGTCAAATTTCGCACAATTTATAAAATTACCCGCGTCGCAACCTTTTGACCGGTCAATGAATTACGCGGTAGTGCGAGATTTTCAAACTTTAATGAACGCCATTTTTTTTCTTTTGTAATCACTTAACAGTACCCGCTGCGTTATTTTTCACCGGCGACCTACAAAAGCTTGGGGAAAAAATCGATCCGCCTTGACGCGACAGCTGACGTCTTGTTCTCCGTTCCTCGCGTTTCGAGTTATAAATAACCCATTATGCGGCGTCGGTAAAAACGAGAGGTTTTTCCCGCGCGTGTCCAAAGTCTTATGCGACTTTCCTTCAAAACGAGGCGCAACCCCCGGAGCATCGTCGTTTTTCACCGTACCTTAAAGCGTTCTGCGGGGAGAATAAAAAAATACAAAAACTGGTTAAGTGGAAAGGGACATATTCGGCGCGACCGTTTGATCTCCGCGGATTATTCCTTCTTTAAAAGGCCATCGCATTTCATTCCATGAGAGAAAAAAAGGTCGTAATCGCGCTCGATTACGGATGCGTTGCCTTTAGGAGCTTCCTTCTTTAATTTACATCGGTTTATAAACATTTCGAATTCGCATAACTTTCATGAACGAGACGCGTAATCTTGCGCGAGTATCAAGCGAGACGCGGCCTGTGGCTCGTACGTTTCCTCTTTTTCTTTCTGCGTCCTTCCCTCCCTTTACCCGCGCCAATATTTTCTCTTTCATTTTGTTTCCTCTTTCTCCGTTCCGTCTCTTATTATCTCATTATAATCATCTCGCCTTCTTACTCTTCCTTTCCGCAACTCTATATCGTATACTAGTGCAGTATATAATATTCTTACTTAATCGTTTCGCTTTATTCTACAGCTTTTTATATCTTATTAATGCTCTTAATGCAATTTCGCTTTTACCATTACTTATTAAGTCTTTTGTTAATCTACCGACCAAGCTTTTATAAGATTTTAACGTCTTTTGTTAATTTCCAAGTTTAATTATGAATGCGAATATTGGAGGCGTCTCTCTCGGTTATTGATAAATTGTGCGTGTGTCTTTGATCGATGGTCAATTTCATTTATAAATTTGTTGCTGATATAAAAAGAAAATTGATACTCTGACTATTATCCCTTAAGCTCCCTGCCTATTGCCTATTAGCAACTCGAGTGGTTACCGTCGTAAGTGGAACCAACGTCGATAATGAAAAATGTTGAAATTAAATTTCATGTTAGTACACGATGACTACAATTAATCAACTGCATCGCCTGCAATGCTTTTACATTTTCAAATGATTGAAAGACGATTATTTTCCGTAAGGTAGGACTGATTAATTTACTAGAATTAACGTGAGAGAAGACTCAGGAAGTATCATTTTGTACGAATGTAAAGTTTATTCGCTACTTGCATTAACCCTTTAAGTCCCAAATATGCACCATTTGCACATGGATTTCAGCATTGTTTTATGTATAAAATAGAAATTTTACAAAAATGGAAACATGTCCGACTCTTTCGATTGGTGCTACTAAAATTTTCGAAAAATAGCGTTTAACACATTTTTTTCCAAAAAAAAAACGTGATTTTTTAGCTAGAATTTTGTTTTAATGCATTTTTAACCATGATGCCGGTTTCAGATCACCATCTAACCTATCAGATACGTGCTCCCGATGATTGTACTTCAAAATTAAATACTGATATATTTTGAGTTATCTTGTTTTTCGTTCCAAAATGGCGCCTGAACGTCGAAAATTTTTGAAATTGAAGAAAATGCTATTATTTCGGATCTGCGAGGTCTTATTTGTAATAAAATCGTACAAATAAGTTATTACGAGTTTTGTATGATATAGTATTTTTTATTTACGGAAGCAGTAGTATCCCATAAAATCCAATTTCAAGGTGGCGACTACTATGTGCTCAGTAGAAATACAAATATGTCATACATAACTCGTAATAACTTATTTGTAAAATTTTACTACAAATAAAACCTAAAAGATCCGAAATAATAGCATTTTCTGCAATTTCTAAAATTTCCAATGTTCAGACGCCATTTTGAAACGAAAAACAAAATAAATCAAAATATTTGAATGTATAATTTTAAAGTAAAACAATCGGGAACACGTTTCTAACAGGTTAGAAAGTGATCTGAATCCTGTATCATAGTTAAAAATTCATTTAACAAAAAATTTTAGCTAAAAAACCACATTTTTTAGTATTTTTGTAAAAAAATGCCATTTTCGATAATTTCAGTAGCGCCAATCGAAAGAGTCGGACACGTTTCCATTTTTTTGAATTATTATTTTATACATAAAACGGTGCTGAAATCCATTAGCAAATTTTGCATATTTGGGACTTAAAGGGTTAATTTCTATTAATATAAATTACCATACTTTCATTTCAAGAAAAGGACAGAAGAAGTATCGAAATAGGTAGGAAAAATTAAGACCTTTCCTGAACATCTTATAGATAAATTATTGTTTACACAGGAATTATATTCATTTTTAATATTGCTAGAATTCTCTTCATCTTTCTCTATTAAATATTATTAAACTTTAATATTGATATGTTTTAATAAGTCTAAATAATAATAAAATGCTGTTCGAAAGTAGATAGAAAACTATATATTGTCAAAAACTATAGGAAACCTATATTTCATAATATGTCAAAGATATCCATAAACTCACAGATGAAAAAAAATTGGCAGCTTTTTTTTTTACTTTTTTTTGGACTAAACGGATTAAAGCAACTTTATTGTTTAACGTCATTAGTTGAATTCGCAAGTACCATTTACTTACAATAGCAATACACTTCTTTGCTCTTAAGCAAGGTAAAATAAGCAAGCTAAAAAAACATTGCTGGCGGCATTAAAACATTATTGACTTCACCATTATGAATTTGAATTTGAAACATTAGATTGTTATTCAGCGACCTCGAATACCCCAGAGAAATACATTTCATACAACTTTTTTTTTATTATTATTTAACGGGAGGAATCGCCCCTTAAGAACTTAAGAATATCGCGCCATACTTCACATTTGTGTATGAAATGTAGGGATTGCAGAAACCAACACCAAGTACAGAAGTGGTCATGAGTCGATTTCCGCCAGAACAATTCCGATCAAACAATATTTTCGAAACGTAAACAAACAACGTCTTACCAACAGCTGCTGCTTGAAAACGAAATCGAAAAATTGTTCACCGGACGGGGGGATCAAACTCAGGACTTCGTAGTTCAATGCGTTACCGCCTGAGCCACGAAGCCGATAAATTTAAAAACTTCTTGAAGATACGTTCGCCATATTGGATTCGCCATTTTGAATTTTGAAAATCCGTAACTGAATTTGGATTCAATTTAATACAAAAAGGAGGTAACATGAATATTTTAATACTTTTGTTGATGGTAATTGTAAGAAAACATGTTATTTTCATCGTTTCATTCCCGTCATATTCAATCCGCCATTATTGAGACCGTTAAATGCACTCGAGAATTACTTAGTGGAAAATGTTCGTTCAACTTCTATATATATATATATATCACAATTACTCATAAAAATGATTTTTTTTACATTTTCACACGATTCCGCCATTTTTTAAATAGTAAACTATATGAAGCTGAAAGCAAAAACTTTTCTTATGAACTACAACTATTTGTTCGTCTTGTTCATATAAAGGAACCGACATACGATATTAGTTTGGAAGAAAGTGCTAAACAATGTTTCAATTTTTCGGTACTTAATCAAATTAGATCCGCCATATTGCTTTCCTAATACATTTCAACTGCGGGAATCGAAAGAGCACACCCGAAAATATAAAGATCAGTTCGTAATTGGATCGATTACGAACTGAAAACTCCAGGTTTCTGGGTGTTAACGGGTTAATTTAATAATCGCAAATATGAAGTTAAATTCGAAATTCTCTACGCAATCATTGGAAATGTAGAATTTAAAAAATAGCAGTTAGGTAGTTTTCAAAATTGCAAAAATTCATTAAATCATTCCGGAGTACCCAAGAGTTTACTCGTTGCAACCCATTATTTCGTACAATGTATGTAATTTATCAGTTCACCTTTCTTCGTGGCGCGGACATGATTCATTATTCCTCATTTGCTATAATTTTCACGTTTAAATTTTTGTAAACTGGTCGTTTTCCCACCTCGGTCAGTTCATTCTCTCAACATTTCTTTTTGTCCTACTAGCGTTCCTTCCGCTGTTTCGCATAACTTGTCCAACACGTTCATGTACGTGGGGTCACTAATCGCCGATGCACCGATCGTGTGCGCGCAGGGTCACATCTTGACTGCTGCACAACCCGTGGCAACCTACCGCCTTCTGGCAATTCGGTTGCCGATAATAATATTCCTCCCGGGGCCGCCTGCTTCGAGGAAGAGATCGCTCGATCTTCCGCGCGCGTATCTTTACGCCGTCCTTATAAATCATCAGCGGGGATAATCGATACCCGGTTAATCTTGATCCTATCGTGTTCCCGGCCGTGCATTATTATAACCGCGTAAAAACTGTTCCGCGAACCGGTTGATCAAATCTACCGTTTCTTATTAGACCGAAAAAGAAAGAAATAAAAGCGATCTTCATGGAATTAATTATACCAAACGTTATATCGGATTTTAATTGAAATATTTCCAGCACTTAATAACTATGGGCAATGTAGGCACCGGCTACTGATTTGCTGAGCTAGCTTAACAATCAAGTTCTGAGAGATTCATTTCAAGCAACAAACCCGCTTCAAGATAGGAAATTATTTCACTTTACTTATAATAGTTAGAAAATTGAAATAAGGCAAGAAATAAAGACGTCCGTTAGTTTCCAGTAAAACATAACCGATAAGTGAGTAATGTTCCGAATGAAGACTACACTTCTTCAGTAAATATATTCCACCTGGATTGAAGTAGCTGAAAACTAGTTTATACGATGGTAAATCCATGTAGTATTCGCATTCCTATATTTTGTTTAGCTTATTTGGCAGACAACTCCGGTTCAATTCTGGCGCAGGCTACATAAACATATAAAGACTTCATCGATCTTTCCTTATTTATCGTGAAGATTAAATTCCCGCAATTAGTTCGCTGATTTGCAATCAAACCTTTTAAAATATTTAACACTAAATATAAGATATCAGTGGATAGTCAGCATTTATGTTTCTCTGTATAAAAGTAGCCATTTAGTGTTTAGTAATGGAAAAATTAAGTTTCAGGAAATGCAATATAAATTGGAACTTGTTTTCTTCCTAAATAAAAAGCTACTTATTAAAAGTAAATACGTAATATTAAAAATAACTGAGGTAGCAATACATTACGATACATGGAAAAAAAATAGTTGGAGCTTCACGCGATCCAAGTTTGTGCTCATCACAAACTTAATTTGTACTGTCCCCAAATTTTTTCGAAGTATACATTTTTGTTGTGGTCCGCATTGAGGAATTATACACAGTGAAGAGCCAAATATAAATATTAAACGAAAGGGAAGAAAAATAACTTTGTTTTCGGTAATTTTTAGATTTTCCATAAATTTTGGTTTGTCTTATAAAAATCTAAGCAATGTATTCATTTTTATCAAGTAATTTTTACTCTACTCTGCAAAGTAACGTGATGGGAAAAAATCTCAAAATCTCAAAATTTCCTCTCAGTAATTTTTCCTCTTGAGGAAAGTTACCAATATTAGAATCAACAAGAAATTACACTAATTTTATTAATTTTCTAATGTTACTTCACAAAGTGAATTTAAAAAAGAAACGGGCAAAACGATTTTGTTGTTTTTTTTTTCAAAATACCCAGAAAATCACCCGTACCAGGAGCAACAAGAAAATTTCATTTAAAGTTGGTGGAAAACTACATGGAGAAAAAATTTCCTGAAAAATTACCGTGCTAGTCACCTGAAAACGGGTGCAACTTGATTTTTCGGAAATATTTATAGCAACAGACAAGAAATATTGCTTTTCTGGACAGGAATATTTGCAATAACGGATAGATATTTTTATGTACGAGATAGTCGAAATGTTTAGTATGTAGCACGGTAAAATTTACAGGACATTGAATTTTTAAGTTAGTGCAAGTCAAATAATCCCAAATAATAATATGTTGCTTCATTATTTTTACTATGCCACTTCTCGAAGTGGAAACGAAAGTTGCCGATCCTATCCGAATGCTACCGAGTCTAACTGCGGTGAAAACAAAAGAACACCAATATGGCGGACGAGTAGTCCGACGTACGGGTCTGAACTGGTCCGAACCGAGTAGTTTGGTGATTAACTGTTTTTGTTCTCGTTGCAGTAATTTCTTTTGAACAAGTTTGGCCAATTTATATATGTGAAGGCAGTGTAAGTATAAAAACTTCTTTTTTATCATTTTTGCAATAAAATGAAGTGTTATGTGTGACTTTTTTGCTGTATTGTGGTACAGGAATTTTTACTGTGCTCTTGATCCGAAATTTTACATGTTACTTTGGAAAAATTCAGCATAGCAATGTAAATTTTACTTTGCCAACAACATGCACTGCGTTTATGGGACAGCACGGTAATTTTTCAGGACATTTCCGTACAAAAATTCTGGGAAGTTTTTCTCCGTGTACCGTAAAAATAAGAACAGAGGCAATTTTAATGTTTCACTGATGCAGATGAAGAAATAAATCTCGTCGGCGATAATGACGATTAATAAAAAGAACAATCTATGCACTAGAACCGTTGTTCCCACAGTTATTTTGTATCAAGGGCGTAAAATAGAGTTTTACGCGTCGACAATAGGTCCCGAGAGGCGGCGAGGTTCATGAGAGTGAAAATTATACGCCTGAGATTCAAACATTGTTTTTTGATGTATATTTTATTTGTTTTTTTTTTATTTTTTACTCTCCATATATATAAAATATAAAATATTTTAAGACTCGATTTGTGGGCTTAAAATACTAATTTCACGCCTCCATTGCATTTTATGCCACAGGAGGCGTCAAATAGGCGAATTACGCCTACTTCATCAAAAAAATATATTATGTAAGTGTTCGTTCCATTCTAAAATAATTTTAGTAATAAACCATCTCTTATATACGATGTATATATTTATTATGATATAAGATCAACGTATTCAGTAGTAGTAAAACAGGGAAAAGATCATCTGCGGCTTTCATAAACATTGTCATTTGCGACTTATAAATTAAAATGATTAATTTACTAGTTTCTGTTTGTTATTAGATCATATGGATACAGTAATTGATATTCTGGGTATTTTTCGGTCTTACTTAAAATAAAAATAGATTTATTTGCAAGGTTTTTAGGAAAATGGTTTTAATATAGTTGTAATTTTAAAAGGGTTAGTTTGAACTTAATAAATACATTAACTTCTAAACAGGACTACAATCCATTGTTGAAACATCAAGTTTGACCTCCATATTGCCGTTTGCAAAATTAAAACTTTAAAACCATCTTCCTCCAAAGTTTCCAGATTAATCTATCTTGGTTGCAGGTCGAAAAACCGACAAATCAAAAAGCCGACAGGCAAATAGCCGACACGTCAAAAAGTCGACACGTCTAAAAGCCGACAGTAAAAAAACCGAATTGTAATAATACCAACAGAGACACTTCAAAGAATCGACTGCCAAAATACCGACAGTCAAAAAACCGAAACATAAAACAATAGACACATCGACAAGCGGGTAGTCAATTTGTGAAGTTTCACTTTTTTGATTGTCGGCTTTTCGATTGTCGGTTCTTCGAAGTTATTTGAATGTCGGTATCATGACAATTCCGTTTTCAAAATATCGGTTTCTTGATTGTCGGTTTTTTGAGCTGTCTGGTGTTTACTATCAGTATTATGACAAATTATGACAACGTTTTTTTTTGCTATAGGCTTTTTGTCGTGTCAGCTGTTTGCCTGTTGGCTTTTTGCCTGCCGGTTTTTGGAATGTCGGGTTTTTGAATGTTAGTATTTTGACTGTAAGTATTTTGACTGTCGGTGTTTCCACTGTCGGCATTTTGACGTGTCGGTTTTTTCCTGTCGCCTTTTTGACGTGTCGACTTTTTGAATGTCGGTTTTTCGCACCCTCTGTCTTTACAAAATTAAGACCGAAAAATATTAAAATTATTAAAATACGATATTAATTAAAAAAGGTTAATAACAAAACAAATTTAAAAAACTAGATTAAATTTGCAGCAGCCAAAAGTAATAATATCATATTTTCGCCCATAATTATTACGAACAACAGATAGGTATATTTTCTTATCTCGACTCTCGATTGTTCCGGAAAAGAAAATCATCCGAATGAAGGGTATGAGTGCACCAGGATTACGAAGACGCAAAAAAGGGCAGAAGGTGTCGTTCCTAGCATAATGGAGTTTCCTTTAGTTCCGAGTAAAAGGGAGATTCTTTCTAATTTGTCTCCGGCCCTAGCGTTGCAGAGGTCGATTCGGGATAATATAAGAGTGCGGGAGAAGCTGCAGGGGCTTCCATTACTTTTCTAATGACAACGGATGCCGGGGCGAGCCGCGACAAAGCAGGGTAATGAGAGCAAGAAGTAAATCATCGACCATTGTGGGGTAATCTCCGGGTATTGTCTGCTAGGTGCTCGTGAGATATTACGTTATTGGGGGCGCATGACCAGCCCGTCGACGCCCGGGGCTTCTCGGCGAAATATCCCAGTTGCTTCGGCCGCTTCTCTCCGATCACGTTTGGACGTCGCATTTATGACTGTTCACAGCTCGTAATCATCAACGTCTCAGTATTAAGCGATCCTTCAAGTCGTTCGTCACTGTCTTGTTTGCAAAATGCTTATGAGATCCGAATAAATAATTAATCTGACGAAAGATGTTTTTTGCTATTATGTCACTCTTCTGACAACTTCATTTATATTTCTTTCCATTAATTATCCAAGCAATCTCGTATACAAGTGATTTCTGATAGGAATTGTTGATATATGCTTTTGGTCTATTATTGTAAACATTTTCGCCATGGAATTACTATATCCGTGACAAAACTATGGACATGAACATTTGGCCTTTTAAAAAAACCTAAAACAGCAATGGTCTTCTATCATTACAGATCTTTAATAGTTACTTAGGAGGGTGCGGGTCGACAAACCGACAAATCACAAAGGCGACAGGTCGAAAAACAGACAGTCAAAAAACCGACAATCGAAAAGCCGACAGTCAAAAAACCGACAGTTCAAAAAATGACTGTCCTCCTGAAGATGTGTCTTTTTTTTATGTGTCGGCTTTATGACTGTCGGTTTTTTTACTTGTCGGCTTTTTGATTTGTCGGTTTTTCGGCCCGCACCCACTTAGGTGATGCATTTAGCATTGGTGTAGGTCGAAAAACCGACAAATCAAAAAGTCGATAGGTCAAAAAACCGACAGGTCAAAAACCGACAGTTATAGACCCGACAGTCGAATAGCCGACACATAAAAAATAGACACATCGACAAGTGAACAGTCATTTTTTTAAGTGTCGGTATTTTGACTGTCGGCTTTTCGACAGACGACGTGATGACTGTCGGTTTTTTGACCTGTCGGCTGATTGATTTGTCGGTTTTTCGACCCGCACCCTTTAGCATAATGTTCTTCTACACCCATATATATGTTTTTGCTTCGTTTGTTCTTTGTGCTATTCCGCATATTCCAGTAATTTTGCACAGTTTTATTTCGTAACCTTCAGTACTCCATTCCTATTTTGAAAGCTTGCTGGCAAAAGAAGAGATGGTCTTCCTCCAACTCTTGCTTTTCAGAAAGGTTTCATATTTAGTCTATTAAAAATTAATGTTTAATTTATGTTTTTGTTCTCGTTGTGTTGGGATTTGTGAGTGCTAAGGGTGTCTTTATATATGAAGCACTAACCTGCAGCTTTCAGCGCTATAACTTTTGTTGTAAACGTAAAAGAAGTTTGAAATAGGGCAAGATTAATAGTTTATGGCTTCCTCTTTCGAATGCCGTAATCAGAATTAGCCAGCAATTAAAAAAAGTTACGATCTTTTGTTTTAAAAAAAACATACGGATATTTATTCGCAAAAATTGCGCTTTTGACATCGATAAGTGCAATACTAAATACAGACTTCTAAAATGAAAAAAATATATCCCGAACCTGCATTCAAACTACAAAAGAAAATGAACGCATAATATGCATCACTGTTCTATTCCAAAACGAATGTCCTTGATCAAAATAAGTTTTTAGTAATTTTCTCGAATCTGTCAGAATTTCGAGTGTTTTTGTAGGATACTATTGGATATTATAGGACACCCACTATTGTTGGCATCGCCATTGTGGATGTTGTTTCTTATGCTCCAGTTGTGCTTATTAGAGCCATCATTAGCTCGTTTCAATCCCATAATGAATATCTTCCTAACTGGCGAAAGCGCAATGCTCATAATGGTGAACTATAACTTTCCTCCGGGACATGCTATTTACCGAATTGAATAGAATTTTATGTTTGCCAAGGTGGTGACATGTTCTTTTACATTTAGGTTTCGTTGGAAGGTTATGATCTCTGTTCTGTTTAATTGCACGCAATGCAATTTTTCTTTTTCATCAGAAATTGATTTACTCTTTGTTCTTTTCCTGTCCGTAAGACTGAAGAAGGTCTGCGTTTACACCGATATTCAATACATAGAATGAACGGGCTTTTATTAGGAGATGACGTAGGACATGCATCGCTAGTTTGTTTCAACAACATGGATAACAAGAATCAAATATCATCAACTTGTAGTACGAAATGGACCAGGTAAATAATCACAATAGTAAAAAAAAATATGGAATGCAAGCAGCGATGTATATTGTTCACTTCAATTGCAACTCCAATTTTCCAATCTTCCCAGACTTCATCTCTTACCTTCATCTTGTCCTTTGTCTCCGGATTTCTACCACTTTCGCCCAATAACACCAGAGGCGAGTTCGTGTCTACATTATCGAAAGGTCTACTGGTACATATTGGATCCGATGACTCCCGCTTGTTCAACACCCACGTATGAAGATTTGTCGTGGCAGATGGAAAACGGGGTCTCCATTTACATCGTATTATATTGTTGCCTGATATGGTACGCTTAATATTTATTCTTAGAAAAGGATGCTAGCGAACGTTCTGGTGGGGATGGCCGTGTGAAACGCACCATTTAAGCGTCATTCGCATGTGTATAAGATGCTGTTTCGGTATGCAATCGACCAAGCCTTACAACGTAAGAGGACAGAAGAACGTTAAATTCAATTTTCACTTTTATCGCTTCAGCGACTCCGTAATAGTAAATTATCACAGTGAAATGCTCCCGGTTAATACAGACATTTTCTGGAAGTTACGCACTCTTGTCTTATTCACATTTTTTGGAAGATCTTATATATATTACGAAATAATTGCTCACTGATGGAAATATTAAAACAAATTCTGACAAGTTGTAATTACTACGCGTTGTGGAAATAAAATCTAATTTCTCATGTCAAAAATTCAAAAAGCATTATATCTCTTTGGAAAGTTTTCTGAGAGTATAAATTTTCTAATGATATTTTCGTCGAATAGTATTTTGAGTTAATATTCGCATACACTCGTTACAATTTTATCTAAAATGATAATACGAAATACTGTTATCAATAATCGTTCTTTTTTTGGTCATAAGAAAATATTCCTGTACCCCGAAAATATCTGACTAATTCAAGTCCTGTTGAGTAGTAGACCTAAAATTTGTAACAAGATTTACTTTTTATATAGGTAAATTGTGTAAATGTCGTTAGTTTTACTATTTTTAGTTAATTACACAGGACCACAAAAAAATTTGTTTCATGATCACTTGAATCAGAAATATTGGATCTTATAGATTTTTGGCCGTTTAAAACGAATCCGTTATTCGATGTGACCCATCACGTCAGGATTTTAAGATATCTGATCCGAAAAATATTCAAAAATATATACTTTTTGGCAATTTAAGGTTGGAATTGCAGTTATGATTCACAAAACTTAGAAAAAATATAGTTTTTACAAATAAAATAGGATTAGGGGTGTCAAAATCCTATAATACTATTTTAATACTTTTACTAAACCTACAACTTATGCCAGGTGTACTTACAAGGCAGGCAGGCAGTATTACACCGTGTAACCTGTGCCTACGATCAAATTGCTTTGATAAATGACAGATTTAGTATTCAACATTAATGAACCTAATTAATTATTTATCGAAATTATTTTTTAAATTTATTCTAATTTTTGTTTCTACCTCACATATCGTCCATGGTTTGGAATAATTAGCAAATCGCAGATGTCTAATTTGTAATCCCAAACAAATGTTTTAAGAATCGGTACTAATTACTAAATTTTCGGAATAACTACCATTGATTTCCACAGTCAAACTAAATATATTTCAAGTAATATTCTATGTATTTTGATAGAAATATTATTATTCCTTTAACTCCGTTAATTCCAGTGATTTTTGTTGTTAATAAATTATTATTTAAAAAATGTGAAATTTAGAAAAACTAAACTAATATGATTAACATTTATGTTTAATAGTAATGCTTGTAAACCAATACATCTCGATTCAAAGCCTAATAACACATTTGCTCACAACCACTTGGCGTGTCCCGAGTGTTTGATATCTGGAAACAGTCATAATTGATCAGACATTCTTTAAATTTCGATTATCTTCCCTTTATTAGTCTCATAAGTTTTTTTTTACACTAATATTAATAAATTACAGCCCTGATATTGTCCTATATATGTCATTACTTTACGAATATCAGTCATATGTGATATTTCCTCAAGGAATTTAATGTCAAACTTGTCATAATAATGGCTCAAATTTTTTAGAAAAACGCAAAAACGACTCATAAACAAGGACTAAAGACTAATAAGTAATCCTGTAAAATATTGTTTGCAGAACAATCGTGTATCCCTGCAATTTTGCATTGTTAAATTCTTTACGAAAATTTATATAAATATAAAGTAAATTTAGTAAATAGATACTCCAATGTATATTAGGTAGTCTATGAAAATATAGACTTCCAGATTCGCATTCAACGGGGAAAAATGACTGGAAATACTCTACTATAGTTTCGCTGAAAAATACGTTTATTTATCCTTTAATTCGTAGTTTCAAGCAATTTTATTAGTTTATATTGGAAACTTGAGGCATTCTGAAATGTTTGACATGGGATTTCAATTCACATGAAAAAATTACATAGAATGCATAGTATCTTGGCAAAAAAGCTTTTATTTTGTTTTTAATCACCAACTTTCAAAAATGTTGTGGGGGTTTTTACAAAATTTGAGACAATCTGATAATTTCAAGTGGGGATTTAAATCCAGCGAGCAAAATTACGTGGGAATACACTATTATAGTTCCTCAACGCAAACACTTTTTTGTATCTGCGCACTCAATGGAAAATAAAAAACAAATAACAAAGCTCTGTTGCAAGAAAAAGCTAAAAGTTTCCTGTTCCCGAAAGCGTCAAGACAATTTCGTCAGAATAATTGCAACATGAAAGTTCCTGTAACAATTGACATGCGCTATGCATTCCGTTAGGTCAGTCCACTTTGATCCGGCTATCATATGCCTAACGATCGCAGATAACGACGTGTGATATAACGATCTCCGTTTTACCGTCGGAAGATCAAACGGAGAGAAACGGCAGCAATTCCGGTTACCGTTACTGTCTCGAAACTTGGTTTTCTTAACAGAATCGGAGGACGACTGAAAATGGCATCTTATTGTTTATTCCGTGCCTCGTTATCGATGCCCAAATGGACTCTTCCTCACATTCTTCCAGACAAGATTATATAAATTCCCAGTACGATTGTCAATGATTCGTGTAAATTTTCTTGAAATAACAAGTCTGTGAATGATTATAATTTTTAATATAAATTTCAATATCTAAAAAGTTTATACAGACATTTTCATTTTTGTTTAAGGTATGAAAATTTTCAATTCTTCCAGAAGTATACTCAAACAGCAAAAAGAGCTCTTAAAGAGCTCTTCATGTGATCTTACAAATGTCAAGTATTCTTAAATAAACCTTAGAAAGAACTTTTAGAGTGATCTTTAAGAAAATTTATGCCGCCCTTCACAGGACTTCTCAAATGTAAGGCCTTAAGAGCTCTTATAAGAGCAGCGAAAAGACCGCTTAAAAATCTTTTTCAGTGGTCCTACAAAGTTTAAGATTTCTTAAATACTGCTCAGAGCGAGCTCTTAAAGTGATCTTTATGCGCGGCCATATCGGTTTAGTTCAGATTTATCGGATAGTTCGCCCTTATACTTGACTCAACTAGAGTCCTCCAGAGGGCTTCTAACTTAACACCTCCTATTAGAGCTCTCAGGAAAGGGGTTAACTTTTAAAGGGCCATTTAAGTGCCAGTTACGACAATATCAAATCGTCACCGAGAAAATTCCTATTTTTTAATACTTTTTTTACCTAATTTTTTTACCATATTTTTTGGCCTCATCACTGCGGAATTAAATATGACATGAAATTTTAGATTTTTGTCGTCTAATTCTCAATCTACCATGCTTAAACTTGCTTGCTAGCTACACGTCATGTTCCAAATAAAGTCTTATTTTGAGTAATATTTTGGCTGCAGATTATAACCAAGTATACCTCTTTAAAAGCTCTTTTTACAGATCATTTTAACGAAAACCTCAAGTGATATATAGAGCAAGGCCTCTGAAAGACCTCTTTAAGGGCTTCGTACTGTCTATGACGATAAGAATGGTAGATCTCGATGCATTTTGTTGAATTTGATTATGAATCTGATAATAGATGGTGAATGTCATCATTTAGATATATTGCATTCTTTTTCAGAAAACAATAGTTTTGGCTATCAACTTTAGTAGTTTTGATGTTGGATAAGTAGCACAAATCAACTCTTGAATATTCCGGAACATACGTTACTCGATTTCCTAATACCAACATAACTAAAACGCATTCCTTCATCGATTCCCACTGAAAAAATGTTTCAAAAAGTAATAAAACGTTCTGTATGTTTCGCAGAAAATACGCCGTTATATTGTTATGATTTCACAGATGTATCCATTTTTCTAGGATAATTTATAATCGGTAGTAATATTATTTATATTTCCTTTAAACCTGTAAATCCTTTATGCCGTAAATTTCCATCTTATGCGATTTTATTTCTTGATTTAGTGCCTTTTTATTTTATTTTATTAGCCTCGCGTTCACGCGTAGTGGCAATACAATAGAAAAGAAAAAATAATTTACTAAGACAATAAAATAGGTACCGCTCGATTCATAAATCGTTTTGCCATTCTACGACCATATAGGAAAGGACAAAAAGAACTTTACTATTTCGAAGAGAATGAACAGTCTTGATAACAGATTTGCCGATAACAGATGTGCCAATCGCAACCTTGAGCCGTTAGAAAGCGCAAGCCTTTGAAGAAATATATTACGAAGATAACATTTAAATTCTCGAACAATTCGACATTAACAACTAAATGTTCGGCTATATATAGCATACCGGTCGTCTTTATATTGTTTAACATTCAGAAGAGTATTAGCAGGACACTGATGCATGCTGGGTAGTTTTCTCGAGGTTGAAGCAATAAAATCCAGACGAATTGCAACCGTAAATGTTCCGGAAAAATTAGTAATTGTCAACCTCTTTAACGAGACTATTTCCCTCTCGCTTTAACATTCTAGTCTTTCTTAATTATCAAGACGTTAATTAGTGAAATCAGCTGCGCATGAGCCATCAATTAAATCTGTATTATATTAGCGAAATGAAAATATCAAGTAGCTATGTGATTATGATTTTCATAAATAACGTTCTCGATATCTCTATTAATTACTAGAAAATGTTTATCCTTTATTTCAATTCATTTCGTTCTTAAAAATCGTGCGGTCGTTCTCCATGCTTAAAACGATTGTTAATTGCAATTTTGAAAGCAAGCTACATAATTAATATGCTAATTTTATAAATACCATCGAGGCGCCTGGTAAAAAAAACGGGAGCAAGTACCGTTAACGAGTAAACTTCCAACAATTAATTATCGAACCGATGGAACAGGTCGGAAAAATAATAGTATAACACGTATGGTTACTGTTTGATCGATCGCATTAATTTTTAAACGTTTTGCTTCGAATCTAATCTGCTCGATGTAAAGAAACAAACTCGGTTTTAACTTCGTTACAGTACAAGTTATTCATAAATACCAATTCTCTGTTCCTAATTGGTCTTCTCTAAGCGCCAATTAATATTCTGATTTTTTCGAACTTGCCCTCAACTATCTAGTCTAACTGCCTAATACGGAATGTAAAAAGAAGGAACCCAGGCCGGCCAATCGATAAATTTACCGTTCCTACGTAATCGTCCCGGGACATTACATAAAT
Organism: Trichopria drosophilae; assembly: GCA_030407085.1. NCBI lineage: Eukaryota > Metazoa > Arthropoda > Insecta > Hymenoptera > Diapriidae > Trichopria > Trichopria drosophilae. Next base: position 10,730,231 of record CM059583.1, on the reverse strand, counting down.
TCTCGGATGAAAGCTTCCTTTCACAATCTCATCGAAATTGACGCTCTCGCGTGCTGCAGTGCGCGTTAGAATGGGCACCCGGGAAAAACTTACGCCGGTTCTTGATATCTACTCCTAATTAGATGCGACGTCCTTGGCAACTGTCGCCTCATGGGTTTGCTCAGATGAGCATATAAAATTGCGGACTGGCAACATAAAGGAGAAGCAATCTCGCCTCTCATCTGCGTGTTCTCGTAGTAATCGCGTTGCCTACTTTATCGCCGACTTCGGCAGTAACGGGGAAGCTCGATTGCCAAGAAATCATAAAGCTCGGGGTGCTGACCAATAATGCGACCATCCCAGATCTCCGATCTTTAAAAAAACATTCTCGAGACGCGATGGGTACTGTCTCGAAGAGCAACTCCTTTTCCTTAACCTCGTAAACAAGTAGTCGTTTCGACCCAACTACGACCCACCAACGTTTTAGAGCCACTGCGTTGCGAACTCGTCCTCTTTATGGTTCTTCTGACTACGATAGAAGAAAATATGTTTTTCTTTGGCTAATACATAACCGCACCAGTAATGAGGTTCATTGAAGAATAAGTGTCTTAAGTCTATACACATTTTGTTCACAGCTATAAAACTATTGTTTTGAGGCAAGACATTATGATACGATCATATAGACTGTCGCATCTTGCCGATATATCAAGCAATCGCATACCACTGATATGTACCTTTTTCACTTGCTTTCGTATTGCTCTATTACATTTTTTACCTTTTATCGACTTCGTGGCTCAGTCGGTAGTGCACTACGCTATGAAATTGCAGGTAGTGAGTTCGATTCCCGCCAAGGTAACAATTTTTCGTTTTAAAACAGTAGCTCGCGATAATTGATAAGACGAGCCACGTTGTTTGTTTGCTATACTTTACTGTTAGTTTGTGCAGTTTCCTGGACAAATGTGTGGTATGGCGCCATCTTAGAAGACAACTATTAATGCTACTACCCCGCGAAATGAATTTGAAAAGAAATTTGAAAATGAAAAGAATTTTTTTGCAAACTGCATCAATTTAATTAAATTCATTTCAAGTAGTGTTACTTTAGTTCCAGTTTTGTTGTAGGTGTCACATTATACTGTTTACATTGTGTTCGCTTCACCCTGGTGGAAAGTATGAGCAGATTGACTGGCCGTTACCCAACATATAGATAGTTTTGCTGCCCGATATTTCGTTTCCGAAATTCTAGCAAAAAACTGGGCATTTACCTAAGTAACTAACCTTCTCGTCAGGTTAGATATTTCTATACATATTCGCTAAATTTTAGTGCAAAAACGGTGCAAAAGTGCAAAAACGGTGCAGATCCCGAATTCGCTATTACATATAGGGGAATCATATTTTCAAAAACATCGATTGTAATTGTAGAAATGTGGATAAAACTTGTTTATTGCGGACGTTATCATATTATATTTTCCTAGTAATGGGGTTTTTGTAGCAAACTATGTATGTTAATTTGTATATAAATTTCTATTGAATTTGCGAATGTTGTTGCCTGTACAAATTTATTTGTCCCGGAAAAGAAAACACAGGGTAAGGACAAAACAAACTCCCACATGCAATGTAAGCTACTTGTTAAATAAATTTGGGCATTTTGCAATCACATAAACATTTGTAGGTTAACGTGGATATTGCTATTTATATTCTCTCGCAAACACCCGGTATATACTCTTCTAATTAAATATAATTATAACCACACAATTCTGCGATATAAATACGTAGAATGGACATGTATTAATTATTAACTTTCTTTGATATATACACATGTACAGATATTCTCGCCATTTCTAAATAGGAGATGACATACCTAACCTATGTAGATCTATAAAATCTATCTCATCTTCTACCCGGTGCTATGTATCCTAATTTAAATACAGCTGGCGATGACTAGAAAATAATGGATAATTCATGGGTACATCAGTGTTACATTACCACAAGAATCCGGCCAGAATTCAGCGAAAATGTTGGCCATAACCTGGCCATAAACCAGGCAGAATGTGGTTAACTTATCCACCAGGGCATGACTTCTTTAAAATAAATAAACAATAATTTTCTTTTAACTTCGAAATAATTTCAAACTCCTTTACTTCATTTTTCCTTTCGCTAAGATTCAAAAGGAATTCTGCAGTTGTTTGTGGCCAATAACCACTTAGTGCTCTCAGATCTGTGCGAGAAACTAATTAGAGCAAAGGAAATAGTTAAAAACCAAATTGATTAGTGACGCAATTTACTTGGCTACCTACCATTTTCTATGCAACCATTTTCTCGTATGGGTATGAGAACACTAAGCGGTTCATTGTCCAAACTTTTTACCATGTACAAATTTTTACCTAGAAAGAGAATTTATTTATAAAATGTGCGTGTCAAAAGCCGATACCTCTCAAAAATAGCAGATAGAAAAGCGAACTGTAATTATTTGACGTATCAGCTGCATGAAAGTCGTTTTTCACAGTCAGTGTTTTTTTTTCTCTGTCGGTTGTTTTTTTTCACTGTCGATCGTTTTTTTTAATGCTTGGCTTTTTCACACTCGTTTTTTTAACCGTCGGCTTTTTGATCCGTAGCCTATTTTGTATCCGAATTTTCGGAAATTATCCCAAACTCTAGATAGTCCTAAGAATATGTCGCGTTTTCATCTCACGTCTTTGCTCCTACTTTTAAAATGTTGGCGATAACCTGGCGAATAGCCGGTAATAATGGCCATAAACCAGGCAAAATGTGGTTAACTTATCCACCAGGGCATGGCTACTTTTAAATAAACAAACAATAATTTTCTTTTAACTTTGGAATAATTTCAAACCTTTTTCAAACCAAAATTTTCCCTTTCGCATAGATTCAAAAGGAATTCTGCAGTTATTTGTGGCAACTAACCACTACTTTTCTAAGTTAATTTTCAAGCCTATCGGTACTATTGTCATGATATTCACTCTTTAGCTTTGCGCTCCCTAGGAATTGGCCTATTTCTTTGGAAGAATTTTGTACATATGCCGAAGCTCCAAGTGCACATTACTAAAGATTATACAGAAGTATTCCAAATCTATGGTCAGGCAGTTACTGGCCATATCGTATTATTGGATTCACTACTATTCTTGTGACCAGAATTCCGTTTACGAGGATTGGCTTCGACATTTCCTAGCAACCGTGAGGCCAGTTAGTTTATGTTACTTTACGCCGTGGGAGTGCCTTGGTCGTTGTTTGCTCGGAGAGTTGTCGTACGCTCGCGGGTACTACTGACATGTCCGCATAGGTGTCCGACCAAAGGCATAAATTTTGCATTTGCCTCCTGGCGCTACTTTCGACGACTCTCCTTTTATCAACGAATCATCGGCATTTCTCCCGGGGTACAATAGGAAGAAAGAAAATATCGAAACCTGACTGTAAACTCGTTTTTACTAGATGTAAAACCGCCACTGCCATCTGCCCCCGACGTTTCGCCTCACTATATATCTCGAATGTATTGTACGGATTTTACGATTTGCCTGCGAGGATCACAATAAATCTAGATTCTATTATCCAACGTCACGATATACCGATCGAAGACTTGACATTTTCCGATATTACATAAATAGGCTGAAAGGTAGGATAAACCAATTAAACTTTAATTTAGAAAATATACTAATAATAATACAATAACTAAATATTCAGAAATGAGAGATTCCAATCGTAGTTTGTTTTTGGGAAAGATTCCCCATATGTCATAGGATTGCGGACATCTTACTTTATAACCGCGTGAGAATCAAAACACTCTTTATAAAAAGAAAATTTAAAGAACAGCTATAAAACAGTTTATGCGTCGAATTGATCAAAAATCATAAACTCCTCAGGTGGCTACACTGTGAAATCCTATCTGCAATAAATGTTACCTTATCCGTTACGAGGTGTATACGACAAATATCCATAATCTGTGTAGTAACAGTAAACTTGCGGATGTTTCAAGTTTCAACTGGTGAGAAGAACTTATAACTATTCTCATTATCAATTTTTAATTGTACAGATATAACATAAACTGTTAAGTTATAACTTAGCCCGTTTCATATACTATTGCAGTACTGCTAAATGATATCAGGAATCGACGATAAAAAATCTCTCATCAGTTTTTATATTTACTGTTATACAAAATATTGACTAAACATGCTATTGCCAGTTAATAGTCATATATTCATTGATTATAACTACATGGAAAAAGAGAAATAGATAGTTTTACTATCTAAATAGTAAAATCTGATAAAACTACATTTTTTACTTGGTTTTACTATTTAAACAGTAGGGTGGACTACCTAATTTCTCGAGGTCAGTATTTAAATAGTAAACTTAACTAAAAACAATGGTTGTGTCTTAGCCTACACAGAAAAGAGAAATACTTAAAATCAGCCAGAATTAAGGCTGAAAGTAAGACGTAATGTAAACAAGACTCCGATTTCTTAATTTCAGATATGTCGATTTAACTTCATTTAAGGTATAAAAGTAACTGAATTTCAGCAGTGAAATACTTAAAATCAGTAATATGTACGTACATGTAAAATTTATGAACGTAACCTATCGATCTTGAATCGCGTTCCAAATGCACTCGTTCCGCAGGGTATACGAAGGGTACGAAGCATAATTAAAATTTTGAATTGATTTGATAATCGTTCAGTTGGTTGTGATCGCGTTGTGTTTATGCTTCGGTCTCCAACCACTACGTGTTTTCGTGATATAATTCTTAAAACAATACTAAAACTTATTTTAAGAAAAACTTAAAATAAGTCATCATTTGGGATTAAGGTTCTCTTTTGATATCTGATAAATGTCAGCTATTATGAAGTCTATTTTATAGTATAACTGATTTTTTAAGCTCTTAATGCAGTCTTAAAATGAGCCATTACTTCAACTTATAGAGGTATTTTACTTATTTTAAGACGATATTCATACTGACTTTTGTTTCCTTGCTTAATTTAAGTCTATGCTGAATTTAAGACGTAATCATTTTAAGAATTTCTTTTTTCTGTGTACTATCCATATCTAGCAGTTCAAATTCAATTTGCATGTAATATTTGGCTCATTCGGTCGGTTTTGACAATAAAGTATTAACAAAAATTTGTACGTCTCGGCTGTCGATGCCAGTCCTCGATTTCACGATAATTTTATTGTTACAACCGACCAAATAAGCCAAATATTAAATAGAATTTCATCTACTGCCGGTCAATAAAAAAGTTCACTTATTGTGAAAATAAATTTTATCTAGTAGCTCCAACTATTTATTTTATTTGAATTTACTAAATACTTTATTTAGTCAATATTACAGAATTTTGAAGAAAATGCTAATTTAATATTAATAATAATATTAAATATAATAATAAAAATACGTATTTATACAAGTCCCTTAAGATTTTAAGCTATTTTAGAATTTGCAAGAATAAAAATATAACTTTTTTGCAAATTGCACTTTTTGTGAATTCTAAAGTAGATTTGAAATTTGAGGATTAATGCAGGTTCTGCTAAATTCAAATGTTTTATGTAAGAAATTGATGTTATCGACTCAGTCGCCTTAACGGCAAAAAAGCCCAAACGCCTGAAATCATAGCTGTACTTTGAAATAATGTCACATGAAGAAACAATTCCTGTAAAATATGTGAATACCGTTTTATTATGTTTTTGGCTGTGTTCTACAAGATGCCCCGGTCGGATTTCATTTTTATTGGCAAAACCAATATGTCGGCTTCATTTTTAAAAAAGTGAAGAAAAATCAATAATTTTTTCTTTAAATCAATATTTGTTTAAGAAAATATAATTTTGCTACTGAATAAAGTGGCACAAAATGCCACAAACTGTTGAAACTTAAAAATTGTGCAGTAGATTATAAGGAAAATACAAAATGGCGTCTTGAAAATTGAGGATATTGTAAAAAAAATTTACAATTTTCAACTATGTTGGATCAAATGTTACCAGTACAATTAAACTTAACGAAACATGGTATGAAGGTGTTTTTGAGGTAGCTGATTACGAAACTGGCCATGGTTTTTCAAAAACTTCTATTTAATGGGTTTCGTAAAATTGTATCATTCCGATGCGCCATATTGGATCCGTCATTTTGAATTTTGAAAAACTATGACCAGTTGCGTAATCAGCGACCCGAAAAACACATTTATACTAAGTTTCGTGGAATTCGCTAAAAATGTTATTACCTTGGTGCTCCATATTGGATCCGCTATATTGAATTTTGAAAAATCATGGGCGGATTCGTAATCAGCGGCCTTAAAAAACTTTACATACCAAGTTCCGTTATGTTTAGCTGAAGTGATAATATTTGATCCAACTTACTTGAAAATTGCAAATTTTTTTTTCAATATCCGCAATTTTCAAGACGCCATTTTGGATTTTCATTATAATATACTGCACAATTTTTAAGTTTCGACAGTTTGTGCCACTTTATTCAGTATCAAAATGAAGTTTTCTTAAATGAATATTCATTTAAAAAAATGTTTATTTTGCCGCACTTTTTTGCATTAAAACCGTCATATTGGTTTTGTATGTCGACAAAAATAAAATCCGACCGCGGCATCTTACAGAACACACCTAAAAATATAATGATACTGTAGTCACATATTTATCAAGAATTTTTTCTGCATCTGACATTATTTCAAAGTACAGCTATTATTTTAGGCTTTTTTCGCGTTAATGGGTTAGGAGCCACTAAAAATTTAGAAAACCCGAAAAGATTTCTTAATTAAAAAAATGCAAATTATGAAATGATACTAAGCATAATTTTCCAAATGGACGGTATTTTAGGGCGCTTTTATATATTCCTGCTAGTTCAGACAAAAAGTCAGCAGCACAGTTAGAAATGAGCAAGAATTATAGCTATTTTACATTTAGCGTTAAAACATATTAAAAGTTAATTAATATGTGAATTTCGGAAAATATATTAAAATTGAAAATTGGACTGATGAGGATGGAGGAGGTAAATAATCTGAGGTTCTTCAAAGATGAAGAGCGGGCAGGCAAACGGCAGGGATGCACGATGGTGCAGTCCGGAGCACTGCTGAGCACCAGTACGGCGGCCAGTAGAACGACAGACCCGTAACATGGGCTAAACTACAGAACTACGCTTGGTATAAGTCGGGCTATTATCGGGCTATGCGCTGAGAGCCCTCCGCTTTCATCCGCTAATGGGCGGCTCTCCGCCCGTCTGCTCCTTTACTGCGTCATTAATACAAGTTGCACATGTCGAAAGCTAGTACGCTACAATAATTTACATGAATGGAATTGAAAATGTTCTATTACGCGAAGGAGAAAAAGATGCGCGAGAAGACGACGGAAAAATAACGCAGCGTTTAATATGCCAGTAATTATATAGGGAAAGCATTTCACAATCTATGCCTCTCCCATTAGCGTGCGTGTGCATCGTACGAACTTCTTTCAGGGATGAAGAATTCTACAAATTTGTCATCTGGGATGCTGATATTTAATAAACATTAGAGCTCTTTTCTTCATTTATGAAATATGAGCTATTTTAGACCCGACAGACCTACACAAGACATACATACACGGAGAAAAATGACTCCGCTGGATTAGCTGATTCATATCAGCTAAAATTTTCGGCTGGAATTGCCGAAAATATATGCAATTTTAGCTGTTTTGATTCAGCTAATGTAGCCTTAACCATACTCAATTCGCGCTTAGCTCTAAATTTTCGCTACATTAGCAGATTTGTTCCGTTAAATTTGCGGACTTTTTCAGTAAATTTAGCTGAAATTATCGGCTATCCCTAACGGAATTCCAACAGCTGTCCCTATAGGATAAAATTGGTAGAATCTGCGGATTTTTCGGCTGATTTTGCTAATTATTTTTCTCCGTGTAGACTTTAAGAAGAAAACATCGTATACGTTTGAAAAAATCGATATTCCTACGAAAACTATGATTATAGTTAGCAATGACAATGAGGAATACATGAAATATAAATAACGAACACACATAAATAGACTCGAGACGCTACAGTAAACATACCTCATAAAATGTTTGTCTTAAGAAACATCAAAACCAGTTAACCGATTCTGCAAATGCAAATACCATCGTATTATATTTTTTCAAATTGTTGTTAAGTAACTAAACTACTCGTTACGCCAAAGGAGGGGTCTAACCAGACAGGCATGTAAAATATGCTTCCAAACAAAATCTAGTTCCATTTGGATGATATCTGCATAGAATATGTGAGATTTCTGTTTGAATAAGTTTTTCCAAAAATTATAACAACTTTTCCATATTATGTGAGGATAATAGGGTATTTTTGCGCACCATTAGGCGCCAGGATGTTTTGGCCCTAACGTTTTTAGGCCACGCTATTTAATTCTTATTAATTCTGACAAATCATTTTGGTTCGAAATAATGAGATATACGTATACAAGTAGTCAATTAAGTCCTGGGACGGATACATATTTTCTCATGTAAGATATTTTTGAAAAAGGTCAAGGTCGTTTCTGTAGTAATTTTCAACGGTGACCTTTAATTTCACCTTGAATTTCACCTTCAGTCATTTCAAGATTAGGTTAGCTTTATAAATAGAAACCCCCTTTTTGATACCATCAATTCAAAGAACGGGAAATTTTACGTTTAAATGTGAACTAAGTCATAGGTAGTATTTGATCTTGAGGGTCACTCTAAGGTGACTTAAATTCGGACGCGGTATGACGAGCTTTGGAAATAGATGGTTTTATATTTTTTTCTAACGACCAAAACTAATAATTTTAACAAGGTTATGCTCTAGATCACCACTAAATACGCCTAGAGCTCCTAGCAGCGCGGCGACCAAGCTACTTACATCTCATCCGCAATGATAAATTCACTATTACCGCAAAAGTGAATATTTCAACTCTTCTTAAAAGAGAGACAAAAGTCTTATATGAGTTGAATTTTACAAAATCCTCTCTTACTGGTGTAATTTTCGCAATCACTCTTTACAAGAGTGATATTGTCACCTCATGAAATTTAGGAGCAGATCTTCGATTTTTCATTGCAGAAAAAAGATACTTAGATATTTGAAACTAGGCCACTTAATGTCCGACTTTCCCCCATATTCAGATACTACTTAAAATCTTTTGGCATAAATCAGTATAGGTACATATAAGTAGTAGGAGACATTTTTGAATTTTTCAACGATGGACTGTGATTACCAAACAAACTCTGAACTCTAAACAGGTCCTTAGATCTTATGTATATGTTTGAAAGATTATAGTATTGTGAATTTACTATTACACTGTTAGAGACTAAGATTTGATAAATATTATTCTTCTATCTTATGAAATCGAAAAAGTAGAGGTTCATAGTATGGAGAAGCAAGTCTGCAAATGCGTATATCACTTATACTTTTCTTTTGATTTTATTGTTAAGCAAACTGCAAGAAACGTCATCGAACACCGACAGTATTTTTTTTTCGCAGAGACATAACTATCTTGTGTATAAATGAATCAAATTTAATATAATTTTAATAAATTTCTTAATTTATAAATACATAATTAAATGTTATAAAAGATATACTTACTCGGCAGCACACTCAATTTGTTATTCATATTCAAAACGAGTTCATACTCAACCTCAACCCCTCAATATAAAAGTTTACTGACTAATTCCCGACTGGTAACTAAGATTGTAAATTAGTGCTTAAAATATTCGCCTTTAATTTTTCATTCTGAACGACGCATCGCCGTAATATGCGTTACCGTACCAATCGCTCATTTGCGCTTGCACCGCACTTTATCATTTAACCACCCACTGTGGGATGGCGTGGGTTCTTTTTTATGTTATAATTTGTGTGCATGAATTATGTACAGACGGCAAGATTTACTATCAGCGTGAGGCGACTAACCAAGGCAGTTGATTTGTAACGACAGTACAAGGTTCTTATACCCTACACCTCTGGTCCTAATCGAACAATTTAAATGCGATTACTTAAGCGTAATTAACTCGGTATTTTATAGATCATTAAAACATCAATAAATGTGATTTGTACGAACAGATTTATAATTAGAAACGTAATTTTTAAACCCTAATAAAAAACTAATCTGATCTATTTTATAAAACATACGTTTTAATTGATATTTAATTATAGTATTTTGTATTCCTTTAGTACCCAGTTTTCTTATAGACTCTTAGATCATTTCACTGAAATAATAAATTTAACGACTAATTTATGTCATAAGTTATGATTTTAATAATTTTCAATAAAAATTTCATGTTACTTTTATTATTTCATTTACCGTATATATAGGCATGTGGGCTTAATTTTATATGCATTTGCCAATCATTCTTTGTGTACACATTTTATTATTATTAACAATATTAATTCGAAGGACAAGAAGATATTTAAAAAAATTAAATACAACAACTCGCAATAAAAAATGGTATTGACATAATTTCTAAACAAGAATACATGGGCGTAACATCTTTCGAATTTGAAACTAATATACCCTGGAAAAAATTCTTAGTAACATCAACTATGTAAAATTATTAAGCACAAATGTAGTGAATGCAACACAAAAATGATTGAATTCATATTATAAACAACCAATATTTGTTATTGCTTTAAATATTTACACCAACTATGGGAATTTGTAAAACTTGCTTCCTACTACTTTATAGTTAAGGCAACTACTTAATAGCACAACACTTTTTCAGCTGATGGACATAAAAGCATTTAACCCATTAACGCCAAAATTGGATTGCCTACATAATACAACTTCCATTCCGTAAAACATTTCAAAGAAGATGGACAACAAAATTGAACAGAACCCTGTCGACTATCTTCAAGGATCCTCTTTCGAATAGCGTAGTTAGAATTTCGGAAAAAACTTCATTCACATTAATAGTGGCGAATTTCTTTTTCAAAAACGTGATTTTTTCCAAATTTTTAGGATTTCCGAGTGCGAGATTTTTAGCAATGACAAAAATGTTAAAAACTTACTTAAAGAGAAGACAGTAGACTTTACTCATTTTTACATAAAATATGCGTAATTTTGGATGGTAATTTATGTCAAAAAAAATTGGCACCTTTCAGCAATACTAATTTTGAAGGGCTGAAATTGGTGTTTATATATCGCCTTAAGTATTTAAAATTAGCGTATAATTTGTCAATCGATTGTCGACGGGGGATAAGTCCAAAAGTCGTTCATAACCTAATATTCATTAGAGTGCTCAAATGTCACAAATCTTTAAACACGTTTTTTCAATACCCAGTATTCGACCTTATGGACACGATTTTGGGAGAACTAATTAATCGATATACCTGAAATTTTCTGGGATTTTTCAGAAAGGTGTAGGCCGAATCATAATATCAGGATCATAATATTTTGTTTATTTTTAACCCTTGTTTAAGACGATTTTAGAGGTAAAAAGGGTAAAAAAATTAAAAAGTCTGCCATTTTCTTGTTTGTGCTCAAAACGTTTAATCCTAGATCTGACTATACCACCAACGTATATTTAATAGTCTTTTTGGACTTTTTGTTTCGCCACCGTGCAGGCCTGAACTCAATTTTACAAAATATTTGTATATACTTCAAAATATGAATAATAATGCGTAACAAGTTTCATTAGAATTATGGCATTTTTCTATTGATAAACAATAAACTATATCAAAAAGACCCGAAAAGTGGCCTTCGGAGATATCTTTAATCGAAGATATTACATCTTACAAAACTTTGGGCACTAAATATCCGTTACCAAATGTGTCGGGTGCGGGTCGAAAATCCGACAAATCAAAAGCCGACATGTCAAAATACTGACAGTAAAAAGACCGACGCTTCAAAAAATGTCTATCCGCTTGTCATATGCCATTTTGTGTCGGCTTTTTAACTATCAGCTTTATGATTGTCGGTTAGTATTAAAACCGACATTCGAAAAGTCGATTTTTCAAAACGTGACTATCCGCAGGCGTAGGTCGAAAAAACGACAAATCAAAAAGTCGACAGGTTAAAAAACCGATAATAAAAATACCAACATTCAAAAAGCCGAGAGGCAAATAGTCAACACGTCAAAAAGCCGACAGACAAAAAACGGACACTTAGAAGAACCGACTGCCAAAAAACCGACACATAAAAAAATATATACACACCGTCAAGCGGGCAGTCATTTTCTGAAGTGTCGGTTTTTTTTACTGCTGGCTTTATGCCAGTCGGTTCTTCGAAGTGTCCGTTATTTTAATGACGGTGTTATGACAATTCAGTTTTTCAACTGTAGGTTTTTTGAATAAGGGTTTTTTTGACTGTCGGTCCTTCCAGGTGTCGGTTATTTGACATTTGGTATTACAACAATTCGGTTTTTCTAGAGTCGGCTTTATGACGCGTCGGGTTTTTTCCTGTCGTCTTTTTAAGGTGTCGGCTTTTTGCTTGTCGGTTTTCTGAATGTCGGTATTTTGAGTGTCTGTCTGTCGATCTGTCGGCTTTTTGCTTTGTCCGCTTGTCAATGTGTCTTTTTTTTACGTGTCACCTTTTCGATTGTCGGTTTTTTGATTTGTCGGGTTTTTACCCGCACCCATCTCATCTTGTTAGGTTAATAAAATTCCAAAATATTCTGTTTTACTATTTGATGTTAGGATATCTTAAAGAAGTGAGTTGATGAGCTAAGTTTAACAACATACTCGTTTTCAGCGGCGAAAAATCCACTGCCACTCATACAAATTATCCTCTAAGAATGTAGTTAGTACAGTCCTGTGTTGATTTTTAATACTTCACGAAATACTTGAAAATATAAAATTAGTTGAATGATGACTAATTTATTTTGAAAAATAAAATTTTCAGTAATAACACAGTCCCGTTCGATACTCACGAAGAACATCGACAATATTGCCCCACCACTTAAGTGTGTTTGAGTTTCCTAGAAATCTGCATACTATTCGCAGAAAGAAACACAACTCATACCGAAGAATAGAATGTCTCATTAGATAACCGTTGCAGGAAAAACGTCGTTAACGTTTATAATTAAATAAAAAGCGTGCGAGGTAGCCTTTGAAAACGTTCAGACGTGCAAACAACGCACAGAAGAAGTGCCTGGATGCGAGGCAGCCAGCGCAGTTTATCTATTCGTTGACCTCATGCACTTTATTATGCACGATGTCGTGAGTTAACGCAAATAATGTCGTCGTAAACCAATCGCTCGCGCGTTCTACGCCTACGCGTTATGTGCCATAAGTCGTAGCAAACGACGACTAGCCCGGTGTAGTGTCACCGATTTAAAGACGTTCTCATCTCGGACTCTACGTTCAGGAATAGATCCTTCATGAGCTGATGAGTTTTACTTGCAAATGACAGTTAACGATAATTTTTTTCCACTCCCGTATAAGGCAAAGAAATCTCTGACGACAAACTGATTTCATTTCCTAACTTCTCACCTCCCAATGATTTTAGACAGCTCAACCCGAATTTATGAGTTGTATTCTGAAAAATCTGAAGTAGCAAAAACATTTCTGACTCATGAAAAAACGACAGAAATATTTAGTGTTGCTGAAAAATTTCAGCATAGTATTTGCATCACGGACGAAGGGCTTCTCACAGGAATTCTTCATCAAACAATTTAGACTGTGACATTTGCAAAGTTCTTTTGACTCCCATGGTGATTACTATGATTTCTTATAAATTAATTGGAAAGTGAATAGCTCCCATGATTTCCAAGATTTCTAAAAAAAAATTTGAATCGGCGGTTATGTGGTTGCTAAGGTTTGTTTATTAAGGCGATCGTTAATGGCAAATACCGGTTTTTATTTTCGTACTCAGCAAGCAAAAACATATGAAAAGATTATAACGTAATATTTTTCTGCAATGTTATAGTTTTTCCGAAGGTTTAACCGAATATTATATTACACTGTGCAATTAGAATTTTAAAATATCCTTCCCATTCATCTTCATGACCATTAGTTGTAAATATTCTTCAAAATGAGTCAAGAAACATTGAACAGACCCACGATAAGAAAGTACAGTGATCTAGACATGAGACCGCAACTCGCTGAATTCAAATCTGCAATGAAACATTGGGATTTCCCTGCTCCTTTCAGAGAAATTTTCAAAATGACTTAAAATTTATTTTTATAGCGAAATAGGATTAAAAAATTTTGAATATCATGGCTTTTCTTAAATTAGGACAACAGCAATTCTAATTTATATTACTTTTTCGATCCGCTGAAGAAGAATCTGTAATAGAAAAATGAGATGTAACTTAAAAACATGGTATTTTAAGTGATAAAGGCTTAAAAAAGTAGCATTCCACTCGGGTTAAAATGGAAAGGAGTTTCATTGCTAAACGCTCATAGTTGCACCGATCATCCTTAACATTTATATAGTAAGAAATCTTGGAAACAACAACAGGCGAAGGCGAATCTAAAAATCGCCTTATGCACAGAAAAAACGAAATAGTTGCTTTACAATAAAAAGTGGTAGAATGTGGTACGTCTACGATTTTTTATTTAGTTTTTACTATTTAAAGAATGGACATATCTATCTAATTCGTCGAGGTTACTAGTTAGGTAGTAAACTAAAACCAATGACTGTTTTATCTTACTATGTAGTTATAGCCGTAATATACCAAGTTTCAAGATAAATCCTTCGTAAATAATAAATAATAAATAAATTTAAAATTTTTTATTTTTAGTAGCCATTTTGTATAATTTGTAGTTTTCTTGTTTTCTTGACAGTTTGAGTTTAATAATTTGATAGTTTTCTAAGCAATAAAGAAATGTTTTCTCTTTTTTGCTTTTAATATAAAACCCAATAGCTATCGAAACCCGCATTTTACATATAAGAAGATCATAAAGTAACGCGATCGACGTGAACTGAGATCCAGTTACGTCTGCTCATTTATTTATTCAGCTTTATACTCAAATTATTTGTTACATATGACCAATAAATACCAAGAATTTTCATGGCATTTACTATTAAAGCCATTTTGAATTTTGAAAAGCTGGGATTAATTTCGCAACAATCTATAAAAAAAACGAGTATCCAGTCGTGTCGCAATTAAATAATTTTTTATACATTTGTCTATCATATTAGATCCGTCATATTGAATTTTGAAAATTTGTGGTGAAGATTGTCATTAGCGATCATAAAAATAGTAGAATATTCAGTTTCAAATATCTTAAGTCATTGAAAAATGTGTCCTTCAAAGGGTTAAAAAATTATGCTACAAAAATGGAATAATCCTACATTTAAACAATTTTGAATAACTTTTCATTAAATTTGTACATTTTAATGAAAGGGTGACATAAATAATTAAAAAATAATAAATATAATTTAAAACCTAAGTCAACGTGTGGACAGAATAGAAAAATTTGATGGCATAGATCTTTAAGAAACTGATATACATTTCAAAAGTGAAAATGTAAATTTATGACAAAATGTTTATTTTGTTTCATAATTCATTATTTTGTTCAATAATTCCATTACTTTTATTTATTTTTTCTAAAATCCCCACCTTTTTTGTGAAAATTTTTAGGATTCAGAGATAAACATACATGTACAAAATACAAAACAGTACATATACAAAAAATTTCATTTTTTATTTCTGAGAAGAGCAAAACACTATTTTCATGTTTTGTTTAATCTCTTAAAATTTGCTGTATTTTCTGATTTCTAGTTGTTCCTTGCACATTTTCGTTACAATTCCTAATACTATTTCTTGCATATATCGTTAAATGTACAGAATATTGATATGTGTAACATATCCTAACGTTTTAAAAGAATAACAAAAAATTAGTTGTAAAAAAGGCACCATCTTTCTGAACACTTTTTCTCTGTATAGTAACATGAATCATTTGTAATAAAAACATTCTTTTCTTTCATAGAAAATTTCATACATTCATTTTCCGGTAGTAAATTCCCTTAAACGTTATTAGTAAACAATGAATATATAAGGAGTTACATTTTTTTGTTATAAAAAATTTGAAGTAAGAAGGTGTCAAGGACCAACTAGAAATCATAAAAACCATGAATTTTAAGAGATTTTTACACAAATTACAAATGGTTTTCTGAGAATCACAGAAAGACCAATTGAAACTGGTAAGTTACATATAACATTATATTCTATAAGTCCAAAAATTTGGAGAAAAAGATATGTTTATTTTTTATTCTTAAAAAACATAAACTATCGTTATAGGTTATAAACATTTTTCATTTATCGGGAGATATTTTTTTAAAGTATGAAAAATGCAACAAAGCCAGTCCAAACGTAACTGAGAATCTTGAAAACTAAAGAAATACCGAGCTTCTTGCAAAAATCTTGTTTTGTAGATAAAATCATAATAACGAATAAAAATTAGGAATTAATTTAGTAATTATTAAATCAAAATTATTTCCAAAAATGAAAAAAAATACGTGTCCCTTTATTTTTCAAGTAATATAATATATTTCACCATAAACTTATTTATTAACAGGCCATGGGTCTGTCTGCATAATTTAAAATATATTGGGCCTTTAGATAAATACACCATATTAATCTGTATGTGTTTAAATATTCATATTAAACTTTACCACATGACAGAAATGTCATGCAGTGGAAAAGAAACTGTACAAGCCCCACTCTGCCCTACGAATTGCACAGTCATCTAGTACTCGATCCTTGTTGACGCCCTCGTCCTTGCAATCGTGGACTTTAGCGTCGTCATCCATCATGTTCCCAACAATTCTTGTCATTCTAACTATTTTAAAAAATTGTTTCGATTGCACTAAATGGAAATTTCTTAAACGAAACAAATTACGAATAAAACGAGTTCAAATTTAAAAATTACAACAGTTTTATGCTAATTTTCCCACATTATCTGGATAGTTTCTATTTACTCAATACGTACATGTCTCGCATTATTCGATTACAATTGAAATTATGAATTGTTGAAAACTGAATACGATCGTAAACTTGTTTATTTAACGACAACGATTACTCTCAAGGTTTATTTAGAAAATTCAATTAATAATTCAAGAGGTCGCGAGAAACTATAAAGACACAAGGTAAAGTGGTATTGTACTAGACAGTACTTTTTCAAATCATGCCTTGTTTCAGAACACCTTGTCAAAGTGTAATAAACGAACAATCTTGCTCAATATACGTACCAGTTATATGCAAATGAGCATTTCCTATGTTTTTCATCATAAAGACGAAATAGATTTTAACGTACCTTCAATCGCAATCTATAAAAATTGATACAGTCATAATTCATCTGTCTCCGGTTTTCTGGTTAAATAAGGTACCTTCAGGAAAATGTGCAAGTTCTTTCGTAATAGAAACGAAGACAACGTAGAGACAAAGAGGGAGCGAGAAATCGAGAATAATATAAAATGAAAAAAAAAGTCGCAAAATGCACGGTCGTTTCCGAGAACACGTCGGATCATGCGACAGAGGATGCAAAGAGATTACTTTCAGGGAATGTGAGAATATTATTGTAAAGTCGTATGTACGGTGCGGTTCTATTTGCAGATCCACATTTGCTCACTGGGATATTTATAACGAATAAAAAATAATGGTCTGAATAACGTACGATGATGTACGCGCAAGAAAAATGTTACATCATCGGTAAAACTGATATTTCCCGAGTGCAAGGTGAGCGGCAAAAAGAGTTTTGCAACATCACTATGCAGGATCGTTGCCACGATCGCGGAGCTACAATTCAGAAACATAAAATTATATAGTGTTATTATTCCCGAAGAATTAATGAAGCCTATTCCGCGCGCGGCTCATGCGCGGATAATTCCACATTCTTCGCGCCGAATGGACCGGGAATCCAGGCGAGATATCACCGCAGTGTGGAACACACGAAGAACCATAAAATCTACGTTTCATGAGGCTCTTTAAACAAATGCTGCAATCGACTCGGCTGTCTTTTTTTCGAGCCTGAGTGAGATGAAGGGGAAAGGGGGGAGACGAAGAGAGAAAGAGAGTACGCTCCTTTTACAGCGTATTACCCAAGCAACGCCAGATCGCAGGACTTTCCGACTCTATCGTCTTTTTCAAAATGGAAGGAACAACCACTCATAATTTTATTTATCGTCTTTATTCGAATTTTAGAGGTAAATCCAACTTTTTTCATTGTTTTCGTTCATTCGGAGAGCGGTCGCATCTTCTATATCAACGTCATAAAAGCTCAGAAGAAGAGTTATTTATACTGCTTAGATGATGTTTTTTCCAACCCTTTCGAGTTTTATACCCAGCCATATAGTTTTATGTATCTAGCTCGTGGAACTATATTTTCGTAACAGCTTTAATTTAAAAACTACATTTCCATGTCCTAAGACAGAATGTTCTAATGATGAGGTCATCCATATGTTAGTGCCATAAAGCAATCTCGACACGGAAGAGTACTCTAATTTAATTGCACCAACTACAAAATTGCTTTTCATTCTTTGAATCTCATTAAGAGCAAAGCTGAACTAAGTAACATAAACTAAGAATATTTTATCCTAGTGCAGAGAATTTTTATTGTTAGTTTAAAGCAGGAAGTTATTTCTTAAAGCCAAATTGGTTTGGGAATTCAAATAAATATGTGACCAAATATCTTTGGGATTTCCACATGGTAGCGGTTCCCGTTTCACTGAAGCCTTAGGCAACTCGGCAGCTTCAGCCTCCATGCGTCAACGTCCATTACACTTCCACCCTGCTGCTGGTTTTAGTGTTTTCTACCATGGAACACTATATCCCACCTTGCAGCTAATTAGCGAGCCAGATACCGGACACGCGCACCTTTTCCCTCTCGTCATGCTCCCCTTCTTTTTCATACCCTTTCTCTCTTCGCTCATTCCCTCCTCAGACCTCAGCACGATGTACCAAACAAGCTGGTCTTCGTATGCACCTCTCCCCATTTATCGTCTCTCTCGTTTGATGTTCCTGCCCAGTTCGTTTTACCCCACGAAAGGATTTCTAAAATTTTCTTTATTGCTTTATTTACTGCCTTTGTAAATGTTGCTTCTAATCGCATGTTTTTCTATTAGCTTTTTGGATTCCTCTTATCTTCTGAATTTTCTGGCATAACGTACTTAAAACATTTAAGCTATTCAAGGCCGTTCGTTTGATATGACGAATGAAACAAAATATGCGATATATTTGGCTTATAATGAGGCTGTAAGTATATCAATAAAAAGTAAGACTAATTTCAATGTTCCCTATTTCAATAAATTCAAATAATTTAAGACCTCTTCGCAGTTCGACAGCTGCTGAGGTATGTCTATGCTAACCGTTCAAAAAGTAAAGATCGGAGAAAATTAAATATTTTATTAATTTCGAAACGAAATTTCAAAAAACCAATGTGAGCGGTTAACAGTGAAATAATTAAAATACGAACACAAGAATGAAAATCGAAAAAAGTTGCATAAAATGTTCAAAAAAAAATAGTAAGAAAATACTTTTAACAGCTAGTTTGAAGATAGTTTTGTAATGCTGTTTTAAACACTCTACGAATAAGAGATTGTCTAATCTCATGTAGAAAATGTAACGCTAATCTGGTCAGAATCCGGCCAGCCTTCCCTATGTCTGACCAGGAAATCACAAGAATTGTAACGCTCTACCGAACGGATTCTGACCAGGATAATCCTACCGGATTCCAATCAGAATCATGCTTCTAACACCAGATTCCGATCGGATTCCTGCTTCGTCCGACCGCGCACTTACTACAAAATTTTATGAACCTAACCTAAATATACCTCAGTAAATTCAGTCAGAATCTTGTCAGATTCTGATTGAAATCCCCAAAATAGGGTAAATGCGATCAGAATTATGGAAAACTGAGGGAATTTCCACACGGGATATTGAGGGGTAGGGAATTCCAAAATTTAGCAGCAGATACTCAGAAGGAATTTAGGAAATAATGTGTATGGCACAGAGAGAACTAGAAATCACTAGAAATCCAAAGTTGTGTATGTCGCGAGGGTTGGGATGTGGTTAGGATTTGATACGTGAATATGTCAAAGTAGCATTTTAGCCGCTATTCAGTAGGTAAGCATTTTGCTTTATGCCAATAAGGGGGAGGCTTATATTACGTTGAAGATGATATACTAAGCAGACTATGAGAATCTTTCACATTTGTTTTGTGGGTGTCCTGATGAGTCAGCCAAGACAAGACAAGTGAAGTCAATGTAGGGGAGGACTAGCACAATCGCTAAAGTATGTTCTAATTGTGAGGGAAGTGTCAAACCTCGGAAACAAATAAGTGTACACCAAGAACATTAACTTCGACCATGTTCGTTTCGACCTAACCATTTAATAGTAATGATGGATTACAGGTATTGTTTAGTACAGCTAAGGTCTGCCTCGAACCAAAAATGATTGCCATTGTTTTCTTTAGATTCAATTTAAACCCGAAATCTCGATCCATGATGAGAATGATTGTATGTCACAGTTAAGTTGTTGGATTGACTGTTCGATACGACTAATAGGCGTCATAAGATAGAACTGTATATCGTATGAAAAAATCACCGGGCCTAATGAATCATTTGCCAAAAATACATCGGTACTTTTAGAAAATTGGCAAAAGTTGTCGATGGATGTTTCTCCATTGAATTAGAACCACAATTTTCAATTATTAATTGATCTTCTTAGAAAAATTTATGAAGTTCTTAAAACTTCACATACTCCGAAGATCCACGTGATATTTTTTCGCATTCCGGGATTCTGGTATTGCAAGAGCGTTGTTTATTAAACTCTATTGCTGAAGGAGAATTGCAAATAAAGAAATTCTCAAATTTGTATCCGTACTCTGAGTGAAATTTGGTAAATGATTGCTTCTCATTGATTTTTCGTACTATCCATTGCGATCCGTAGTGATGATACATTCGGTTCCGTGCAATTTTATTCGTCATAAAATTTTATTTGACACACTTTTAATTTAAACCTGGTACCTTACAAATATGCTTAATAAAACCTAAAAACTTATTTAACATATTGTCTTCAGGGTCTTATTTATCATATAAGTAATTTCGTGTAGGTTTATGCGACGAAATTAAGAACAGAATCCTCTGGTCAATGATGACATTTCAGCAGTAAAACGAAAGATAGATGTGCCTAATGGAATTGTACTTTCGCGATATTGGGAAGACTAAAGGTCTGTACAAAAAGTATTGACCAAACCATGTTTCTGTTTATATTTTACATAAAAGAAACAGAATACGACGATCATCAAATAAAGTATTTCCAGAAAAGTCTATCTATTTCTTGTGTTTCCTCTAACAGCGAGGTATTTTCCACTATATTCAATCCACCATCTTGAACTTTGAACTTGGAATAGTTGCTTTTAAGCCGTTATACATTAAAATATATATCTTGACCGCAGAAACTCCCAAGTAATGCGTTTATTTTATATACTATAGAATTCGATAAATTTCCGGAATTTATTCGGAAATAGAGGTATTTCGCCGCCATATTCAATCCGCCAAATGCAAAGGATTTCAAAAATATGTGGGAAAACCTGATATGATGCAGAAAAATTTACACCGCATTCGGGTTCAGAGCCCCAAAAAAAAAAAACACAAAGAATATGCTCTGTCAATACTTTTTTGTGGTTCTGTGTTATTCGCTGGTCAAGATTATGTTCATTTTCATGATTTTCAATTGTATCCTGTAATATCAGAAACATTTTACGTAGAGAAAATGTTCACGCCGTTCCTATTGTTACTTTCTCCAGTTAATATGCACCAACCACAGAAGTAACTAATTCTATTTGCAGGAATATATAATTCTCGACTAAGGTTTTTCAACTAAATTCACCGAAATATTTTTCCCACCAAAAAGATATCCGTATATTTACACTGCGCGTTCGCATTAACGTCGCCTCATCATAACATCAACGGCACATTTTTCCGGCATTCCCTGAGCTTTTCCACCTCGTTTTCGTTATCGTCCAGTTTTTCTGTCCGTGGTTTTGCGATTATTCGAAAAGTCATTTTAACTCATTACCCAGTGAAACGTCCCGACGTTCTGCCAGTAACACGACTAAAGCCCTTGAGCGCATCATGGACTCAAAGAACCCGCGCGGAAGGTTCGTAATAAGCGAAACTATTCAAGAGTCACCGCGTGACGTAGTGCGGTGCTGGTTTTTCTCTCATTTTCTTCCAGAGGGGGCGGTATAAACGAATTTTTTTTCGAAGCTCGAGGACGAGCGATGTGCTTTTAAACTCGACGTCCGAAATGTAAACAGAAAAAATCGGCTTTTAATTATATGTTCCGTATTTACTGCGGCATAATGCAATTTGTCGGCCGTTGATTTATTCTTGTATTATAAAAACATTCTTGTACGACTGAAAACTGAATGTATCTCGTATTACTTGTATATTGCAATCTTTGAAAAAAAAGTGTCAAATCATTCCCAATAGTCATATAAGTCGATCAATTACGCGTAACCAACGTCCATCAATTCCAAAACGAGCGCACAACTTGACAACATGCTCTATTTAATTAATTGAAGTTCAGAGCCAATCAGATTAGCAATTTAAGACGAGCTGACGTTTCTTCCATTTCCCGAGCATTGATGAATCGGACGATTTTCAAGAGCAAGAAAGTTCGTACTTGCTAAATGCAAAGATGACCATTACAGGGACACACTCGAGCCATCGCGGAAATCGTTTCTCGATTAGTAGAATTCTGCCGTCCCACGCTCGTCTCTCGATGTCGGAACCATGAACTTTTAAACGGAACAAATCAAATTACAGACGTGCGTTGACTTCTCGAAGGACAGATTCTAAGGAGCACATTTCCCCATTCACTGTGAAAGGGAAAGATACTTTTCATTGATTTCAATTATTCCGATCTCCTTAATTACTGCAAAGCTCAGTACAATACTAATACAGCAAATGTTTATATTTCTTACCAGAACATATGGAAAACATGTCATTCTTATTTAGATAAGCCAATTATATAAACTATAATCAGATCCAGCAGGTACATATTTTCTTTCCGTTTTAAGGTCAACCTTAAAAATACGGTACAGAATGCATCGAATGGTACATGACCTGCACCAAAACTTTTACTTTAGCTGAACTTGGTAAAAGGTTGTTAAAGAGACATGTGACGAATTGCTAGTGATAATAATGCACAAACTCATTAACCGGTGGAAATGTTTCTCGCGGATCAAATGCAACCGCTCCTCCGAAAGCAATATCTCTTAGTGAGTTTACACAGAGCAGAATCGAGTCCGCAGGAAGTTTCCGACGAGTCGATCATTAGGTGAGTTTAGAAAAAGGCCAGTCCGCGGGTTTCATTAGGAAATGGATGAAACAGTGGATGTACACGAATTGGAAAGGAGGCGGTTCTTCGCTCGCGTACGCCAAGAGAGACAGACAGGCGCAGAACCGAAGAAAGAGAAAGGCTGGGAGAGAGGAGGAGAGGGTGAAAGAGAAAGACAGAGGGCGGCAAAAGAGGGAGCTTTGAAGCTTGCGATGACTCGGACTGATAATCCATTAGGATCCGTCTACTTAGAGTATAACATCTATTTGAATGCAAATCAATAGGGAATGGGAAAGGACGGTAGCCAGTAATTGGTCCGGCTTTATTGGAGCTCTCAGTGTCTCAAAGAGCATCTCGTTCGGTCATCTTCTCCAACTCGGCGATCTTCCATCTCACTCCTTTCCCTGCTATTTTCTCTATTCCTCTCCCCCCTCTCTCTCTTTTCCACTGCAGTTCTCTATCTCTCTCTCCCTCTCTTAGACGTGTGCTCGTGGCCGTTTTCGAGCTCTCGGCATCACAAAGTACAGCCGAGTTTTACCGTAAATTAACGAGATTCGACGAGTAGCATGTCGACGACCGTCGGGGATAAATTCGCGAAGCTACGAGTGGATAAAAAGAAAAAGTTCTCGGTAGCTAAAAAATATCGATATATCATTTAACTTCGAAAAGCGTTACCTGATTTGAAGTAACGAGATTAACATGGAACCAGCAAGTAATCAATGTGTCAAGGAGCGGAATTGGTAAGGTTAATTTGTCATAATTTCTAAACTATTTTTTGTATCTTTTCTTGAATACTCCTGATAAATTTGGAAAAACGGCAGAGAAAATAAAAATTCTGAACCTGTAAGTTATTCTGCGCTTGAATTAGTTATGTATGGGAAGTAGGGGCAAAGTGGGATGGTTTTTGGAAAACTCGTATACAAAAAATATGAGGCATAAGAATGGTTAGGTCTAGTTTAGAAACCGCTATTTTCAACTAACCTATTATGAAACGCATTTAAGAAAAGTATCTGTTTAATACTCCAAATTTCAATTTTACGAAAAAGTTTTTTTTTGAGAAATCTGAAAATCCAGGGGCAAACTGGGATGGGTTGTTAAAATTACTTTTGGAAAGGTTTGACAGAGAGAGAGAAAGAGAGAGAGGGAAGGGAGAGAGAAAGAGAAAGGAGGGAGGTAGAGAGAGAGATAGACAGAAAGAAAGTTCTTACTTATCTCTATGAACCTAAATCCAAAGGGAACACATCCCACTTTGCCCCAAAATAGAATTTTTTTAAACACGTAAAAAATCATCCTCAGCCCCAAATGAAACAAATAAAAAACGAAAATGGAGTATAAGAGATGACTATTACGTAATGCAATTCATATTTTAATTGCGCTTAATTTATTGATACTTACTAGTCGATTGAAAATATGTCTAAATTTACAAATTGACTTCGACTTCCTAGATGATGTTCGAACGGTTCAAACTGTCAAAATTTGTATTACAATAACTCATTTGTCAATAAACAATGCAAACAAACACATAGGAAATGTTCTAATATGGTGAAACGCCAAAATCCCACTTTGCCCCTACTTCCCTTGGCGCTAATAAAGATAATCACAACAAACTCACCAGAAGATCATAATTCTGACTTCTTGACTGTTCAAGAATCGGAAGCCCTATGAGCGGCAATCCAAACGAAAAACGTAATATACTCCGACACTAGTCGTATACGACTCCGTTCTGATTCGCTAATGGCTTGTAAAAGGAAACAGCGAAGATTAATTGGTTGCCAGGACGAGATGTATGGGAGCTAACAAACGTTCGACACAATAGTATGGCGCATATAGTGTGACAGGCAACCAAACAAACGGCATGCAGTCGAATATTGTACCATTTTGAATGGCGTTTCTTTCCGCACCGGACCACATGATTAACGATTGAACGCACTTGACTTCCGATCACAGTCGCTTCGATTTTCGCGAATACGAGAAGAAATAAAAAAAATCAACGAACTGTTCTCTAATATATCTTTTTTCCTTCGTTTCTCTTTCCTTTTCTCTTCCGCCTACGTGAGCATTTCTTAACTATACTCTCGAAAGTTTCTCGCCTCCGTACGACTGATTTATGGCTTTACATTGATTCGTCACTCTCATGTTGTGAATTGCGTTCGCAACGCCAGCAAGCCGACAGAATATTAACATTGGTGCTTGTGGAGTATATGCGTCAAAATTGCAGATAAATGAAGGACTAAATGCCAAAAAGTCTGCGATTTTCATTTTCTCAGATGAAAATGCCCACATATTTAGAATTGTTAGGCCACTTTAAAACATAAACTATTTCTTAATCGTTCAAGTTTTAATCAAGTTGATGCAGGAATAATGAGATGAATTTTCAAACCTCGAAAACTCCTTTTTATTACCCTGCTCGAAATCCTAACTATTTTTATTGGATTAAAATTGATTATGGGATAATTATCTTGGCTGAAAAATGTATATAAGAAAGATATCCATAAAATACCTGAAAATTGTACAACATTAAGCAAAGCATCTCTTAATTATCAGAAGCGTGGTGGCAAACTACATTACGACTCGATTTCTTTGATTTTTGTTTCTTTAAAAGTCCTGCAACACAGTTAGATCGGCCTTTTTTCTTTTATCCGTTACTGTAGTGGTAGAAGAAATTGTAAAAAAACTTATTATGATATAATTATTAATCGAAAAAATGACGATATTTTTCGAAAGAATCCATCATTTAAGTAGTTTTTAAAAATAATCGATTCAAATGAGGTATGAGGTTTTCACAGTCGCTGATTACGAATCTACTCTCAGATTTTTAAAATTCACAATGGCAATTCCAAGATGGCGAACCAAAAGGGAAAAAGTTGCTTGAACAATCTCTAATACTCAATCGAATGAAATCGCTTCAAACTTGGTTCCCTGGTATTTTTGTTATCGATGATCCCTGACAGAGGATTCGCCGTTTTGAATTTTTAAAAACTAACATCAGATTCTCAACATCTCCAAAAACTGCAGGGTGACAAGTTTCAATTGATTTCCTTTTTTTTTAACATTTTTTTAAATCTCATAAATTTCTTTATAAAACTCGTAGTTTTTGAGTTAGACAGTCCAGAATTATTTATAAGCAATTTTCATTTGGGACGCTATTTTGAGGTCGTTATAATTTTCAGTAAATTACACTAAAAGTTCAAATTTTGCCTACACTTTTCTTTGTAATTTAAATAGAATCCCAATATTGTGATAGTTGGAAAAAAGTTCTTTATTTAACAATTTATGCAATTATCGTCATATTGGAGTTATTTCTGCTGGTTGATGCTCAATTTAGACCTCAAAATCTCAAAGAACGACCTCGATAACAGTAGGATATGTAGTTTTAAATTTTTTTGAACTGCGATTATGATGAGACATACTTGATTGAAATTGAATTTAAGAAAATGTCATTTTCAGCCATATCGATTAAAATATATGAGCTCTTTTTAGTTGCACATGCAGATTTTCAAAAAATGTCATATTTACATTTAAACGGCAATGTCGGTCCCATTGGCAATGAACATGAGTTTGGATAAACACATATCACGGGGTTTGTGAGCACATGACTTCTATCTGAATGTAAGCGATGAGCTTACATTGGTGTCCAGCTAGTTTTACGGGCAATACGAATTACAGAATAACGGCCCACACGCATATTCTGTGTGAGTGGTGTTGGATGGTTTTTTTGCTCTACCGAAGACGCTCGCGGTCGATGAATAAATCACACATAATTCGCCACGCGTCCGGCAAATACAGCAGCCTTACTTTCTTACTGCTCCGATGAAGATGCAAACGTCAACTAGCAGTTTTCGCCCACCAGAACGACGTCGTTATACATTCGGTTCTTACTCCACATAACATTTTCACTTTCATTTTCACGAATATTAATCGGTACGCATACCTTTAAAGAAATATCTAGAAATCCCCCTTGGAGAAATTACGGTGGGCAGTATCCTATGCAGTTAGTAGCGATGTTTTATCATCACAGATAATTTTGAAACCGAGTGGGTGTAAGCTGTAATTTACGGCTTAACGCGAAGTAGCGATGTAAAACATTGAATTTGATTTAGTCTTGTTTCAGATATTGAAGGCTTATTTTGAAGGTAATCCTTTCTGTCGATATTTATATCAATTTTCTTCTGCAATTTTTTTCGATAATGGAAATTGAAAAATAACTTATTACAGTAAAGATAGAAATCTCATAATAATACGGTAATAGATATCCAATTACCAGTCACAAAAGATGATAATTTAAATGTTAAATTATAAATACCTGTTGACCAGTGTGTTTAATTAGAATAATAATAAATCTCGATTACTGCGCTAGGATGTAAATATAAACAATTTTCATTTCAAATAAATTACTATTATGTAGTTTGAGAAGAAAGACTACTTAGAATCTTCTTTCGATTCCTGATGGTCAAAACTGCGAGTCTATGCCATAGGAAAGCAAGATGGCAGATTTTATTGGACAAAGTACCGAAAAATTTAAAGCTTTTTTCAACATTTAATGGATGTCTTTGTCGAGCAAGTCACGATTTGAGTGTTGCATAATTTTAAATATTCCATACATTTTCTTTCGATGACAAAAAGTCATATGCTCTATCAGAGGTAATAGAAATTTTGCTAAAACATTAGTTTTATGTTAGTAAAAGTAACGTTGGATTGTTTTATGATATTTCTCGTTTATCTTTCTGATCAATCAGACGAGTTTCTGTTATCAATAGAAAAATTAAAATTATGCAACTTTAACATCGTAATTTACTTATTTAAGACTTAAACCACATATTTATTTATTACTTAATAATATTGCGATCGTATAAATTTGGTTAATTTCGATCTAAAGTTTTTTTAACGTTAACGGGTGAACAGAAAGATATACGAGCTATTTGAATTTATTGTTAGACGTACACGTACGTGTGCACACATAGTCTTAATATGCATTCATATGGCACAAACATTCAATTTAAACTTCACATAAAATCGTTCAAACCGAGTACCTTTTCTTCTATGAAATTCCCTGGTGTCAAACGAAATACGTTATAGATTTCAGGCCAATGGGACTTTTCAAAGCTTTCATTAACAGAGTTCTTATTTTTTTGAATTTAATAATTTTCTACTTCTTTTCTGTTATTTATATTTTTCTCAGTAGCTAACATTTTTACTTTACATTAGAATAATTAAAATTATGACCTGTTTCTATTATCCGTTTTGTAAGAGCTGTGTAATTAATTCCTTTCCCATTGATATTATTTTTACGCTCTGAAATTCTTATTTTTAGTAACCTACTAGCCTCTCATATGCTCAATAAACACAAAACAAAAAATTGTCACTTATAGCAGACTTATAGTTCTGAAATGCCCAACTTATAGGTAACTTAAAGTATACTTAAAGTGGACTGTTACTTATAGTTGACTATAACATTCGAGAACTATAAGTCAACTATAAGTAGCTTTTTAGTTTTATGTTTAATGGGTACACCATCACAAAAAGCACAAGGTTAAACCATATTAATCAAGTTTATATAAACGGCGTTTGTAAAGTTTGATTCCACCAATATTTGTATGAATTTGTTACTATACCACTGGGATGAATTTTACTGTAATATTTATAAAAGTGTTTAGAGTTTCTGAAAATTGTTAGAATCAAGTTTGAAGGGTAACTAAAGTAAATAACTTGAGCCTTCGACTCGGGTGCCATTCAACTGCGTACCTACAATACAAGTTCGTAATGTAGTTTTTTGAGTGAAAATTTGCGCTTACGAGAATATTCCCTATGTAACTTAAGTAGGAAAGAAAGCTAGTGGAAGAGGGGGTTCCTTAAATGCGTAGAATGTGAAAATGAGTATTTTCAAAACTTCGACTCTCACCATATGTCAGCCGAAATATTTATAACACTCCGGGCGCGAAGCTTGATTTTGCGCCCGAGGGCGAAAGCTTCGGGCTCGAATTATTGATCCCACGCCCGTTGTATCAAAAAATATAGTTTCAGGTGTTTGACTAGCGACGTAGTTATAATAATTTAATGTTCTATCTTTTTTGTTTGAAACATTTGTTAACAAAATTTGTATTTTTAGAAAATAAAAGCAAAAATCTACGAAGAAACGTAATTGGGACTAATGTTTTTTAGTAATAGACGGATGGTTCTGCACCAAAATCTAATCCGATCTAAGCTATGCCAAGACACAAAAAAAAACAACAAAAAAATGTCGATACGATTATCGGTGCACAAAAAACGGGACGTAAAATTCGGGCTTTGTAAAGGCAATTCCAATAAAAAACAAAAATTTTGTTCCGAAAATTCTCGGTCAGTTCTCAATTAGTATCTTTGATATTTTTTAAGAAACTATTTACAGTGCTTAGAATTGCCCTTGCAGATCCCGAATTTTAAACATGCTCTTCAGTCATCTTCAATGTCCGTCTTTTAGTGAAATTTCCTACCGTATCGGAGGACCACTTTAAAACCCGGTTAACGGTTAAAATAATGGCGGTCGAGGAAAAGGAAAATTCACGAGATTTATCTCAGTCATCAATAAAATTTTTAAAACCTTTGTACAATTTAATTTAGCTCGATAGATCAAGAGTAAAAACAGGTGCTCATCATGAATGCATGATGTACGAGTCAAAATACAGATTGCAAACCTATATTGGCAATAACGCGATGAATCTCAACATTTTAGGTATTCTCTGAATGTTACATTAAATTTGCTATTATTGTGACCACCAAATATAGTTTCCAAGTGGATAATGGATTTTCATAACTCTTTTACTATTTTAAAATTACCACCGCGTCAGTAACACATTGAATGTTTCTGCATAAATCGGTTAGAACTTTAGAAACCTAATCACTGTTAATTAATTTGTGTACATTCACTTTTTCGATTCGCGTAAAAATATTTACAAAAATGTCGCAATCACAAATACTCCAAAAAGATTTGTCAACCAAAATGTACGAACAAAGTGAACCATCGGGACCAGTACTAAGACAAACCTGAGATATTCGGACTGCAAGAATTATCTATCAAAACCACTACTAAGCGACACCTATCACCGGTCTTCGCATCTCTCCAGACTTCAGAACTCCTCAGTCTCCCCTATACTGCAAGTTACTCAAAAATCGAAGACAAGGTTGACATTTCTGTTAGAAAATGTGGCCTTTTCAGCCCGCCTCTTCCGAATGTCGAAAAAAGTCCTGATTAACAGTTGGCAAATGTCCGGAATTTTCACGAGAAATTCAGGTTGCGTGTAGACCGTGCATTAACTGGAGAGAAAGGTGCGAACGTGTCTTTCGATTTGTCATCGGAATTATTAGACCACTATCGTTACGAAACGGTTAATAAGGCGGTAGCGAAGTGTCCAACGCAAAAATTTAATCACTGTTCGAATCAAGTCTGGTTACATATAATTTCCAGCAGGTATTCGTACACTGCCTGTATAACGTCGATTTAGAGAAAAGGCCCCGAGTGTCAGCGCACGCATTTCCGTAAATAATCCGGATTGAAAAACTATTCATGGTCGTTCCAATTCGATTTTTTCAAACTCAAAATACTTGAAATTTCAGACGAAGTCGACAGTATTTGAGCAGATTTCTCGTTAATCGAAATCATTGGTAAAATATGCCCTCGTAACGAATTTTCCAAACGTTTCTTTAATGTTTATCGATAAAATAGAAATGTCATTCGATCAGATACATGCGCGCATTATCGCAGAGTTTTACAATCGAACGTTGCTAACTTTCGAAAGTCGTATTTACGATGTTTAGTCGTTTCTCGAGAATTATCGCTGTGTTCGGCTGTAAAACAATCGCCGATAACTTCGGTGCTCTCGGGGCGCAACATTTTTTCCCTGCTTTGGCCCGTAATTAAGGTATTACTCGCCTTACTGCGGGTGTGAAAGGTTAAGTGCGCGCTTTATCGGGAATTATTTCTTCGCGCCAATTCCCTTGTTTCCAGATCGAACTTTTTAGCTTACCAGGAATGCCGTGCGATGCAGAAACACACCCAGCTCCGATTATTATGCTGCGCGTTTTATAAACAGACAGCAATTACTGTGTCACCGTATTTATCATACGCGGCATCGAATCGATGTGAACAATTCATATAACAGGTCGGCGGATCTGTCATTAAACGCAACATTGTAATGCGCATTGGTAAATTAGCGAGTAACGCCGATAAGTTGTCCTCCTAGCAAGTTTTTCCGCGGAATGTTTTGTTCGCAATCTGTCGCGCGTCGTGTGTTTTACTTAGAACAAGGCAAAAAAAACTATTAATTCTCCTGTTATTGAGCCGATCAAGTACAAACGAGCGGATTTTTGCCTGCGTCGCACACAATGACGCACTTACGTTTCCATTCTTTTCTAATTTGCCTTCGCTACGAACGGGATATTGTTACAATTACAATCTGATTATCTACCCTGTATCGCATAGCGTTTCACTATTATTTAATCATCGTAAACAGATCGCATACGACAGAATAGCAAAGGCTTACCGACTAACGAGTTTAAAGATGTTTGTGATCAACGTGTTGCATTTCTCTCTACAAATTATGAACTTGTAGATCGTCAAAAATGTTTGTTTGGCTGAAGTAAGTAATTGTTGCTTAATCCAACAATGACTATTATTGATTAACGAAGCTAATATTTTTATCATACAAATACGTTTATCGCCGTACACGATGTTTAATGAAAGCCTTTTCTGAATAACGTTATAAGACCGTCCATTTCGCATGGATCATTAATCACTACTTTTGACGCAGATCAAAAATAAGAAAAATTTCGTAATGTATTCCGCGCAGGTCAGCGTTATCATAAATCAGTAACGGCGTCAGGTACGACTTAATCCTGGGCCTTGTATTAATTTAACATTCTTAGGCGATTAATCGCCGAATGAGTAAGTACGAGTCAATTGTTAGAAATGATCCCTGGTGCGCCGAACTCCATTCATTCTCACACGCATCGGCGCAAATAGCGGAGGCTTGTTTGCACATTACTTTTGCAAAGAGAATGGATGCAGAAATCGAGCCGTTGTACTAACTAAAGATCTTTACTGAACCCGAACGATCTGAAGCAGGTAGCAAAATTCTCACGATTCGAACAAATAGGATCGTTTCTTGATTCGAGTACAACAAAGGTTATGAAGATTCAAAGTTGAAGAACCCCTTGATTTCTTAAAAATTGCCTAGATGAATGGATATTTTCTTTTGAGTCTATACGATTTATTGCGGATCTTTCGTGTGAAACGTAAACTAATTTGTTACTTGTTCATCTGAATACAACAGGATTTTTCTAATAATAAACTTTCTAATTGGAAATTGCAATTTAATACCAAATTGAAAATTAGTAAAATATACGAATTTATTTACAAATCATGACCCTTTAACCCTTTAAGGACGGGACAGACACTTTTCGCTCGTGAACATTAGTTTTATTAGATAATGTTATTATCGAGAAAGAAATGCTTCTTATCTGTAAACGTCTGCTCTTTCAGATTCTACCGAAATAATTCAACCAAAACTGGTTCTAAAAAGATACAGCTAGTTTTTCTTAAAAACTCTCGAATTTTTAACCCATTAACGCCCAAAAGACACTTTTTCTTCCTTCTATTTCAATCGAGTATTTTGTATCAAAATGGAAGTTAACAAAAATTAAGAGATACATATCCTACTGTTTTCGAGGTCGTTCTTCAAGATTCCGAGGTCAAAATTGAGTTTCGGCCACTAGGACTTCCAATATGGCGCCGAATTTGCAAAAATGTCAAAAAAATTGGGAAATAATTATTCTTACCAATTTTTTTTCGAGCCCTTAGAATATTGGGATTCTATTGAAACTCTGAATAAAGGTGAATAAAATACTTCAATTTTAGGGAAAAATTTTACTTTTATACATTTCATCATTCTAACGACCTCAAAATGGCCGCAACAATGAACATTTCTTTGAAATTTTCTGCACGTTCTGACTCAAAAAACAACGATCTTTTTTAATACAATGATAAGAATGAAAAGTTGTCATAATACATCTAGAAATATCACGGAATTTTTTTAGATTTTCGTAATGAATTTTTTTTTTAATTTTTTCAAAATCGTAATTTATTTTCGAAAAATTCTGAAAAAAATTTAGGGTATTCTCTCATGAATTCTGAGAGTTTGTTCTCCTTCGTATTTTTTCCAAAAGTTGATAGTTTTTGAGAAAATTAATTTAAAATATTCTTTCTTAGGATTTTTTTTCTCGAAAACAGTCAATATTTGGAAAAAATTTTAAAGAATAAAAAATTCTTAGAATTCCTTAGAGAATACAGTAAATTTTTTCATAATTTTTCTTTAACAAATTACAATTTGGAAACAAAATTTAAAAAATAATCTCCAAATGTCATAAAAAAAATTTTAAAAAATTCCGTGATATTTCTGGGTAAATTCTAAGAACTTTTTATTCTTATCATTTTTTAAATAAAGCTCGTAGTTTTGAGTTAGAACGTCCAGAAAATTTCAAAGAAATTTTCATTGGTGCGGCCATTTTGAGGTCGTTAGAATGATGAAATGTATAAAAGTAATTTATTCACCTATATTCACAGTTTCAAGGGCTCGAAAAAAATAGGTAAGAATAAATATTTCCCAATTTTTTTGACATTTTTTTTAAAATTCGGCGCCATATTGGAATTCCTAATGGCCGAAAGTCAATTTTGACCTCGGAATCTTGAAGAGCGACCTCGAAAATAGTAAGTTATGTACCTCTCAATTTTTGTTAATTTCGATTTTGATACGAAACACTGGACTAAAATTGGCGCAAGAAGAAGTGGCCGTTTGGCGTTAATGGGTTAAGTTAGTTTTTTCTTAAATCCGCAGTTTACATAGAGAAACCGCAGCGCAGGAAAAATTTGTCAGCTTCAAAATGGTACCTGCCGCATTTCAAAATGGTAAAATGGCAAATAGTAAACAGCTGATGCAAAGAATTGATTTTGGAAAATGCTCCATAACTGCAACTTCATGTTACAAATATGAGGTCACATTTTGTAAAATCCAAATGACGGATCCAATATGGCGGACGATATTTCTAAAATATTAACAGGTTTTATTTAAAATGGTCAGTAAACCGTTTTTTTGTTCGCTGGCGGATGGTGGACTATTTTGGTCCCCTTGGATTATCGAACGTTTTTAGCCATCCAAATATAGACGTTGCCATAAACTATATTGATATTACTATAAAACACATATGGCCCCTTTAGCTTTTAATGTTCCATCGCGAAATCAATGATGAGGTACTTCATTTTTCACTTTTAAGGTCAGGAATCGCGTATTTAGATGTAGTAAATGGTACTAATAATCACAGATATATTTGGAGTACATTTAACAAAATGATGATTTTGAAAGCCTAAAAATAACATAAAAATAAGTAAATTGCAAACCAAGTCTGATGCTACAATACATCTTAACGAACTTTAAGTAGACAAAATGATTAAGCTGCACTCATCAAATCTAGGAAGTGAGAGAACAATCGCTCGATCGCCCATGGCTTCTTGACTCCCGTTTCTCGCTTAGGATTATGCGCCTTCATATCCCAAGGTGCATAGTAAAGCATCTAGAGTTCGCCAATGGACTTTCACGCGATGATCTACCGCCGACTTAATCGATTTGCAATCGTCGGGAGTCTCGGTAATTAACGTTAAGGATATCGAGGACTCTACAAGAGTTGGATAGCAGGAGTAACTAAGGCAATAGTAGCTTGTGCGTAGCTAGCGAAGAAAGCTTTTGAGATAGACTAGCCGCTCGTAGATAGCGGATCCAATGACCTATTCCTCCGCAGGTGGCGTATAACGGAGTGGAGGATAGCTTTGAAGGAGATGCGGTAGCCTGCTATAAATCTACTAGTGTCCAGGAAACGAAAGATGCCACGAGACGCGAAATTAACTTTTCTTTTCTCCCTCCATCTCTTTTATCTATTGGAGATATCTTTAGCATCTACATTATTCGTCGTTGATTGCTGGACTCGCGGAAGTAATTATACACACGCTCTTGGTTTGACAAAAAGACGGGACGTTCTTTATTTTCATCTTTGCTTCGCTAGTCAACGATTTTTTTCAATTACCTACCAACGTTCCGCAAGTTCACCGAATGTACTCATTTGATTAACAACCCCAATAATATCCCCTCACATTCATAGGTAAATCAGTTATGGATATATTAGGAAATTGACTGATTGCAAAAGTAGTAGGATGCTCAAATAAGTGTAACCTCTTTCTTAGTTATTGTGGTGATTTCGAAAGAAAATTATAAATAAAGTAAAGGGAAAAATAAGAGAAGAGAATGATAAAAGAAAAGAGAAAAAAGTCTAGAGAAAAAAAGAAAAACACACAAGAGAAAAACCAAAGAAAAGAGAGAGAAAAAAAGGGAAGATAAACATACAAGAGAAGGGAACGACAAATTTGATAAAATCTGCTTATAATTATATAAAGAATAGTTAAAAAATATATATATAATTTCTAATTCCCTTTTCTTTTATCTTTCTCTTCTTTTTTCTTTTATTTTACTTCATAAATTTTTTTGCGAAATCGCCACCACACAGAAAAAAATAATTAGTAGATTCTTCCTAGAACTTATGTAAAATTTACCGCAAAAGTTGAGTATAACCATTGTCAATAAAAATAATTAAAAGAACAATACTAATCTTCTGCAGTTTATCAGGAATTTATCTTTTAAATGTTTGATTAACATCAATGACGTATTAAAATCTAATCGAAGTAAAAAAATTCACATAATTTTTAAATTTAATATAACTGGTGTCAATGCTCTTGGGAGTGTTGTTATAGAATATCTACCCTAGTGTTTCGTTAATCTGTGATTAAACATCATTTAAAAACTTATTACTTCAGGGCTAGAAAACTATTTACTTATATTCTTGAATAAATTTTGCTTTCAAATGAGACGCGGTAAATTTTAATTATCTAAGTTCGATAAATTCTACTTATGATTTTTTTCCGTGCATAACCTAGAATGGGTTTACTTTTATTTAACGCCTATTTTAATAAGAGTATTCAAAACGTTGAATATTGAAATTAGCGAAATTCAATAAGTATACCTGGTTAACATTAGTCAACTTGAGACATTTTTGAAGTACCTATAAACATTAGAATAAGAAATCTTAAAATTGGAATAATATATAACTCAAACCGTCATCCAGTAAATGCAAAAATTTGTGAAACTATAACATCCTCGGGAAAGTTAACGGGAGAGTCCAAATGTCCTGAGGACGTCCCGAGTCACTTTTATATCTATAATATTTTTACTCTGATAAAATGCCCAGGATATCCTCAGGATGAGTTTAGAATACCTTGAAGGAGTGTTTGAGAGATAACCTGCTGTATTAATATTCAAATATGGAAAAATGTGTATTTATTACATTCGTGTACACGATTTATAACTTTTTCATTTGAATTTATAGTAGCGCAATTCATCATAACTAGCACCAATTTTATTAACATTTTTAAAAGCATTTGATCTGAAATATGTATAGAACAATACCAAAGAATAATAATAATCTTAATAACCTATTAGTAAACGAAAAACATCATGAGGAAATAATATTGGATTTTTATAACAACAATCGAATTTTCGCTAATGTTCAGATATTCGTAATCAGCGAACCAAAATATGCAGGTATCATGAAACATGTAACGCAAATTGTGCATATCACTACTGCACAGCAGGAGAGTATTTTTAAACCTTATTCCTTTTCTATTGTTTGCTTTATCTTGCGGAAATAATATACGTAAAATATGTAGTCGTACATTTTTTACTCTTTGCAAAACTAGAAATAATGCAAGGTTTGTTGAGATGTCATAGAAATAAAAATGTAATTTTTGATAGGATGAAATTTTAAAAATTTAGAATTCTTTTTTATTTTAAAAAATTAGATGATCAATTTTTAAAAATCCGACTGATAAACTTCATGGAAATAGAATTGATTTTTATAACATTTAATAGCTATATTGCATCCGTAATGTTTAATTTTTTTAAACTGATGTTTTAATTCAGCATGAATTATTTTTTATAGATTTTGTAGGGTTAATGTGTTCGCCACAGTTTGCATTGTAATTCTAACTTTTATCCTTAATAACTGTTACACATATCCACCTAAAAGAGGTTACATAGGTGTTTCTAAAAGCTCTACTGTACAAAAGTACAATGACAGAAGTCCAACAAGTATTGACTTCCGAAATTGGCTTTATTGACCCTTTGTAATTATTCAACCTAATCTTATACGCAAAAGCAGCATGTGAATCAAGTAAATCGGTTGAATTTTGATCAAATGTTAGTCATCTTGAATTTTAAAAATCGGACCATAATGTGAAATTCGAAAAAAACTCTGATATGAAATTTTAAAAACTTAGCAGAAAGTGTCAAATTGGAAAAGTACGCCATTTTTAATTTGGAAATTGAACAACGGGTTCGTAATCTAACATCTAATGAAAAACATTTTTAAAAATATCGTCCGCCATATTGGATCCGCCATTTTTAATTTTTGAAATCTGACTTCAGATTCGTTATGAGCGATTCGAGAAATATTTAGATATTTTGAAATACTCAACGCCATACAAATAGAAAATTGAAAAAAATAAGGATACACAGATTATTAATATTTGTGGGAAAAAATTCTTCCGGCAACATTTTTGAGCCGCCATCTTTAAATTTTAAAAAGTACGTTTCGCCATTTTTAAGCTTAGATATTGCGGACGCGATATTTTCAGGTGAAATAGTGCTCTGGTGACATGCTATATAAAAAAAAATCATTTCTGAAAGATAATTATCAAAAATTTCAATTTTTCATTAAAAAAATGGCTGAAACTTTTTGAAAATTCATTTTT
Organism: Trichopria drosophilae; assembly: GCA_030407085.1. Taxonomy (NCBI): domain Eukaryota; kingdom Metazoa; phylum Arthropoda; class Insecta; order Hymenoptera; family Diapriidae; genus Trichopria; species Trichopria drosophilae. The sequence continues at coordinate 10,692,166 of CM059583.1, read as the reverse complement.
TTTATTTTGATTGCAGACTGTGAAAGAACGAGGTCAAATACATAAGAAATGGTTCCTGAAGGATTTTTTACATTCTTAATCGCCGAGAAAATTAAAGTTGAAAATCATCTTCATTAAAAATTGCTCATTTACACAAATGTTGCATACCAAAAGTTAAACAGAGATAGCTCCGTATTAAATTGGCTTTTTTGAATTTTTTATCGGCCATAATGTCATTGCAAAATTATATATCCTCAAAGTTTTTACGCTAATGTGATTAATTCCGTACAAGTTTGTTTTATAAATCATTTGGGAGGTAACAAAACATTCAATATTTTTCAGATCGCATAAAAGGCAACTCAGTGATTATTTTGGAGAACGCCGACCTCCATTTGAAAATAATACACATTTTGTCGTGTAATAACTATAAATTGTATTAAATATAATAACGCAACACTAGCATAATAAATGCCTATTTCAAAACAGCTTTTTGGCATTATTTTGAAGCAGCCATCTTAAAACTAAATGTTTACAATATTATATTTTTAAAGTACAACAAAAATGGCCCCCATAAAAAATTACTTTCGGTCTCAAAACAAAAGAAAAGGAATGCAAAATCCCTGCTTTTTTAAAAGAAAAGTCGCTATAGTTAATTTTTAAACGGTCAATCCGCAATTCTAACTTTACGGCAAACATTTTTCGTTATACGGAAAACAGTTGAAAGTTGTTACTCGGAAGTTTTCGGAGTCGCTGATTACAAATCTAAAATCAGATTTTCAAAATTGTGTGCGGATCCAAGATGACCGACATAAATGTAAAATATTTACTTGATTTTGATGAAAGTTGGTACCTGGGGGTTTTTGGGATCGCTCATTGCGAATTTGAAGTCAGATTTTAAAAATCCAAAACGACAGATCCAAGATGGCCGACGGAAATATGAAAATTTACTTGATCGAGATAAAACTAGGTACTCTATATATACTCTAAATTTTCAATATATATGTCAGAGATCAGATTCGCAATCAGCGACCCCAAAAACCTCCGAGTACACAGTTTTATCAATATCATGTAAATTTTCATATTTTGGTCGGCCATATTGTTTCCGCCATTTTGAATTTTTCAAAGCAGACTTCAAATTCTTAATTAGCGACACCAATAACCCCCGAGCACCAAATTTGGTTTCACCTTTTAGTTCATTCAAAATTCATATTTTTCGCAAAAATTTACGATTTTTTAAATTTATTTATATATACTTTCTAATCATTTTGGGTAATTGCAGTTATTATCCTTTTCATTACGTATCAAAAGCCCCGTCTACCACTGTAAAAAGATTTTTTTAATATTGCTTCGAAATCATTGAACGTCGAATGCTTTTCATGAAAAGTGGGCGTTCTGAGCGTTTTTGTTTAATGGGTTAAATCCTAAACATGACCACAAAAGTAACGCACATTACAATTGCGTTTCCAAATATCTCTTAAAAGTTTTCTTTGTACTTGAAATTTACAAAGGTCTTTTTTCACTGTAGAACTTGTTTTGCCGTCGACAATCGAAACGGGGACTCAAGATAATTAATGGCGGAGGACAGGAGGATTGCGAGCGCAAAAGTTAAATTTAGCGAAATTTAGCATAACATTGAGTTAATTAGCCGAGCGGAATCTAAGGCATTTCAGGTCCAGAACAAAATACACTTGTGGCGTGTACGTGCGAGCGCAGTGGCGACATCTACTTGGCGCCAGACCGCTCGTTCAGCAACAACACGTTGCACTATACCCTGTCAAGGGAGAGTCATGGCGGAACACGCAGTCGAGCCGCACAAGGCCTGCGGGAGCTTAACGACCGTTAAAGGAGCTTCTTCCTATCGCAGAATGAATCCTCCTCGTGTTTCGACTTCCCATTCGCACAACGTAAAACACATACGTCGACGTTCCCATTATGCCAACCAATTAACTTCGAAATCCTCCCAAGTCCAAATTTCGATTTTCTCTTTTGCATTTGACGTAAAGCCTGCTTAACAATTATTTTAATCCTCCACTGTCCGTCAAGAGTTATTGCGTTTTCAATCAGATTGGTACAATGTGTTACTTGGAATTTCCAAGATTATTCAAAATAGGATTGCCAAGGAAAGCGAAGAATTAATTCTAGAATTTCAGCAGATTACAAATAATGGGATTCTTCCATTTTCTTTCTTTTTTTTTGGTCCATTTCCTTTGAAAGACACTAACTGCTTCCAATTCAACCCATTAAGAAACATGGTCATTTCAAATAGGTATTTCGCGCCACACAATTTATGCGCCCGAGGCCAAACCGATTCTTCTGTCGTCCTTGTAGAGAATAAAAAATCACGGGAGTTGCAAGATCCTGCGGTGAAAAAGCGTTGCCACTTATCTCGGTCGTTTCGCGGATGTCAACGATTTATCCGGTGGTACGGTTTGTTCGGCAACATATTTATTACCGATAATGGATCTCATTATTTTATTGCAATGTTGTCAAAGAAACGCGTACGCGCAGGAGTTCCCGCCGATATTAATATAGGCTGTTGTGACACTATTAGGCGACTTTCCGGCACTTAATTTGCGGAAACGTCGTCTTCGAACTTTCATCATGTCAGTAAATTTGACGGCCGGATGCGCGTCACTCGTCAAATTTACATTGTGGGTATTACAGACTCTGGAAGATTTGTGATTAGCGTTGGGATCAATCGACGAGTGTTCACCGGAGAGGAGGTGCAGAATGGACCCGTTATCCGGGTGTAACGAGAGAGAGTCCAATGACATTATATTACACCCTGTCAGGTACGCGAGATGAGCCGCGGAACGTGCAATCATCGCGGAGTGGGCAAAATCGTCCGTCCTCGGCTCGAAACATTACGCTTTTAAAATAATTTTTGTCCCGAGGCGTTGCTCCTCTGCATTCTATGCAGTCTTTCTATCGAGGGCACGTAATGCACGTTTCAACAGTTCCCTCCGAATGTCTCGGGGGAACGATCTCGAAGGCCCCATTGACTTCCCGTCAATAATGCCCCGGCGTACCTTGTTTCGCCTCGTTTTCTACCACGCCATTTTTTTCGCCGACACGAAAATCGTCTTCGTCAGGAGATAATGGATACCATTTGAATACGCACTCGTGGACAGGTGCCGGCGAAATGCATCTTCTCAAATTTTCGTATTCCCCCGGCAGAGGTGTAAATTTCAAGTACGTGATGCCAGACGACGAACAAGAGCAAAGAGTGTTTGCTTGCGGGGAGAATGCGGTCGAGAATGCCTTTGGAAGCACTTCAATGGCGTGATTCTTCGCGTTCAATTGCGGTCACTCGAAAAAATAACACCTTTAAGAAATGCCTGCCATCATTTTAGGAATAAACGCTTCAGCTTCACTATTTTCAGCTTATTTAGCATACAAGAATGTTACGTAATTGAGCTCCCCCTTGTTACCAAAATCAATTATTTAACCCATTAACGCCTGAAATGACAATTTTTGTACTTCATTTTCAATCAAGTATTTCGTATCAAAATCAAAGTTGAAAACAATTGAGAGGTACGTATCCTACTGTTTTCGAGGTCGCTCTTCAAGATTCCGAGGTCAAAATTGTGTTTCAGCTATCACAAATTCCAATATGGCGCCGAATATGAAAAAAATTTCCAAAAAATTGGGAATTTTTTATTCCTATCAATTTTTTTCGAGCTATTAGAATATTGGAATTTTATTGACACCTTGCATAATGGTGCATAAAATCGTTGAATTTTAAGAACAAATTTTACTTTTAAACCCTACATCATTCTAACGACATCAAAATGGAGTCAGCAATGAAAATTTCTTTGAGAAATTTCTGGACGCTCTAACTAAAAAACTACGAACTTTTTTAAGAAAATGCCTAGAATGAAAAGTTCTTACAATTCATCAAGCGATATAGTGGAATTTTTTCAAAAATTTTTGATGACATTTTGAAAAATTTTTTTCAACATTTTTTTCAAAATTGTAATTTATTTACAAAAAATGTTGAAAAAAATTTAGTGTATTCTCTGATGAATTCTAAGAGTTATTTGTTCTTTGAAATTTTTTCGAAAATTTGATAGTTTTCGAGGAAAAATGAATTTCAAATATTATTTTTCCCCCCAAAAAACTATCAACTTTTGGAAAAAACTACAAAGAACAAAAAACTCGTAGAATTCATAAGTAAATACACCAAATTTTCATCAGAATTTTTCATAAATAAATTATAATTTTGAAAAAAATTTTGAAAACAAATTTCTCAAAATGTCGTCACAAAAATCTGAAAAAATTCCACTATATTTCTCGATTAATTCTAAGAACTTTTCATTATTAGCATTTTTTTATAACAGCACGTAGTTTTTGAGTTAGAACGTTCAGAAATTTTTCAAAGAAATTTTCATTGTTTACGCCATTTTGAGGTCGTTACAATGATGTGGGGTATAAAAGTAAAATTTTGTCTTAAAATTCAACTGTTTTATGCACCATTATGCACGGTTCCAATTTCAAATTTTTTTAAAAATTCGGTGCCATATTGGAATTCCTGATGGCTGAAACTCAATTTTGGCCTTGGAATCTTGAAGAGCGACCTCGAAAACAATTGTTTTCAACTTCGATTTTGATACGAAATACTTGATTGAAAATGAAGTATAAAAAATGCCATTTCATGCGTTAATGGGTTAAATACCGTTTTTCTCTCCCAAAATTTGACTAGAAAGATCATGTTTTGAAATTTGGTTTCTAAGATTGTGTAGATTTCGGCATACTAAGTGCTACGTAATTGCTCGGCCAATACCCGTGTAATGTCTCACTCGGGTACCGCGATCGGAATTACTAATTATTATAGCTCGAAACCCGCGCGAGGCAGCCGTCTCGTTACCGTGAGTCTTGCTCCAGGCGCTCGTCGCCAAAGAGCTTCATATACGGAAGATATTGCGAAGCTGTACGCTCCTTGCTGCACTCTCGCCCTTTATAAGGAAGAGACGATAAGGCGAGCGTTTAAGCGCATGTACTCGAGTGTTGATTTTCATTCCGAGTGCGCAACCTAGAACAACGAAAAAAAAAATTACCTTTACGGCCATAAAATTTCTTTAAAATCGAGTATAAATTATACAGCCCAACAAAATTTTGTTGCCCTACAAGTAAGAGTCGATTCTGATATGATTTTTGTTTGAGAATCCAAATATGACCGCCAAAATATCCAATTGGCTCCAGTTTTTGAGATATTGAAGGTCAAAGGGGTTAAAAATGTGATTTTCGGCATTTTTCAATATCTGTTCACAGATACGAAAAAATGATGTTGCTCCACTAGTAAAAGTCAATTTTCATATAATTTTTCTCACAGAATCGAAATATGTATTCGGAAATATTGAATTGGATTTATTTTTTGTCCAAATTCCAAGTCAAAATTGTAAAAAAGCTTGCTTTAGTATATTCTTTACGTGTATACTATAGAACGCAACGCAAATAATAAAAAAACACAAAATGGTTGATCCAACATGTCCGACAAACCTATTAAAATTCGAACTACTTCAAACTGTTATCGTCTTAACAAAAAAGAATGTCTGAAAACACGATTTTTTACCCCTTCGACCTTCAATTTGGTAAAAAGCAAAGTAAAGTTTCCAAAATGATAATGAGTTTGAAGTGATTCAAAGTTCGTCGGACACATTGGATCCGCCAATTTGCATTTCTTCATATTTTGCGTCGAGTTCTGTAGTATAGATGTGAAAATGTCCTAAAACACGATTTTTTACTTTTTCGACCTTCAATTTTGGGCAAAAAGTAGGTCCAAATCAATATTTTGGCTTACATATTGGATTCTGTGGAAAAACTCCTATCAGAATTGACTCTTACTATTGGAACAGCAGAATTTTTTAGAGCTGTGAATAAATGCTCAAAATGCCTGAAATCGGATTTTTGACACGTTTGACCTTCAATATCTCAAAAACTAGAGCCAATTGGATATTTTGACGGTCATATTTGGATTCTGGAGCAAAAATCCTACCAGGATCGACTCTTACTTATAGGGTAACGTGAAATTCTAAAATTTTTGTTGGGTTGTGTTATGTGCCATTTCATCAAGCGCGGACGTAACGTATGTAGATCTACGCAAATGGAAATATGAACTTCACTTATTTTACTTCATAATTTCATCAATAATTATGCTGAATCTCACGTCGTAAATAATACATTATGTTCGGTTGAAAAGACGGTGTGAAGTGAATGATTTATTGACGTGCCAGTAAGAGGAAAACTAAATTAATTGTTCTACAAGTTTTACTTCGGTTCAGGAAATAGCTTCTTAAAATATGCTTTAATGATTCTCAAAGCGTATTTTATGTAACTTATCACAATTCAACTGAATTCACCGTGGTATAATGCGCTTGAAGCGTACCATTTATAATTTGTAATTGACTACTGATGTCGTCATGCATTTACTTGTTTTCGTAACGTCTCAAATGTTTTAATCATACCTCGGCAAACTCTCTTTTATTGTGTTTTCTATACCCTGGGTAGAAATTTGCGGCTGTTTATTGGAGATTCGTAGTTATGTAATTTTTATATGCTGTTTTAGAAATAGGCATTGTCACGTCGTTTTGAACCAGTTTGGTTAAAAATATGCAATTTTATTGGTTATTTATTGGACAGTTTTATTACACAATGTATACAGTTTGTTGTAATTTAATTGCTTAAATCGTTCTATGAATATCAAAATATACAAAAAAATTTTAAATTCTCTACGTTTAGGGGTTTTTGGATACCATATAAATTATATTTACAACATCACATATACATAAGGTAAAAACGGCCCATTATAAAATGGAGTTCCAATTTCTGGAACGCTTTGTGAAACATTACAATTAAACCGTAATATAAGCATATAATAAAAAGTATATATACTTCTACATAATAACACCATTTATTCCTAATATAAGGATTTTATATTTTATATGACATGGTGTTCTTTGTAAATTACTAAATGTTTGTAGTTTCCAATTAGTTAAAAAATGTACCTCATCTATGTAACACTTTTTACCCCGATTACCTCCTGCAGAAAATCAAAGCTGATATATAAGACAGAATTGACACCATTAATTCACTTTTACCGACATATTTCAAAATAAATATGCGATAACTACTAGACAGTAACAAAAAAGTAATATTTCCAAATCGTTTGTCAAGCTGTCATCCTTCTGTAAATTTAACGAGATTATGTGACATCCCAAAAATCATTTAAAACTTAATTTGTCATAGCAATTATAGATACTCATTAATTATCTTACGAAAAATAATTCAATATGTTCTATATAATAGTTCAAAAGAGCCTTTTCAAAAACTGATAATTGTCTAATTTGACTCTATCATAAAGTCTAAGTTAATTTTATTTATTTTTTGGGTACTCGAATAGCGAAATTGGTCTCACATTCATTATAGTCGAATAAAGAATTGTACAGTTCTATGAATCTTTATATATGGTTTTACCAACTATAATAACGTTAGTGTAACTACACTTTTTTTCCCGCACAATTTTCAATAAATTTCTTTTATATAATGCGTTTTCTCCTCTTATTCGCTAATAGCAGATTGAAGTTGTACGGAAATTAGAAACACTAAGTTAGAATATTAGAAAATCGATGTCCATCATAACTTGTACATATGCGAAAGGATTCAAATTGCTATAAGAAGTATATAATCATTAAGAGTGTTCCATTACGAAGAAATCGTTTAAAATTGATTTTAATCAATCGCTTAACGCAGCAGGGCTTCCTAAGTGGTTAATATGGGTATAAATTGATTGGTGTATTGAGAAGAAAATAGTGGAACTCTCCACAATATTATAGAACCCCTTGATTCTCTCTGACCTCTACAATTAATATTAACTTTACCGTTTTGTAACGACATACAGAATTGATTATGTCATCATCAGGTAAACTTTATTTTTCATTAAGTGAGACCAACCTTGTATCTTGCGTTTTGAGTCCCTACTCACAGGAACACATTTTTCCCAACAATTTTGTTGTAGTAGAAGATATTTTTGAGATGCTAACTTAGTTAAAGTATACTTTTTTGTAGTAAAAATATAAGGTGTTAAAACGAATAAAATTATTGACTTTTCACGATTGTTCACATTGCAAAAGTTAACCAAATTATAAATATGTTATTGTATTTAAAATATATTCTGTACATCAATTTTGTAATTACCAACAATACTTTTTAAGTTTTAATGAATAATGAAAAAGTCTAAACATTCACAACAAATTGCAAAGTATTGCGCAGTTATTGTTCTGCGCTTATAAATAGTAAAAAAATAAGTCGCAAATGAGTAGACGAATATACTATACTAATATCATAATTACCATTACGATTTCCTCAGTAAACTATAAATATCTTTTCGAACATTTTACACGTTATTAAATAAATGAATAGATAAATAAATAAATTAAAACACTAATAATTTCATACAACTAAAATATATATCTACATATATCTACAATGTTTAAACCATACATATAACAAACAGCCAGAAGCGCATAAGCCAACAATTAAAAGTTATAATTCGAATAATAAATACCTATATAAAAAAACGATTAGACATAAAAATTAATAAATATAGTTTGGTTAACATTCACCACACATACAACAATAACCTAAATGTAAAACAAAATTAATAAAAATAAACAAATATTTGAACTATACGTTCATGATTAGTTATTAAATAATTCTAAGTTACTCCGAATGTCGAGAATAGCGCTTTAATGTATTCGATCAAAAATATAGGGATGAACTAGCCCACGTGGTTGCGCTAGTATCTCTTGCCCCCCCCCCTCCTACCCTCCACCAAAGAATATTCGTAATTTAAAGAGGGAGCAACTGAAGTGGGAGGAATGAGAGTAGGAGGGGTAAGTAGTACATGGAGTGGGGATCTCCCAGACGATACTGGCATCATTGAGTGGATTAATTCTTTGGCCTCAATAAGGTTATGTTAAAATTTTGCTTGTGCCAGTTATGTGAACACTCGAAAAAATAAAGAATGGAACAACTAAAATACCAACTAATTTAATACCATATTCTCTTTCGATAAAAACAAATTAGATCAATTAGAGATTTTTTGAGAAGTTTTAAAAAAATGTTTAAAGGTCGCTCAAAGTCATTTTTGAGAAAAAAATAAGTTTTTTTGAATGTAACGATTTCGTTTTTTTTTTTATTATTTAGCACCAATCTCAATTAATGATGATTTTTGTAATGGAATGAAGAATGAAAAATTCTGATGCTGTTTAGTTTTTCTATTTAACCATTTTTTTTGCCCAAAATGAGAGAAGCAAATACATCAACATCAGCTCAGTTTCTACAGTAGAAACCATTTTTTTTTAATTTTTGGAAAATACATTTCCGACTATTTTGAAGTATGCTCTATCGACTGTTTCTGTAAAAATGTTTCAAAATAAAAAAAAATACCATGTTTTTTAGGACTTTTTTTTCTATATTTAGTAATATGAGAAATACAAAATATGGGACTGATTAAAAATTAACGTAGCGGAGGGATGTGTCGAGATATAGCTCAGTTGGTTAAAGCATTCGTCCGAAAATCGAAAGGTCCCAGGATCGTACTCTGGTATCTGTCGAATGTTCGTCCAAGTTCCCCGTAATTTTTTCTGAATTTTTCAGATGTATTCGGGTTCTTCATATTTTTCATAGAATTAACAACTCAAGTCATCATTTTTAACATTTTCCTTTAAAATTTTTTTTTTAAAAAAGCCGCCCGTTCGGAAATCGAAATGTTCCGACAGATGGCACTTTGAAAATATTTCAAACATCTTGTTATGTTTGATGCAATCACCACGAATTGCGTTGCAGGATAAAAGCCTCCAAATTTGAATTTATTATTTGTTACATATACATACATTTTACTTGCAAGAATATGTTGAATATTTATTTTAATTTGCCTTTAGTGACAATATATTTCCTTAAACAGTAATAGGTTTAATCGATATTGTGAAATGTTGATATTTGCAAACTTAACATTCGACAAACTGAGATTTAGGAAACTCAACATTTGCAATTTCAACATTTCAAAAATTCAACATTATTTTTAGTTTTTTGAATTACATTGTAATTTGAAAACCAAGTATATTAACATTAATCGTAACAGAAATTAAATCTTAAATCTGCGTTAATAATTGTCAATAATATAAATGAATTAACAATTTCTATTAAAGAATTTAAAGGATATTGTGTGCTTGTCCACGGAGATATTTCATTAAATTAGTATTTCGGTTAGGTTAGGTTACTTAATGATGGATATGCTGTTGATGTTATGTGTTAATGTAACATGATTTTGTTGAATGTACATGACATTTTAATAATTGTAATTTATATTTATTCTGTTGTAACGTAATGTATGACCATTTTATTTTTTATTTTATTTATATTATTTGTTGATTTAGTCAACTGTTGAGTTCGTAAATGTTGAGTTTGGCAAATGTTGAAATTGAAAATGTTGACTTTGTTTTGTGTTGATTAGACATGTAACCCTTTAAACGAAGAATATTTGAAACCTCGGTTTAGTTACATTATGAAATTGTAGTAGTTTTCACTTGTCAAAGCTGACGATTGTAATTACATGTCAAAATAAGTTACTTAGATAACATCTCGAAATGAGTTACGTAATTAACATGTCAAAAAATTAAAAAATTCAATTTAGGTCAATAGATACATCATCCGATTAATGATATCTTACTTGATATATACTTAAAACGATGGAAATTCCATCACTAAAGTTCTTGAAAGATACATTTCAGAACAAAACCTAATGAAACACTCAATAATTAATTTCGTTTTAATTGTAATTAAAGAATAGTTTCGATGACAGTATTACACCCTAATCTTAATAAATGACATTTACGTTGGTATTCGCGAAGGCAAAACGAAGTTGGCAGTCGTGTCATGTGCTAAACCGAACATGCCGCAGCCGAACTCTGTTGCCGCCGCTCGTCGGCGCATAACTAATGTCTTGTCTAAGGCGAGTCAACGTGTTAATTATGCTTATCGCTTCCGACTCTGGAAAATTATCCAAGACCGTACACTGCTAGTGAGTTCGAACTTAGTTTCCTCGTCGAACTCGTCGAAAAAAATTTAATTGATCGAGTCGCACATAAGTCACTGCGAAGAAACTATTTTTCTGTCATTCCAGACTATTACATATGATTCACGCGAATAAACCATAAACAGCATATTTCGATAGTATCTTTTACAAGAATTTACTTCTTTTTTTAACCAAAGATGAGTCGGGAGATGCGTAAATCAAAGTCTGACTTATGAACTTGTGATCTTCGCAAGGTACGCGAATTCTCTGCAATTTGTTTGTACTCTTGGATGAAATTTGTTTACTGTACTTTATCTACGTTTGATATTTTTGTCGATTTTACTTAGGTACAGTTATTAACCGCTTCCACCTTTCTTTCTAACGTCGGGATGGTAGGTTAGAAACATTTGTAAAATGCCAATGAGAAGAATTTCCGTTTGGGAATTTCAAGAAAATATTTTAGTAAATTTTTTTCCTTTTGATAAGTGTTTGATTCTAATTTTTAATAAATTGTTTGACTAATTTATTAGATGGATTTAAACAAGAATATATCAGCAATATTTTACAATACACAATCGATTCGATGATTTAAACGTGTAAAATATTCATAACAAATTGTACGTCGGTAAAAATAATAAAAAACGTTTAACCATTATAGTCAACAGTGATTTACCGTCTTTTTTGAAATAATGCACTCCCATCAGGATTAAACACAGACGTGCTGAAGAATAGCAATCTGGAGATTAATTCGGAAAGCTTGGCTGAAAGCCGCTACAGGAGCGTTAATAGTCCGCAAAGGCTCGAAATTAATTTTCTCATAAAACTACGATCCACGTAGTCGATACAAGAGTGCATCTTCTGGCATGTTTCTGAAGGTATAGGTCGTTCTGCAGGTAGACTGGAGTCTCGAAAGAGTTGCTGAAGCGCCGGAAGATACGTGTGAAGATAACGCTTACCAATACACCTGCCTTCTGCACGAAGTGATGCCGCCGCCTCATGCACGATAATATGCGATTCCGATCCAGTGAATGCGGTCACTGTCTTCTTTCATCCCTTTTTAACCCTATCTCACATTATTTTTCTTTCATTCTGTTGCATTTTACATTGACGTATGTCTTTTATTCTTTTCGAATTTTCACTTATTTTCTCTCAAGATTAAATTTACCTTCCTCTACTGCATTTCATCCCATGCTATCGTTGAAGCAGCCTTCAATTCTGAAAAGTATGTAATTATGATATTATTAATAGTAAGATGTAAACTTCTATGTACATTGAAGTTGATGTGCGTGTAAAGAAACCTTCATCCATCTGATTACTTAATAAAATGTATACAAATGTAATGCTAGTGTTCAGGAAATCATGAACAATTTTAATGCAATATAGAAAGCTAAAGACTTTTCAACTATCTTATTTGTTAGCGTATCGATTTTGATCGTCACCCGAGATAAAAAGAGACAACCAAAGTCAGATCAAAATTTGACCAAAATCGGTCACATTCAAAAACGATCTAAATGAGGTCCTAGTTTTCACACAATCCAGAATGAGATTACATCCAAAAGCAAATCAAATTAAGAATTTGTCAGAATTTATTCTATTTTTATTTCATTATTACTAAAAAATACATAAAATATCGCCACCAGGCAGAATGGAACCCCAGGCCGCGAGGTAACTTCTTGTCAGTTGCGAAATTACGAATATTTGATATAAAATTGATTTTCGTCAACTTTTTTGCCAGATTTCAGGGACTTTATCTCATTTTTGTTGTTGTTTATCTTATCACAAGGCGATATCGCTCTTTTTACAAAATTTTATACAGACATTTCTATTCCTTAAATTTGCGAGAGCTGTAGATCGTTTTCAGATATGGCACCTTTTACTTCACATTTTTGTATGAAATGTAGAAACTGCAGAAATCTACACCAAGTACAGCAACAGTCACGAGCCAGTCAAATTCCAGTTGGAATCATGTTCAACTGACTTTTTAATTACAAACATATTTTTTGTTTCTTCAATGTCTTTAGGAGAGTTCTGCATCTGAAGAAATGCTTTTGAGGACCTCCAGAATTACACTGTTTATAATTTCTTCCGAAATTTGTTAAAAAATGTATAGACGCTTCTTACGGTTACCATTTCATAATTTTCTGAAACAAAATTTAGTAATCTTTAATTGCACTATCGCAAAACTATAAGGTGAACAAAAAATGTGCGTGATTCATTAAATTTGTTAACACATTAAATATTTATGTACTTAAATCCTTAGTATTTTAGGTTCATTTACTGTTGGTCATTTAAATAAACTAAATAAATGAAATTTAAGGAACCAGCAGTAGAACATAAATTAGTCCGCAAAAGTGTCGTGGTACTCAGAAGTATCAACATAATTTTGTCCTACGTGTAAAGTTATACACAGAGAGAAAAAAATTGTTAATGGAACCACGAAAAAATAGTAAAATCGATTTTAACCTCTTAAGTAGTAGAATTAATTGTATGTAAGGTTATAGTCGATATTTGAGGTTATGTACGAACCATTTAACAATCGGAAAATAGTAAATGGAACAATTTTATGGTACCATTTACCATGGAAATAGTTAATGCAACAACTTTTCTTATTTACGCGTTTTACTATTACAAAAAGGTTCCGTTAACTATTTCTTTTCTCTCTGTGTAGGACTTTGAATTACCAATCTGTAGAGGTACGGAATTCCACAATGCAATCCCTGAGATTCAAAAAGAATAAAAATACGAAACTTTACGAAATTATAAGACAACAAATATTGAAGAGGATGTAATTCGCGATGAACGTCGAATATCAGGTGAAACTAAAGGGAAAAAATTCAAGCAGATATGAGGGGGTAAATGAAGTAAACAAAGAAAATTCTTTTCGGGATTCAACCGAGAGTTTGGCTTTAATTCGCGATAAACCCATGTGATGATTCCAAATAAGATCATTAGAGATTATTTCGCTCTATTAGATATTGTCTATCTAAAAATTCTTTTCCAACGTTTACGAACTTTTCCAGTGTATTGTTTACACGGATAATTGTATGTAGTTGCATAAAACTATTGTCAATCCCATCCTCGATTATACGCCTTGTTATGCTATCATCATTATTTTTATTTTGCATTGTATTTTTTTGTGAATTGATGTTTTGACACAATGATTCAAGACACTAGATTTTGTTTATGAGTTAAAAATTTATGAGATTATGACAATTCCTTTTTAACCAAACAAAGCGATGTGAAACACGAAAACTACACGCAGTTTAATATTTCAAGGTGATTTGGTAATATTCTCTTCTTTCAACATCATAGGAGAAAAACTCTTTGATTTATCAATTTTTGTAAACTGATAGACATTCGAGAATATTCTCTTAAAATAAAACATGCTTGTCTTCCAAAATCCTAAGGAATCCATTATAGAAAGTTCTATGCTGTTTCTTCAATTCAATTTTCAATAAAATGATTCAATAAAAACGTATTTGATAATTTCTTGACCGCTGGAAATTACAACATTCAAACGTTTCTAGATAAAAATGGTCCTTTTACAATGTAAAAGGTCTAGAAATTGTGAAATATATTTTCACAACTTTTTCACTGAATCATTTTATAACCATTATCCTGTAAGTAATCGTATATTTTCTCAATAATCATACACTCAGAAAAAACATAGTTAAACTAACCAGAAAAGATGATTAAATAGGCCCTTGTTATTTTTTCTAGTTAAAATAACCAGAATTAGTTTAACTAGAAGTATTGTTGGTTTAACTAGCCATATTTTTAAAACAATTATTTTTCTAACTAAACTACCTAGAATTCAGGTTATTATAACTAGAAAAAATGGTACGGTCGTATTTAACTAGAACATTTTTTTGAGTATAGTTATTGTTAATTGCAGTTGTGTATCATCATTATTCTTGTCATCGGTCGGTACAATAGCCAAGTATTAGTGTAGAGCATTCTGACCTTTGTTTGAATTCTTATAAAGGAGCTAGTGACATAAGATATCTTTGTATAGAAATCAGCATATCAAACCGAATATAAGAAGTCTCCACTTGATTAACGAAAACTAATCTTCTTAAATAAAGTTAACTTCTGAAGCCAATCAGAATTTTTACTCATATTTTAAATACAGAGCGTGACCATTTGGTATTTACTTAAAGTCTAAATTTCTTAAAACGAATTTTTATCCTAGTTCGACTTTGCCTAAAGTGAGAAACTAAACTGTTACCTTTTAAAAGTGATGATTGTTAACATAAATGATCTATATTCGCAGATCTGATTTTTTATATACATCCGAAACGCCGACGGATGCGTGAAATTGGCATTTTAGCCCGTAATTTGAGACATAATAGTAATTTTCCTATCAAGGGCGTAAAATGAGCTTTTACGCCCGTGATACGAACATTATTTTTCGTCTGAGTGGGTGTATAAAATTCGAGTTTATGGCTCGATTTGTAAACTTGAAATAGTGGGGAACTCCTATCTTTGCCATGTAATTTTCGAGGGCGTAAAATGCGACTTTACGCCCGAAAATAGGAGTGCAAAATCGGGTTTTACGCCCCATAGGGCGAAAAATACTATTGTGTTTATTTTAGTTTTATTGCTCAATTGTGTTCGTCAGTAGTTTACTACTTAGCCAAAGTCTCAAATTGATTCCATTTTAGAGTAATTTTAAATCGAAAAGATTACATAAATTTATTGTTACATACAAAATACAAAATATTTTTAAAAACCCACGTTCCGTTTGATTTAAAAAGTCTTGAAAATTCATTAATATCAAAATTTATTCCTAACTAACTATTAGTTTTGTTTAAAATTCCTGTTCTTATTCCAATTACGTATAGTTTAAACTTCATGTAAACTTGGAAGATTAAAAGTCCTTAATAGTGATAAAATATATTTTTATTATAAACAGCATACAACATGGTCGTTAGCTTGCACGCAAACTTATACGCATGTTAATATTAAAATCTCATCAATAAATAATGCAGAAGATACTGTATGAGCATGAGAAGTAAAATTATACCAAGTCGTTATGAGGAAAGAACCGTCATTTTCGAATCAGCATGCACGCAATGTTCCGAAAGTAGACAAAACGTATTTTCATCAAAATATACCATTAAGCGCGTTCTAATGTATACAAAATTACGTAATGATACGGTAGAATATATTCTCCTCTCAAACAGCAGAATTTAATGTTGATTGTATTTCTGCGAGTCTGTGTAGCATGTGAATCTTCCTTCAACGTTACATCTTTTTATTCTTATTTAACTTAATCTTAATTAACAAATACAGAAGAATACATATATGATCAAAAACATTTTTTTTCCTATTTTTTAGAAAAAAAAAATTAAGAAGCTACTGTTTTAAAATGAATCTAATAATATTTCCTTTCGATTCAGGAAACAATTTCCATTATTAACTTTCTACTTCCGAAAATTTTTATAATATTTTCTTTCAGTTTATACTTGCATCATATAATATTTTTAATAACTAGCATGATTTGTAATTTTAACTATGCAAACGCATATTTTATCATAAATTATTATATAATCAATTTTGTTTAATCAAACTCATATAGAGATAATGCGGTTTTTCAAATCTAACTCGTTTCGCTTAATAGTTCGCGAAAATCACGTTATATACTTGTATATAATGAAAACAAATTTGACACCTTATAGGTTACGATTAGACTAAAATCAAGCTCACTATGAATCTTCTAATGTCTTGAAGTTTATAATAAACACGCACCGTCATTTCAAAATCTAGTTTTCGATTGTTTTGTGATATTAAAGGGCTCAATTTTCATCTTTGTTTTTCAAGCTCTACAATTTCTTTGTGTATAATTTTTGGATAACTATTTCACCAAACCGTGTTAGATGCAAAAAACCGCATAAATGAACATTTTACCCACTTTTTCGGCATATCTAAGAAAAATATTTATTGTAGGTCAAAATGACTTGGAGGTGAATTATGAGACTTAAAAAATCTTCAAAACGAACCTTTATTCGTTGAAATAACTTTCAATCTAGCTGAGTTACGCGAAAAACACCGGCTTTTTCTCAAACTCAAATCCAATCAGCACATGTACGTCCATTGGACGTCCAATGTACGTACGCTATGTCCAGAAGGAACTTCCACTGGACGTCCATATTGCACATTTGGGACGTCCATTGTACGTCCATGGTACGTTCAGAGGAGAGAGAGGTGTACATCCAATGGACGTCCAGGCGTGTACGTACTCTGGCCCAAGAGTGGACTTTCGATGGACCATAACGGACGAAATACGTAACATATCAAGTCCATTGGTCGTCCAATATACGTTCAGTATTCTGTGGACTAATAACGTCCAAATTATTTTACGTTCAATATTGTAACATTCTGCACGAAATATGGCCGTTCAATGGTCCGAAAATGGACTTTAAGCGAACAAAATATACGTAATATAATATATCCAACGTATGTCCACTTCTGCACTTATACGGGCCTCCAACGATACACGCCAACAAATGCGACCGAAATTATCGAATTTCATTAATTTACGTAAAAACATAAGGAGTACCGCGTGTAAAGGAGCCCTAAAGACAAAGGAGTTCTTCACACCAGCGCGTCGCGTCGTCGTGGCTGCCATCTTGTGCGCGCAGCGCCACATCTTCTTGGAAAAATGGAGGTGCCGCGGCCGTCCACTTATGTACGTACACTGGACCTCCAAGTATGTATGTACACTGGACGTCCATTATTCGTCCATAAAAATGCAGGTCCGAATGGTCGAAAAATGGAAGTACGCTGGACGTCCATGTAAGTACGTATACTGGACCTCCAAGTATGTATGTACACTGGACGTCCATTATTCGTCCATAAAAATGCAGGTCCGAATGGTCGAAAAATAAACGTACCTTGGACGTCCACATAAGTATGTACATTGGACGTCCAAGTATGTACGTACATAGGACATACGATATACCTCCATACATTTATGGACCTAATTTGGACGTAATATGGACGTCCGTTGGATGTTCAAAGATGGACGTACATATAACGTCCGGAGATGTACGTACGTCGGACGACCATTTACGTCTATTTTTTGTCCTGGACGTATGGACGTAACATGGACGAAATATGTACGTCCATTGGACGTCCAGTGTTGACTGGGTACTCGCCAGTCAAATTCTATTCGTCGGATCGAATTTAGGTATTTAACTTTTTTGTTCAGAATATTATTACGTGACTAATGGGGCACTCTGTATAACTATGTCAGTAGTTTCCTGAAAAAAAATCAGTTAAAAATTAATGTTTCTTTTCTTTTACGAAAGACATGCAGTTTCTGAACAATTTAGTAGAATTTTTAATTGTACGCCATGTTAATACCTAACATTTTAATAAACTTTGAGCTATTCTTTAATGAACTATTTTTAGTCCTAGATCATTAAAATATCAAAAACTTAGTGGAGTGTTTATAAGAGGTATAGTTCTGTAAAGTTTATTGTAAAATTGTAACACTTTCACAAGTTTCTTTTTTCTTTCACTGACATATCTGTGAATTATTGACGAAATTTCATTATATCCGCAGTTTACCAACCTAATTTAACGAGTACCGAATTATTTCTCTCAATAAGATTCGATTGTATTCCAATCTATGTAAGCAACGTAGCAAAACCGTTTAATGTGATGTACTTGATTGATTAAACTTAAGCCTACTGTTAACTTTTATTTATATTAACTACCTGTAGATTCATTTTGCCTACCTCGATGATTTCCCATCCCTTCCAATGTAGAAGTATGTTGTGCTCCGATATTGCCCTCCATCATCGAATGTAATACCGTGTAGATTGAGCATGTACTCATAACGCCCTGCAAACCTGTTGAGATAGAGCCCGGATACTGTTTCAATCGTAGCCTTCGACAATGATACCCCTCACCAACACAAAGTGCGTGCTCTTGAATAGGAGGATTTGCGAACTCCCCGGAAAGGTTGGTAAGGTTGGCGCTTACACGTGCCGACGAGCAATCGCACATAAGGGTGTAGGGGAGAGATAATGTATGCATATAAGTATGCAAAAGCCTATTACAATATTGGATGTACCTAAGCTATACATCACTATAGTCGAAATAAATCTCGACGGAACAAGCAGCATCGTAGCAGCAAGGGGTTGCACGAGGCGCAATATAATTTACCCGATTTTTTGCCGATTCTTATATGCACTCACGAGAGGATAGGCGGTTCTCTGCGAGAGGCCGAGGTCACGGAGTGTGTACACTCTTTTCTACGTTGCATATCTCCGGTCTTTAAAGGACCGTACTTCTCGCCAAAGTCCTTTTCTTGAGCTTCGCAATTCCAATTCCCAGACATAAGAGTCTTTTAATATACACTTTTCTTGCCACTCGTGTTTAATGTAAAAGACAGTTTCTATGAGTTGGAAAAACAGACGCTTTTACGCCTGGCAAGAGTTACGGGCGCGCGAGGAATGTACCAGCAGAATTATTCTTCGAGAGAAAAATCATCGATAATCGTCTACTTCAAAATGTTAGAATGAAATACGACGAATGGAACGACTGAGGGAATATATTTCGTGACCTCTCGGGAGAGCGAGGGATGAATGGTAATATCTTATTACGTTTTTCTAAATCGAATGAGAATACAAATTTATATCTGCGAACGATGTCTTATACTGCAACTTTAGAACTCTGTGAGGTCTGGCTTTTCTCGTAAATTGAATTTTAAGGATAATAAATAACAAACTATTTTCGACAATTATTTTTACGCATCATTTATTTCTTAATTTCTCGACTATTTTCAATTTCATATTTCTCGGTTCTTTATATAAATAAGTAAATAAGTAAATAGACAGACGTAACTGAGATGTCAGTTCATGACTAACGCTATAAATTATGATCTTATGTGCAAAATGATGAATTTACTAACCTATTGGATTAAATAATTAAAAAAACAGCCCTCCAGAGCGTATAACTATAACTATTGTGAAAATGCACTTCGCACCAGGATATTATTTTGTGCCCTTCAACACGGCTAATGACACCCATTCCTTAAACGCAATAATTAATTTTAATAATTACAAAATAACATTTCTCATTTTATTTGCAACTTAAAGGATGTGTAGTCTTTAAGTACCCATAAAATGAAGAAAGAACATTCTGAACTAGAGTACGAGCATTTCTCAGAATTTTATTCCTGTTTTTACGTGATAGTTCGTCAAAAAACCTATAAGAATACGTCATCACAACATAGTACGAAGTTATAAATCGAATTTTGTTGTTTTTGTTACGCCAGAGGTTGAAAGTAGTGTATTTGAGTATAACCTACATGAAACAAGGGCAAAAACAAATTTGAAAACATATTTTTCTTACAGGCGAATTCTTGGAATGACCTCCAAATTGTTTATGGACAAAACTATGTTTTTTATACAATCTTGAAATTAAAATGTTAACCCATTATCCTGAAATGCTGAAATTTTGTAAAATGTTCAAAAAGTTCTGTAAAAATTTTGTTCTGGAAAATGTGATGTTTTTAGTACTAATTTTTTGTAGACATTTTTGTTTAGTACATTGTATTACATATGTATTAGAAAATTTGTAACAAATAAGAACGTCTAATATATCTTATCATTAAGTGTTTTCATAATAATTTATGTATGATTGTACAGCCCTTAGCGGTCAAAATCTTGTGCCGTTTCCCGGTTCTTACCGCGTGGATGAAAACTGTATATGAAAAATCTTGTTTTTTTTGTGGTATTTTATTGTTTTTTGTTTCTTTTTTGCCTTTAATTGTTTTCTGTTTTTTTCATTGTTTTTCATTTTTTTTTAAATTTTAGTTAAAAAAAATTATTTACTTGTCATTCATTTTGATTTTTAAGGTGAATTTTATCTGGACAAAAGCACAAAAGAAAAAAGTTAAAACTTGAAATGGTTAATAGCGGAAAAATGAGGTATTGTAAGAATTTCCAAACATGTTCGAAGAGGACACGGAAAATGTGTAAGACTTGCGATGCTTCTTTTTGTAATTCTTGCTTTACGTCGACTAATAACATAGAATAGATCTTGATTTAAATCTACAACTTGAAAATAAAAACGAATGAAAGACAAGTAATTAATTTTTTTTCAACTAAAATACAAAAAAAAAATGAAAAACCATGAAAGAAACAATAAAATGCATGCACATTAATCAATTGTAAGAACTTTTTGTTCTGTAACATTTTTTCCTTAAGTCTATCGTTTTCGAATAAAAAATTCTTGAATTTTTCACTAATTTTTTTGTATTGGAGCCGCCATTTTTTATGCTTAACCTTTATTTTCAAATATTTTAATGTTTACGGCTCGAGTCCACGATTTCTATATCCTTTAGAGGAATTCTGAAACGATTTCAATGTGAAAAGACGAAATAAAAAAAAGTTCATTTGAAAAATCCATGTTTTTTTAAATCGCATATAGATTTTCACTGTTGCCTTTTTTGAAAAATTTAATAGCAGATTCTGAAAGTTCAGTTAATTTTACGTGAGATATGCCTTATGTCACTTTTTTTAAGAACCTTTTTTTTACACAAAATACAACCGTTGAAAAATATGGTGAAAAAATGTACATTCGAACAACATTGGAAAAAATCCATATAAATAAATATAAAAATAAATAATAAAGTTCGAAGACGTTTATAAGATGGGGTCTCTGAGACCCCATGTGTCGTATCTGTGATTTTGCAGACATGTGGCATTGAACACGGAAAAAAATCTTTTGTAGATTTTGCCGAAGTCGCTTAAGTAGAATCTGCCGAGTCTGAACTTCGGAAATATTTGCCGAGTTTTTTCTAAGCATTATGATTAGCCAGTCTATGTAGATTTTCGTGGACTGCAACTTTAGCGCCGCGCCACTGTACCCGCGACGTCGGTAAATTAGGGGTCATTTTGACGGAGTAGTTTCTTCCTTTACACTTACAATAGAAACAGAACACTTGTTTACGGTCGAGATTTCTTATACAGTGTCCTAATTGGTTCTAACTAAGCGTAAACATAAGGAATTTTAACGGCCGGGGAACAAAGTTCCGAAAATCGAAACCCCTAACGGATAAAATATCGATATTGCGTGAGTCCAAGGTATTTTAATTTGCTTTCTTTTTGCCAAATTTTCAAAGACAAAGTGAAGAAAATCACGCTGGAGCCATGCTACATCGAAATTTTGGCCTTTCGGTGTTGATTTTCGGAACTTTGTTCCCCGGTCATTTTAACGAGTGCATTTACACAAACATAACAAATATAAATTCCATTCTACTGTAGCGACTGAGTGGAAAGGTGATGTTGGGTCTCGCCGCGGAATGGCGCTACGAGCGCCAGGAAAGTTCTGAGAGCGCGTAGACAGCACAGCTGATCAGTAACAGTTGAGACTCGGCAATTTTTGCCGAAGTTACTAAGTAGAATTTGCAGAAAAGTCGTATACGAGTTATTAGGTACATTCTCTCGACATTACCAAGCAAATATTGCCGAAGTAAGAATATAAATTTCACATAATGTTGGTTATTGAATTTCTTAGGTAAACTTTACTTGAGTTTTCGGCAGAATCTATAAACATTTTTTTTCCGTGAAGGGTTAAAAATCAATGACGAATAAATATTCTAATGTTTACTTTCGTAAAACAAGTCTCGGAAAAATTTCTTGAAGACATTGAAATTGACAAAGAAAATCTTTTGATGAAAGGCACATATTAAGATAAGAAAGGTCGCGTAAAACGTGATTCATCAAAGCTTTGTTGGAATTTTTGAAGGCTCATTCTATGATATACCGCGAGCCATCCCGTTTCTAGACTACGGCTTCCAGGCCACCCTGTCGCACGGTCGAAAATGAAGGCAAACATTGTATTCCGTGGTAAGAGCCGGAGGAGGCCATAAAAAAGGCCGTAAAGCCCATTATGTACCGCAAAGTCCCCAAAAAATTCGGGCGATCGGGCGGGCCGATCATATTCGCAAAGCGATATGAAATTAATTTTCAAGTACTTTGGAGGCAGCGCAGGAGGAAAGTGGCGAAGAGTCCGGGCGCTGCTCGGATGCAAAAGACTGAAGAGATTACAGGAATGTAGCCGCGCGTCCCGCGGCGATGCATGCCTGATCTAAAGGAATAAAAAAAAAGGCAAGGACGCGCCGTGCGGGGAAAGAATAAGAAGCGGTCCGCTCTCGCAGTAAAGAGGGCAACCTGACGTGGAACGATGGGGTTAACAATGGAGCACACCTGAGCAGAAGCGGATGCGTTTGAGAACCGGCGCGTTCGTAGTGAGGAGGCATGAGGTGGTTTGGCGAGCTGCCGCGGCGTGGCATCCCAATGGTATGAAATGTGGCGGTACAAAACGAATCTTAAGCGGCACGCGGGGACAGAACAATGCTCTCAGCCTCGTCTCAGCTCTGCAGCGTGTCGGGCCGATGCTCTCCCATTTGTTCGCGAAACACCGAACACAAACGGCCTCGTACGTCGGCGTAACACATTGTTTCTGAACGCTCGCTATTTGCGTCCACGATTCGCACGCGTCGCGCGCTTCTTCTTCCTGGAGGAAGGGTTGTTTGCGTTTGCCGCTGACAATTCCCGCGGACACGTTAAAGAGCAAATACTTCCATGCCCGGTATCATTTTTCTGCCGCACTCGACTTCATCCATCTGTGTCTTAGAAAGCTTTAACCCTCTTGCGTAAGCGTTTTACCCGACTTTCCGTTACCGTATCCAGGTTTGTTATTTTACATATTTCCAAAATTGCAAACTTTCTACGTTTTTGGGGTAGCTGATTACGAATCTGATGTCAGTTTTGTGAAATTCAAAATGTCGGATCCAATATGGCGGCCAAAATAAAAAAATTGACTTATTTTCATGAAACTTGGTATACGGAGGTTTTTGGGGTGCTGATTACGAATCTGATGTCAGAAATCAGAAATTCAAAATGGCGGACCGATATGGCGACTAAAAATATTAAATATTAGCCTATTTTTATGAAACTTAGTGTACAGGGATATTCGAGGTCGCTGATAAAGAATCTAACGTCAATTTTCTGACATTCAAAATGTTGGTTTATGCGTAGATCCATGCTTTGAGATCTACCACTCCAAAGAATATTTTTAATGTTTAAAATAAATGTTAAAATGAATGTTATTATGTATGTAAATATGTATGAATAAAGTTTTATATAATACGCTATTTTGAATTTTATATAATATATAATATGTAAGAATAAAGCTTTATTAGATCCGCCTTTTTTAATTTCACAAAACTGACATCAGATTCTTTATCAGCGACCCCGAAAACCCCTGTGTTGCAAATTTCATAAAAATAGGTGAATATTTTGTATTTCAGGCCGTCATATTGGATCCGCCATTTTGAATTTATGATTTTTGACATCACATTCGTAATCAGCGACCCCGAAAAACCCAATTAGAGATTTTGCGCCTCATTTGAAGAAGTTTTCAACTTTGATAAAAAACACATATTTTCGATAATATTTAGACATTTGTAATTGATGTTTTCGAAAAGAAATAAATAAAAATCACCATTTAGACCAAGTTTATCTTGAAGAGGAAGTCTTCAGCTTTAATTTGAGCCGTAATAGACCCTTGAAATATTCCCCAGTCAAAAAATATAGCCAAAATTGTCAGGACGTATATATACGTCTTTCCGACTACGGTAAAAACCTCGTTTGGACGTATATTATACGGCTTAGTGCGCAAGAGGGTTATATTACACAAAAAAAGTTTTTTGGCCGAGACACTACACTAGTATATTCCTATGTATTTTCGACCCCCGAATCCGAATCCAACGTCAGAATAGTCAGATTGGCTCTTGCTTTTGAGGTAATCTCGAACAACTGCTAAAAAACTGCCATAAATTCGAGTTAAAGGCAAAAACTAAGAAAAAGTTTTTAGCTGGGTGGCCATACCAGTATATTCCTGTGTATTTTTCTCCCCTGAATCTGAATCCGAAGTCAGAATAGTCAGATTCGCTCTAGTTTTTCAGATAATCTTGAAAAATTTCGAAAAACTGCAAAAAAGCGTGTTAAACGAAAAAACAAAGAAAACGTTGTTTTCCGGGTGAGTTTACACGTGTACTCCCGCTTATTTTTGCCCCCTGAATCCGACTCCGAAGTCAGAATAGTCAACTGTGCTCTAGTTTTCAGATAATCCCGGAAAACTGCCAAAAACTACAAAAAAGCGAGTTGAACGAAATAACAAAGAAAACAGTTTTGATCGAGTGAACCCACCATTCCTATGTAACTTTGTCCCTTGAATCCGAATCCAAAGTCAGAATAGTCAGATTCGCTCTTGTTTTTGAGATAATCTTGAAAAATTGCCAAAAATACGAGTTAAAGGCAAAAGCAAAGAAAACGATTTTAGCCGGGTGACCAGACCAGTGTCCGATGTATATTTGCCCCCTGAATCCGAAGTCAGAATAGTCAACTGTGCTCTAGTTTTTGAGATTACCTCAAAAAACTGTTCAAAAATTGTTAAAATATAAGTGATTAAAGGCAATGAAGAGCATATATATTTATTCTCGGGGAATCTGAATCCGTAGTCGGAATAGCCAAACTGGCTCAGATTTTTAAGAAAAACTCACGGAAAGAAGTCGTCATATGTACAGTGAGTAACGCGCGACAATGTAAGAGAGGGTGCAGGCCGAAGAGGCAACCTAAGTATCCTCATTTCAGATTTGGTTTCAAGAGGCAAAAACACATGGGAATATACTAGTGTGGTCACTCGGCCAAAACAGTTTTCTTTGTTTTTTCGTATAACTCTCGTTTTTTTTCAGTTTTTGGCAGTTTTTCGAGATTATCTGAAAAACTAGAGCCAATCTGACTATTCTGACGTCGGATTCGGATTCGGGGATCGAAAATACGTAGGAATAGTAGTGTAGTGTCTCGGCCAAAATATTTTTTTTTTGCGTGCCCGTGTTATTGGAGAACACAACATCCATTCACTCTTTTTTCTTTCTTGTTTCTTAGGGAATACACTTTTTTAGATTATTCTTATTATTTACAAAGAAATTTTTAAAAGTATAACGGATAATTAGGCTGAACTGTCGCGCAGTAGGACACTACAGACGAACATCCGTTTACGAATACAGTCGGTACAATACGACGCATTTAAATTTCCGGTAACGAATATAGAAAAAGGAAATATCGACTCCCCACCTCTAACTTTCTCTCCTTCGTAGGAACCTGCATACTGCCGACGCGCGTGCGTAATATCCGCCAAACGTCTGAAGAGGTTTGAAGAGGGGTATCGGCGGATTTGAAATTATTCGTTAACAGAAACTTCTGCATATTCAAAAACGGAGATATTCAAAAACGGAATATTCGTTAAAGGGAGTTCGACTGTATTTTACTCGGGACATGCCCGGTTCACTGTTTTGCCATAAAATGAATCGAAACACAAGAAAAAACGCACAGTTTTATACATTTAACCTTATTTTTTTCGAAAATATAAAGTGATCGGAAAAGTCTGCAAACGCCATCGTTCTCAGCTTGAAAAATCCATTTGGAAATGATTGTCAAAGGAAAAATCAGTGTCGTGCACTGTTATACAACGTATGACGCCACCTATGACACCCCGTTTACCTGGAGATAAATGCGGATAAACTGAAACCGAAGTTCCTCTTCCAAAATTGGATCTGAGGCTTAAAATTTGATTCGCAAGTCATCGAAGTTTCGAAAAAAAATCACTATTTTTGCAATAACTCGGTTCTTTTTGAAGTTATGATAACCAATAAAAGTTCACATTAAATTTATTTTTTAACTCTACAATTTACCTCTGTGGCTCTTTGACCTACATTGAATATTTCTCTTGTTTTAGCCATAAAATGGGTGAAAAATGCCAATTTTTGCGATTTTTCTCGCCCAACTTTTTTTGCTAAACAGCTAACGAAATACCACAATAAAGAAGTTGTAGGCCATAAAAAAAAACGAACAATTTGATGCATAATCGGAAGCGATTCGATAAAATTTAAACCCACAGGGAGTATTTTAAAGTCGCAGAATTGATGAAAAACGTCTTGATATTCGCAAAACTCGTTTTTCGCCAATTCCATGACTTTAAAAGCCTCCTCGTGGTTTCAATTTTTATCGAATCCCATCGTATTAAGGGTTAAATTATTCATTTTTTCAAGGCCTACATCTTCTTCCTGTGTTATATTTCGTTAGCTGTTTAGCGAAAAAAGTTAAACGAGAAGAAACGCAAAAATCGTCATTTATTCCCCCTTTTTTTTTTACTATAACAAGAGAAATATTCATGGCAGATCAAAGAGTCTTGGAGATGAATTGTAGAGCTTGAAAATATCTTCAATGTGGAATTTCACTAGTTAACATAACCTCAAAAAGAACCAAGTTATTGAAAAAATTCTAATTTTTTTTCGAAACTTCGATCGCTCGCCAATCAATTTTTAAGCCTCAGTTCCAATTTTCGAAAAGGAACTTCCGGTTCAGGTTTTCATCATTTATCT
Source organism: Trichopria drosophilae (assembly GCA_030407085.1). Lineage (NCBI taxonomy): Eukaryota > Metazoa > Arthropoda > Insecta > Hymenoptera > Diapriidae > Trichopria > Trichopria drosophilae. Next base: position 10,664,645 of record CM059583.1, on the reverse strand, counting down.
TCTAGTAAACGGGGTGTCATAGGTGGCGTTACATGGCGCATACACAAAGTTAGGAATTAGATGGTGCTAAAAATGTAATAGTCATAGTTAAAAACAATGAGCAGTGCTGTACTTTTGCTGTGGCTGCGAAAAATTATCAGCAAACTTTCTTTTCGAGCATATTGACGTGGTATAACTATAACAATTTTTGAATAAATCGGAAACGTGCGATGCAACTTTGATTTTGTTGACGTGGGATATCTCGTCTGATTAGAGTCGAACTTCACTCATCCTACACCTTTAAAAACATACTATTTTTTACTATTATAGGTAAATCAGCCATTATCTTGAACATATACGAGGTAAACATGCATGATTGTGTCCAGTTGATGGGTTTTGTTGCCAAACATCGTAAAAATTGAAACGGTAGATAATGTGTCCACAAATCGTCTATGAATTAGTTTGGAGTAATTTAAATTGAAGGTTCTTCTTTAAATAGTAAAAATATATGTGTAGTCAATGAACTGCTTTAAGAATATCAAATAGACAATACAAAAATGGCCAACACAGTTCAAAACAAAAGTTTGTAAAACTAAAAAAAAAACGGAAGCTTTATTCTTGCCCAACGTTTCGACCTTTATGTAGGTCCTCTTCATCGGATAAAAAATATTTATGCTAAACACAACATCACAATAGTTAATAAACGTTTCAACTCTTTAGAGACTTCGTTCAAAACAAAAATTGTGGTGAATGTAATGCTACTTATGTGAGACAGACAAAAAGATATTTGAAAAAACGAATTTATGAACACAGTACCAACGGGAAAAAAGAAATCGGTCATACTGCACAAACATCACATATGTTAACTACTGGGCATCAATTTAAATTTTCTGAAGTAGAGATTCTTGAAAATGATCCCCACTGGAAAAAAAGGAATATAAAGGAAATTATACATATTAAAAAACAAAAACACAGCATCAATTTCAGAACTGACACAGAAAAATTAAGCAACAGCTACAATATCTTAATTCATGAATTATTAACAAGTTTTGACTTGTAGAATAACAACTGCATATAGCGAATTTCACATATAATTATGTCTTATGTATATAGTTATAATACGCGTGCGTCTGTGTGTGAATTGTGTTTACAAATTCCGAATTGGTGCCATATGTTTAGTACATTACGATCGGTTACTCGTGTTTGGTGCGTTATATTTTTTGTTACGGAGTGAAACTGTTTTAACCCCTTATTTATTGTAATTTTTGTTATAAATTTGAATTTTTATATTTTTTAATAGATGCCCCTGAGGAGGACCTACATAGTCATACAAGGTCGAAACGTTGGGCAAGAATAAAGCTTCTGTTTTTTTTTTTGGAGTTTTACAAACTTTTGTTCTGAATTATGTTGGCCATTTTTTTATTGTCTATTTGATCTTCTTTAAATAGTTTCTTCTGAACTGTCGAATGCATCCAAATAGTCATCAGAGAACATTATTACTTTTTGTAAGCCATGAACATGAACCATTTTCTCCATTGAAAAAAGGACCGTCAAGATGCAATCTGCAGAATCAGTGGAAGTTCCATCTTGTCAAATAGCAGGCTAAAATCAAATTTGTGAATGAAGTAGTCGATAAATGTCCAAGGAACTACCAAATACTGGCAAGTTCTCTGTCCACTTTCCGTACGAAGATGGTCTTCTCTGCTTGTCATCGATCTTCTATCGTCTCTTTTCATCCTAAGTACAATCTTGGTCGACTCGCTCTATCGCTAGCATAGGTCGAATCTGCGTCTTTTGCTCTCAATTATATCTCATTTGGAATATAAACTCTGGAAGCAACGTCCTTTCCTCGCGTTTGCGAGGCTCGAGATGCGCTCTTTACGCGGTTAACGATTCCTCAAAGCGATAGGAAGTTAACTTTCCGAGTCAGTCAAAGTGCAGGATATTAATGCGATCCTTGACATTCGTTCGTTCACAGAGATTCGTTTCCTTGTAAAATAATCTACAGTCTGGCATTTCCGCTCTCTCGCTGTCTCTCACTTAATAAACTTTGTTAGAGGTCCTTTGGAAAACGTTTCGAATTTTGCGAAATGCCGCGCGCGAGCAGAATTCAAACGAGGTATTGCTAGTAAAAGATAAAAAAGAAGCCGGTAAAGGTAGACCGTCAGAGAGGGAGAGAGAGAAGACACGCATGCGATGCGCTCCATGCCAGTCACCTGACCAAGGGAGATTTATCTTTCTGCATTTACTCGAGATCTTTAGCAATGATTATGAAAATGGCAGTATGAGAGTGGCTTTAATTAACAACTGGCGTCGTTAATTCTCTCACGTTTTTCCCCCCTTTTTGCGGCGCTCGCAAGGTAGCGCAGAAACGCGCGCGCGCCCGTTCTTCTTTTCTGATAATAGATCGTCGCCACGTCTAATTGCCCTTATAACTCGTTGAGCTTGCGTCTGTTAGGATTATTGTGTGATGACTCGATCGCTATCGAACGCACTTTTTCTTCATTATGGAGATCGCGATGACAGCTATGAGACGCTTCTCTTTTTGCGCTTGATGCGTCTTCAGGTTGCGTTTAATAACGGCAGTTAACATTTTCGGCTTCTTTTTTACTTGGCTACTTTTTCCCTGCTTATTCTGATTTTTTTGATAAAACCGACGCTCAGTTGCGATACGCGATGCGAGTGTCAGAATAGCTTGACATTGTTAAGATTTATGAGATTTTTATGGAAAATACGTGTGCGTGATTAATTAGAGAGAACCTATTCATTTATATGGAGATTGTTTTACCTACTTGTTATAACCCGTTTATCATGTACAAGATGGCCACGCAATGAGTCTTGCATTGAATATATGCTTTTCTCTCCTTTTTCCATGTGTCGTAAGTACGTGTGTGCAATCTTTCATACAGGAAAACATAAATATAACAGGCGTAACCTTCTCTTTCTCAGCTCGTCTTTGATGTCTTTTTGTTTTAGTCAGCTCCTGGCGAGTTGGCCAGATTACGTGTAAATGTGAAAAAATATTCAGGTATTTTAATTCCAACTTAGTTTTGACTAGTTGAAAGAAAATTGTCTTCACCATCTAGTCAGTCAGCAGTTTCCTTACCATTTACTAAACAGCAAATAGCTACTGAATGTGTACAAGAAATAAAGTCTGATTTTTGTTTCAACTGTTACAAATGCGGGCAGAATTGGATAGTAGTCGTAAATTTATTTGGATACTTAACGCAGAGCACAATATCGAAATCGATTTAATATAATTTTGAGAAAGAATGAAAACTAACGATAGGAGAACACAAGAACCTCTTGCCAAATAAGTGACAAATGAAAATGCACTCGTAGTCTTTGTTCTATTAATCATTATTGTTGTCAACGAGAGTTGACATTTTAACACTCGGTTTTATGCATCAGACTAAAACGTGACAGCTGTCGAGACTTCGGACTGTTTTAATGCAATTTTTAACACTCCGGGAGTAGAACTCGATTTTGCGTCCTGCAGTGAACTCGTCGGGGCCAAATAATCGAACCCCACTCCCGTCGTATTAAAAAATATCGTATGCAACACGGGCGAAAAATCAATGTCCGACATGTGATTGTCACCCGTGTCGTACGACAAACTTCGCAACTCGTCGAAGGTCGGTAAATTTACCCTTGTCACATAATAACCTATTTAAGGTTAAAATTATTATTTTTGTCATGGTATGAGTAAAATTCGACTTTACCCCAGTGAAAGAAGGGCAGCAATTTTACACATGAAGTAAAAAAAAACACCGGTCGAATCTAATCGCATGTTAAAATGCGGTGCGTAAAGTCGAACTTTACACCCTTATTTCGAAATAGTAGTTTTCGATACAAGTGAGTAAAAGTTTTTTTTCTCGGAATGTGGAACATTATACATTCACATAAGTACAATAAATATTATCGTACATGAGTCGAACAATATTTTACGATGCAGAGTTTTGTAAAATGCGCCAGAAAAACATGAAAAATGTGTAAAATAATATTTTACGCACACTGTAACATAAATTGTTCTTCTTCTTGGAGGCAACAATATTGACTCGGCGCACCGCTAAATTCGCAAGATGTATGTCATTGTAACTATTTTCGTATTACATGCGACATTTAGAGACTGCATAACAAAACATTTATAACAAATAAATCAGAAAATCATTCTTCCAGGTCCCTATAAATCTGTAAAAACAAACAAAAAATACTCAAAATGATTACATCTTAAAGTCAGGCAATGTATATTGCATGAGTCTGCCCTTATCTAAGTTGTCTGATTTATATTACATTTTACTTGCAGTCAATTTGTTACTAAATTTTAAATTTCTGTCACATTTTTTGTATAACTTTAAGTACTGCATTTTACAGTGTACTTTAAATGGGAACCTCCTTTTTTATTGCAGATTTCACTACTTCAGGAAAAGTTACATGAATGGTACCTATCATTAAGATAATTTTTTTTACTATGTGGGGGGTTCTCTTTGAAGAAATTAAAAATGACACCAAATTGTTTATTATCCCGATGTCTTTTTTTTCACTATTAGCCATGTAATAAAATTATTATAATTGCCCAACTTTTTCTGAAGACATGAGTCATGTTGCGGGTCAAAACATAATTTTTTTCGAAATAGGTGGATACGCATATACGTTTTTTATGAGGTGTATTTCTTGGCACATTTGATAGTTTTGAGAATTTTCTAATTCTCTGTATAAATTATAATTCATTAAGTCAACTTTTCGGTTTAATCATTATATTTTAGTTAGTACAAATACTTATAATTTGGTACGTATCATAAATGTACTTGGGAATAGAGATATAAATTAAAACATAATATGACATTTTTAAAATTACTCGCAAAATTACACAAATTCCAATTTATGCAAAATATTAGATTCCAAAATATATGTACTGTAAATCTCTTTAATATCAAAAGTCTTTGTAGGTCATCCACCACGAATTGCAGCTTACTAGAGACCAAAATTTATTTGAAACGATATAACCATCGCGATGGTAAGTATTCTTTATTTTTGCATATTATAAAGTTGGAAAGAGTTAACTAAGATCCTTAATATAATATAAAATAACATATGTTAGGTTTATAATAATTACTAATTTCTAATAAAAAATGGATTATTCCTGAACGTGAACTAATGTGGGCTTACAAGTAAACCTACCGAAGTGTAAATCTCTGATTTATATGAAATTTGGATGTGTTGTAAACCATTAAAAACTAAGACACGTATCTTTTTTCATAGCAGTGGAAGTGTATTTCGATACAATTGCGTGTAGGAAAACTACTTTACACACAATTTACATCTACTGAACACTATTTTATGCATCTGCTTTTTGTGCATAAAGTGGATGCAGTGCCGAAAACAAAGTTATTTTTTAAAAATTAGTTTTTCTACTATGCTTAACACGCCATTAGTTTGTTGATGAGCGATTAATAAATGTTTTAACACTCCGGGCGTAGACTTTGGGCCCTATTGTGAAATCTTTGGGTGCAAATTATCGAGCTCCACGCCTATCGTATTAAAAAATATCGTATGGAACACAGGCGAAATATAGATCTCCGACGAGTGTCATTGTCTTCCTTGTTAAATTTTCATTTTAACTTTTCTCAAATACTATTATTAACAGATTGACGGACAGGTTTTTCTTCGGTGTACTTTTTGAAACTAAAATAGATAAAACACTGATATTTATTCAGAATCGAAAAAAATTATGTGGTATTATCAAATTATTTTCAATGTATATTTACAAAAACTCGCGCCTATTAATTATATTTGTCAAATATGACCAAATATTTTGCATTCCTTGGAGCTGTTATGATGATCGTATTTGTCATAGTGCACTTCTGGCGCCAGATGAAAAGTGACTAAATATAATTCCAGTTGCACATTATCACTCAAAATTTTTTCACAACATAAAATATACATATAAAGTTAACTTGGTGTCTTAAAGACCAAATACTTTTAATGTCCCAACTACATTTAATTCCCTCATGAAGATATATTCTTTCCTCGGGACAAATATGAATATTATTATTTTTAACACCGAGAGGATATGCCAATTAGTTTGTAGTAATGTATTTTGTTCATTGAGGAAGATTTGAAACTGTACAAATGAGATTAGGTATGTGGTGAAATCCTACATCGATATTTTGCTCACTTTTTTATCATTAGCCAGTTACTGGCTACTTTTCCTTGGATATTCAGGTGAACAGTGAACAATCATAAAATTGCTAAACAAACACAGACGTAAAAATTCGTCTTTGATCTATATATATTGACCAAATTAAAAAAAAAAAAAAATCCGAAGAAAGAGACAGCGCAATCTTAAATGTATATGAATGTATTGGATATTATATGAAAGGATAATTGATAAGAATGATGAAGGGCGTAATGAGCGGTGAACTCGTTTCTTGGCAACTGCATGCATCGTGGAAACGGACAAGTTGCGACATTATTGCCTCCATTTCTTTCGAAGGTATCGGCACGGCGGGGATCTCTTTCAGTGAATCAGAAATATATGTGTTTAATATGCAAATAAGTAGCTCACGTATTACGTTTTATAATAAAGTTGTTCGATCTCAAATCACGAGAAAGTATCGCATAATAAATTCAAAGACAATAAATAATTTTAATTAAATGTAAACCATTTTTTAATCTCCAAATACCGGACCATTTTTTAAATATTTTTGGGATGATCGTGTCAACAGATTTTGAAAATATATATTTTGTTATTACTATTGCGTTTACTGGCTACTGCGGACCCTTTAAAGTCCAGTATTCCGTAAAGAGTTTTCTTATTTCGTCACGTTGGAGAAAATTATTACCGTCGGACAACATTGAGGTCAATTTTTGTTTTTGAATGTGCTCTTTTCGAATTTAAGGATTATTTTGCAGCATCACCAGTAGATTCATTAATATGGCACTCGACATATAAAAAATCCAGACAATTTTTAACACAAAAATGCAACAAATTGAATATCAGATGTCGTCATTTTAGATTCAAAATGCCGGTTCCAAAATGACAGAAACAAAAAACATATTAAATTCAAGGCATAATTTTTTAATTTAATGCAATGATTTCATGAATTATGCTGCGGATGTATTTATTCCAAGAAAAAGTGATCAGCCAAATAATTAGTTTGAATGAAAGAAATATTTATAATTTACATTATATTTGTTTAACTCTACAGTGATGTAATAATGTTTGTTTAATTCAATTCATCGAGTTTATAAGCGTATTTAAAATTCTTACCAAACATGAAACATGTAAACACGTGCAATGACAACTGCAACAAAACGTTTCATATCAAGGTACAGGTGCATCACTAACACTTCATAAACGTGTCACGTAAATTTTGTTTGAAAATGATTTACGTACAAATGTAATATTTTATAAAAATATGCGTGTTTGACACTCCGGTTATAAAAGTCTACATAATTCAGTTTAATACTCGTTTATGCTATACGTTTATAAAAAGATGAGTTTATACCATTTTTAAACCGAATATATGTTCAATATCCATTTCCCTTTTACTAAATGAAATAGCAACATGAAAGGTTTACTTAATCCCAAAAAGGATAGTAACGTTTAATATACGTTTATTACACGTAAGTTTAGCTTAAAAATAGTTCAGTTTAACATTTTTATCTTTGCATTACGCTGCGTATTTATTTGTTTCAAGAAAAGGTAATTAGTGTTTTGTTTGATGTAATCAAATTTTATTTGGGTTTAAAACAATAAAACATGTAAACACGTTCAATTACAACTGTAACAAAACGTTTCACGTCAAAGTACATGTGCTTCACATGATAAGTAAAGTGATCCCACGAATGGGTCTTCCAAGAACTTTTACACACGGTTAAGGTAGCTATGTTACGCCATCAGCGAAGAAAGACAGAGATACCGCAACAATGCCTTGAAAATTACGAGGCAAAGTACCACACCGGGTTGGAGGTCACTGATTGGCTCTCATATAGATCATCCCACCAAAGTACGAAACTAGGTAGCACTATTGTTATGAAATTGTATATTGTATTGCAAAATATTAAAAGACCGTGTAATAAGTATTTATTAGCAATTAACGAGGTAGTAAACTATTTCCAAAGAATAAGAATTGGTTGTAATTATATCGTTTCATTATAACAATGTCGAAAGCTTGCCTTTCTTTTTTAAGTTTTGCAATATTTTACAACTCACAAGGTTCTGTTTGTTCTTATAAGATATCTAGAACGAGAAGTACTAAGCACCCATTTTCGTGGGTTTATAAATTAAGTTTAATAAACTGGTCAGAACTAAATAGAATAATAAATAATTTTAACCCACAAAATTAAGAATTTGCAGGTCTGGGCAAACACAAATTTAAAATATGTCACGAGTTCCATTATAAAAAGTCACAATACGGTTCTTTTTACATTCCAGGTAAAAAAATGACTGGACCATTACTGGGCCAGTTGATGCATGTAACTCTGTCCATATTGACTATCGTAGTAGCGGAATTCGAAATCAGCACCGACCAGTACTGGTGTACACTGATTACTGTATTACTGGCAAGTAACCCTGTGACACTAATTGCTGCAGTTGCTGCCATTGGCGAGTAGCAGCCCCATCAGAATACTGACTAAACACTGGTGTCATACTGGCACATTACCAAAGAGTAAAAAAATTGTATAAAATATGATCAATTATTATGGTCTGCATTTATATCAATTTGATTTGTATACTGAACGCGAATTGAACCTAAGTCTCTCATTGATACTTATACGTTCGTTACAACTACAGCCGGTGACTTTAACTGTCAGTACAGACAATTAGTATTTAGTTAATACTTTGCTGGTGATAAATTCCGGCATAATTCCGATATTTTTACTGAGGGGAATAGTCATTTAATACCGTAATATGGCACGGACCGCTAATACATTATCAACACGGCAGTCAATTATCATTTAACCTTGAAAATAGTACTAGTAATTAGTATTATGCTGACGTACTGTTACTGTCAGACATTATTTCTTACCAGTACTACAACTGTCAATTAGTATTCTGTCAGTATTGATTCGTTCTGTCAGTGAGAACTCGTACCTAATAAAATACTGGCTATTTGTACTGGGCGCTGATTCATTGTAAGCATTACTGGACACCAGTACAGAATCAGCACTTCGCCGGCTTATTTTTAGTCCTGATTTACTTATATTAATCACCGCTATCTGCTCGTAGTGGGTAAGTGTCTTGCCGGGGTTTAATGCTTTTATTTCTACCTAGGTAGTTTGTAGTTTCATAGCAAACGGAAATAATTTTGTAATTTGCGTCTACATAATTTTTATTACGTTTATACATTCACGAAAATTTTGTTCATATTGTTGGCAATGCAAAAATGTACGAAATAGTACAATCTCGATAGCATGGCAGTAAAATCAAATTTTACAGCCAAAAAAAAAAAGAATTTAAAATAAATTTTAGATTTAAAAAGAGGAACTACTAAACAAAGAACTGATCCTGTAGAAAAATAACTAGATAGTTATCTTGCCAAAGTGTTAACAACTTTAATAATTATTCTAGCAAAATATGTATCAGAATTGTGAATCCAGCATTTTCAGTGATGTGATTTTGCGCTAGACGTTGCTAAGTATGTATGTTTAGTTTTAAAGTTCCCTGGTATATTTACTACAACTCTGTGTCGTATAAAGAAGATCACGATATTCTTTTATTTGCACACTGAACAAGACTATTTTACAAAGCCTGAAAGTATAAACTACCTCTGTTTTTCACTTTGTACTGTTTTAACTAGTAAAAATAAAAAAAAAACAAATATAATGTCTGCAGAGACAAGTTAAATGAATCATGATATTGAAAACAAAATGAAATATAAAAGTATCTTATTATACGTTCTGATGTTTCCTTTTCCTGTTTTCACATATTTTATTATAAAAATGTAACTCCAAATCAATTCAAAAGTAGATAAATATATAAATTTTGGAAAATGAAATGGATCTCAAGAAAAATCCTATTAAACGTCTAGTGCATGTAATTACAGCAATTTCACAATCCTAATCAAAAGTTACCGAAAATAGAATAGATAATATTTACTATTAGCAAAAGTTCCGATGTCAATCGATCTTTAATTAAAAAACATGTGTAGATTAAAATTATCTATATCCAACTATAGTAAGTTTAATATTTATTTTAATTTTTCGGTGTAGAATTAAATCATAATAGACTAAAAAATTTTGAATCAGCTAATCGTTTCTTAAGTAATAATCCATTTATAATATTCCCTGAAAATAAACAGCGAATCGTCATATAATATTATTTAACGCTAGCACATACAGTTAACAAAATAATTTATAATACTAAATTTTTAATGCATTACTAGTTACATAAATTATATTTAAATGTATACAATTATTCTATCGACAAACTATGCAGTATTAATTGATATAATAACATGCAATTTAATTTTAGCTTTAGCCGAAGATAAATGCGGCATTTTATTTTAAAATATGTAGTAAAGTTAGCATTATTCATAACACTTTCCCATGGTTGATATCCTGTTTTCCAATACTTACATAGTACTCAGCATGTATAACAACACATTTTTATTAAAATCGGAGAGTAAATTGCTATAAGTAATTGACATACAATTACAAATACATTATCTTAAAGAAAAACAAACGATCCTAAAAATAAACAACGAACTTCATTTGTTATTAATTACCAATATTTGTTCGTAAATTATTTTAACGACATTGGCGATGTTTGCACAATTATTAAACGTTGAAACCTGTCAAGTAAAAAGGACGACGAAATTAGAGCCAATTTTTATAACATAAACTAGGTGTAATTCTTGACTTGTTTAGCACACTTTTATAAAAAAAAAAAACAAAGATTTCAACCCTGTACGATTTGTCCAATAAATTTCACTTGCAAATAGAAATTTTCAATTTGTAAGTAATAAATAAATAACGTATTCACTGATATATTAAACTTAATTACGGATATTATTTACTTAACAATTTAATTTTAATTAGCAATAGGTCTAGTTATAATACAATCGAAAATAATTTTTAAATTTTTAACAAATATGAAATTTGAAATTAGTCGTATTTCACATATATGTTTAATCGCATTTGTACTTTTTTCAATCTGTAGGCTATCTATATGATTTATTTTGTTGTAAAATGCTTATCACTCGGTTAATAACTACATAATTATATAAATACATACATAAACACATAAGTGAAAATATATCGAAAATATAATTCTGCGAAAGCTTGGCTATGATTTATGCTTTGGTATGAGAACATTCATCAGATTTTCTATTCCCTTGCAATGATTACATACCCAGTAACAAATATATGTAAATTTTGAAGCTTTCAAAAAACATCCATATATCCCAAAATTACTAAAAAATAAATAAATAAATATTTTGTTGTAAGCCTTAGACGAACAAATAACGATGTTTTTATGATGCATGCTTTTAATTTCTCTATCAAATTTTTTCTGATGACAGAAACTCGTCTGCTCGGTCAGAAATAATGCCAATTTTGCTAGAGAAATTCACAATTTTTTTTTAAGATGGTAAAGGTGGAAATCCTGATTTGTTTTGAGATTTTCGACAAAAATATGGACCATTACATCGTGAAGCTTTGTATTTTTTATCTGCAGTACATTACTTCTGTACATGTTCCTTACAATGATATTATGTAATTCATCTACTCTCTAAATTTTTAGAGTGAAAATTGGGTAAAATGTAATTTATTGTTTTGTAATGTTGGTCCTGAAGACATGAACATTTTTAGTTTCATTATTATTAATTTTATAATTGTAATCTGTCTCGTATTTACTTCGCTTACTATATTCTTATCTTGAAACTGTTTAATGAAAATTGTCATAATTATTTATGTAAACATGTCATTTATGTTTTTCTACTAATTTCATTAACCTCTCATTTTTAGTTTTAAATAATAGTGAGTTTTATAATATCTGAGCGACTTAGATAGCTGTTGTAATCCTTTTAAACAAGCAAAGCAAAGGATAGGGCTTCTCTTCCTTGTGTGACGTCGACAAAAGTTGAGGTGCTACAAAATGTTTTTATTAGTTCTATGCTCTATTGTTCCAATAGTAGAGATGTGGACATAATTGTGAAACGTGAACTTGTGCAAATAAACGATGTATCCGTCGCCTCTGATGTTTCTAATGGTCCACCCAATTCCACTCCAAATCCTCCAGATTGCCTCATCCTGCAAAGAAACAAAATTTAATTGAAAATTCGATTACGACAATAATTACTGCGGTAAATCATTCGTAAATTGTGGTAATTTCTCCGTAAATGCTTCCGATTATTTTGACGTGCATGAATATTTATTTAATTCTAGTAATTTGTTGTATCTCGGGTAAAGCAAATGTCGAAGTAGCCGAATTTGTTCGTACAAACGGTGTATACAGTTTTCGGTCATTATTTGTAGTTATATATTCAAATATTATTATTTCGATAAATACGTCTTATGGATTATTAAATTACCTTTAAAATGAAAAAATCTTTTATTTGAACGAAAATTGAGCGAGACAATCGATGTTGAATTTGAAAATAATCAGGGGACTATTTATTTACAAATTTTCATGTCGATGTTTTAATTTTAAACCGATCCACATCCGAAATTACAAATAACTTGTAATACAGTCGATTTTTAAATGTATATGATTACGAATATTTCTTTTGCATATACTAGGGTAGTACATAAATGACAAAACTAAAATTAAAAATTGTGAGAAAAAAGAACTGTCAATCTAGAAATATTGAATTTAGCACTGATTCAATGTTGAAGATCAGTAGTGCCAATTAGTACTGAGTCTAAGTCTAATTCAAATCACTGTGTACAGGAACATATCAGTGAAAAGCATCACTGTATATTAGTACTGACTTATTTCGAAAGTCGGTAATAATTTAACACTGAAACTTGTACTGGTACTCTGATGACACTACTGTCAGTCAACATTGGGCTAATGTACAGGATACTGGCTTCCTGTTTAGGGTTAGTGCTGAAGTACTCCGACGGTTGGACGTTACTTCTTACTGAAGTTATTACCTGCAGCCAGTATTGAGTCAGTACTAATTTGTTCGGTTAGTCAGTACTCGTTTATTATCGAATGCAGTACTGGCTACCTGCACTGTACCAGTACATCGACGGTATTGTTGTCAGTACTAATTAATTGTCATAAACAATCATGGATTCCAGTAGTGGATCAGCTCTTCGTCGGTTTATTTTCAGTACTGACTCATTTCTGTTAATCCGTATTGGCTGACAGTACTGTGTTTACTATCTTGTCTATATTTTAGTCAGACCATTTGTATTACCTCGATGCAAGCTATTTAAATTAATAAGGTAATATGACGTGATAGTTAGGTTGAGGATGACTTCGTCTTGATATTTTAAGAAAATGAGATAGACGATGTTCACTAGTTGCATGGGCATCATCTAATAACTAAAAGTGCGAGATATTTTTTGTAGTTCGATATAGATTGTCTGATGGTTAAAGTAACTTATCCTCTATCATTAATGCATTACATGTTTCTGCAGTTTAGACAGTAAGTTTAGGAAACTGTTATTAATTAAAAATGTATTTAACTAATAACCTGTCGATCCACAATAAAATCTTTTTTACCCACGAAAGAAGATACCCCCTCACAATTTTTAAAGTTATGAAATATTATCTGACCTTTGCATGAACCTTGCCCTATTTCAAAAATACGAGGTAAGCACATCTATCAATATTATGAACCCTTGTAAGAATGGACCAACAACAATGGCAGCAATGAATTCTTGTTTTACATCATCGCTGGCCAAGAGTCTTTCGCGGCAACCTGATCCGGCGAAAAGAAGGGACCATCAGTCGAGCCCGTCAAACATAAAGGAGACCTCTGTTAACAATTGTGTAGAAAGGCAACGATGAGGGACGCACGCGTTTTATATCAAGGAATATCGAAGCATTGTATTCACGTGTAAACGAAACAGTGTGTGTGTGTGTGTGTGTGTGTGTGAGTGTACATATGCCATATAAGAATAGGAAGCCCGATAGGTACGTTAATCCACCTCGCTGGACTGTGGGAATATTTTGGTGAGGAAGAAGGGAGACATCTCAAGACGAAAACATAGATCTTGCCAGAGGAAGGAGGAAGAGTTAGTGAAGTAAGAGTCAAGGCGAGAAGCGATAAACATGAGAAAGCGAGAAGATACCACAAACCGAAGAACTGGTAAGAGATAAAAAGTGAGAAGAAGACAAGGAGGAATGAAAGAGAGACTCAGATTCTATTGTTGAATCTCGCTGATACAATCTGCCATACACGCGATGCCCCTGTCGGCGGGTCGACCCTAAATCGGTCTTATAAGAGTCCTCGCGATCGTGTAAAACGATGTAACAGCACAGAGGGCGTAACGTGTATACGAATGGAATTTACCGATAGAGTAATTTCTTTTTATATCGATTTCCCCACGCTTTGGCCAAGACGGAGCCAAGAAGCGACCAGTCGTAGTCGCTTTAACGAGAGGCGTAACGTGGGAATAATTTTGAGCGAATAAGAGGAGGTTCCCAGAGTGCGATGATGCCTTCTCGTTCGTCTTGTACTCATCCTCCTCCTCTCTCATCCACTTGAGCTAGTTCGTGGCGTCACACGTGTATATATGCATACCCAGCCGCCCCTCGCGTGCTTTCGTGTGCGATTTCCAAGGCGCAGAACAGGTATTCCCATTGAAATAAGGTAAGTCGCGATATGAAATATGCTCCCTTGTACAACTTGATAATCCGTGGTTACCATAAATCCCGAGTGATTATCCGCTTGTCTATTTATAAGCTCGTGGCGTCGCTGTGCATCCTCCCCTCTGCGTATGATTGTCTACCTCTCTCTTTCTCTTTCTCCCCCCTCTCTCTCTTATTTCAAACACATGGATATACCTTTCTTCCTATTTTACCCTTTAGTATCAGATCATTGTAGATTATTATTTCCCCGAGTCCCTACAATCTCTTTTCCTTTTGAAACAAGATATGATTCGACCACCATTCACTTCAAGCGTAGATCAACTGATAAAGCAGATTAGAGTGATATTGTTCATGCATCGTTTCCGTTTATATTCTGCTGTTGAGCATGCAAATTAATCCAGAAAGTGAAAAATAAAACTTCTCTTTAACCGATTAAGTCACAAATGAGAACAGATTATATACTACAATTTTGATCCAATTGTACATTCTGATCCAAAAAGGTTTTTAATTTTTCATCCGCCATATTGGATCGAACATTATGAATTTTAAGAATTGGATATCAAGTTCATATTCTGGTACCCTAAATTTGCCCAGTGGCGATCTTTTTTGCGGATTTGCTAACGTTTGCCATTTTTTATCTGCCATATTACATTCGCCATTTTGAATTTAATAAATCTGACGACATAAAAGACCTTAAAGAAACCCCAGAATGGTCTTTATTATTAAAAATTTACTTAATTACATTTGTATATCGGTAACTAAAATTGTTTACCTTGTTAAATTCCACGGATTTATATTTGATTCTACCGAATTTCGTATACAAAATACCTACTACGACTTTACTAAAGATTCATGTCTACGTAATGCATAATCTCGCCAGTGTTGATTTGACAAGTCAATAAATAATTCGCCGACCGACGCGACGATTTCGATATCAGCGATCGGTAGTCGCAGATGCGGATACGAGTGGGCCGGTCAGAAGCTGGTTTAGACAAGATCATACATCGATCATTCCTGAAAGAATAACGATTTTACCGGGGCTGCAGAATTGGTAGTGAAGAACTTTACATTCGATAAGAAGGCATTAACGGTTATAATATTAATAAGAGAAACCTGTGTTTCCAGCACATCCAACAGGAAGCTGAGATAACTAACGATATTTTTAGCGACATTTCATGTAGGCAATGGAATATTCCAGGGTTATTGTTTCCTGTTTATTTTACGTCGTAAGAACAACTTGTTTCTTCTGTATAGTTCTTTTTGGTGTATTTGGTTTCTTCTAATAGATTTAAATATAGCATTTCTAAAAAAAATACTTCCTCTTAATTTTGGCATACTCTTCGGGTCACAACTGAGTTTCGTTAAATAAAAAATTAAATACAGGGATGAATTTAGAAAAAATCACCAAACAGTTTGAAATACTTTTTTTCCTTTTACAATTTCCTAATGACTTTCACCTCTCGTGACCTCTAAATAACCTTGAAAATTAATTACAAGGTTAGACCGTACAATGACGAAAAATGAGCTCTAGTATTTTGAACAACCTTTCTTTTTGCACTCTTTATTCGTAAAGCTCTTATTTTTCAAGTATTTGGGTGGCTAGATTAAAATGGCCCATCCTTTTTATTGGAAATATTACCATATAATATAATCAATTATTACATTATGTTGAATTAGTGATGACTCATTAGGGTGTACTTTCGAATGCCCTATATATTCAAATGGTTGAAAGTAAATATACATGTGTAATTTGATACGTCAATCATGAATATCATTGTGAAAATTGGCGACAAGGTCATTTTCAAGGTCAAAAACTTTAAAAATACTTGTTTTTAATTATTTGCATTGATTCACAAAAATACAAATCAGACACAAAAAAAGTGTGGAGAATCCAATTTCGGACCACTGATCATAAATCTGAAATCAAATTTGCGACATTCAAAATGACGGAATAGGGATTTACTTTTGAAAAGTGAATTTCTGGTGTTAAAATTTATTTCATGATTTTAATCATGATTTTAATCAATTTTAATCATGATTTTCCGTAGCTTCTAGGATATTTTAATAAGAAACTTATAAAATGTCTAAATTACCTAAACACCTTCCGACTTAGAATGAAAGCTGTCATAAGAATCTCCAGAGTTTTCTGTTAAATTTGAAAATTCTCAACGTTTCAACATTTATTCCATGTTGTTTGTGTTTAATTTGTCAATTTTATGAAAATTGAAATATTTTGGTTAAATTCGTCTGCCATTATGAATACGCCATTCTGAATTTCATAAATTTGGTGCAAGATTCGTGATCAGCGACCTCAAAATGCTATTGTATAATATTTGGTAACAATTCAAACATTTTGAAAATATTTCACCATCTTATTGCATCGACCAGTTTGACATTCGTCAATTTAACATCGAATTCGTGATCTGCGACCCCAAAAATCCTAAAAAAAGGGACAAAATAATCATCAGTTTATTATTATAGCAGAATGACCTTCAGAAGGTCGCGTATGGAAAAATCGTTCAGAAAGCAGCTCCATTGGATTTCTGAAGAATTATGTGTAAAAAATGGTTAAGTAGTCATGAGGACTAACGTCATTAATGAAGGTTGTCCGTGACTTTGTGGTTGTGGACGTCTTTCAATGTCATTCTACGGTTCACGCTGTTTATTTTTAATAACAAACCTTGCATTCATAATCTTACTTGCAACAGTACCCGATAACTTGACTTTAGATCTGTTTAGTTTGGTTTATCATTTCTCAAGGATACCGTTCCCTTTCACTATTTGAAGTGGTTGGTTTTTGGCAGACTGTTGTTGCCTCTTGAAGCTAATAGTTGACTTCAAACATTTGTTTTAAAATGGCAATTCACGGATAAGCAGAGTCGCCAAAATCATGCACCATAAATTTAAATTCACTATGGTTTAAACAAACCAGGTTCTGAATATATTTTCAACATGTGACCTTCTGAAGGTCATACTAGATACCTTCGATGCTGTATTTTTCTCTCTTATCGAATTCGGCCTACAAAATTGATATTTCTGTTAAACAGTTGCTCTCACCTCTCTTGACCTCTAGGTAACCTTCAAAATTAATTAAAAGATCAAATCAGACATTGCAAAAAATGAGCACTATTATTTTGCATAACTTTTTTTTTTGCACACTTTCTTTCTAAAGCACTTATTTTTTAAAGTATTTGGGAGAATCAAATAAAATAGCCCATCCATTTTAAAGGCAATAATACCGAATAATTTAATCAATTTTCACTTTAAGCGAAAAAGTGTAGACTCATTTATAGTTATAAATAGGGTGTACTTCTGAATGCCCCATGCATTAAATTTTTTTGCTGCAATGTATACTTGATATTCTGATCATGAATGTCACAGTGAAAATTGGCCTCGAGGTCATTTTCAAGGTCAAAAGTAAAAAAAACGAGGTTTTTGCATTTTTTCCATTTATTCTCAAAAATCACATAAAAAAAAGTTTTAAACAAAACAAATATCCCACTCTGCTTGATGTTGACCTTGAAGTAGTGACCTTGTCGATAATTTTTGAAGACACGTGGCTTTCGGAAATATCTTCAATTGTGCTCTTCGTTTTTTCGGTAACTTATTTCGGAAGGATGATGAAATACAAATTGGATTTTTATTAAATATCGTCTGTTTTTTTACGTCTCGACCTGTTGTACCTACAACAGGGTGTTCTTCAGGGTGAAGTAAATAATCGGAAAAACTATGTCCAATTAGAAGATATTGTCACTGTGGTCGGTAAAAATATCTATTTATTATTCCGGAAGTATATCTAATCTTCAATTAAATTAATGAAAACAATTTGAGTGGTTCCGGGATTTATGTTGCCAAATCTCCAGTCCAAAAAAACAACGACAGATAACATTGCGGGTTTTATTCAGTCTTTATTTGTCATGTGTTGTGTGACGTTTCTTTTTCAATGTGAAATGTATTAAAGTTGTCCAAAGCCTTGATTAATTTTTTGTAACATCGCATTGTGACGAAGATAATGCCAGAAGAACAGGTTTTATTAATAAACTTTTCTTACTTTGGTTAATCTCCGAGACAAATTCCATGTTTGGGCAGAAAAAAAAACGTAAAAATTGAAATGAAACGAAAAGGTATAATGGAAAGGAGGCTATAAGGTCAACGTTGGGAAAAGGAAGAGCATCGACGACGGTGGCTCGTAAACGCACCGATAGCCAGAGGCGCTGCGATGCACGTCTCGTTCACCGGTGCGGTGCAGCCGTGCGCGCGCGCGGCGAGCTATTAAAAACCGAGTTATGAATGAAAGCTGAGCAGAAATAGAATGGCATGGAGCGCCCCGCCCACGAGCACCGCTATGGGCTCAGGTACGTACGAGAATCCGACGCTCTAACGTGACGTCGTAGATCCCCTATGCCGGAACAGTCGATGGACCGATTCCAAAAAGGCACCAAGAAGCTGGTCCCCCAGAAGCAATGACGTATTCGCGATGTCCGTCAGATTCTGGGCCCGAGCACACCCAGCACGAGAGACGGACAAACCTTCGCGACCTGACGATTCAATTAGGATGCAAGCCGTCCTTGTACCCCTTCCCGTCCTCGTCGAGGTAACCTGCAGGTATAATCGATCGACGGCTCTCGGCGGAGGGGTCGCCTCAAAACGAACATCGAATCCGGTTGGCGTGATAGATGAAGATTCGGGAATTCCACGACGTTTTAAACACCGAGAGTCACGCGTAACTCTCTGCTTCCCAACAGGCCGAATCATTCATCATTCGGGAAGATCCGCTTGCGACAGTTTTTGAGAATGGGTCGATGCTTCGTATTGGCTTTATCGTATTTTTCTTCTTACCTGTTCATTTCGATCAGGAATACTCATTACGACCACCCGGACGAAATTCTCCGATTACAGTTTCATTCCCCCTAATCAAATACATGCCCCACAATCCCTCAGATTATTCCCAGATACGATCAAATTCATCAGACATTCTATTCGGGAGTTTGAAAGTGAATTTCAAATCATTTCATCTCCTTTAATTTCCTATTCCAGTATCAAAACGATGTGCGTTATGATATCATATTCTGTTCATACACATAGTTCCGCTCAATGTATATGTGTTAAACCGATTTAACCCTTTTTGTCTCAAAATCCCAAAATTCCTCGCCGATTTTCATCCTTCGTAAGTGTATAGATATTTTTATGGAAGTTAGGTTTACTATATTTTTCGTTTAATTTTATAAATAATGCTGTGCAACCGCAAAAAAGCGCAGTTTTTCAATATACTTCGAAGATGTTCCCGGATCGTATCAGGCCTCAGTATGAGTTGTACTAAAAGTTGGTGAGTGTGACTTACAAAACGGCGTCCTCAAATGATACGACATTTTTATTTTTTATTTATGTTTTATTATTCTAAATTTTAAGAATTCAGAATGGCATTACCTAAAATGGTAATGCTCTCTAATATTTAGCATATAGGGACTTTTGAGGACATTGAATAAAACGCATTTTGCGCAAGATTCTGAGATCTGATACGATCTGGGAACTCCCTTCACAACCAAAATGGCAGTTTTCTGAAAAAGTTTCGCGTTTTTCCATTTTTTTCTATATAAGTAGCCACGTTTAAAGAATCGGAAGTAATATTGAAAATAATATAGTAAACGTCAAATCAAATGAATGTATTTTTATGCTCGTAATTAAATAATTACTAAATATTTAATGGACGTCTTTGACGAGCAAGTCACGATGTTTTTGTGATGCATACTTTGGGTGCGGATCGAAAAACCGACAAATCAAAAAGTGGACTGGTCAAAAAACCGACAGTCAAAACACCGATAATCGAAAAGCCGACACATAAGAATTAGGGACATCGACAAGCGGGCAGTCATTTTTTGAAATGTCGGCTTTTCGATTGTTGGTTTTTTGACCTGTCGGCTTTTTGTTTGTCGGTTTTTCGACCTGCATCCGGTTTTTCAATCCGCATCCTAAAAACATCGCAATTTGCTAGTCAAAAACGTCCATGAAATATTTAGTTATTATTATATTACGAGCATAAATAGTATATTACTCACCAAGGGAGACAAAATAAATGTCTCAGACTGCGTGTAATTTTCACCCGAGGTGAAGCCGAGGGTGAAAAACATGTAGACTGAGGAATTCTTTTTTACTTCCCAAAGTATACGATTTTTCTTCATAATAGAGAGGAAAAGAACGCTTGCGGGACGAAATTTGCTGTTTTCGTCCCAGTGTGATGAAAAAGACATTTCTCACACTCTGTGCGCCAAATTCTATTTTGCTCTCTATAATTCGGGAGCAACATAAGTTACTCGCATTCTGAGCGCAAAATACTAGTTTGCTCCCTAGTTGCACAATCTACTATTGTTTCATTTGAATTTTACGCCTGGTCGAGAAAGGTGATGATTGGATTATTTAAAGATCTCGAAATTAATGTTGCGAGGTGAACAAAGAGCATTCGATTAACAGTCATAAGGTCCCGAGTTCAAATCCAGGCGCATCGAATATTTCCACCTTGGTCCTCATTTTTTTCGAAAAATCTTAAAATAATAATCCAACCTTTCCACCTTTACCATCCTAACAAAATTTTTTAGCACCGAGTGTAAGTAATGTATTTTTATGCTCGTAATTGAGTAATAATATGAACGTTTTTGATCAGCGAAGTTTTTGTGATGCATACTTTTAACTTTTTTAGCAAATTTTCTAGCAGAGTTTTTGTCATCAGAAAACTATAGTATACATTTTCTTACATATATTTCAAAGTTATCCAGATACTCACGGAGGCAGAAAACTCAATTATACAGAGTATACATTTTTCAAATTTAAAAAATATTAGTTTGATCAATCACGACCGAAGAGGAGTTCTTACATTGACTTTGAGTGCACGGTAATTTCAATTTTCTGGCAGCCATCTTGGTATGGAGCAACTTTGAAAACTGTCAACATATGCTGGATATAAGAATTCCTTTTGTTAACAGTTAATATTTTAGTTACGAATAATGCTAGAATTGTTATTCGGAACTAAACTCTTAACTTTAGATGAATCATTTCACTGTCTTTTTTGTAAGAAATTTCATGCTATACAAAAATTTAGTTTATTTTTTGCGTACCTTGCACTGTTTTCGATGCCCTTAAAATTCATACAAATAACAGAAAAATCTAATACGCACCCAAAAATATACTTAGTGGTATAACAAAAGTGAATATGTTACAAAAATTATTGTAATGATTTGACGTTTTAATCATTGTCGCTCCGGTAAAAAGCGCTGGAATTTTTTCAGTCATCGCGTCACTGTGGAACTTTTCTCTTCGTGTGCTTCACGGAGTTTCTCTTAAAAATCGTTTAAAACTCATTGTTCAATATCTCAACGTGACGCAGACAATAATGGCTCTCCAAAAATGAAACAAATTAAGTACTTGATAAAAGTAAAAAGTAACAAATACTAATTCGGCTGTAAACCGTGATAATACCCGGTCCTGAAGCTCGAGAAAATGTAAAATTATCGGCCATGTCTGACTGGAAACGGCTGTACCTACTTATTAGAACTCTCCTATTTACAATTTTACCGATATTATCAAACTCTGCGATTGATCAAGGAAAAATTCACCCGTCCATTGTTATGTGCTTTTACTTTTTGGCTTACCCTATTACTTAGGTAATGTATCTCATCACTGTCCGCTAATTATTAAACTGACCGGAAGAGTAGAGCCTTCATATCTATGAATTAGGTAATCTTAAACACCACTAATTAGTCTATAACCACGACGATGGTATTGCCCATGCTACGCTATGGTTTGTGTCACCTATTTTGAGGCAAGTTTTGAAGGGGTGAACTAATACGAGAGATGTCGCGCCAAGCACTTTGTATCCCCACCCCCTATTAATCTATTCTGCTTATAACTTCTTCAAACCCCGCTTACATTATACGGATTAAGAGAAAGGGGGAAAACCCGCAAGAATCATTCCCCCTTGTGGTGGGGAGTACATAATGTTTGACGCGCCGCTGCGCGGTTTAGTTCGTTGACCTCACGGATGTGACCACTGAAAATTTGTCAGTGCTAACCGAAGGTTGAAAAAAATGACATAATAGAATACCCATAACTCTAATAGTGCTCGAAACGACATCATACCTTTTTGTCTATAGCGTATCCTAGAAAATTCTCTCTCCCTCTCTCCCTCTCTCTTTCTCGTTTTCTTATAGGTAATTGCATCTTTCCAAGTTTCTACACATTCAAATTTAATTTGAATAAATAACATTCGACATTACATTGGAAGAATTGCAACAGAAGATTTCGTCGTGTCGAAAAGTCTCATACTGATTTTTGTTTGAACCAAATTTTTCATGTGCTCAAATCGGGGTGCAAGAACTAATCCGCTTATTGACGACAATATCAAATGAGTCTCCCCAGTCGCTTCTTTTGAATACAGAGACCGGTAAACTCAAACACGAGCATTTTGTACATCTGTTTTTTTATTTTAATTTTAGATTGTTTTATTTTAATTTAGATTGTTTCATGGTAAATTGAAAAATAATTTAGTGTTACTTAAAATACTAATAAAAAGAACAGTTATAATTTATAAAACATTTGTTTGCTTTTATTTCAACACTAAACTAACCTTTTAATGAATATTAGAAAACGTTTGACGTTATTAGTATTTCATTTAAATAATATTACATAGTCGATTTTGTAATAATTTAATGAAATTATATTTTTAATATTAAATAATTCAAGTTTCATTTATTGTACACGAATATTACATATTCTGATAATGAAATAAACGTGTTATTAATTGTTTTATGAAGAACATCAGAATTTCAATAATTAAAGAAATTCAAAATGGGTTTTCTCAAAAAGGGCTCCACAGATTATTTTGAAATTTTCACTATACATTCTAAAAATAGTCTTGATTCGAACCCAGAAATAAAATTTGTGTGACAGAACTTTTGGGTTGGGGTCCGTTCAGGCACACCGTGGCTTATTCACGTCGAAAAAAACGTACTTTTACCGAAAAACAATTTAAAAACCTTATATTTGGCATACAAAATGGCGGTGTCTTTTTCGATTGTCGTTTTTTTTGTAATTCTGATTTCAGAATCTGAAAAGACGACCGTCATATCGTAAGAAGTGGTTATATCGATTTTGTTGACTACCCCAATCATAAAAAAATACGTAGTTGAAAGTTACGTAGCTAAAATATCTCTCCTGTCGTTAAAGGGTTAAAATAAATTTATACTTTGAAACGTCTCTTGCCGCTATATCAACATTGTACTTTAGAACCTACTCCTTTAATGCTAAATTCCAAGTCGGCCTTTGAGCCTCTGTCATTATGTCTCTCTTTGACACTTGCCCCTTCTATCGTTGGAAACTGAAGGTACATAGAAAGCGTCATGGCGTCCGACAAATTAAGTTAACACGACGCGACAACGGATCGCTGGTGCAAATTCGACTCACTTAGGACGACCTCGCGCTCGTATCAGTGTGCTGTTTGTCGTATAATGAATCTCGAGAGCAAGCAAGAGGGAACGAAATCTTCAGTTGAGGGGGAGCAGGACGACCGAGTTGAAAGCTCTTCCTAGCGTCAAGCGAAGACCGCTCGTCTGAGAAGCGGAACAATGGGGCAATCAATAGGGTAATGAGAGGACACTTTATTGAATTATCGATGCGGTCAACACTGTAGTCGGACACTTTGCGTACCTACGGTTCACTAAGGATTCGGGGTTCATAGCGACCCCTCTGGCGGCGCGTTTCGTCTTTGGTCAGCCAACGTCGTCACGGTATTGTCAGTCTACTTGACACTTCGGCTGGCCAGTGTCTTGCCTTTCGTTCCGCGAAAATTCTGAATCAACATCCTTCAGAAAGCAATAATTCACGCGGTTGTCGTGCACTTGGGAAATCGAGAAAAGTGTGTGGGATCATGTCAGGAACATCAGTGGGCAGATATTCTTACATCGAGATGCAATAATTCACAGCTACCTAAAACTCGGAGATTGATGACGTTTCTATTCTTAACTTCATATTTACATATACTGAATCAACGTCCTTCAAAATCGCGATACTAAATGCTTTGCACTTTGTCCTAGTGTAATTGCGGTCTGATTTCTGGAGTATAATTCTCAAGACCGCCGTCAGTCTAGATAACACGAGTCCTGTCGAATGCTGGACACCAAGTTCCTCGGAGCATGTTCCAGTGACTCGGTGCCGGGCACGTGAGATATCGTACGCTTAAATTATTGTGCCTCGATACTCAGATTTGCATTCGAGATTAGTGACACTGCAAGGTAAAGAGATAAGTGTCGAAATTAGACTGCAGCCACCTGTTTCTCTAGTTATGTTTCCATTTTTATTGATAAATATGATTGATTTTATTTATTGCATGTCCCAGTCTCTACCATTAATAATGTGTGTGACAATCCTGATACCAATTTCATGAAAATCAACACTGGAAATGATACCTAACATTTCATTTACTTTTCCCGGAAAGTGGCAGTAACATGCTACATTTTTGTTTATTAAGGCTATTACGCTCTTAAAGGCAAAATCGTTCCAATTCATTCAATCCCTCGAAACGAATTTTTCAATGTGATAACAGATTCGTTATCAGCACATCCCCACCTTGACATTTTATCTTCTAGTGTAAACAAAATTCAAAACTGCAATAAATATATATTTGTGTGTTAATGTCTTTATTGTAGTAATTAATTCCTCCTGTAGATAGTTGATTTTAATGTAGATTTATAGAATGGTAACAATAAGTAATGACTTTATAATATACTTTCAATTCGATTTTCTGTTACTTAGTGATAAAATTTAATGATTATAAATAATAACTTAACAGTAGATGAGTAACATTAAGTATGGAATTTAATAGACCTCTTGTAAATAATTTGATTTAAACTCTGATATGAAAATACCATTTACTAGAAAAATTCTAACCTTCAATCTATACAAAAATTTCAACTAAAATTTCGATTTCTTTGACCTTCTTAACCTTTCAAGAATCAATTATACTTTTCCGCTGTATTTCGTCTTGTTTTTTTATTTTATTTTCTTATATATTTTTTAATTTCACATAATCATATCATACTTTCTACATTCTGCTGAGCTTTAGTCAATATTATTTTGATAATGTTTTTATGTATTCTTTACCAACAATTGATTTTAAAAACTCAGATTTTAAAAATTCAATTTGGCGCACTGAATGTTCCGACTAAAAACGTAAAAAATTACTTGATCAAGATGAAACCGAATTTTTGGGGGTTTCCAGAGACGCTGGCTGATTACTAATCTGAACTCCGATTTTAAAATATCAAAATGTCGAATTCAATATGGCCCTCCAAAATGTAAAACTTAAAATCTATTTCTCAGATATAGAACTTAAAAAATCTTGGTTCAGATATTATTTTAAAAAACGGGGGAGTTGATAATTATGAATCGGAATTCCTTTATTTAAATAAAATATGAAGGGCCGAAAATGGAGTTCTGGTATGTCCGCCATTTTGAATATTAAACTGATCTCAGAAATATATTGAGCGTCCGCAAAAACTTTTACATATCAATTTTCGAAATAATTTACTTGCATTTATCAGCTATATGGGAGCCTTCATTTTGTATTTAAAAATCAGACATCAGAATCATGATCAACTATCAAAACAGCCCTTTGGTAGCAATTTTTGCAAAAATGATATCCCCTATTTGTAATTTTAAAATTGATTTCAGAGTTGTGACCAGCCACGGAAACAATTTCTAAGGGTAAAATTTAAAAAAAATTTTAAAAAAACGATAATTTTACAAATTGTGAGACATATTGGACCCCCATTTTGAATTTTAAGAATCAGACCTCAGAATGATGATCGGTAACCTGGAAAGTTCGCAGACTACGTATGAAATATTAAGTTTATTCTTAGTTAAATGTTAAAAGAAGATATCCTACAATTATCTTGACGATTCGCTTAAAAGCAAGAGTAACTCTTATACACGGAGAAAAATTACTCCGCTGGATTAGCTGATTCATATCAGCTAAAATTTTCGGCTGGAATTGCCGAAATTATATGCAATTTTAGCTGTTTTGATTCCGCTAATGTAGCCTTAACCCTACTCAATTCGCGCTTAGCTCTAAATTTCCGCTACATTAGCAGATTTGTTCCGTTAAATTTGCGGACTTTTTCAGTAAATTTAGCTGAAATTATCGGCTATCCCTACGGAATTCCAACAGCTGTCCCTATAGGATGAAATTGGTAGAATCTGCGGATTTTTCGGCTGATTTTGCTGATTATTTTTCTCCGTGTACAGACTTTTACATTTTATCATTATATTTGTCTTCATTCAAACGTACACGATTTTACCGAAATATTACGAGATCTGTAATTAGTTGGTGTATGTTTTATTATATACATCACATTACAAGTCATTTATTGGTACACAATTTTATTGTACCTAAACATTACCCTTTTCTAATTCTACCATCACCAATGTACGAAAATTTCTAAAATAAAAGCAAATTTTACATTTTGTGCAAATATTTTGTATTTTATAATTAAATATAATCCAATGTTGATATTTTTTGAAATGCATTAGAAGGTGGCGACACCGAGCAGGATAATAAAATTGAAAAGAAACTGAGGAGGGCCGGAGAGGAAAGAAGTAAACCGAAAGAACAATCCAGTGAGACGGATGGCTCGAGATAAGAAGAGATGACAGGTGAACCCACCTGAACAGGACGAAAGAGCATGCAGATAAAGCGATCCAAACAGCCTGGTCATTTAAAATTGACAATCCCTCGTTCCCATCTTAACGTCGTAACGACTTGGGAACACCAATTACGATTTCTTCATCGATCTATCTTACGCACATCACCGAAAGATCTTTGCTTGTTTTGAAATATTCAAAGTAGAAATACAAATAAACCAATGTGAGACAAGAAAAAATCCATTTTTAGACCACACGATTTACACGTCATTAAAGTGACAGCTCAATATAAGAGACACCTTTCACTTTCGCCAAACGAGCCCCTCCGTTTTGATTTAATTCTAATTTTCGGCATGAAATCATACGAATTCACCGTCGGAACTTCTAGTGGTATCATTATTTAATTACGTCCAAGTGCATATCATGAATTGTTTTCCGAGAAGGTCAATCCACTTAAAAATGGTCCACGTAAATTATTGATTCGATTTATGAAATTAAAATAATTTCATCGTTTATGATAGATGTGCTACCAATAATTTTGAAACGCGATTAAGTCGAGTCGAGATTCGCATCTCGTTAACATTTCGGTATTGCTTCTGCGTTTCAACCGCAGATCCCTTATCCCCTAAGGGCAGTTCGAGCTCTGGAACCGTGCTTAATACCGGGTACTACTGCCTTGGGTGCCTTGAACATCATCGCTAGTACGTACAACAGCAGCATCAGCAGCAACGGACACTTCCCCACTATTTCTGATGGGACTCCCGTCTCTTTTCTCTCGTCTCAGATCTGCAGGCTCTTCTCTCGTCAGTGGTTAAAGTACCCGCTTCTTCTTTCTTCATCTTGTCCGATACAAATATCTCCTATCTCCCTTCTTAATTTCCCCCGCTAGCTCGATCAACCTGTCTCTCTCCCTTCAGTCTCTTTTCGCGCGCTACCTGCCTACCTTGTGGCAGCCTCGTATGTGAGTCGAAAGAGAGAAGGACAGACACAGAGAGCCACAACGCGTTCTGGTCCCATGTAGGTTGTGTAGCGTTGTCTCCGCATGAGCAAACACACATACGAGCACCAACACTTTGGAGCAATTTCTGTAGGAACGATTCTTCGTGTCTTTCCAGTTGCACAGGTGTGTGTCGGTGAGGTGATTGTACTACAGTGTAGGTGTCTGTATCCATACTCGCGTATCCGAAGATCCCGGTGTTTGTGCGTCTCTGTCGGTGCACAAGAGCTTGCTCCCCTCCTCTTCGTCGCTCCACACTCCACCTCCTCCTCCTCTATCTACCTCCTTCTTCTCAGCCTACCTACCTGCCTGCTTGCCAGCCTGCCGGGCCGGCCCGACACACATGTGTATGTGTACCTTAGTCTTCAGTGTAAGATCAGAACCAGTGGAGAACGCACGGCTATTGTTATATCATTATCATTGTCATCGTCGCGGGTCGAAAAACGCGCGCGAATCCGACGATCGACCCATTTAAACGCGTCAAAATTTTGGAGAACGACGTTCCCGAAGATCTCAGTGGGCCCAATGACAATTGGATACGTTTGGTGCATTCTTCGATGGTGGTGTACGAATTATAACTACGCAGACTCACATTCCATGAATGAAGATGAGTCTAGCTTAGGAGCCCTTTAATGCAACCGGACCCAATTTCAATGCAACACGTGGGCACATCCACAATGGACCAGTCTTGAACACTCTGTGTAGTTGATTTATATCATAGTTCACAATCTCGAAATCTGTATAAAGTGCGAAACCCACGACAGTGTAATAGTTCTAGATTATTATTTGCACATGTGATATAACACTCGTTAAACGTCAGTTTCCTGGGCATTTGTAGCAACGTGAATCAAAGAGTTTTAGTGGCATTTATTTAAGTGGATAGTCGCGTGTCGGTCACTCACTCCAAAGGACGATCGTTAGGATTGATCGGAACGAAGCCAGCATTGACACCTAATTAAATCGATTAGACTTTGGGGTTAATTGTTCTGGAACATCAAGCTCGATTACACGAAGGGACATACTACGCGGGCAAACGAGTTTCATGCTGGTCGCTCTGGTACGTCGGACGCACCACCCCACGGGACTTCCAGATGTTGTCGTCTCGACTCATTCCTGAACCCGTCTAAGAGCCCGGATAAGATCGCAGGACCATCGCGATGAAGTCACCCCGGGACGAAGAATCGTGAGATCCTAGAGGAATGTCGAAACCGCCTCCGTATACCTGAGCTGAACGGCGTCACGACGATTCTCGCGGATCGACGAATAATAAACACACGACCGGCGCGAAAGAATAGTATTATCATTTTCCGAGCATCCTTCCGAGTATTATTCCATCCTCGAGGCACCGGTAAACGGCAAGTCACCCGAAGTCCTCTCGTTCCACTTGGATTCACCGATAGTTCTTCGACCGCCACGTCCGATACGGACTCTTCTTCTTTTTACCGTATTTCCCGTTTGTTCTCCAATTCTGGATGTCTTCCTTCGATTCTCCGACCTCCGATTGAACCGTTGTATATACGTGGTACACCAGGAGCGTGAAAACGAGTGTATTACCCAGGAATTATGGTGTGAGATTAGCGCGAAACCGCGGCGGAGTGTCGTACCTTTGGATATTAGCTCGACGTAATTAATAGTGATGGAGATGCGACAAGTGCGTGAAATAATTCACGGTTGCATCGGTTGAACTAGTTCTGCGGTATACTACTGGCAATATTTGTGCAGATTTCGTGCGTGCTTACGCCTAATCGAAGGGAAAAGAGAGAGGCAAAATAAAAATAAGAAGGCAAGTGTGCGTGATACTCGTACGAAAGTGTGGAAGATACATTCCTCCTCTTGGTAGCACACCGGTGCTTCAACATCTCCAGAGTAATTGTGATGAGAAGTGATTTGTGCGGCGAACATCGTCCCGCTTGTGTGGTAGCCGCTACTTGATCCGGTGAGTTTCGTTTCTTCGCGGTACTATCCCTTTACGCTTACATCGCGATGTATGGCGTGAGAACCGAATAAAAAAAAACGTGGGTACGATTTAGAGAATGACACAACCTCGAGATTGATATCGGGATTATGAGTGCTCCTTATCAGTTGCGCGTGCCGTTAGTACGTTGAACTCTCCACCAACCATTTGGAATCAGTGCCGATTAACGCGAGCATTTCCCTACACAATATTACACGAAGAATTTATATTCAAACACTTTTTGGAAAGTCTGTTAGTTTAAATAGCTATAGTCGAAAACAGGGATTTTTATTCTACACAACTTATTTAGCGAGCAACATTTCTTATGTTGAGGAAGGTGACCAATAAGAAACGTCTGTAACTTGGTCTGAATAGCCCTATTATTTTGAACGGGAGAACGGCAAAATATTTTTGCACCCGATCGATTTATGCAAGAGTCGTGCCTCGCGATTACCTATATTCAAACTGAATACCTCCGCTTTTGCTCAAACTGGATCTCGATTCCTCGGTCGAGGAAACAAATGAGGTAATAAATTGTACGATTGTCGGTAAACTCGATAGTCATCGTAACGCTTCGGCGCTTTGACGCTCGAATAAACATTGTCTAACGATTTATCTGGTGCACGCAATCTTCGGGATTTACGGTAGCCAGGCATATCTTCGCTATTCCAATAGATGCAGGTCGATGGAAAAGCGCGTCATATTTGCAGCTGGAATATTTTCATCCAAAGCGAAGATCTATTTAGATCTGGACGTATTTGACAATCTCTATTGAATTCGTAATGATCAGAGAAAACCTTATTCTGCTTCCATAATTATCATGAATTTTTGGTAGTATTATCTTCAAACAGCGTTGTGCATTTCAAAATTTCTATTTAAACAATGCGCAATTAATAATTGCTAATAGTTATTGAAATAATTGATGACCAGAAGAAATCAGTAGCTCCCCACCCTTTGGAGTAAACACTCGGCTACCGGGTTTGCCGGTGAACGCTCCAGGCGCCAAAGTACGAAACGATCGTCTCGCGATGAATTGAATGAAGGATGAGATGACTTTTTCTAGGGGAGAAAGAGTCGTCGAACAAATAATGATTGCACGATGCGCTAATGATCTCAGAAAATGAATTGGAGAAAATTTCTCGTGCATTAAATATAAACGACAAAAAAGAAACATTGATTTGAATAATTTATAAAGGAAAGTAAGGTCGATTTTTTTCGCTCTTAAAGAATTGGAACGTAGAATGAATATTAAAAATCAATATATTTGATTAGAGATGCAAATATGCAAATACTTCATCAATCTTTTAATTTGTACTGATAGAAAAACAAATTAGTTTCGCATTGGAAAAAAAGCAATAAACTATACGAAAATGACAGACAACATTATCAAGTTCCGATAGTAGGTACGTCTTAAAATTCAAATATGCAAAAGTGAGTCTCATTAGTCTAACACAGTATTCATTATCACAATATGACAATATTTCGAAGACATAAATCACGTTGTTCTAACCATCCTAATTAATGCAGATTTAATTGCCTGATTTCAATTAACAATTTTAACGACCTACAAATAAATAGTTTTCTCGTTACTTGCTACCGTCCTCAATTTCAAATAGAAAATTGATCGAATACCAGTCGCGCAGTCCTTTCTTAGTCTCGAATTCCGACAAGTAAGCGCGCCGATGTAAGACTTGTAATACACAGAGAAAATGGCATTTTATTTAGTAAACTCGATAATCGGGTAAGGCGAACAGATCGGTGCAATAACATCGACTTTCTCGATTTCCTAGTGTTTCGTCCCGCAGCGCCGGACAAATCAATTTCGAATTTGAATTTCAAATATCAGACAAGGAGGAAAAGCTGCTTCAATTACGGGCACGCGTTTGTCTTCCGTATCGGAGGTTTTGGTTTTTTATTCTGCCGAGGGAATACTCTTTTTTTTACTTGATCGCTTTCTAAAACGTGTAATTGATACGAAAAGATCGCGGCGTGAGGAGAAACCGTCTTTGAGTTTTTTAACGTGTCAGGGATTGTGGAAGCCCATGGAACAGAAGAAACGAGGGTCGGTATCATCGTCCAGCAACCGGGGACAGTCCAATTAAGGGCGTATTTGTAAACTTAAGTACACTGATATCGGCGCATAAATCGACCGTCGCATAGCAATTTATAGCCCTACCGAATGTCGTAAAACGATGTCTTGACGGCTGGCGCTGAAAGGCTAGCCGGCAGCCAATCGGTCTTTCTCTCCCGGAGATCTGCTGCGGAAACAGCTGATGACTATTTCAGATTTTTTATTAAAACTCTTCAAATCTTATGATATAAACTGAATTCAGCCAATGACCAGTACGATTTACCCAAGTAACACCTGCATCCATATTAACTGCCAAATGGAAACAAAGTTTATCGCCTCAATAAAAATAACGTAGGGACAAGAATCTACTTGTTTATTTCAAATGCCGGCTGTTTCGCAATTGTGAACGTTTCCTTGATCGATTGTCTAATCAGACATTCATTCTTCGTCTTTTTAGGCAATGCCGTTCAAATGAGGATACTTTTAGGAATTCTGAAATTCAACTGGCACACTCGATCATTCGGAAAGATTGCGATTAAGTAGCTGTGACAGGTTCCATAGGTTTTACTAACAAATCCTCGCTCCCATCTCTCTTTCGGGTTGTCTTCGTCCCTTGCGCTTTCCACCTTCGGTCTTTTCGATCCAAAAATGGAGGGTTAAACCCTTTACACGCCACGACACAAAGGATAGATCCCTTGTGAAAAGGGACACGCGGTGCGCTTCCCTTCATGATATTCTTTGATGAAATGCCATACTCGCTGATAGATATAGCGGTCGACCTTCTCGCTCGTAAATCTTCTTCTCGGGTTTTTACGACTTTGCCCTGCGCACTACACCTGCTACTGTTCCTCAAAACTATTTCTGGCGTTGAAAATGTTTTAAGATGGATTTCACTAAAAAAAAACAACCGTGCATATTTGTATGTATTTCTTTATCAATGAATCCAGTCATGATGAATTTAGTGTCATTTCGTTATTATGTGAATGAAAATGTCGTTAAAGCATTCTTCAAGGCAAGAACTAGCACTCTTAAATTATTAGCCACATTAAGATTACCAAACAAGTCAGTAACCAATGTAGCAGTGCATAGAAATAAATTCTTACTAATACCATATTGAAATAATCTTATAAACTAAATTTATTCAACGTAAATTGTTTATAGCTGACCTAACCTAACCTAACGAAATAAATTCATATTTACGTCTGCTATTACAGTTACTAAATATTGCCGTTTTATTACTAGGTGTAGATCTATCTATTACGTAGCAAAGTTGTATAAATTCAGGAGTTTTAGGCGTACACAAAGTTTCCTTGTTTGAATTATCGTACATGCTACTGTCGGTTAGCACATAAGTGTTAATATTGGAGAAGTGCAATAAAGCAGGAAAAAAATTAATTTTGACTAAGATTTATCGATCCATTTGCGAAATAGAAACATCAAACTCGAGGAGTGTGTTTGTGTAATAACGCCAGATCCGACGTACACAATTGTGAATAAAGTTTCCCCTGCGTGTAGGTGCCGACTTTTATTAAGTGAGCATTCTTAGTGCGTTTTACGAAACAGGTGGCTTACCAATCTCGGCAATGCGAGCACAATGAGACGTGGCCGATTCTGGACCATAATCCGTCTTCTCTCGCAAATACGCCAAGTCCAGTAGTTCTCCTTGGCATGAAAAATACAACGTGAGACTGTGAAGTATGAACGGAAAGCCGTTTGTTTCAGCATAGATCGCTATTATTACGAGTAAAAGTGCCGCGAACAATGTCGAGTGGTCACGAGTATGATTCCGCCCGTAAGAATATGAGGTTGACGCATGACACAATCACATAGACCCAGACGTATCAATATTCTCATTGTGAATGTAATATTTACATTCTGAGCCTGCGCGCGACTTTTAACGACAATATCCTAGATGAATTTTGCAATAATCATTGTTCGCACTATTGTAGAAGAAATTTTTTGTATCCAACGGTTTCGTCAGAAAATACTATTATACAAAACATTAATTGCCGCGTTTCGAAAATTCGATTCTGAATATCAGATTAATGCATGAATAAGTCATTAAAAGTGCATTTATTCTAGGCACTGTTCTCCTTGTCGAAAGGATAATAGACTCTTTCAATGAATAGTTCGTTCAACACAACATGTAGTCCTGCGTGGTGTAATCGTTAATTTCTTAATTTCGAATATTTAACCTCGCTCTATTTAAGTGTGAACGGTTCTTGGAATAAAATATGAAATGATTTCGTTTCATAAATTACTTCATTGATACTCCTATTACCCTGATCAACAATATTTTATTTTTTATTGCCATTGTATTGCATTTCCGAAATATCGCATTTTTTAAAAAGTGAGGTTAGGTGCATATTTAGATTCATCTTTCAACCAAAGAGAATTTATTTTTTACTAAGGAAGGATGGTTTCCTAATTATTTTTTAGTGCCAAATAACAATGGCGTCAGCAGAGTTTTCCTCTTATCTCGAATTTTTGAAAAAAGTGAGGTTAAATATATCAAAATAAGTGGTATTAGTCATATTTCTATTTACAAGGAGAGAGAAATAATTATTTACAAGCGAAGTACCATTTCCGAAGTGTTTTTTGGTACTAAAAAATCATTGGTAAAAATTTGGTTAACAAAATCTTCCTATCACGTCGCATTTTCAAGAAATGTGAGGTTAAATCCAAAAACATGCGAAGTTTAATGAAAATATGAAATTTCTTGATGTTTAACCTCACTTTTTTCAAAAATGGGACGTGCCAGAAAAATGCTGCTAACTGATCGTTTTCAGCACCAAAAATACTTCAGAAACGTTACTGCACTTGTCAAAGGCAAAATCAGTGTCGGACCGTGGAATTAAATGCCAAACAATTTTAATGGCCTTTTTTCCAACGTTACCTGCAACAATAGAAATCATAGTTTATATTATAGTAGACGGTCTAAACTATAAATCTCTGTACTTATCAGTAGTCAGTTCGGTCGCAAGAAAATGTTTAAAACGCCTCAAATGCCAAGTATGGTCGAAAATACCCCGGTGTATTATAAATCTGCTATTTTCTTTTTACATGTTGAAATACTTGTCGATTTTTGTGGTTTTTACTAATTTTGAAGATAAATATAGTTCAGTATGGTGCTAATCATTTTTTTTTGTATGTTATTGCAGTTGTTTACATGTTTCTAAGACCTTTTCTAATTGTTTTTTTCCAATTCGTTCCGACACCTACCTGTGTCATGATATAAAAAATATACAGGAACATTTTACAAGTAGATCTAGAATAATAAAGACGAGGCTTTACATAGGCGTCGCATTTAAGGGTTAATAACATTTTCCCACACTAATTTCAAACGAATTCGGAAGTATCACTTCTGAAATACTTTTCGGCCCTAAAGACGATAGTGTTACCAGAATTTTAAAATCACGTCTAAAAAAAGTGAGGTTATCCGTGTCAAAAATTTACGTTTTTGGGCAAATTTTCTTAGCATAATAGATTTTTATTGATCAACCGCAGTAACCTTTTCGAAGTAATTTTTTTACTGAAATTCTCGACGTTCTCCAATAAAAACGAAGGTTTGAAAAAAAACACAAATTTTGACACATTTCACCCCATTTTTTCTAAAAAATGCCACATGTTAGGGAAATTCTGAGGGTGCCAAAAATAAGGAAAAAATGAATAAAATGTTAAAAGCCATTCTAGGAGGACGACTTCGAAATATTATTGTCAAAATGTTTAAAAGTTTACAAAATATACTTTCGTCTCATAAACATTGTCATATATTGATACCTGTCTATAATTCATAGTCATCGACGGAAATGTTGCGATCATTCGAGATACCGATTCCGTTTAAAGTCAGACATCTGCTAATGGTATAGTGAAGATCATGATACTCCATCAGAGATAAAATCGTGAATTGTTTCGTATTCATGTTCAAATCCAAAGTACATAAGGTATTATTTCCGATTTCTTTTATCAGAGAACACTAATCCTTTATAATGAACTTCACGTATTTAATAATAATAAAATAATTCTGAATTACAATTAGAGTTAGATTTTAAGAGTCGAGTAAAGTTATGTATTTATTTCATTAACTTAAAATTTTTCTCGCAATTTTATGATACATTTCTGAAATCTGCAATTATCTCACGATTAAAAGTGCTTTTTTATTCACCAAATTTTATTTGCCGTCAGCATAAGTTGGCAACATATAGATTTTGTATGTTTTCAAACTTATATTTTGAAAACATAGAAAGTAGTTAAATACTTTTTAGTACCTGGTTATGAATGTAACATCTGAAATCAAATTATAACAGAATAAAACTTTAATGCATTTTCAATTCATAGATTTTAAAGTAGATTGGTGTCGGTTTAAATTTCGGGATTAAAATGTAAATAAAATTAAGATAATCTTCTAAATTTAAGTTGTATAAAAACAGCAAATTTAATATAAATTTACTTGAGACGTTTCAAAACTTTACAGACGTAATATTTATTTTGTATTTTATAATCTTTCGAATATCTGAAAATCAGCTTCTGTCAATAACGTGACCGAAACGAAAAAAGAAATCATTTTTTAGAAACGAAATAAATCAATCAAACGTTTTATTTTCATTTTAAACAATTAATTTTTCTGACAATATTATTGCTGATAATTTTCTGGTTCAACTTTTTCAAAGCACTTTCTTTTAAACCTATAAATAAACTGACATTTTGCGTTGATCAACGTACTGATTTTAGGTTATGTTAAATTTATGTCCCTGTGATTGCATTTCATATTTTTTAATCGCAAGTATTGAAAGTTTAACGAACAACGGCATCTTATAACTTATACTACTTAAATGCTGGAACACTTGATCTGTATTTCCTTCCGACAATATATCGAATTAGCCATTACAAATAGGAAATTTCCATCATTTAACCACCTTTATGAAAAGTATATTCATATTTTACAACATCTACACGAAAAAAAATTACTTATCGCACCAAATAAGTTAGGCTTTCCTACTAGCGAGTAAGCTTAATTACTTATTTGTTGATATTTTGGTCAAGACACACATGAATAAAATATAAAACGATATATTATTATGTTCTTTGCAAGTCCAATTTACTATTTTATTGGAGTTTTCGTCTGCATTTGTCGCTGAGTATACAAAGAAAGACATTTTCGTACTTAATAATTACAGAACATTTTTATAACCTCGGACGATTTTGATAATAATCAAATTTCTTGTTTATAAATTTGATAAGTATAAAAAAGAAGATGTCACATTTGGGTAATCAACTATACGCAAGTGGTGTACATTAATATCACTGGACACGAATCTTTAAAACTCGTTTGGATTTGTATTTGTTGCTATTTTATATAGGAATTTATCAATATGGAATAGAAAAATTTACTAAAATAACAGTATTTTTTAACGAGACTGCAGGTTTTTGGGCCGGGAAACAAAGTTCCGAAAATCAACACATCGAAACGTTAAAATTTCGATATAGCATGGCTCCACTATGATTTTCTTCACTTTGCCTTTGAAAATTTGGCAAAAAGAAAGGAAATTAAAATACCTTAGACTCAGACAATATCAAAATTTTACCCTCTCAGGCTTTTGATTTTCCGAACTTTGTTCCCCGGCCGGTTTCTGTCCTCGAATTTCCTAGTGAGATTAATAACATTTGATATTATATTTCTCTCAGTGTAGCTTAGAAGCAGTTTGTGACTTATGAGAATATGCTGGAAGTGTCCAACAACGAGAACACTATTTAACCTATTTCGTACTGAATATATTATACTTATTACATTAAGTAGAAAAGGTCGTTTCTAATCAGACACATACTTCTGTAGACAATTTACGACAACCGACATATTAGAAGTGTTAAACAACTTCGCCAAAGCATCAACTGCTTTAAAAAGATATTGGATTTACCATACTCTATTTCGAACTATAGGTATTTTCCGAAAAATGTGTTTGAATGAGAATACGATAAATATAATTTACAAAGGTGATTCTCTCTAAAAAAAAATTCATAAAAATTTAAAATAACGGGCGGAATTGTTAATAAAAAATGAAGAAATTATCTTGAAACCCTTCACTGCGTGGTTTTTGGTATCAATGATTACGAATCATTGATTTTTGTGTCGTGTAAGTGAAGAAAAATTCTTTACGTTCAAATGTTCTTCATTACATTCTTTTCCAGTACGATGTAGTAAAGAATATTTTGATTTTTAACACTAAAATACTATAATAATTGATTGGAATTTAAATTAATGACACTGATTTATTGAAATAATTCGTGAAAATAAGTAATTACCCTTTCAAAAAAATTTCTAATCGTAGTTTTCAATACAAGTACGCCATATTACATGAATTCAACATTTTGAATGTTTAAAAACTGACATCGGATTCCTAACTAACGACCCAAAAAAACTGTGAAATCTGTTATTTCTTTACCAAAAATCTATAATGGTATTTGAGGTCAAGGAGTGAAGTTTTCTGTTTCCTCGACAACTCCAAAATATTAAATATATTGATTCAAATATTGTATACATGTAATAACCAGTTATTAATAGTAGTTGCTATAATTTATTGAAATAAATGATTATTTTAAAAATTAATAAAAAAATTTCGTTTACTTGCGAAAAACTAAAAGTGATCCGACGGTTACGGCTTGAAGTTCTGTTTCTTCTCCAAAATATACTGATTTTATTATCAAAACAAAACATTTTATAAACAAATCAGTTAGTATTTTTTAAAATATTTTATTTAAATACACAAATTATTATTGACATTTATCATTTACGTACCAGAAATGAGAATTTACCACGGTTACCGAATGCGATTATCTTCCTGAAAATCGTACTACTGCTGAATATTTCTTCTTTTCTTCCTAATTCGCAGAGTTCTTGAATCATATTAATATTGCTTGCACTGTTTACATTTACATTGTTTATTTGATACGTTTGTTTGCATTTATTACATGTTTTGGTGACCGCTCACGGAGTTCATAATGTCAAACAAAACTAATTTTTGATACACGTGTCTATTTGTACTCTTTGAGAGATATTACATTTTAGTTCTACATTTTTGTTTGCAAATTACACAATTTTTAGAAAGTATAAAGGATTAAACGATGCACAATTATTCGGATTTTAGTTCGAAACTGTTAACTAGGTGGCGCTATTGCTTGACTTTGAACTAAAATCATCTGTTAAATTCATATAAAATAAAGAATTGATCCTCAAAAAATGAGAACTTGTTAGATCGGGTATAGTTCAGTAGTAGTATCGAATTTCAAGATATTCCAGATGGAATTGTGACAAACAAATTGATTCCAATAGAAGGTGGCAGAAGAGAAGACATAAATTCCTACGCAATGTTCCATTGGGCAAGAGCACAGTGACAATCAATTAGTGTTTTCCCAGACACAAGGACACTGACGTGTCTATTAAGGTGCATACACGTGTTCCAAAGATATCAATATCTCTGAAATCTCATCTGCGTCTTGCTCGTACAATCTTGCACTTCGCGTGCATACGCGAGCACACGCGACGTCAGACGTGATTAATTCGACAGGAGGATCATCCTCGTATACTAATTAGATTTATCTATTCATAAACAAACCTGGCCTTTTCTTCTTCGAGAGCAAAATGCTAAATTTAATTGCTATCTTCTTTCAATTGCTACTTTTCTGCGATTTTTTTATCGATAATTTCCGATTTACAAGTCAAATAGCGGACGGTAATCTTCGCCCTCGTGTAGAATTTTGTTACATTATACAATGTCGATCATGATGTATAAACCTATCATTAATTAATTAAGTGATAGTCATCGAAATATAACTATTTATTTTCTTAACGTAATTTACGCAACATAAATAAATATTTGTAATTATTATGTTCAGCCTTTTATCATAGATTTCAGTTCTTAATTTCATGAATAATGATTTAATGTATACAATTATTTCTCTCAACGGATAAAAGCATCTAACGTGAATGAAATTAAATATACTTACTAAATACATGCTAGTTATGAGCAGGCCAGCCATGTGCGAGTCGGATTTGCTCAATTCGCAATCTGTATCGTAGTTTTTCACGTCATAATTTATTTTTTATGGAACAAAAATTTTCCGCGTGGAATTTTTTCGCTAAAATTAATAAACATATTATAAAAGATTGAATATTTTGATTGCATGGCGTAACAAATCCCATAGTCTTTTTACATATAAGTGCTAAACGAAAAATAATTTACGTAAATTGGCATCGGTAGAATGACTCAACAATTCCGATTTTTTAACCCTTTCTTCCAATGCTTTGGAGTAAGAACTCACTCTTAATAGAATTAAAATTGAACTGCTCTATTGAAGGCCTACTCTGCTTTGAATGCAAACTGACTCTGTCTGAAGTGAAATTTCACTAAAAAAATAGTGAATTTTCATTCTAAGTAATTTAGTGAGTAGTTTTCTTTCTATAAAATATTTGTTTGATTTGTACTGGTACTAGTTCAAAAGCTTTTTCTAATATTTACATAGTACAAGTTGCAGATCACTTTATGGCGCTGAATCTTGAATATCAAACTACCAATATAATAGAAAATATTAACATAAATACCAACTGCACTCATTATAATAAAAAGAATCTGATCAGCTGCTACGAATTGGCTGCCAACTTCAGCCTGACGATAACTCTGATGTTTCAACATACAAATTTCAGCTGACCTCTGAACTGCTGAATCAACAGATTTTTTATAGAATTTAGAGATTATTTTTTTCCGTATATGTAAATAAAAAAAATTAATGATTACGAGAATGAAAAAGATAACCTGCGGGGATCCCCTTGTAGATCCGAATGATGCATCTAGGATCTTTGGGTGAGGCCAACAGCGCACGACTATAATAGAACATTCCGGACATTCTTTCTGACGCGAATTTC
The DNA here is from genome assembly GCA_030407085.1 of Trichopria drosophilae. Lineage (NCBI taxonomy): Eukaryota > Metazoa > Arthropoda > Insecta > Hymenoptera > Diapriidae > Trichopria > Trichopria drosophilae. The sequence continues at coordinate 10,623,267 of CM059583.1, read as the reverse complement.
TCGGCATTGGGCAAAGTAAAATTTTTAATAAATCGTAAATCATGGCCGGATTCGATAAATCGGAGATCGAAGCGCGGCGGGGGTACAGGTCTGTCGCGATAAGGGACCATCGTCGTGCGAGGTTCGCGAAATTTGGGATCGTCCACGCATTAATTTCGTTGATCGATCGCCTTTCAAACCGACACGATGCTCACGAGTAACCTACAAGTGTCCCGATCCACGGGACGTTCTCGTTTCAGCTGTTGATTCCTTTTTTTTTCTTGCTTTTTCATCGATTTCTATGTATACGTCGGTGCGTTTTTAAATTGTTGTTTCCAGATTTATGTTTCTATATTCCGAAGCTATTCTCTTCTTGCAATAAATTTTACTTCGCATACATCGGAGTCCTATTGACGTGTAATTATAAAGAACGCTTGGTGCATTTCTGAATGTATTCTTTGGTCTCTTTGTAACCACATACGGCATTTTGGATATTTTTTCAATTCGGATATGCCGATTCATTCTGATAGTTCGGTACGCTGTGTAATCTTAAAGTTATTCGAAAAAAGCACAAACCTTTTCATCATTAGGGATGAAAGTACATTTCACAAACATTTTAGTTAAACATCATGTTTCTTCACTAATTTCAAGATGCACAATTTTGGTACGAACTGCGCCGAAAATGTATATTGTTTGCACCCTTATATCATTAATGAATTTAATCGTGCATTAATAAAATAAACCAACTCGATTTTTGTGTTGTGGTGACAAGTTTAGCTTAGGCAATTTGCTGCCTGAAGTTTGAAAAGTCTCAAAAGTCTGAAAATAACCGAGATGAGCGAGAATATGTAGGTTAAAGTGAGTCCAATCCCACTGTTTGAGGTTATGTTTTAGTGTTACTATTCAAACCCCTCGGATTTTGGATTTGTACTGACTAGTTTAGCTTAGATTTGGTTTCTTACGTTATGTTCAATTACGTGAGGTTAGCCTACGTTGAATTAAGTGACATTTGATTATATTAATTTACGACATTTACAAAATTTTGCTTGAATTCTAAAAAGTTTATGTTTATGTTCGTCTCGTGTGTCAATACATCACGATGCATCTGAAGAGGACCTCCAATGAGGTCGAAACGTTGGGCATGACAATAAAAAATCCTTTTGGATTTGTTATTTATTTTAAGAACTGTGTTGGCCATTTCGTAATCCTTTATTATGATTTTATCAGTTTATATAGAAAACATAAATTACTATTGTAATTGTTATATTCAACCACACTCAATTTTTTGTTTTATGCTGAAATGTTTGCATTTCAATGGTTAGATTATGATGGACTAGATTAATTTATGTTAATTGAGGTTACCTATAAAATTAGAACATTTCGGAAGGTTCGCAGATACCAGCTGCGAAAGGCAAATGAAAAAAACTGTGTTATGCTCTCATCTTTTATTTGCAATTTTATTGTTCAGTAATCTTTACAAATGTATTGTCAGTGTTCACATTTAAGCAAAGTAAAAACTAATTCTAGTGAAATAAATGGTGTTATGCAGAATTTAGCAAAATAATAAGGGCTTACACCGTACAATGTTCTTCTAGTTGTACCACGAGCAGTAAAAAAAAAATAAAAAAAAGCAATTGATTGTACTAAATATCCGACGTTTCTAACTAGTCTAGGATGCCTCTTTAAGGGTTGCGACTTTCCGAATTTAGAGTTCGAAGATTCCAGTGATCATCAGTTAGCAGTAGCTTTTTCTTAAGTTAGTTAGAAATATCAGCTACTATGGATATATTGTATTTAATATTCATAACACACATTTATGGATATGATATATTTATAAACATGTTATAAAGACCATATAAACGGTAGTAATTAATGCTACAAATTTTTAATTTTTTATCGCAATACAAAAATGTAAAATAAATAAACTAATCCTGAGTTATTAGTAATAGCAAATGATAATTTTAAGTCCTAATCGTTAATAAGTCATTAAACTTAACAAGGATATATATTTTTCTAAATTCGCAATATACATTAATGTAGACATGCACACTATTACATCAACTTAATAATGTTGAGACAAAATGTCTGTGATTTTCGATAGTATACTGATGTTACATTAAATTTAGATTCCTCTCCATGTTCTTTGTGTTATATTTAAAATTAATATTTGGAATTGAAATAATTTTGAACATCGAAAACACTCGTAATGTTATTTTGATGAAAATTCTACATTCTCTTGAAAACAAAAGTATGTTATTGAGATATGTTGTAAATTGAAGAGAATTACAAAAAAAATGTTTAAAATATCAAATTCATAAGTTTTTAATAGATTACGTATGGATTGAGAAATTAAAATCTTCTAAAAGAAACAGTTATAAGTCGCAGGACTTATGAAATAGTAAGAAATTTATCAATCTTGATGAGGCACTATAGAAGAATCGTTATATTAAATGAGATATCTAATCAAGATTTTGGGTATATACTGAGAAAAATTCCTATTGGCACAAGACTACTGTCGCCAGCATAACATATTTAGGTGGTCTTAGCTTGACACTGATGTCTTTAGTTTCTAGACTTAATTATTACGAAACGTCCTTAGTAATCATATTTTAGAGTATTCAATTAAATTTCAAAAAAACAAATTAGCAATGTTGCATAAATATAACTAAATCCACATAAAATCGATCTTTCGCAACGTTGTATGTTGGTTACATTAAAACTATAATGTAACTTACTAACTATGCAGTTAACTTATTTCATTAATATCTGTTAGTTTGAATAACATTTACTGCTTTGAAAAATACCAAAACAGGTGAACACAAATAAATCACTATTACAAGTGTCAAGGACGAAAATTAAGAGCTCAAAAAAATATTTTAAATCACTACTAAATATAATAGAATGAGACAATGATTATTATTCAATTCTAAAACTAAACAATAAAGATTATCCAAATTTGTATACTGTACTTATTTAAATATAACCTTATTAGATCGATTTCACTTTCGGGATTTTGTAATTTATTATTTTTCAATTTAAAATTCCAATTTAAAAATGGGCGATCAAATAATCAAAATACTAATATAAATCCGTATAATCTAATTGTTATAATTGGTATGACTTCAAAATTTTGTCGTAATTTTGCCGAAAGAATTTAATATCGAGGTTTTTTTAAAGATAATCATTTGAAAATTCTTGGAATTTAACTTTCATAACAAATCAACAAAATTCAAAATAAACGCCTCAAAATGTTGACCATCGTGTCATGAAAATGTCAAAATTCAAAATGGAAAGTTTAAGACGATGACCACTTAAATAAAAAATAGTCAGAAACGTTTTTGAAAATATATGAATGTTTACGGGAGTATATACAAAACAATATCTTTTACACACTATTTAGATTAATACTTCAATTAAATAACATCTGATATTGAAAAGTAATAATGAGTATTAAATAATATTTCGACATTTTAAGCATTACAATACAAAAGAGTTAAAAATGCGAAAAAACAAATTTAAATAATAGTATTCAAAATTATCAGAAGCTGCTGAAAATTAAAATGTTAATACTGGAGGTTATAAAATTCTTTATGTAGGACCAAGAAAACAAAATAATGTTCAGGATTTTTTTTGAAATTTATACAAATTCGCCTAAGTAATATGAATTAATGATAAAAGTCATTATTTTTAAAATGTGAAAAGAAAACATCGTGGTTACAATTTATGAAAATTTTTTATACCAGAAAATTTTGTCTTCAAATGGTTACGAATTTTAATTTCGAAATTTTACCCAGCTAGTATTTTAGGTGCATGTATTCATACTAACTACGCTAATTATGTTTACTGCAGAAGAAAATGAAATAATTTGGTGCAAACACAAGCTCAAAGAAAACAATTAAAATTTTAAAAACAATGAAAGATGAGAAAATAACGAGAGTTAGAACTTCTGCTTTAACTAATGCAATAATGACTATTCATTAAAAATGTGCATTATTCTTTTTCCTTATGGTTTTTTCTCTCATTTTAATACAAACATTTTTAATAAGATTCAGATGCCGCTTTTTCTAAAACAATAATTTAAAAACTAAACTGCACCTCATAAAAGTTCTGGTTTTAATTAATTTCTCATTAATTTAGCGAATATTATTGTTACATTGCTGTTGACATTAATATTTTAGGATTTAATCAATAAATGTACTATTGTTTGAAATTATTGTTATTATTGGAACATTAAATATAATTATATTTATCAAAAATATGCATCAATTTGCGAATAAATATGTCATAAAAATAAACACACAAAGAGTAATTAATTATTGGAATTGCAAAAGTTGGGAATCTTTAAAAGAATTTTAGGACTATACTCATAAATATGACTATAATTTATGCGCATTTTTAAATATTGTATATGTGCTATACCAATAAACTAATTATAAAATGATAAAAAATGGGGTTTCTGCTTTTAAATGTGGTTCTTTATCGTTGGTAAGAATGTAAACTGTGATATATTAACGCATAGAGGCTTATTAAGAATAAAATAAAACCAGTATATAATTTGTCACGCTCTTTTGATTATTTTGACGCAAGCTTTTAACGTTGAGTGCTATCATGTTTTCAATCATTCTTCCGCTACTTGTTCACCTGTTACATTATAAGCATGCACATACTCCTCACATTGTATTAATCCTCATTGCACTAATAACAACTTCCATTTCCTTACTAATTTGATAACTACATCATAATTATACCTTTTTAAATCTCATTATTAGTATAATACATACCTTTTATAACTTTAACTGGCCTCGTTTTAATGCAAAATAAAGTAAAACCACTCAAAAATGTATATAAATATGGAAAATCAATCTTCGAGCCTCGAGTAAAACTCAGCAAGTTAAAGATTATAGATGGAATTTTAATGCGAACGCAAGGGAAATAGTATATATTTAAAACTAAAGAAATTAATTTGTTATATTCAGAAACTAAATCAGGTAAATCAATGTATTTCGCAACATTTAATTATACTTGATGGTAATAGACAATTTTGAGCAGTTTTAGAATTGGAAAACTGGTGAATCGACTATTCAACATACTCCTTTTCGTTATTGTCCACTTCATCACATATATTTCAACACAGAAACATTTCCGTCAAGCATCGTGTTCAATACATATTTTTATTCGCTAATTTTACTAACTGTATAATACAGGTTCAAAATCGAATCTAATACTGTTTATTGATTTTGCTCACGTATTATAGTATTAATAAATTTAACCATGCACGCACATTCTGATTGTTTAATTAGGTTGGGTTGCTTTTTATATTAAACTTTTTTTTTGGTGGAAAGTTGATGTTAAAATGGTAAGGTTAAATTAGGTTAGATTGCGTTACATAATATTGTTTATGTTGGATTAGGTTATGCATGGTTAGGTTTGTGTGCAAATCCACATGCACAAGGTTTTTTATTTTATGCTGTTAATTAATGTTGGTTTGTGTTTAAACAGTTAATTTAAACAAGATTATTTTATACATAGGTTATAATTAAGTTAGGTTAGGTGAGGTAAGATTATATTGGGTTACGTTATGTCGTAATATTTTTATTCAAACACACTCGGTTTTATGTTTTATACTGAAAAGGGCGTATTACAATAATTAAGTTAGTTCATATTGGGTTATAATTTGCTAGGTTATATTAATGTAGGTTAAGAGTGGTTACATTGTATTAGGGTACATTAGGTTGCCCTTATTTTATTCACACTTTCTCGATTTTTTAGTTGTTATATTAAGTTAGGTTAAGTGAGGTTAGATTACGTGAGGTTACGTTAAGCGGTAATTCTTATATCAAAACATGCTCGGTTTATTTTTGTGTGCTGAAACATTTGTATTGAAATAGTTAGGATAATTTAAATTAGGTTATATTATGCTAGGTTATATTAATTTAGGTTAAGTGGCGTAAAATTATGTTAGGTTGCAATTTTTTATTCAAATGCATACGTTTTTTTGTGAAAATTTGTTTGCTAAATAGATTTATTTAAACACGGTTATATCATGCTGAGTTACATTCAGTTAGAGTAAGTAAGGTTAGGTTAGGTTAAGTTAACTGAATTGTGATCCTTTTTTCACAATCTCGGTTTTTTGTCTTCCGCGCAAAGTTTGTGTTGAAAAAGATAGGAGAGTTTAAAATGGGTTATATTAATTGAGGTGAAATTATGATAGGTTACGTAAGGTTGTAATTTTCTTACTTTGCTACATTTTTTGCTTTTCTTAGAAAAATTGATGTTGCAACAGATCAGTTTAAGCAGGGTTATATTCTGCTAGGTTATATGAAGTTAGGTTAAGTGAGGTTGCATTATGTTAGGTTACATGAGGTTGTAATTCTTTTATTCAATTACTCTCGGTGTACAGTTTTGTACAAAAAATTGGTATTGAAGTATTTAGGTTAGTTGAAAATGAGTTATATTATACTACGTTGTATTACGTTAGGCCTGGTGAGGTAAGATCATAATTGGGTAAGTGAGATTAGAATATTTTAGGTGACCTTAGGTTGTAATTTTTTTATTTTATCGCCCTCCGTGTTTTAATTTATGCTAAAATAAGTTTATGTTAAAATGATTAATTTAGGTGCGGTTACAATAAACCTACGTAAGGTTAGGTTAGGTTATATAAGATTAGGTTACCTTAATTCTGCTATTCAAACATACTAGGTTGTTCGTTTTGTGCTGAAAGGTTTGCCTTGAAAAGCTTCATTGATGTTGGGTTATTATATGTTTGGTTGTATTATGTTACGTTAGGTGAGACAAGGTTCCGAAGTTAAGTTGTGTTACGTTGCATAAGGTTGTAACTCACGCGCCCACAGCTTTTTGAGTTATGCTGAAAGGTCTGCATGGAAACGGGTTATAACCTTATTCACTATAGGTTAAATATAATTACCGTAGTATATAGTGTCAAAATGCAGCGAAGCACATTGGTTTCGAGGCGCAAAGTGTTTGGTTTTAACCCTTTCAATAATATACTTGCAACGCTAGTCACCGTTCTTTTTATTTTTGGTCCAAAAAACTAAGTACACACAGAAAAAAGTCTTTAAATTGTTCCATCTGAAATTAAGCACTGTAAAAGGCTAAGTTTCAGCATAAAATCGTGCTAATTTCCTTAAATTAAGTCAATATTTGTTCTCAAAACCTTGTTTTTAGTTTTGAAAACTTACTTTTAGTCAATATTCAGGTTCGAAATAAGAATTCTCTACCTTAGGTACGACAGGCTCGAAAAGTTTTTCTGTAAGCATAAATCTCAACTAAATTAAACTTTTTTGCTTGAAAGTAGGACTTTAAGCGCAAATATTGAATGTAAGAAAATTAGCTCAATTTTAGACTGAAATTAAGCCTTTTATAGTGCTTAATTTGAGATGTAACAATTTTAAGACTTTTTTTTTCTGTGCAATATTGCATTTTGCACCAACCTACGACAAAAAATATGTAATATTGTACAAAAGTAATTTCCAAAACTTGCCAACAGTTATCGGCATCTACGTGATTGTCGTTGGTCCCGAAACAAAAATGGAAAAAACTATTCAGAAATGCTGGATTTTAGGGGCTAATATAGTTAGTGCTGGCGAATCTATTTAAACAATCTACTGATTGCTTTTCCCATGGTGATTTCGTGGTATCCCGTGAAGGGCGTTGAACCTATTACATTAATCTTTCGCACTGCGCGAATAAAAGAAGGAAAAAGGCGTTCTTTCGAAATTGATACCATTGTCTCGGGTTTCCTAATTCTCGTATAACGTTTCCGAGCATTAAAACCTCAGGCGCCCTTTAGGGTCGCGTTCTTGCCTAGATATACCATCGAATCTCCGAGGCTGGAATTTCAGGACAGCATTTATTTTATCGTAAAGTTCGACACGGAGTCTCGAGAAGAGGCTCGACACGTCGTTGTCGTAACCCAAAACAGGCTCCGTCGCCCTCTCTGTCTCATTACACGAGGACAATGCGAAGGAAAGAATGAGCGGAAGAACCAACGAGAGAGACCGAGGTGAAGAAGAAGAAGAAGGACACGTCAGTGTTGGGTGCGAAGAACGAAAAATCAAGAAAGGAAGAAAACGAGATGAGAGAAAAAGAGAAAGAAATCGAGTGAGACAGAACGAGAGAAGGTGACAGAAAAAGAGGGAAGGAGAAAGGGAGACAGTTGGTCCGTGAGCCTAATTAGTCAGGGATATATCTGGAATCTCATGAGCAAGTTTTGTAGGCCTCTGCTCAGTTTTATGCGTACGCGAGGCGGATTTCACTGGAGGATTAGCATACAAATCGATTTAAACTCGAGATAAATAGCCACTCGGGTGGATCCTCACACGGTGCCGACTTGGAGCATTATCTTGTCCACCGATGAGATTAACGCTTAATGCTTTATACTTCGGCCAGTTACGTAGCGCGTATATAATAAAGGGTAACTTCTTCGCGTTTTCTCGGCGTACTTTCCGATCATCGCGAAGCTCGTTTCGTTGTTCCGACCTCGATTATCTTTTCGGTCAGTTCAATGAACCTACGCGGATGCATGCCTTCGTAATCCCCTTTCTTAACCGGAAGTCTATTCTTATAGAAAAATTTCAAGAATTTTCGTTCCAACGGATTCTGGGAAAGTGGTTTCGTCAAAATTTTGTAAACCTATCATTTAACCGAGTTATTTTAATGTTATGCGCGGCGATGCATGTGTGTCAGCACTCAACCTCGTGTAAGTTACAAAAAGGAATAGTTCTAACTAAATACCAATCTCAAGTCCATTTATAATTGGAGTCATACTTTTGTTATTGGAGTAACAGAATTTCAATAAAACTTGTATCAAGTAGACAGAGTGTTACTCATTAAAAAAGTATGATACTTGTAACACAAATCAACTGATTATGAATCATCGAGACAAGGCAAGGTTAGTTTCATTTGTCGCCGCCAGGTGCCGTCGCGCCACTATCAGGTTCCCACTATGGAAGTTGGATCTTGATTTGATCATAAGGAATTGCAATTGATACATTTCTTGGTTTAAATTGACGTCAACCAAAGGACATTTTTCACTGACACATCGACAAAAAACCCTTTTCAGTCCCGCAACGAAATGGAACCTTGTTTCCACGGGAACACATTGTGGCGAAGGTAGCGTCGCTATGAGACCAACATGGTCGTTACGATATGGATCAAAATATTGCAATATGTTAAAAAAACAATTCTACAAATGCATACATCACGGTCATCGACTTCTTTTGTGTGTTCAATAAGTAAACTGTCCAATATCTTTTAGGCTGCTAACAGCTTTGGAACAGCTGCAGTACCACGACGAGATAGAACCGTCTTATTGCTGCAACGAAATAAAATGGGTTGCTCCCAGTCATTCCTCTTTTATTTAATTATTGAATTACTGCGAGGCGATTCTCACTGTGATGCAATTAATTCGCGAAACCAGTGCCACCGTTGAAACTACACGATCAAACAAATTGAAAGGTAACACTTCCACATCCCGTCATCGAGGGATCGAATCCATGTTCGACATTTTTTCAGGGCCTGGTGCGCCAATGTTTCTCGATCGAAGCAATTTAAATCCTGGTGTATAAATTGTACGGTTGCAAAACAAAAATTGGAGTTGAAGCACATATTATCAATCTCTCTCATAAATAAAACGCATACTACGTTTCTTGCTTCTAAATTCTTACAATTAATCAGTTCGATAAATCGGCGGAGTGCGAATATTTCTCGCGAGAACTACGAGAAGGGCAGGGAGTCGATTATTTATCGAGCTTGGTGAGGCGGGGTCCGTTTGCGAGTTTCTTGGGCCCGTGGCTGGATAAATTTTCGTCGATGCATATAAACGGGATCCCCGTTGAGCGACTCTGCGGCGTCTCGTTCATCTTCCCTATATTATATTACAAATTTGTCCCGTTAGTATGGTGCTGGATAGCACCGCCAACTATCCGGTCTCTGTTCCGCAAACGGATTAGAAAAGATTCTTTTTTATCTCCGCGCCTTGTTGTTTTTTGAGTTTACCTCAACTATTGTCTAGGCACTCGATGCGCTTGTACTACGAGATTTATGGCCTAGGATTACGATCCTTCAATGTCCCCGGGAATATTTAGTAGACATCGCCTCTCATGTACGAGAGTTTCGACAAACTTGACCCGAAAACACCATGTTCGAAAATATTTCTTTGAAATTCCATTATAAGATTGTAATAAATAGCGTAGCATTTGTTTACCTGCTTAATATGGCTATTTCGCAATGACAAAAAATAATTCCTTTAAATTAACAGACCTTTCGACCTTTTACGCCTGCTTGACTAATTTTATAAATAGTTGTGGCATCAAATTCTTATTTTCAATAAAAACTGAAAATAAAAATCTACATCGATTTGATTTCATATCAACTAATTTTAATTTCTTAATGTCGGAAATTAACTACACAATTCAGAATAATTTTTATGTGTTTGATTTTATTTTTAATTTGATGGATATAAAATAACATATATTTGCACATTGTATTAAATAAAATATTTAATAATTTAATTTAATATTTCGAACAAATATTTATACTTTTTTATTAAGCGGAACTTAATCTTAGGCCGAAAATTAATTATGTCATTATCTCTAAATATTACAGTAACTTATTAAATAGTTTATTAAATACAAGTGTTGATATTTTGTAGTGAATAACCGTTTTGTTATTAATAACTGTTTACTTTTTGTTGTTGTGATTTTTCATTATTAGGTCTGATATATTTGAAGCTTTTAAAAAATATTTTGTATTAAAAAAAAGTAATTTGTATTAAATTTTTTTTTCTAGAAAAGTTGCATGTCGACTAAGTCACTGATTACTGAAATAGTTAATCGACTGTTTTTAAATATAGACTCATCAAATTAAATTCTTCGTTTCTTTATACTTAAAATGAAAAATATTCTACATAAGGAATAATTAAAAATGAAATGCAGAAAAAACATAATAAATCTTTAAAAAAATGAAATGAAACAAAAATAAGATTGTAATTATAATGATAAACAACAAATACTACCTTTAATATTAGATTTTATCTTTTTACAATTTAATACACTAATGCATAGAATTAAATTAAAAAACAAATATTTCCTGAAGATAAATATTGTCAAACTTTTAATGCTATAATCATATGAAAAATATCAAATTTCTTAAGATTATGTAACAGACATATTTGAAGGTAAACATATTTTCATAATAAATTAGCTGCCGTGAAAAGTATATAGTTGTAAACACTCGGGCGGAATTACGATAAGATGACATCATTTTGTCTTGCGAGAATCTCAATCATTTACCCGAGAATTGACTATTTTTACCATAAATACGACTTGGTAATGGTTTGTTTATTTTGGCGAAGATAGTCAAAACTATTTTCACTTCTGTGGTATTTGTATATGTATGTTTAACTCGGAATAAAGTACACAGAATGATATGAATTACCGTTTCCGGTCAATTTTTATATTATTTCACAAGAGCAAACAGAATTGCACAGATTAAAAAAATTGTATTCAATAACAAGAAGGAAATCACATTTGTATCCATTAATGAATTACAAGCTGTCGTTGTATTTTAGTTTCTGAAATTTAAGAATCAAAATTTATACAAAACCAAAAGAATATCAAGATCTTAAATAAAACAAATTTTCTTAAGTTCTGTAAGTAAAATTGATGAAATAATTCAAAAGGTAAACAGAAATATTGTTCAACAAGCCCAATAAAAATCAGATTCTCTGATTAGAAAATCTTTTGTTGCGATCTAAACGCAATAAAAACCTTTAAGTAATTCAAAAGAACAACATCATTGTATAAATAAATCTTGTCGATTTATCAGTCTAAGAATCTATTTTAAATTCTTTATATTTATTGTTCATATTTCAGAAATATATTAAAAAATAATTAAACAATGAATGTCATTTATTTCTATTATATTTTTATCTATTTTCTCCAAAGTTCTTACTTAGTTTTTGATGAGGAGCTAAATCATGTAGCATTTAACGTTATTATGTTCCTTTATTCAAGATCATAATACAAAATTCATTTTTTCAAAAACTGTTGCACTAAAAGACTTTGCCATAGAACAAAACTCAGAAAAAATGTATTCATTGCTAAAAAGTTTTGAGTTAATTTATACTTCGAAAAGAAGTCTGCGCTGTAAAGCAACTTGTTTATTTTTTAATAAATCGTTATGATCCGCGCTACCAGTTAGGACCTCTGCTTAGTAACCGAAACGTGGCTGGTTCGAATCTACGTTCGACTCTGACTTTTTTTCTGGGATTTAATTTATTTCTTACGTATACAAATATATACAATTATATTTTATTGAATAGTAATGTATACAGTTTTCTAAAATTGTATATAGATAGCAAAAATTAATTTATAATTGTATACTATTAATTTTTTCTCCAGATAATATAACATATATTATATAATAATGCATAAATGGACCCCATTTTCATTTATTTAAATTGAAATCTTATATACCAAAATCAACATATTACAATTCATAATTATCCACGGAAAAATGTTTTCTTCAAAATGTTATCCATTCTAAATGGTAATTTTTTTACAGACTTGAAAAATGAAGAAAATTGTCATTACTTTTAGTAAAAACTACGAGATATATTGCCATTTTTACTGTCTGAATAGTAAATATTGAAAACACTAAACTTATAGTAACTTTTATCAGTACGAATGAAAATTTTGGCTAATTCTGAATGGCTCTCGGAAATTAGCATCGGGGATCGTAAAATTTCCAAGAAAATCGTTCTCCATGTATACAATTCTATCTAAAATTCGTAAATCTTATGCTGAGCTACTTCTTCAAAACATAATCAGCGACACGGTGTTTTCATGTAATTTTGCCTCCTGATTACTCATAAGATGACAAAATTTGGTGCTCGGCAATATATTATCCGCGTTCTGTCAAGAACATTCGTTTTCATAAACAAAAGTTTTAATAGTCGCTTATTTTGTTTCGACTACGTAACTCATCCGAAAGCGTAACCTGAAATTCATTAATATATAATCCGTTTTTCCCATACGGAAATAATTTTTTCCAAAAATGTCCAAAATATTGACCAAACATAAAGAAAATTTTTTTCATATCCTCTTAAATTAATTTCCTCGTCCCAAAAATTCTAAATAAGCACAAAAAAATATAGTTCCATCCAACATTGCAAAAGCGACGAACCCCGTGTAACCATTTATCGTGGTCAAGCGTGCGCGAAGGGTGTAAGAAAAATGCAAAACATTTTGACCACGCGCCAGGACGAAGATGCGTTCCCAGCAAGAAGCAGGTCAGATCCTCCCACACGCCACGGCAAATCGAGATCTCGAGCGAACTCGCGATTGCGTCACTCTATTCAGATACCGCCCGCGCATATCGCTAGAGCAAAGCGAGCAAAGCGGGCGGAAGGAGCCGCGACAAATGGGACACACTTGAAGCGGATGAACAGGTGAACGGACTTAAATCAGTGTGAACCGGAGTGGAAAGGGGACTCCACAAGAGTGACGTACGATGCCAAAAGCACAAATACAACTAAATTTTTTTAGATTGAAAAGTAATGAAGTAAAAATGGAGCCACTCAAGTGAAAGAGTGAATTCTCATGCTGGAATAGTAAATTTTCACTACTTAAAGAGTAAATTGTCACCCTTAACAAATGAACATTTCAATCTTTCGATTTAGCAGTTAAATTTGCACTCTATAACGAGTGCATACACACTCTAAAAAACTTAAAGAACGGGAAACTCATTTGAGTCGTTATTTGGCTCTTATTTGATTGTAATTTTCCTTCTTAATCAAAGAGTTACACGATTTGTATGCCGATATTTCACTCCAAGAGCAGCGATCGAAAGTCGTATTATAAGCGATATACTTTTAGGTTTTTTCCTACGGGCATTCGGCAGCTGCGTACTTTCGAAATGCGGACATATCGAAATCAATTATGCGCTTATCGCGATACGAAAGGAGACCGGGTATTCGATGCCTAAGGAATGACAATTAATTCCCTGGCGACAAACGAAAAGTACTCTCTAAACATCTTGGAGTGACAATTCACGATGTGAAATTTCAGCTAATTTAGTGAAAGAATTTTTACTTATGGTTAGGTAGAAACTTACTATGCACGGATTGAATGTCACTCTTAACGGGTGTACTGACAAAATTGGAGACACTACTTAAACAGTAAAATGTTATTTAGGTAGTAGAACCAACTACTTAAGTTGTAATGTCATCTATAAAAGATTTGTGGCATTTTACTACTTAAGTAGTACACCCAACGATCCATTTTCACTCTATAAAGAGTAAATGGTCACTCCAAGAAATTTAAATAGTAAGTTACCTCTGTCGAAGGATGTTTGCCAAAGCGAATTTGTTCGTTTAGAGTTACGCAAATCTAGTAGCTCCCTGTACTTTTACCGGCAGAAAACGTTTCCTGCATTCTTATGAAAATGAATGCAAGGCAGCCATTATACGCGTTTTCCGAGATATGATACGAATGAAACTTTGCTGCGGATTACAAAACGTTTCGCAAGGCCGGAAACTGACCGCTTAAGTAGGGTATAGAGAAAATACCGGCCGTTCAATGCTGATTACAATAACAAGTAGCAAGAAACGCGATAGTATTGATGGCGGTTCTAACAATATCGATATGACTGCTGGGACGCATATACCGATGAACGGTAATGACCATCCATGAAGCATTATACAAGATAATCGTCATCATTAAAATACATGACTCCTATTGTGAATAAAAGAATAGCAACACGATAATCGGATATTAATAATCAGAATAAGACAATTATGCGTACGTATGCTGAAATATATCTGCTATGGATGACTGCTGTAATGGTTGTAAGTAATCAGTGTGTTAAAAATGAGCTGGCAGATAGTAATTACTGAAATATCGCGGGCATGTTAATACTGAAAAAATGCTTAGTAGATGTACTATTTAAGTACTAAATTCAGTTGGAATAACTATCGTTTTGATAACAGCTAAGTCATGTGAATGAAATTATGAAGTTAATTTGAGAAAGACTTCAACCTTTGCATTAGTTTGGTGACAGCGCAAATGATGACAACTATAAAAAAACACACGACCAAGAACACATTAAACTTGATACGTTTTTCATTATAATTGTTTGTTATTTGTATACTAATATATATTTACAAATCGATAGTTATGAAGACTTTTATCGTATACAATTTTTTTTTTGATTGTGTCTTTTCATTATGTCACCGTCTATTTAACTAGATATTTTAGTATATTTAATTATTAACTATTAACCTAAAAAAAAAGTAGTAAAACTAACAATATCGGTTCGTCTAACTAAAACGGTAATACCTTTTACTACTTACCACTTACCTACCAGCGATGGTTGAATTGTTAGGGTATGTTTTTTTAGTGGAGTACTACGAGTAAATCAATTTAAGAAATGATCGTGATTATACTAATAAATATTTTCATTCCTCTATTGTTTTAGTGAAAAATATGAAGAAATCGTTATTGGTGTTTTGAAAAATGTCACTAAAAATATAAGTAGGTACAGCTACGACATAAGTAGTAAAATTCTGCACAAGAAGGAAGTTTTTATAGTTAGTCTGACTATTTGAATAGCAAGTTCAGCCAGTTCAGTAGTAGTCAACGAAAAATTCGGTGTGCCACATCTTACTACTTAAGTAGTTACCATAACTGCTTTTTTCCATGTATTGTTAAAAACAAAATGTGATATTGTTCATCTCGAACAGAAATGATCTTTCAAGTATCGCGCTAGTATCGTTCAAGTTCTTATGCTGATGAAGTATCGCGAGTAACGATATTTGCAAAGTAAAGAATAAATAAATAAAATCAAATTAGAGAACTAGACCGATACTAATGCGATACTTGAAAGAGCGTTTCTGTTCGACATTATCAATATTCCATTTAGTTTTTAATGACATTAATGAAAAACATTTATAGTGATACTAAATGCGATACTTTTACCCTGGTAGAAAACAAATCCAGTTTTTGGCCAGTTTCTATTAGATTCGTTA
The DNA here is from genome assembly GCA_030407085.1 of Trichopria drosophilae. Classification (NCBI taxonomy): domain Eukaryota; kingdom Metazoa; phylum Arthropoda; class Insecta; order Hymenoptera; family Diapriidae; genus Trichopria; species Trichopria drosophilae. The sequence goes on along the minus strand of CM059583.1, from coordinate 10,607,240 downwards.
TTTTCCGTGTTAAAAGTAGAGAAAAACTAGACAATGTAACAAAAAACTAGACCGACTCTACCAGGGGATACACTAAGTAATACGAATTTGTTTTAAAATTTTGAAAACTGTATAAAATGATTAATGTACCTCCTGCATGACGATCATAGTTCACTAGTGGCTTTAACAATAGAACACACAAGTATTTTGCTAAATTTTTCAATTTCAGATGATATGCCACTAAAAAATATGAATTATTCCTTCGTTGCATGCACCATAACTTTTCGAGTAAGTTGTATTTCAACTACCTTATAATGACGGCACATGATACAGCTATGTCTAGACTAATTTCTTTTCTGCTGCAGAACGCTATTAAAGTTGTCAGTTAAGGAATTTTAGGATGCACCAACCGCAGTACAATATAAAAATGTTAGAACCAATACTCCGAAACTACTTAAAAAATACTTTCATAAAACGTAAATAACCTGAACTTATCCATAGCGCCATTTTGAGGACGCCATTTTGTAAATTAAATCGTAATGTTGACCAATATTTAGTAAAACTCATTGTGCCACAGGTTTCTGAGGTCTGATGCTATCCTGGAATTCCTTCGCAAAAAACTGCAATTTACGAAAAAAGTTTAATACCTTTGATAAAATTATGTTCAACCAAAATTTTCAAAAGAGCCGTTTAAATGTTATAAAATTTCACTGAAACCACGAAAATGATCAAAATATATGAAAATTGGTCATTTTTAATTCATAATTTGAGATAATTAAGTACTAAATTATAATGTATAACAGATTTAATCTGAAGAAAAAGTTGTCAGTAGGATCTAATAATGATTATTTTCAGTTAGATCATATACAATTTTCGAAAAAATATTGCCATCAATCATTAATACTGCATGTAAACAGTATCATTTAATTTTGGTTGAATAGTTTACATCAATTCAAGAAAAGCAATTACTTTACAACGGTGACAACTTCATCGAACCAGCTTTCATACTTTCACCATTCTCTCAAATTGTTAAAACATATCGAAATATTACCTACGGCGACACTACAGAAATTAAACATATTATTTCCGACAGCATAAGAATTCGTAACTACGATCACGTGTTAATACGCGCTTATCGCAAAATCAGTAGAACCCAAGCACGGATACATGTTACAAAGGCAATTCCTCATAATTAGTTAATATCGACACTCCAGTATATGAAAAGCTGTCGAGAAATATCGTGAACGATAAGAATTTTTGCATGTACTCGAGATTACGACATAATAAACGTTATTACGTTAACGTTATTGTGTCCGATAGTGCTGATTTGCATTCGAGTCAACATTGAACCTTCGTCACTTATTTATAAAACTGTCGGTCTTTGATATGATAATGTTTATACAATTTGCAGTCATTTTAAAATAAAGTGAATTAATCAATCGTTTCAAATTTTCGATGCAGAGCAGATTACGGAGGCTTTGGAAAAAATCAAGTTTTTTATCGTCGCCAGGTAGCTCGCAGCTCTTAAACAGGTCTTGCAGAAAGACGTTCAGAGAATAAAAAGATGACTTGAAGAGGTCTTGGTTATGATAGACTGTAAAAAGAGTTCTTAAAGTGATCTTGCTTATGATCAGCAGAAAGACCACTTACAAAGATCTAATTTTGGAAGCCTTAAAATGATCTTATTTCAGATCATATTCCAGGAGCTTCTCAGGTGCTTTCCAAGCTGTCTTCCAAAGCAGGAGAAAATTTTGCATTTTTATTTTGGTTGATAATGGATTTAAGAGATGCGTACTGTTATTATTAATAAAGCTTACTTTAAAATCTCTTTCAAAGAAGTATTTAAAATGTCTTACAGTTTGAAAGATCACTTTAAAAGCTCTTTCAGAGAACTGTTTATTCTTTGTAACAAATCTCTTTATATTTTCTTTTATCGTGCGTTCCTTTAGTAGTGTCCTTTTGTAATGTAATCGTTTAGTGAAGAGCACAACAAGGCATCCTGGTGTGAAACGCAATTAAGCAAGTTCAAATTATAAACGCTAGAGGGATAAATTTTAATATTAAATCCAATAGTACGTGATTCATAATTTTTATATATAAGTACCGAATGATTTATTGCGCTAGACGTCAACTGATATCCCAGTTACATCGTATTTTTGTTTACATTTTCACAATTTATAAGAGGACCGTATTACCGAGAAAACTTAAAGTCTACTTAAAGCTCTTGATACCTTGTAATAGAGAAGTCTTGTGGAGCGGTGCATAGGTCTTTTTAAAAACCACTTTAAGAGTTCTTTGTGTGCAGTATTTAAGAAGGCTTAAAATTCATAAGACCACTTTAAGAGCTCCTTAAGAGATCTTTTTGCTGTTTGAGACCGTATGCATCAGTAGGACTGATGGGTAGTATATAATCCTAATTACTATTTCTGTACCCAATCTGAAATTGTGAAATTTTTGAACGATCTGAATATGATTTCTAGATAGTATGAAATATGTTATCATTTTCTAAAAAATGAATTACATGCAGCTAGACAAGCATAATAAAACTGCTCAAGTCCATATTTCATGGACATTAGAGATTAAATATAATTTTTCTGAGCATCAAGTAACAAAAAATTTTTTTGGGAGTTATCTTTCAGGAGCCAATATGCATTAACTGAAAAGTAACCTGTTAATTCATATCTAAAATTATAATTAAAATTCGTTATTGAATACATTTATTTCTCTACCACATTGAAACAGAAGAAAACACAGACGTCAGAGGTGCCATGTCAAAAAACCGAATTTCAAAATTCCGAAACATTGAAAAATCTACATTTAAAAAGTCGACACTCAAAAAACGGTAACTGTCAAAAAGCCAATGAGTCATAAAGCTGTAATATTCATGAAAACAACACTGTCAGCTTTTTAAATGTCGATTTTTCAAAGTTTCGCATTTTTGAAATTCGGTTTTTTGACAATTACCCACATCGAAAAGTAGAGGATGTATATAAGGTTCTTAATGTTATTAGATATTTTTCTGACAAAAAAAATTTAATCATGGAATGAAATAACTGATAAAGTATGCACAACAAAGACAGCAACTCTGTAGTACATGAGTCACCATCATATAAACGCTAATCTCATCAGCACTGGCGCTCCAGAAGGTGTTGAAATTAAGGGGTCGTATTTTGGTGCCGGCCACGTCGGCGCATCAACGATTTTTGCGGACAAACTCGCGATAAATCCGTAACTTTATGAAACGACCATACCTCTCGGTCATAAAGGACGCTTTCGCTTCCCTTTATCCCTTTCATAAAAATGAAAAAGGTTTTTGCACCTTTCTGGAATTTTCGTCGTGTGAGAATGAGTTTATGTTTCAGGAGAAGCACTCGTCAATGCAAACACAAAAATTTGCGACCCTATTACATTACGAATAGCTTAGAGAAAAACTTGTTCATAATATCTTAGATTCACATAATTTCTTATCGAAGAATAGAGATGCCAACTTCCCGCAACAAATTGCACGAACTTAAAGTAACACCCGATTCTAATTAGGCAACCATATTACACCGTCTCTTAGCACCTTACTTGGTGATTCTTGACTAAATACTTCCATTTCAGTACATAAGAACGTTCAGGTGGAGGGTTCAATTCAACGCGTCGCACTTAACTTATTAGCCATTCACGTTTCCCACTCACGTTTTCTACTCGTTAATTGTAACGGAACAGTAAATGTATCGTAAAATTTTACTGCACATCGTTTACCTCTTTATTACATTAAATTTTTTATTGTGTTTGGAAATGTGTGTTTTATAAAAAGTATAATAGTTTTCATAAAAATCAAATGGTTTACTTTGCCGGTTTACCTATCGAAAATATCGTAGATCACATTTATAAAATGTTATATTCGCTGTATGTAATACTTATATTTATATTACTATGCAAATCAGCTTATTTGGCAACAAAAAATTTCGTTTACATTTAATAAACAGCTGACAGGCTTATTTGGTCCAGAACCCACGTAATCTATGTACTCAACTTTTCAATGTCATATTACCTTAATCATGTGTTGCAAATTTAAGAAATCAAACTTTGGAGTGACTTAGAAACCTCTTCAAAACAATTTTAAAAAAATTTTGATTAATTTTTATATTTTATGGTGCTATTTTGAATTTTTATAATTAGGGGCCAATTTCGTGGCTGGTCCCAGTTTCCTGAAAAATTGTTCGTCTGAAAAATAGGTGTCGATGAGGGTTAACTTAGGACACTAATTTTTCTAATAAGCAACCAAAAAAACTTTTTTAAAACCGAAAATTGTCGTATAAATCAAATTTTTCTTTAGTGTTTTCTTAAACACTGAAACCTAAATCCCGGTCAAAATTCATAAAAAACATATTTGACTGTTTTTGACCAAGGACGAAGACAAAGGCGACTCTTGGTCCCACGGTCCAACTACACTTAAGATTATAAATATTTTATTCATAAGCAAAAGAAATGATATAATAAATTAATCTTTCCGCAGCAAGTAAAGAAATATTTAATCAGAATTGACGAAATGTTGAGACTCTGTTAAATGTACGTTATTGCTGGGTGGCGACGAGAATAATAAATTATTAGCGCCCACATCGAAGCCCCATGATGCTGGGAGAGATCTCGGTGCCCTCTCCGACATTCTGCAGCTCTCTCCCTTACCTTTATCTGCCTTTCTATCTCTCTCAGCTTCGAACGGTTGGATTACCTCTGCGGCGGTTGATCGTATTTGGGACGATCCAAGACAATAATAAGGGAGATCTCCGCGGTTGTTAATGCACTGCTCGAGAGATATGTTCCGGTCCGTAACCAATGAGAATGGATATGAGGAGGCTGACAAGAGTAAAATTAAGCAGCGTGGAAATCTTGGAGGCCGCGCGCGCATTATATCACCTTTACCTTTAATTCCCGATCGCTCGCGTCGAGTAAATAAGGATTGCGCTCGGCGAAAGAAGAGGAAATTATTTAAGAGGCACGTTGCGTCCGAGCGAAAAATTACACCTGACTCCTGCGAGACGCGCCACAGTCCCGAGAGGTGGTAATTGAAGAGTGTTATTAAATTGTCCGCGTCGCAAAAACACGGGCAGATCAAGCACCTTCTACTCTCCAGTCGCCTATACCAGGCCTACGTTTTCTCTGTTCTAATAGATTTTGCAACGACGCCACCAGACACAATAATGAGCAGAACGTTAGCTTTGAATGATGTATTAAATCCGAAACTCAATGATATAATTATATAGAAAGTTGAGGCCCTTTAAGTCGAAAGAGTGTTAGTTACTTCGCGCCTTCACTGAAAAAAAATTACAATTTTTACGAAATACGGGCACATCGTTGAAATAAAAGTGATTACGATGTTTTGGTGTATTTTTTCCTCCTGATTGTGAACATGACAAGAAAAATTTGATCTCGATTATACCTGAGCGGCCGTTTGAAAAAAGCAGACAAAAAACTTACTTTTTTATAGTTTTTTATATTTATATTTATCTTGAAAAATAGATGGAGTCTGACACGAAAATGTTACAAATACGAAACGTTTTTTAAGATAATTTTTAAAAAATGGGTTTTTTCAAAGTGATAATGTAGCATGTCCGACGACCAATTTTTATTATCGCATTTATTGTTAGAGCGTAAAATATGTCAAAAACCTGACTTTTAAATTTTTCTCACGACACACGAACATACTGGATCCGTCAAGTTGAAAAACACGCCAGAAAATTTATGTTTTTCAAGTTTTTTTGCATTTATTTTGAAAAATATGACCATGACAAAACAAAACAAAAAAGTAGTAATGTCAACATTAAAAGCATTTGATACATTCTTTTATCAGACTGATACATTTCAAGATAAATGAAAAAAAAATCTTTTTAGTCGTTTTTTTCAAAACGATGTCATTATGCCTGTTTCTTAAGTATGGTAACTTTTACCACATTCAGGAGGCAAAAACACGAAAACCTGTCATTTCAATTTCTTTTACGAGGATGCTCATTTTCGAAAATTTAATACTCGAGATATTTAGATTATTAGTGTTTTGAATATTTTTAGTCGACGATAACAATTTTAAACGTACGTGAAACATAATTACTAGAAATGTACGCAAAAATTCAGAATTCTTTCATCTTAAGGTAAATTACGGCACATCTTTGAAGATCGGAACATGACAGACAATCATTCTGTCAATCATCATGGAAGCAGGCAGGTGCAGTAATCTCGTGGTTAAGCAATTCAAATAATAAGCAGGAAGCCAATAAAATGTTGACCATCGACAAATTTTGCCCCTTCACAAATGTTACACCTGCATGCTGACGTTATTTTTCGACATATCTAATATTCTGCAAGATGACATAATAAGATAGTTCTACATGGGTATACAAAGTAAAGAAGAAATCTATAAATTTGTTAATGAGATCTATCCTCGTTTATCATTTTTGGTTTACCTTATAAACTGCTCGCAGTTTATCGCGTTTATTACTACAGAATAGCAACCGCTCGTCGAAAAAGAAACCTCCATAGCTATTTCAACGTATTTTTACCTTCTGATTACTAATACGATAATAAAGTTTTGTGATCGAACATATTGAAGTCGACATCTTGACAAAACAGTGCAAAAGCGAAGTTTTTCTCAGTTTTTTTCGTTTATTTTGAAAAATACAAATCAGATGAAAAAACATTTCCAACAAAAAATGAAGAGCATCAAATTCTGTACAAAAAAAGTTTAATAGGTTTTTATCATAATATCAACGATTGAGTTATAAAAGAAAGGTGAACATGAAAATTATCGGATTGGAGTATCTTGTTTTATTTTGGAAGGTGATGCCTTGTATGGGCTATTCGCGAATTTTGCCTAAGTTGGAAGAATTCAAATTCTTATTATACCTGTGGAATTGGTGGAATCTTTTTTGAAGATAATTTTATTGCTTATCTAAAAAATTACAATTCCACATTTTTCTACTGTTTTTTAAAGATAGCGTCTTCCATTTTCTCGAACTTTATTATCGTATTCGTTATCAAAAAACACAAATACGTCAACATATCCTAGGGTTATTTTTTTCGAGATACTGTACTTATTTTGCAGCTTTCTCTTGTTTTCTCTATATGTTCAAGAGAGAAATTTTCTCCTAAAAAAATACAGAAATTAATAAAATTGAATGCGAAATCAGTTTTGTTACTTTGTACAGTATCCAAACTCCATTGAAAGAAGCATCATCACAGAGATTCTAAAGACACAAAATCCGTTTAAAAGGAGACGCGTGTAGGTCCCGTTCCATCTTGTTTACTAGTATCAGACGAAGTGCCTCTCGGCGAGTGATTCCCGTCCTAAGAAGGTATCTGTGCACCTGTCTCGAATGGGACCCGATGCATCGGCGACATCGACGGGCACGTGAATCGTTACTACGGAATTAACCGAGAAAGACGTTATTGAGCACGCGGTTCGCATAAAACAGGCAATTACGGAGCTCCCGATGCCCGGGAGTCCCAGCGATGAGCCGCCCAGCTCGTCGAATCGATAGAAAAGAATTCGGAAAAAGAGAAAGGTAGAGCAGACAGAAAGGGAGAAAAAGACGCGAGGAAAAAAGGAAATTCGAAACGGATCGAAATTCTGAAAGAGGGGCTCTAATAGACAGAGACGATATTGAGCGAAAAAGAGATACGGAGAAAAGCAGAGAAGAAAAAGAGATGTGGCCGATGTGGATGCGGCGATACCGTTAGCGGGTCTCTAATAAAGTAAATAAAGATCCCGCCGGACAAGTTGGCTCCCCCATAGCGACTTTTTTCTCTCGCAGACTCCAATTCGACGAGGAAGTAAATTCGTTCCCAGAATGCAGGTTCCTGGGGACCAACCGAGAGATGCCGCTTTCTTATCGATATTACGTCGGCCGTGCTTTTGATTATGCGCTATAATTTATACATAATGCCGATTATGGCTCTGAGCCGCGTGTCTAAAGACGATTTAAGAAACTTTCAGCTGCACCTGTCACGTAGACCGGTGCTCGATTATGCGACCACTGCTTTCCTTTCTTTGCGTTCGAATCATCCTCGCCCACTTTCAAGAGCCTGTATGGGAATTAATAGATTATTTGGTAGATATAACTGAACTTGCGTGTCTGAATTTGAAACTGACAAATTTCAATATCAACCGGAATGATTCCCAGTCAAATGATAGATTAAACGTTTGAGGTTTTGCGATGCCATCGAATAGTAGCTAAGAAATTTTATTTTGGAATTTGAATTTGATATTCCGGAGGTCAAGAAGAACAAACATACTTATGTAGGTAAAATTCCTAGGTTAGGTGTCCATTTATCTCCGATGGTACTGAAAGGCTCCTGGCGATCTCCAGACAGCCAAGTTTACCATTTTTGCAAGAAATTCTTTAAGGGATAATTAGTGAATAAGATGACGATCAAAACTTTCTTGATGGATGAAAAGAAATTAGCATTATATTGGATCGATAAGCAAAGCTGATAATTTATGATTTCCTTCCTGCGACCTCATTTGTGAAAAATCTCATCAACATCAGGATCACCTTTTCCCATCAACTATATGTCCAATAATAATTTACATCTCCTATTACTAATATTTTTATTTTATAAAAGTTGCGTTCTTGCACGTTCTCGAAGAAATGTCTGAATTTTAAATGAAAAACGACCACAATAATGACCATCAGCCACAGAGTTACCGACGATCAGATAAGCCGAATCGTTTCATCCGCTAATATCGATGCTCCGCAACAAAAAGCGCACGCAAAACCATGCACTGGTACAGTTTCACGCCAGAACATGCCGGTAAGTATTAAATGCCAGCTAGTGGAAGCCGTCTTATAATGCGCAGGTATGCGTCAGATAAGATCACACAATTTACAGCCTTATGAAATACCTTATCATCTTGAAAACAGGAATTAAAAAGTGAACTAAGTAAGCAGGGGATTCACCCGATCTACGAAGAAGTGCTGTCCGAACGGAGACCAGTACATCACACCAGCCCGTATCGTAGAAAAAGGAGGAGCGGCGTAAGGTCTGCAATTCAACGAATTAATATCAGCCATAATTAATTGAGCCTTCTGGTTGCATAATGCGGCGTCCGGCGGCACAACGAATGCCAAGCCATGCATCTCTGGCCGCGTAAGAAAGAATGTAATGAGAGCATTGTTTTCGCCGGCTCATACAAAAGGCTCTCGTTACACGAAGGTTTATCACCCAATTATCATTGACAACCGAGCGCGACGGACAAAAAGCGTTATAATGCTCGTACGAGTTAAGGCGCGCATGCGACTCGCCGCACAATCGAGGTACATATCCCGCATGGCGTTTGTTTCGTATTCGTACTTCGGGATGCGTACGCGTGTAAAAGCGGTTGTACGCAATGGGCTTTTACAGAAAGGCTACAACATTGTTTCGTTAAAGGCGTAAAGGCGGCGGCAGAGCCTTAATAGCGATCGGACATCTGCATACAAGCGGAAACCGGTGACAGCTCGCAAGCAAGGAAATCACTCCGTAAATGTAAGAATTGCGCATTGGATTAAAAAAACGTCCTATCCCAGACCTCGGACTCTGTCCGGCTTAGAGGCCGGAACAACGACCGCCATTGGAGCACACATCGCAATCTTCCGTTTTTCGTTTCTGTTGATTGGTACCCCTTCTTCCGAGGTCGCCGTTGACCTCCTCCGATGCTCCTCCGTTCTCTGCGAGCATGCGCATGCTAAACTTTTTCCCCGCGACTCTTTTCTCTTCGTTTCGCAAGTCGATTCCTCAAGAAAACGCGGTAGCATCTTTTCGAACTGCAGAGTAAAGCGAATTGATGAATTCGATTAATTGAACTGCGTTATTTGTTCTTGCCGACTGTGCTGTTCTGAAATTGCGAACCCGCCGGAAGTATTTACCTCGTACTCCACAGTCGTCTATACAATTAAAAATAATGATCTTGAAGTACTGAAACTTTTCGAAGGCCTGTTCTAGGGTGAAAAGTAGACTTTTAATTCACGGGCCATATAGACAATAATATGCGTCAATGGTAGATTTCGGAAAAGATTTGTAATCAGTTATCTGACATATTTTTGCCTTTTGAAAAATCTGAAAGAAAACGATATATAGGTTTTTGAGGATACTGAATCCAGCCCCGAGATCTGCTAGAGTCTATCTTGTCAGGTTGAAGGTGATTCCAATGTCAAAGTAATATAATGCCGTCAAATCAATTAGAAAGAAATGTTACTTAGGTTTTTGTGGTCACTGCATACGAATTTGAGGAAGTAGTTCGTACGTTAACGGCATTATATCAGTTTGACCTTTGAATCACCTTCAACGTGATACGGTAAACACTAATAGATCCCGACCTCAACTTCAGCATCCACAACTATATACATGTAATTTATTTCAAATTTGTTCGCCGTTTCTGCTAAATTTGACCTTGAAATGGTCTTGAACCGACATGATGAAGGTCAACCGATCTCAGATTCGGATTAGGCGTCTCCAAACACGTATTTACATTTTTCGGCAGATATTTTGTGTTTTTGCTAACATTGACCTTAAAATGGCCTTGACCCCGACGTGATAAAGATTAAACAATATGTCGGTTTGGTTATGCATGCAGGAACTGTTTTTATTTTTTAAATCTGTGTTATGCTTGTGTTAATCCGTCTGTTACGGACTTACTGTTAATGCGACGTAGAATACGCAATAAAAAAATCATACTTGTTTGTATTTTTAATATATCTGATCATTTTTGTTACGGTGTATTGAATGAGAAGGCAAAATAAATCAGAAAAAACATTTTTTCATAATACATTTTTTCATAATACATTTTTTCGATTTATAGCAATGAATTAGAAAGAGTTTAAAATTGAAAAAATAATGTTTCGTACGAAACGGTCAGAAATTATTTATGAACATAACGATCTCCATCAGAGGTATAATATATTAAACGCAACTAAGCTTTTATACCACCGAATAAACGAGACACATTGATATCGTACAAAATAACTGCATGAATGGTAATCGGGCTGTAGGCAATGTAATTTACGTGTAACGGGAAGAGGAAGCGCATACAATTTATATACGTGAATTTTTGTTCCAACTTTGTTCTTGGAGGTTGCTCGTACGGTCAGCTCGGATGTACGCATGTGCCCGTTACCAGACTCGTCTCTTTACACACTTTATTAGCTCGACTGTTCTTGCACGCGCGTCTCTGCTGTTTGCTTTCGAACAGAGAAGTTACTGTACCTAACGTTTCCCATACCCATTTCCGACCCTAACATGTTGGATTATATCGCTGAAAAGAAATCCTGTAAAGACTATTATACATGGCTTGACAATACTTTTATCAAACCAAAATTATCACTTTTTAAATCTTGAACGAAATTAATATGCTTTTAAATCGTTGCTTTTTTAATTAAATATGCAGGAAAATTTTAAGAAAGAAGGTATACTTTTTTCATTTTAACACGTTAGTTATTATTAACACTTATCAATATTATGTACTTTGAACGAAATGTCCCAGAAATATTATTAGAAATTATAAAAACAGCGGCTTTTAAAAGCTTTAAAAAATATGAAAATATTTTTAATTTTTAATTTGATCCTTACGAACAGAAAAGTACCGAAAGTTGCACTATCATCTTTAAATCCTGAAAATTTAGAGAAAAAGGTGGGGTTTTTATTTTTCTTTAACAAAAATTTAATTATTGTTGTTCGTTATAGAAAGTTTTCATTTTACGATACAAATTTTTAAAAAGTGTGAAAACTGCAACAAAATAAGCCCCGAAACGACTGAAAAGATTGAAAATTATGGTGATCCCGAGCCTTTGAATGACACATTAACAGAACTCATGTTTTGTTGACAAGATTGCAAGTAATTCGTAAAAATAAATTTATCTACGAAAATGTTAAAAAACCAATAATTATTGGCGTAAAATTGCATTTTATTGGCCTAAAAACCAATAAGGCCCTTTTTAAATTAAATATGAAAAAATTTTTTTGTTTGTTTTCAGAACCATTAAAATACAATTGTCAATCACGCCAATCAGATGATCACTCTAAAACTAGTAGAAAAGATACATTTAGAATTTTAATTTCAATTTTTGGTCTGACTTAAATATAAATAAGTCTCAAACATAAATTGAGAACTATGCATTTTCTGGGCTTAAGAGTCAAGTTACTTATTTTTTGTTGGATGATAAGTTTTGTTCAATACTTTTTTTCAATACTCATTATGTTTTGCTACACTTAATTAATAAACATGATATAATAAAAATTGAATTCTAAGGTTTCAACCTTTTATTTAAGTTCTCATCAGACTTTAAAGTCTACTGAATAAAAAATATTTCGTACTTTTACAACAGTTATCATGAAATTCATAAATTACACAAAATATAAAAAATAATAAAATACACAAATCAAAAAAACATCTTTATGCGTTAAAGTAGTATTAATTAATGAAATAAATTATTTGGTGTCCTCACTTTATATTAAATATGGCGTTTTTTGTGAGTTTGTCAAAAAATAGACGGTAGTAAGTGTTGCATAAAGACTACACATTAAAAGAAATAAGTATACGGTAACAGCAGCAAAGAAAAATACATTAATTATCCCTTAGTTAATTGAAATTTTATTGTGATTATGCTTTTCTATTAAGTGAAAACAGTCATTAGCTATCAGACAGAAAAAGTTGAGAGGCCTTATTAGTACGTCTTTTTCATTTTCGTAAATTTAATTTTGTACTTTATTTAGTTGTAAGTCTAAATAAATTATATTCTTTGTTCATTATACATAAGTAGCAATAATCTATGTAAATTACATTTTGATCAGCCAAGATGGATTAGACATTTAGTACTTTAATTTTTTCCACCGCTTCAATGTGGTAAATTAAAAACTCGGCAACACATTTCAAAATGATTAACATTTGTTGTAAAAAAGTTCTTCAATTGTCATAATTAATAACTAACATTCGATGAGGGGAGATTTGAACCCGAGCGCTTTCGATTAACGTATGCTTTACTAATTATTTGTAATTTATTCTTAATACAATATACGTTAAACCTCAAAAAGTATCAGCACGACCTAATACTGCTACAAATCATACATAAATTTGATAAAATTTCCAAGAAGACAAGTGTTTAGTTTTTGGAAAATACTTTTCAAAATCTTTAAATAATTTTCAGAAAACCCTGTGCTATAACCAAATTAAAAAATATTTTCATAGAAAAATTTATATATTATAACCTATAATTTACAGCGTAATTTTTCCGGTTTTCTCTGTTCTTTTTTAAGATTTGGTGACAATTAATTTAAAGGAAAATTTTCTAAATTTTTGTTGCAACTTTTTCTTTTCCGTTGATTCAGCACAAACTTTTCCTGTGGTAAACAAACGATCAATATAACAAAAACTAATTTTTATGGATTTCTAATGAAATTTGCGAATACTTAGAACATACCTTTAATTTAGAAAATACCTTTTCGTTGCTAGTTGCAACAATTATTTTGATTTTATCATTGGATACCAAATATATATACGTACTGGATAACGATATTCCGTTACCGAATAATAGTCGTATATATATCTACATGATAATTCTATCACTTCCTCCTCTGATAGTTTTATTTAAAAATTGCACACTAAATGAAGAAACCATATATACATCTAGGGCAGGGATTCCCGTGATTGCCCTACTAAAGAGTCTACACGGGATCCTGGGACGAAATGTATATTATTTACAATAGGCACTTGTTTCTACGATAGTCGCTAGAGGGACACAAAACCCATTTATATGTAAATCAATGTAATTACAGATATGAATATTCCAAAGTTAAGGTTTTGTCGCGATTATCATACAAAATCCGGCGATGTTCATCTTTTTACCATTTTCGTGTTTTCCATCGAAAACCAAAAAATTATTTTATTTTTATATTATTAGTTAATTGACCCTTAATACCGAGAAATACTATTAATTATACTTAATTTTAAATTACGACGGTCGAGAAGAAACCTTTTCGTTGCTAGTTGCAACAATTATTTTGAACATACCTTTAACATCGAAAAAAAGTAATATAACGAAAATAAAAAAACTACCATCATACTATGACTGAATTGGATACAAGGGATTGAAACCCAGAATATATGATACTGTAACTCCATAGAATTGTGTTTATCACAGTGAGATATTGGATAGAACATAAACTGTGTGATCATCCCAAATCGAGTTTGTGGAGAATCTTGCAAATTTTGGTAATATCCCGCATTAATATTTCCGTCTAACGAACGGGAACCCAACCTAATGTTTGTAATATAAAACAGCTGCAAATCTTGAGTTAGTATTGCATAAAGTTCGAATTTTTTAATATCATTCATTAATTTTTGAAAGGAAATTGCACAAGTTTGTTCTTTTCACAACCTATTGGGACGCCTTGTTCACAAATTCAGTGAAAAAAATATTTCACAATTTTGTTGATCACAATCCTGATTGTTTACAGCAATCATTTTCCATAGAATAATAAAAATTCCGAATAAGTAATTTAGAATAACGGAAATAAATAGAAAAGATCGACGACAAAATGAGGTAAAAAAGAGAAATGTACACAATATTCTGCCATAAAAAAATCAATCGAGAAAATTCAACTGTATAGCGGCAATAATGAACGCAAAAACTCGTTTCTTTTTTATATGCATAGAATAATAACTCTACAATTTGCGATTGCGGTCGACCGGAAATTCAGACTGGAAATGCCGGTGGCAGTCAAGACGAAAAAGAATTATTGACTCAAGTTTTCTTGTCGCCACAGTAGAAAAAATTAGAATACACAATAATTGAATAGGAGGTTGAAGACGAGTCGATATCGATCTCTAAAATAAAAGTGGCATTCTGAATGCTCGGGTAGTAACAGTACTGCATCAAAAGGCAATTGGCAATTGGCGCAGGCAGCGCCGCCGGTAGAAAGAAAACGCGATGCAGAAAAATAAAGTAACGAGGACGGATTACGCGAGGAAAGAGACGTTCGGTTCAATTGAATTATTTAAAGCCAGGCGCGAAGAACGACCGCCTTTTATGAGCGTACACAATGAACGGCATTATGCCGAGACGAACATGGATACGTAAGATGGCCACCACCTACCCAGCGGTGTGCCCCGCGTGCATGTGCTAATAATGAAGGTAAATTTGTTCCTCGGAAAGTCATTAATTAAAGTATTTTGTAACGAGCGGCAGCATGCGCGACTCACTCTTTTCTCTCCATCAGTTGCGACCTTTTCTGTAAAACATCTCTCGCTGCCCCTCGCGCGACAACTGCGGAAGCAAAAGGAGCCGACGCATAAAGCCTTTAATCATAGAATTGCTAATGTTTCAAAGAGAAATATTATTCTTTTCACTAAGATGACAGAACGCGCGTCAGCGATAGAAGGAGCGAGAGCGAATTTTCACGAGAGAAAAGCTACACGATTTCCGTCTATAAAGTATATGAGCACACATTATATATGGCGTACATTGTGGAGCTGTGGAAGTCCTACTTGGCTGGATTTAAATCCGCACGAAAACAGTACATGTACGGGATTTTACTCGACGGACACACCGAAAGCTCAGCATCGGTCGAACGTGTGAGAGTATATTATGTACCCGCCTATACAAAACAAGCGCAGCCCGAGTAATTCAAAGAGCCCATTCAAAGCTGGCGTAATTCTTACTCTCGCGCGCATTTATAAAACATCGAGTCGCGCCTCTTCTTTGGAACTCGCGCTGAAGCAAGGCACTGATAACTAATAAGAAAACTCCTAACGAACCCTGCTGGTCGTTGAAATTTAGAATAGCATGACATTACACCAAGGTGCTGGATGCCTTGCGTAACAAAGTGACGCGTTCATGCTTCGAGTGCACTTTTTATGCACGTGCAAAACGCGTGGAAATAAACCTATTGTGTTGCCCAGAAGCTGCGTTCTTACCATTTGTTGAAGTGATTTAACGATTCCCAATTGTGGCTCCGCATGCAACAACGGCTAAGGACCCAAAGCTCGGGGTGGGGCCAGCAAATGGAATTGATAAAAAATCGCTAGAATAAAACATACTGCCAAATAGAAGCGATTCGAATCAAGTCAAAAGTTTCTTATATAGCTATTTTCGAATCATGGGCGTAAAGTTGCACTTTACGCGGTGCGAACATAATTTTTTGTCATAGTAGGAGTAAAATCGCACTTTGCGCCAAGTAGGCGTAAAGACGCACTTTACGCCTCCAAAAAGAGGCGTAAAGTCGAACTTTACGCCTACTATGACGAAAAATATTTTTGTTCTACAGTGATCCCCGCCCTAAGTTATACCGTCCGAAGTTGTATGTCTATCCTGAGTTATGGATTTGCCTTCTCCAAAGTTATATCAGTTTCTTCCTCTCCTTCCCCCACCACATTACTTCGCTGAGTCACACTCGCTTCGCGACGCTCACACGCAGAAGTTCCCATTGCACGGATATAAACAAAGATTCGGAAGTGGGGATAGTGAGGGGCTATGGAAAATCGTCCGCCATTTTGAAAGAACCGACCGTATAACTTAAGATTTATTATCTTAAATGGCGTTCTAGTCACCGATTTTAGTGAATTCTATAGTGAGATAGTATGTTTTAACACAATCTTTTCAAAATATGTCAATATGCGCCATTTAGAACTAAACAGTTATGATTATATAATTTATTGTTCGAGACTCAATTGTAGCAGTATTTTTAGGCGGGAATTTACTGCGCAGCTTCAGGGGCACATGATCGGTATTGGTTACAAACCGGGCACACCCGAAGTCTCCCGAAGTTCTTAATCGGATGTTGCTAACAATGCGAAACGCACGACACACCAGCGCTGCTGACGACAATCACGACAGTTACCAGGTGGTGTTGTTAACCACTCTGTAGCCTTTTATAAATTTACCCATCCATTACGTGTTTGTTAAGGTAAGAAAACGTAATTCTCTATTTTTAGCAGGATTACACCTTTCACTTTTTCGATGTACATTATAAGTAAACAATCGGTTATTTATAAACAAAAACAATTGAGTGTTTTGATATCATTCCGACCCAAAGTTAGTTCCTGAACGAATATCGTTTTCTAAGGCTTCGTGGTCAGCGTCCTTTCCTTTTTTTCTCACCGCAGTGTCATCGACGGGCATAAATCAAGCCTCGCCTAATTGCGGACATAAATTACTGGGACTTATGTTTTCGAGAACGAAGACACTGCGTTTTCGTTTGGCCTTCCGTGTATTTTTTGTCTACTTTTATTTATCTTTTTACTCCCTTTCTCTTCTAGGCCGTTTTAGCGGCGCTCAATATTCATGAATCAGAGGAGCCGCGCGCTTTGCTCGCTAATCAAATGGCGTCAGGGAGTACCGGCTCCCACTACTATACGATTCTCAAAACTTCTCACGATTTTCAGCTGCGGTGTTATCTCGTTGACTCTTTCTTTGACTTTTACCGAATCATTTAAACATTTACTAAATTCTCTACTAAATGTAACCATATTTCTTTCTTGGTTGATATGATGTAATTTCGTACTTATTGAAATTGTTAGTATTAATGGAATAAAATATAACTCAGTCACCTTAGATAAAGTCTACATAGAGTTGATTATGAGAACTGTAAGCTAATAGCTAATAAAATCATAAAATGCTACTTATTTGTGCTAAAACTCGATATTTTATTGAACTCCTCAGAAAGTTAAGAAATGTCTAATTAGCCCATCACAGATCTTAAAGAAGACAATATTCTTCGGTTTGAAGGATGGGTATTTAATTGACGCGCGATATCTCAGCACGGGGGATCTATGAAATCTTCAGCGCGATCGATGGATCGATCGATTGCGTCAATCCACACACCGTAAAATCTACTCTACTGACACCGACGACGTCCTTGGAGGACACCTGAATGACTGGCAATGCTGAAAAATCTTTTACCGATTCTTGTATAAGCTCAATGAATGCACTTTATTTTGATCAAGATGATCAACCAACTTTCTCGTGTCAGAAGAAAATGTTGCAGACAAGTGATAACAAAGCTAAAACAATCTTGTTCTTTTACCCTACGAACATTTTTTACTGGAAAAATTGCCATACTAATTGAGTGTCCAGATTCAGTTAGGCACGCGAACTTACCAGTGAGAGGGTAAATAAAAAATAACGTTCAAAAAACGAATTGGAAAAACGTATTATTAACGTATGGAGAATTTCATTCTGAGCAATGTTTACATTTAATCTTTTTTTAATTAGATCATCCAATTCAGGTAAAATTAATAAAAACTGTAAAATTTTGCTCTCTTGAAATAATTATTTTTTGAAATAAATAACACGATAACTCGGATATACATAGGAAAGATTTGATATTTATACGGGGTATTCGGAACACCTATCCGAAAACAAAAAATCTTATAAAATGTTTGAATTTATTTTAGTCAAAATTTAGTACCCACTAAAAGTTGTGCATTTATTTTTTAAAAGTTTCATCTTGAAACGCCTGAACTGTTAAGGGAATATTTGGAATTCCGAATACTAAAAATACCCTTTTTAGCTAAAGATTCGGAGAAGTTTTTGGTGAAAGCAGAACATCGATATTATTATGGCACAAATAACTACGATAGTTTTTCCAGCGTATTAGCACGGAACAAAGGGAGCCCCCTCGCACTTTAGTGGGTGTCAGCGTGGAAAAACTATAGCAGTAATTAGTAAAATGATAATATCGGTGTTCGGTTTTCTCTGAAAGATTCTTCGATTCTTCAACTAAAGAATGTTATATTTCGTTTTCCGAACACGAAAACTCCGCTCGACTCCCCAATCGCGGCAAAGATGGAACATTTTAAAAAATGCACTACGTTTAGCCACTACTAACGATTTACTGATATAAAATACAAACATCTTATAGGATGTGCTGTTTTCCGATAATATTTTCAATCCTCTATACCCGAGGATTGTGTCAAAAAATAATTATATTAATAAATTTTTCTGAATCTGATTGTCGACTTAAATAACATTAAATGTAAACATTATTCAGCATGACATTTTCTATAAGGTAATACATATCAAATCGTTTCGAATGTTGTTTTTTTGTAATCTGTGTCTTCTGTCCCACTGGACTGTTCGCACGCCTAAGGATTTTGCAGCCGGACACTCAATTGTCTCCAGGTATCTAATCTTTTCATTAAAGTGTAGACAAGTTCTTCATTTTTCGAAAACTTCCTGCCATACACGACCGTATTGGTATTTTTCAGAGGGAAATTTTCTCAGAGGACAATTTCAGAATTGCCTGCTATTATCGGACGAAGTAAATTCCTGATGTGAAAGAGTTCGGATCCACGAATATGCAGAGAGATTGCTGGCAAAAAATGCGCGGCCTTGTTTCACCCTGAAGAACATAGGTGGAATATCGGACACATAGTGCTGGAAGAGGGCCGAATCGCCGGAGGCCCCCGCGTGTTTTGACGTCAGACAGAGACAGTTCCGCTCCAATCCGTCCTATGTGATTGTCATTTTCCGGCCTACATCCGGAACGACGTTTTTCTCTGCGCTTACCTCGCATTTTCAATTATTTTTACGATCAAGAGCGCCGTCGTCTCTTCGTCCCACCCGCCGATTCGAGTGGAGGCGCTGGGTAGGGGGAAACTCGGCTGCTGCCGTTTGTAGCAGCAATTACTGGCTATCGACTGGAAATCCACCCTCGAACCGATCGGCCGCCGACGGCCCGGTTATAGCACGCTGCTAAAACGACCGGGAGAAAAAGAACGGGAATAGGAACAGAAAAAGGGGGAAAGGGATAGAGGAAAGGGGAAAAGATACAAGAGAAAAGCGAGAGACTTCAGCCTGGCACCAAGTGCCGGATAATTCGCACCCGTTCCATTTCCTACTTCGTTTCTCCCGTTTGCCAGTTTTTTGAGAAAATCGAGTAAGGCTCAGTAATACTGGAGAACACGAGTGTCGAAACAACTAATGAACATTTTTTTACGCGTGGGAAAAGTTGTCTTTAAAATTGTACATGGTTAAAAAAACTAATTAATAAATCTAAATAAATGTTCTCCGGATTTGTGAAGCCCCTATATTGGAATATACAATCTATAAATGAAATAAACTGGATTTTGGGTATATACTATCTAGAGAAATATTATTATTTTAATACTTAACAAAAACGTAATATATAACTTATTGAATTTGCACACAAATCAGAAAATACTAATGATTTTATAAAAATTCTATCTAGTTCCAAAATTCTCCCAAATTTGAAATAGGAAAGGGCTGAAAATGTCTACATGCAATCTATTTTTGTTATGTTTATTTGTTTTTCGCATAATTTATGCTGGACCAAATTTATAACTGATGCAGCATAATTTAACTATTGTGTGATACGTTATCCTACTGAACCGACGTTGACGGATATTTAGTGGTCGCTTTCTGGAGTCCGACGAACTAAACCGTATAGCGGCGCCACGTACACCTTGTACCTCCCACCACAGTGCCAATTCTTGTGTGTTTTTCTCTTCAATCCACCTTTTTAAACCGCGCAGTATTTGTTCCGTGGGGGTTTAGAGATCTGTGACAGGAAATATGATCGAGTGGGGGTGAGGTTATAGATTTGCAGGGAGTGGGGGGTACAAAGTGATTGTTGCGCTAACGTGCGGATTAGTTCAACCCTTCTAAACTTGCCTTGTGACGATATATTCCACAGCATAACAAACAGTATACCAGGTCTACAGGTTAACCTCAAATCAGACACTAAAAATTTAAGGTTATACGAATAAATTTTTATTTCATGTATCTACACGCGTAGACAAACGCTAAAACGTAGGTAGCATTGGTGTTTAAAACAATAGTATTTTATTAACACTACTTTGATTTTTAAAATATGAATGAAAATAATGAAGCATAATAAGTTAAATAAAGCAATTAAATTCGTTGAAAGAATTATACAATAAACAACCAACAATACTGTCTATAACAAAAGTATAAATAGCATGAATATAATTTTACAAATCGAGAATTATAATTTCATGAACTTTACTAATTACTGATTTAAATCGTTCCTACCTGGTAGTTTCTCTGGAAGCAAAATAAGGTAGTAATCACCTGTTAAGAAATTGAATACTAATTAGTGTTTGTGCAAATCTCGAAAGTGTGTCTCATTTCTTCTCGTGTGCTATTTTTTGACAGATTGAAAAATCCACGGAATATGTGTTGAATTATTGTTTATTTTGTGTAAATGAAATGAACCCTTCGTTGGTCACCATGGGTGGTTACCACCCAGTGCTTGAATTCACAACTTCATCTCTCAGATTTGAGAAAGAATGATACTAGATTCATCATGCGGTAGTAATGGAAGGTTTGAACTGTGCCCTCGTATAGTTCTATAACTGAACGTTGCGTTAATTGCTCTTATACAGGCAAGAGTTGGTACCCACCCAGTATGTGACCTCTCCTGCTGGAAAAAATATTGCTTTATGTTTCATGTTACATTCATTTCCAACAGTTATAATTATTTTATAATATTATGTTTTCAAGGTAGTTTTTTAAACAATTTTTTTTGAACTTAGTAAGATTTTAGAATTTATTTATTAGTACTTATTATGTTGGTATATAAAATAATATTCTTATATAAAACTTGTTGTTTCGATAATTTGCGCCCGAAGATTTCGTTGCAGGGCGCAAAATCGTCTTCTGCTCCCGGACGGTTAAAAATATACATTTCACTTCTCAATTAAAAATTCCTTCAATGCAATAATTTCAACCGCGTACACTGAGAAAATTGTATTTTATCAGTTACTATCCCTTGGCTTTTAAAAAGTGTATTATAGTCCTTAAAAGAAATATTATAACTAGTAAAATCCTCCGTCTTTCAGCATTTGTTTTTGACAGGTTATACGAAACTATATTAAACTCTCCTATTTTAAAAGAATGTTTTATTATGACTAAAAGAAGGCATTTTTAATATTTTAATTTGCTAGATAAATTTCCACAAACAAAAATTGCTTTTAGTTAAAGAGAAAAGGCTAAAATAAACTGACATATTGGTTAGAATAATCTAAAATCTTCGTCTTTTAACAGGTAATAGAAAGATGGCAATCCCTATGCGTAAAATACTATCTTTTACGGGGCATAAGAATCTAATACTGGGTAAAAACACTTTTCTCTGTGTACATGGAGAAAAATTTAAAACAGAAGTCGTATCGTAGGAGACGACTGCTATACGAAAGCAAGAGATCTGCTTTATATTGTCTTTCCGCATTGTATTTCAAGTTTGATACGACTGTCGTTTGAAAACAATACAATGGTTGTCTCAATGTTTACGTCCGGCAGTACCCTCACTATTCCCAATGACCCTGCAGTAATATTTATATTATGATTTCGAACGACAGTTGTCTTTCAATCTTATTACAAATATTGTTTAGGTCCACTAATAGACCGATAAAAATCAATAAATATCAATATCTCGATAAATAACTATAAAACAAAGAAAAATATGCCCTTGACTAAAATATAAATATCTGATTAATAATAACAAAATAACCGCCACACAAATTCAGTGATTAATAGAATGACGCAAGAACAACTTCATTGCAGTCCAATAATGCCAGAAATGGAAACAATGAAATAATAAAATGGTAAACCACCCAGGTCGAACGTCAGCCACGCGTTGTTTGTCGTCGGGCGATTACCACCCCGCAAAGTTCCATAAGTAACCCTCGAGTCGCAAGGATTAACTCCCCCTCTCGTCCGGCTCATTCTAAATTAATTAACTGGAAACGAGAAATTTCCGCTGTTAGCCCGTCTGACGTCGAGGCGGACGAAAAAGAATTCAATGGAAACTAAAAACTGTCCTTTGATCGACCCCGTGAATGATGCTCTTTGCCGCATGACGACCGAAAACGACTCTTTCACGGCGTCCACTTTTTTTTACGCGAAAAAGGCCATCGACGAGTGACCGCCGATTCTCCTGTACTTGATGATGTATTGGAGCTTTTCTTCCGTTTCTTTGATTTCATTTCAATTAGAGGCTTGTTAAAATATCGCTTTGTCGTGTCGTTAATGGCTTTCATCTCCATGTATATTAATTTATGCCGGTCACGCGAATAATTAATTCAATGGGCTAATTCTGCGATATGGTTGACCCTTTTCAATCGGTTTATTCAAATTTCAATTGACTTTTTTGGTACATGAAAAAAATTAAAAGTTCTACAGATCAGAAACAATTATAATTTGGTACCATAAAGGATATTTGTTGATGTAATCTAATCTAAAACTGAGGAGGATCGTGCTGGAATTAATTTTTTATGTCTGATTGATAAAACGAGTATTCGTTTAATTAAAGCTATCTCAAGGCGGCGATTATAACTGAGTACGCACACAAAGTAATGGCAAAAAAGAGGCATCCGCTATATGAAAGGATACGCGGAGTGCTGTGTACATTTGCACAATTGAACTCACTACTTAGCAAAGCTGTAAAAAACATTTGTTTTAAAATTAAACTTGACATCCATATCCTAGCAATACTCACCGATACGAAGATAAACAACTGTTATCCCCACTATCCAACATCCTCGACTTCCCGGTACGAGAAACATTAAATTTGCATTAGCGTTCGTCATTTTTCCCGCGTTGAAATAAAACGTACCGACCCAACAATGTAGTCAATTATATTCTTTTAAGGTGGCGACGCGTCGTCGGTTTACAATAGCTGTCCGCATAACCGAGAATGGTCAATTCGCGAGGCGCAAAATTGCCGAAGCGTCTGGAGGTCAAGCGCGACATTCGCGACGGCCTACTAATTGCATTAGACAACGAATCGAGGCTCTCCGCTAGTTTCGCCGTTCCCGAAGATCATCCGAGGGGTCACTAAGAGCACAGGCTCTCTCAGGACCGGAGGCGATTTCGTCCATGGCGATATTTTCACCTGGCCAAACAAAAAAACCCGACCGTCGAGTCTTCGCGTCGCTGTGTTTGCATTGTTATGTTAATCAGCAAAGAAGCCAGCGACAATGCGTCAACCTCAATTTAGGAAGCGACTTGAAAAAGGAACATGTCGCTAAACAAATATTAACCGAGCAAATCGTTTGCCTACTTCGCCCGTGCGCACCCTTGGCCGCGGCTTGGGACGCACTTCGGCCTCATCTCCGGAGCCATAGTGGATGTTGCGGTGTGCCGTCACACTGTTGACGTATTACGAGTACGCATATGTCTACACCGAATGAGCGCCTTCGAATCTTTGCCAACTAAACCTTCTGGTGAATGTTTTACGCGATACGTGTCGAGTTTTTGCTCATTTGCTTCCCCGGTCCCTCTCGTTCGTTTGTTTCGAGTATAGTCATCTTTTGTTGTTTTCTTTTTTCCACAAAATGCAGATGCTCCCTTCTACGGAATTTCGCCCTTTCTCAAAATGGTCATAAACGTTTCTTTTTTGTTATATTTTTTTATAAATAAATTTTTAAGTTTACATCTTACAGTTTGGAGGTTTGCTTTTTGCCTGACGGCAGTGAATCCATTGATTATTCGAAATTGTTTTTGGATATGCGTGCAATATTGTGATATACTGTGACGCTCAATGTGTCAGAATAAGATTTCAAGATCATATTTCGATTCGTTTGTAGCAAAAATGAATTTATTTTTTATAAGCATAGTCTCATGTCCAAAGTATTTTTTTGTGCTAAAAAAGATGGTGCTAGCAGAATTTTCCGCTCACCATACATTTTCGAAAAAAGTGACGTTAAATAGGACCAAATAAGTGGTACTAGACATATTTCAATTTATTTTATAGCAAAATATAAATATTCTTCTACAAGCGACGTATCATATCTAAAGTATTTTTCGATGATAAAAACGATGATGTTAGCAGAATTTTCCTTTCACCACACATTTTCTAGAAAGGTGAGGTTAAATATATCAAAATAAGTGGTATTGAGTGTGTTTTCATTTATTTTATAGTAAAAGAGAATATTTTGTTACAAACGAAGTATCATTTCTGAGCTGCTTTTTGATGCTGAAAACGATAGCGCCAGCAGAATTTTCCTTTCACCACACATTTTCTAGAAAAGTGAGGTTAAATATGACAAAATATGTGGTATTGGACATATTTCGATTTGTTTCATAGCAAAAGAGAACATTTTTTTATAAGCGAAATATCATATCTGAACTGTTTTTTGGTGCTGAAAACAATGATGCTATCCAAATTCTCCTTTCACCTCGAATTTTTAAGAAAAAAAGTTTAAAGTGTCAAAATAAGCTTTTCATCATATGCCTATTTAGCTTATAGCAAAAGAGAAATAATTGTTTACAAACAAGGTATCATTTCAGAATTATTTTTCGGTGCTGAAAACAATGGTGCTAGCAGATTTTCCCCAGAACGTCGCATTTTCAAAAAAAGTGAGGGTGAATAAAAAAAAATGCGATATATCGCCAAAATCGACAATTTTCTGATATTTAACCTCACTTTTCTTAAAAATGTTCTGCTGCAGCTTGTCAGAAACAAAATCGGTGTTGGACAGTGATATCGACATTTTTTTTGTAGAAAAAATAAATGAAAGCGGATTAGTGAATGAAAATACAGTTCCATCTCCATTCAATAATCGAAAACGCATTTCCCGGGAATGGAATCGTAGCGTAATGAAAAAAGTACGAAGTAACAAATTCATTAGCAGCCCTTAACGTATCGAGGAATCTGCAATTCGTCGAGAAATGAAGAGAAATGATTGCGATTGCATCATTACATTATAGCACGTTGTAATTGCTTCCGCTGCAATTTCTTTCGCATTTGTACAACATCTAGAACCTTCGTTTCCCAATAAAAAGCAAATAAAAGATTTTATTAACGAGAGTAACCTCAAGATTCAATTAACTCGGCACAATGCGTTTCTTGTCCTTTGTGCGGGGCTCTCGAACTTTTTATCAGGAGCGAATCGGAACGTACGGCAAAAACAATAAGAGGCCGTTGACAGGACGAGCTACTCGTGCCGAAACGTGCTGCCGTAACGATTCGTGCCGCTAATAACGTTAGCGTGCCGTTGGTCGAGTGGATGCGAACGAAAAGTTGAAAGGTGCTCGAGGATCGGCTGCTGCTCTTGACTCACGTGGGTTCAAGTCCAATTCTCACTCGCTCGCTCGCTCTCCGTCTTTATCAAGGCCACTATATCGGTTAATTCCACCTTCCCGTATGATTTATTATTGTCCGACTTTCCAACTTCTATCCCTCTTTCCATTCTCTCTTTTTTTTTTTGTTTTTTACTTAAGACAATTTATCTCTTGAACTCGATTGTATGGAACTTTGCGAGAGAACTGGAAAGACAAATATGTCCATAGTGAAATATTGCATCTAAATAACTGTTTTGGAGTTTTCTAAGTATGCATTTTTGATAGCAAGGTATTATTTCATCTGCAGTACTATAAATGAAATGATGTTTACAAACTGAATTTATTCAAAACATATTCGAAAAACGATATTCATTTGTCACCACTTAATTGTTAATTTTATGTCGCATCTTTATTTCTCTCCCTCTCTCTCCCTTTTTTAACCTCTCTCCCTCTCTCTCTCTCTCCCTCCCTCCCCCTCACTCTCTTATGTTTTTATTCTACTGTTTTCAATTATGCGAGCATCTTCTAATCGATTGAAATTATTTTACGTATAGCTCAAGTGCAATTTCGTTATTTTTCATATTTACAATATAATTTATATAAAGATGTTAATGTATTTATCGCCTTATAGCAGAGATTTTATCATGTTATTTTATGTATCGTTGTGACCTAACCGAAACGTTGCAACGGCGGGATACGTGTCCACGGCTCGTAGTGACCAGGACACTAATAAATAAGTTTTCAAGCAATCAATCTCTCTCTCACTCTTTCTCTCTCTCTCTCTCTCTCTCCCTCTCTCTCTCTCTAAGACGTCCACCCTATAAAAGTCGTGTGATAATCTTTTAAAGATTCATAATAGAAAGGGAGAGAGAGAGAGAGAGAGAGGTAAACCTACATTTATGGTGAAGGACAGATTGTTCTCGCAACGTAGCGAGTTTGAATCAGTCTTCAAGTAACTTTTGTTGTCAGTTTTGTTAATTGAAAAAATATACGCACATACTTAAGGTGTGGAACCCCGTATCGATTTCCTTCCTGCAGAAAAAAATGCTGCAGCTATAATCAATCAATTAAATAACCCGAATTTGAAGAACTTCTCTCTTCCTCTCTCCTTCTTTCTCTCTCTCTCCCTCCCTTTCCCTTTGGAATTGCAATTGCTTACGTAAGAAAAATAACTATATGTATAGTAGTGGAACCGAAGTGATATTTAGTAAGGTTTACGACAATATACTGTATTAAAAATGACGTAACTGGTCATGAGAAAAGGGCAATATCTGGAATAAGTCTGCGTGATTGGTTTTTGTCTGAGGAAGAGCGAACTCGTGCCTGACGGCTGGAGTAGACTATTCATTTTTGCATCACCATCCCGACGAGCGAATCGTGCTCAATATTTATAGCGTTGCGTTTCCCATACACCTTCTCCTTTGCTCAGTCACCGTTTCGCATCTCGTCGGCCTCCCACGGCGTCCCCGTAACGCAATTACGATTGTTGTTTGAATGAACAATCAAGCGCCCTCGAAGCGCGCCCCAATCATTCAATTTCTGTTCAATCGACTTCTCCGCCGCGCGCGCGAAACAGCCCTTGTGTTCCTCCTCCTTCGGTAGCTCACACTTGCCCCCCTTGTTCTCATTCCAGGAACGCGAACACGCATAGCGCATTGACGTCGGGGCCGAGATTCGCGATTGCGAGTCGCCTAACAAAGTGACTCTTTGGAACTTCTTATTTCCTGCCGGTGACAGGGCGCGTATTACCGGGAAGAAAGCTAATAACAGCTTCGATACACATCGAGCGCCTGGATGCTGAATGCGGCTACCTGCTCCTTCTCCGTCCCTCGTCTTCCAGAGCCCTTTTTTCCCTCCTGCTCTCGACGTGTGCCGAAGACGGTGTGTCACTTTTTCGACCGACACACGCCAGTGTGCGTGTGCACGTTGCGTCGAGTCGAGTCGAATACACGTCAACGAAACCCGGTTATTAGTTCACCGCGGGAGAGCACGCTATGACCTCTTCGTCTCCGTTCATGTTCGACCTATAGTTCCGTCTCCCTTATGGCTTACTCCTATTATTTAACTTTTGCCGTGGTCTCGCAAAAAAAAGAGTCTAAAAAGTTATGCCGTTCCCCGCATAGTTTGTCTGACGCATATTTCCTAGTTCATTGTCAACCTCGCGATTCAAACTTAATGGTTTGCTTTGTTTTCTGAGATTTGATAGTATTTGATTCATTTTATGAAGTTTGTTATTTTTATGAACTGTGCCTAATGGGCTGAATATTGTACAATAAATATGACAATGCTGCAATAACTAACAGTGTGCATTTGGCTGATTTTATATAACATAAATTGATAAATATTTATCAGGACACGTCTGTGATATATGGGCAAATCTCTAGAACTTTTAAACTGTGGAGTCCTGTGACACTACTTGAACGTCATTGCTTTCACACAAATGGTATATTTTTTTTATACTTCAAGATATCATAAATAAAAAGCTTGATGAATTTCGAAGTCGCCCGACGTTACAGAGACGCTCTATAATTATTTATAGATAAAAAAATAATGAAATTTCATGCGTCCCTTGCATGTTTTTTTTTACTCTTATGAGTATTGTATTTGCGCCGCGTGAGTTAAACTTGTGTTTTTAGCGCGAAATGGAGGCGAACATCTCATAAAGCAATATATTCATATGAATTATATGTGCCGCACATTTAATTGTATAGAGTGAGCCTACAGTACCCGTCCCTTGAATTTCGTAAATTCTAAACTTATTTAAACTTGTTTATTTATTATCCGCGCCGTCTTAGAAATCGAATATTTATTGTTTTTGGTTATTAAAGGACACAATAATAAAGTGATTGACACTTTACTCATTTGTGTGCGCCTTAAACTGTTGATGTTATACAAGTGTAAACATACATTCCAAAAACGTGCCAATTTCAGAAAATTGACTATTTTTCGTGGCACATTCAAAATATCGCCAATATCAAGCTGTTGTTCGGTGTGCTGGTAAGTAAATACCTTATATAAGTATGTAAAGTGCGCGGCATTCTTATATTTTACATATTTTCAAAGTTATTGAAAGAACTATTTATAAAGTCGTAATTTAACGATGAATTAAACACTGTAAGCTTAGTAACATTGTGGTCAGAAACTAAAAGTATGTTTATTCAGATAAAATTTGGTGTTCTTTATGTGTTTAAAGAAAAACAATTCATTATTATACTTGTTTAAGCACTGTGTTTCAAATTAGAGCTATTGTAAAACAAAATATGCATTTCGAGTCTATGTATAAGTGATAACCCGGGAAAAAATAAATCATATATGGATCATATATGAACCATATATGATCATATATCATCATATATGATTCATATTCAATCCATATATAATTATATATAATCCATGTATAATTATATATGCTCATATATGAATTTTGACCTGATATAACTGCATATACTCGTATATGAGCATATGTGCTATTATATAAATTTGCTATACAGGAGTTTTCGGGCTGATGATTACGAATCTGAGCTCAGATTTTGAAATTTCAATGTGGCAGATCCAATTTTAACGAAATCTACTAATAACTTCATTTTTCACCGCCATCTTGGATCCGCCATTTTGAATTTCCAAAATCTGAACTCAGATTCATAATCGGCGACCTCGGAAACCCTATTATACACAATCTTAGGGCGATCCAATTAAGCATTTACCTGTAATCCTAATTTTTTTATAAAAATGATAATTTTTATTGGTTTATTTAATTATAAAACAAAATATTAAATAAATATTGCTTAAAATGCAATGTTATATACATCTTCAACTCTCACATAAGTGATATTTTTAAAAAATTGGGAGGAAATGCGTTATTTAATTATTAACCTTTCAAAAAATCAAATTTTCAAGCTCATCCCGGTGGTCAATATTTCGGACATTGTACCGCAAAGTTTTAATGCCGTTGACTAAAAAGGATGCACGAGCGTACATTTTTACTTCTTATGTAGATATGAATACATATACCCAACGCCAATGTTGTGCTTAAAGTTTAAAAAACAAATTTATTGAGAGGCTGAAATTTAAAAGTTCCAGAGATTTGCCCATATGCGGCTTTGGTACACAGAGAGAAAAAATGATGAGCACAATGTGACATCCTGGTGCGAAACGAATTTTCACAGTAGTTATGTTTCTAAGCGCTAGAGGGATTCTTTTTAATATGAAACCCAATAGTTATTGAATCCGAAATTTTACATATATAAGAAGATCATTAATTAACGCGATCGACGTGAAATAAGATCCTAGTTTATTTATTTATTTTTGTACTCAATTGTTTATTTACATAATATAACCGAAACAATTGACAAATAATATTACTTATTATATTAAATTGCAGCAGGACCTGCGAAATTGACTCTCGTGCGTTCCGACAACCTCCAAAATTACCTGCAAGTTGAGAAAATGAACGAAGGGGAGGTGGTCCCCACTTTACTTTGTATCAATCTTGCGCCCGATTTGTCCAAATTTTGATTAGTTTCAATCAAGCGTTCTTTTTCGATAAAATTATTTCTTTTTTATTTATTTACTTTTTTAGATAATACATTAAATTAATAAGATTAAGCTGTTTGAGAGAAGAATGGGGGAAAGCGTTTCCGATATGGCAGCCAATTTCCAAGGCTTCTGTCGAGACAATTTGATAAGGCAGTCAATTTTGAGGGGGTCAATTTCGCATGTCCTACTGTACGACGGTCGAAAAATTAAGAAATAATGAAATTATGTTAATCATATCATTCAGAATATCGTAAAATCTACCATACAATGATTATTTTTACTATGATAAGAGGTTATTTTTGTTTAATCAACCTTATTTCAATTATTTTACTGTTCAGGGATATTTATAGTAACACATGACTATTTACTGATATTTAACAGTAAAACCACAATCGATTTGAGATTATGTACACTGCAGCTTATGCAACCATCAGAAAATAGTAAACGGAATAATTAACGTATCTATTTTTTATAACGCTGGCTACTGTACAATAAAGATATAGTTATTGCACTTACTAGATTCGTCAAATTATTCCGTTACTATCCCGAATCTATGACAAGTAATCTATGTTTTTCTGGGTCAATTTAAACTGTGCTAAATTTATAATTTGTACAGAAATTGGATACTTTTAGTCAGGTTTGTTACCGCCAGGTGCCGTCGCGAGTCTGTGGGCTCTATTTCTCGCGTTCATTGCTTCTGTTGTAGAAGTGGATTTTCATTTCGTTATTCGGCAGCAAGTCGTCAACTAGTGACGTTGCATAAAGTATTTCTTATTCGTGTGGGTATCTGTATCAATATGATTTTGATATTTCTGTTATACTATTGCATTGCACAATTATTCATGTTTTTTTAAACAAACTTTCATCTTTAATTTCAGATCTTCCTGAAATAAAGTTCTTATTCTGAAGTAGATTAAGGTATTTAAGTAAACAAATATTAATATCTAGACAATATGGTCCTCATACTAAGTGTGAACTAGTAAATAAATATAAGATGTGACCCAACTGTGATATCAGTTCACGTCTAGCGCAATAATAAATCATCCGGTATTTATGTGTAAAATTTTTTACTAAAACTCATCCCTCTAACGCTTATAACTTGAAATATTGTCTAAATGCGTTTCGCACCAGGATCTGATGGCTCTTCGGCAGGGCTAATGACATCCTAGCCCTGAATGCGATATTGAATTTTAATTTTGTGGAATCAAAATAATGAGTACCGTATTTTTTTATGATATATATACAAGGGTGTCGCACAATTCGTTGATCGTATTGCAGGTACTTATTCTACATGAACTTTCAAGCAATAAAGTCTGTTACCAAAATTTTATGCGATACCTTCAATTAGATTGATGTGCCATTGAAATTTAGAAAAAAATCACTCCTTTTTGCATTAACTTTAACAAAATTAGCCTCATTTTATAATCACTTTCAAGTTCTCTAATTCCTCTTTGAGTCTCTTCGACCTAAAATGAATATTTCTCTTGCTATATTCGTAAAATGGGTGAAAAATGTCAATTTTTGCGTTTTTCGAGTTTTTTGTCAGCGAGTTTTTTTTTACGAATACTTTTCTGAGTAGGACACCCTCTGTATATCACAAAATAATTATGCACTTTTGAAACATATTAATAAACGGAAATTAACCTATAATTATTTTCGTTCTGCACACTAGAACAGAGAAAATGTTTACTCCCCTTATATTTTTCTTAGGCACATGTCAAAAAATCGAATTTCAAAAATACGAAACATTGAAAAATCGACATTTAAAAAGCCGACACTCAAAGAACGATGACTGTCAAAAAGCCAATGAGGCATATCTGTAATATTCATGAAAACAACAATGTCAGCTTTTTAAATGTCTATTTTTTAGTGTTTCGGATTTTTTAAATTTGATTTTTTGACATTTACCCAAAAATGACTAAACTGATACAGAATGTTTTGATTATGTAACGAAATCTTTTTGATGTTATCGTTTCATAAAATTATTAAACTGTAACAACATTTTCTTTTAAACTGTCACAGTAAAAAACTAATTACTTTTTCAAATATTCCGACAAAAATGTCCAACAGTATACATTCCGGAACACTACACGGTTTAATTAATGAAAAACAGTAAACAATATAAATATATTTTTCTTAATTCCCGTTCATAAATCTCTATTCATATTATAAAATTACTATTTACATCAATTATTAAAAGACACTAAGTGATCAATTGTATCGCCAAGGTTAGTACCGAAACGAAACCTCAATAGCCTTAACCCACATTCAAAATATCAAAATAAGTTGCAACACCGTTATTCATTCCTCATAACATCTTGTGAGAGAAAACATCTTCGATGACAATCGCGATAGGCCAACACGTAATTTAATCGTCATGTTGTTTTCCTCAGCTTCCGATCGAGTTGCCGTATAGCCGCAAGAGAAGTCGAAAGTCCTCGGTGGACCGAAAAGTTGGTATCCGATGATAAGAATTCGGTCGAGTGTGAAGTGACTTTGGTATTACGTATATATACACAGAAAAAAAACCTGGAGCAGGGGAAGATCTTACTGACCGTACGGTCCGAAATAAGACAAGAAAGAGGCGAATACCGAGGGGGGAAAGAGAATAATAACTGGAACGCGAAAGTAAGAGAGAGATGGATTGATCGATCTGGTGGAGTGGGGATGAGAGAAGGAGAGAAGGAAAGTTCGACGACGAGGCGAATCGGGTGAACGGCCTGCCGCGTCCTTGCGAACCACCTGACCACACCGGTTGTACCGCCACCATGCGGACTCTCCAGCATCCTTCGCACTGATCTCTCTCTCTCTCTCTCTCTCCCTCCCTCCCTCTC
Source organism: Trichopria drosophilae (assembly GCA_030407085.1). Classification (NCBI taxonomy): domain Eukaryota; kingdom Metazoa; phylum Arthropoda; class Insecta; order Hymenoptera; family Diapriidae; genus Trichopria; species Trichopria drosophilae. The sequence continues at coordinate 10,573,834 of CM059583.1, read as the reverse complement.
TCTCTCTCTCTCTCTCCCATACTCACGGTACCCCCTTTATTTTCTCTCTTTTCCCTTTCTCTAGAATTGTCCTCTCCCTCCTTCTTTTCCTCCCATCTGGTTTCCACGGGCAATGTATGTGTACGCACCGCTCTGTCCACGGCGATTCCTTCTCGGCTTTCTCGCCAACAATTTGTCATTCATCGACGTCAAATGCTCATGATGGATTAAGGCACAATATTTCCACGTGCAAAAAGTCACGTCAATTATATGACATGGTAGAACCAGAGCCATAAATAACGCCGAGTGCTTACTCCACATGCGTCCAACGGAGAAACTCGAGTGGAGTCTACAAAGATCTTGACTACGGAAAAATTAATTACATGACTTGATTAAGATCTCGTTAAAACAAAACATCGACTTCATTACGTGGGAAAAATAATGGATTTTGGTGCATTCTTAGATGAAACTAGCCTTACCTTGTCTTATTTACTCTTTTAGGACCTGCCGTAATGCGTTTCCCGTGCAATTTTACATTACTTCAGAGGAATATATGCTACTGGCTTAATAAAACTACGTTTTATTAAATTCGCAGCTTGAATTTTGTGCTCCGAATTTCCGTTATACAAACGTGTCGCGCCTTATGATAATATCAAGAAATCAAAACATCCAAAGATCGTTAAACCATGTTGATCTTTGTACCCATCGCTTCCAGGTCACGGTTCGGTAATAAAGTGCTAACTTTGTGTTGCTGATTCGCAATCGACCCCGATTACTCCATATTTACCTTACTATTCGCGTGTGTTTTTATTTTGAATCTTATGCTTCGAATCGTTTGAATGTTACTTATGGATTTACAAAGGAACATTTAGTATTTTCGTCGCAAAATAAAAGGATCTTAATCAAACTTCAATTGTTAATATTTTGTAAATATTCTGTAAAAACATTACATTCAGAACCGTTACATATAGCGGTCTAACCTTCGATACTTGTCTGAATTCCAATTTTTCTTTCAGTGTTTGAATAGGTAAGGCCTTGTGAAGTAGCACTGGCCAAGTATCGAGGCTCAATATATTTCCTCCCGAAAAAACGATAACATTTTCATGACTACTACCAACGGTAACACCTATATAGAGGGCGTTCAATTGCTCCACGATCACTGATGAACTAACTTAACCTAATACATTTTTTCGATTTTCCATAAAACTCAATGTTATGAGCTGCTGCACAATGACTTCTGTTTAAGACTAACTCTAGATCTCTGTTTAAACCTAACTTAACCGAACCTAACTAAATTTAACCTGGACTACCCTAACCTATCCTAATTTAATCAAATCTAATGTACTTTATGACAACGTAACCTATCCGAATCTATAGTAAATGTATTTCTTCGGTTTTCGAGAAGACGCAATACCACCAGGTTTAATTTGATTCGCAATGCTCGCTGTCCAATAACCTACCCTATTCAAGGCTAACCTAACCGAGGCAAAGATAACCTAACTTAACCTAACCAAATTCTTAGAATTTTATTATTCTATATAATGAAAGTATATAATATCTTGTCACATACTTGAGTAGCTTAATTAATGCTATTCTATGTACCGTATTAACCTAACAATTATAATATTTTGCACAATAATACTCAGTAATAAATTGTACAAAAAATTTAGTGAACATAACATTTGTTCATTAATATAAATATAAATTTGTTCATTAATATATATATATATATATATATATTACTGTATATTAAATGCTTTTCGATGTTTTATACTTCTAATGTCTTCTCTCTCCATCCCTCTCTTTTTCACTCTCTCTCTCTCTCGCTCTTACTTTCTCTCTCATGCAAACCCTGAGTTAAAAAGTGGATATTTAAATTAATTTATCTGTCTTTTCTATTAATAACATTCTTTTCGTAATCATTTCCGTAATCTACAAATACTAAATAATTTAACAAAATTCTAATTCCAACTAAAAAAGAAATAAATATTTCGTACCCCAATGAATTTTTGTTTTTTGGACTTGTTATCTTTTCGTTTGGCTTTACAATAATTTTTATTTCTACCATTTTTAAATTTATCTGTATTCTAAAGAGCAATGCTGATAAGGAGGTTTTTTAAACAAGATAAATATTTTAAAGCACTGGGCATTCGGATTTTCTTGACTTCCACAGCAGTTGGAATAGTTTGTTTGAATGTAGTGCAGATTTGTTTGCACTGTTTTTCCGACTTGTGATAATAATATGAACTTCAGAATAGTGATGTACACTTAAAAATATACCAAACAAAAAACAATAGGTTTTGGGGAAATTGTGTAAAAAGTGCGTCAGTAAAATACAACAATTTTCGATACGAGCTTCGGAAGTAGTATGACTTTTTCAAACCTTATAATTTTTGTTGGTAATGTGTCACAGTAATTTGAGGATAGTTTTCACCACTTTTATGTAAAGAACAAACTCGTGCATTTTTTTTTAAACTCATAAAACACTTTTCTGAATAATAAAACGTACAAAAATTTATTTTTCATAAAAACTTAGAATGACAAAGAATATAAAAGTACAATATCAAATGGTAATGCACACCAATTTTTGCGGTCTTTCATGAACAAGAACATTTTGTTTTTGTCTAGAAGAAAAAAAAATATAGGACAGTTTCCAACACGAACATTTTTCATGCGAAACCAATAATTCTCCGTCAACCAGAACTATTGGATGATATTTTCCGACATTTTCTTCATATAAAAAATTGTCCTTGATTATAAAAATATTATTATCTTATATCTGTGTAATCTATTTTGAATGTGTGTACTGTATTATAATGATACGGATATGTGAAATTCTATTGTTTTTTTGGAATTTAGTAATTTATTAAAAAGAAGTACATGACAGATTTTGAAAAGTGAAGTTATACATATAAAATCGGAAAAAATACAATTGTGGTATAAAATAAAATATAACGTTTAAAATATTAACTTTGTTGTTAATATATAAGTACAAAACACGAAATTTAATATAATTTGTAATTACAAAAATAGAGACATAGCATATTAATTTTAAGAAATAATGTTACAGATTAAAAACAGTCGTACGAAACACTGCTGTTTATTTACTTTATCATATATATTTACAATTATTTGTTTGAAAATTGTAACTTATTAGCATCTTACTTTTAAAAATTGTAATCTTAATTAGGCATTTTTCAACACTTTGTTTATGAAATCTTACACTAAGAATTTTTTGGTGATTACCATTTATTCTGATTTTCATTGGACACGTTCTTAATCTGAAAATTTCTAATTATTTCTGAAAAAAACGCATTATTACTTTAAAATGTTCTATCTACATTAAAATAAACCACGAACGACAATCATTAATCTATTGCCTTTACTTAATTTAATACCTTTTCAATTATACATTCTTTAACAAGCATCCGTGAATTATACATAACTAAATTAAAGTAGATAGTAACAATATGTTGTATTGAATTTTTTCTCCGGGCATTTTAAATTTTCCAGATTAAACGAAGGGAAGTTCCCCTGATTTCCTGTGAAAAAAGAGCTTTCCATTCTCGTTAGTTTATTTTTTCTTTGTGATCCTTAGAATAGAATCTCACATCATAGCCATATTTCCTTTTAAAAGAATGCATGTGCATTAGTAACTCACTGTTTACCTACTATATGTATTCTAATTTTAACAATGAATCGTCAGTTTTAAGTTCTTTTATAAATTTTGAAATTATTAATTGCTCAATTTTCTATGACTATATTCAATCCACATTTGTTATAATGTACTCGTAAAAATTAGTTTAATGTTTGTAATGCTTTATGTAATTAATAGTGAATCATCGAATTCACGCAGAAAAATTCATATTTTAATATATTTTTTACAATTTTTTTGTAAATTTTCAATTTACATGAAATAATTCTTGTTAATATAAATTATATAAATATAAATTCTTGTTATCCTAAATTTGCACATATTTATTCCCATATATATATATTCATTCATTTGATGATCATTTATTTCATTACGCATTGGAAATTACTTAACTACTTATATTTTTCTCTGTTTTTGTATTGTATTTTCCCTAACTATGAACTAATATTTTGCTTTCCCTAATTTAAAATAAATTAAACATTTTTCTGCAACGATTAATGTGTTACGAAATTTTTTTGTTTCATAATATTTAGCATAAAATGAAATAGGTATCAATAGTTAGATTTCGTTAAGACTCGAACGTTACAAAATAATGTATAAGCAATTTATTAATGGGAGGGTCAGGAATTAGCCACTCGACTTTTAAATGTTAGAAGTACCGTAACATAACCGCATTTTTTCTTATTTAAATGATGTGATTTTGGTAAAAAAAAAGTATACAATTTTTTTTTTGTTTATGATTTTTAATTCTTAACATATGTATATGAAACATTAAGAAATCCCCGCGAGAAATTGTTCGAAAACATATGAAATACATGTAGACATTTTGTCGTTTAAGATAATGTAAGGGAAACTTATAATAAAGTTTGATTTGTGCAAAAATATCCAGTATAATTAGTGCACTATCATTAGCACAAAACTTGGGAGAGGAAATTTTACTAAAGCATCAAAACCAAAAAAAAAACGACATTGAAGAAATCAAATAAAAATGTTCAGTTTAATTTCTTTTAAATTGTATTGTTAATGATCATAAACTGCCATAAAAATAAACAAGACAAGTTACTCCAATAATTACCATAACACACTTTTTTAGAGAATGTTATGAAATGAAATATCTTTAAAATAAAACAAAATATCGAATAAAAATAGGATTTACATTTTTGTTTGCAATAAAAATTATGGAATAGTTTAATAATTTTTTTGTAGTGAAATTTTATTTCATGAATTGTACAAAATTCACCAAATCAGATTGATATACATACATACATTTTTTAAGTGATTAGCACGAATATGTGCGAAGAAATAAATACGTAAAATAACGTAAAATACATGCATTTAAGAGTACAGGTTGAAGAAAAGACCCTAAAGGGTTGAAATTATGACAGGACATTTCTTTTTTATTCCCAAACTGAAATTGAAATAGTTTTTCAGTTTTGTGTTTTGTCAGATTTCAGTTACTTATTCTAGAGCCTTTATTGACAATAACGAAATGAAAATCGTTCAAATTGAACTAATCCCTCAATTTCAAATAAATTTAAATGAAAAAAAAATTTTTCTTAGCATTGCTGAACAATCTCTCATAGGAATTTCTCAATATATCATATATTTGAAGAAATAAAAATTCTAAACAGTGAATAATAATTTGCATATTTCTTTTAAATAAATAATATAATTTTAATAAGAAAATATGACTAAATTAAAACACTATGCTAATTTACATTTAAAAGTGAGAGGACTAATTTTTGGCCCCTCAGATATCAATGAAAATCAATTGTTCGAAAATCACACGGATCCATCAAATTAATTAATTTATCAATGTTGGATATTAATTAATTAATTAATCAATATTGGATGTTAATTATTTAATTAATCAGCATGACTCGCACAATGACTTTAGTTCACAATAGACGTATTGTATATCAAGATGTAACATTAGACCGTAAGGTCGTAAACTAAACAGGAAACGTTGCTCGAGTGTATACGCGATGCAACAGTTTTCTGAATTAAAACTCTACACTGTTTCACCCGTCGGATGGTGAGATTTAACGAAACCCAAGCCTGGTTTTTCAAGGACCTTTCGAAGAGGTTCCTTCGTATGACAAATGTTAAAAAGCATCTGGGAAACATTAAAAAGCAAAGGCGGACCGAGGGTCTCCACTTACAAACGGAGAAAATGGAACAAAGGCGATCTACCACCTACACATTTTTCGAGTCATATGACAACTCTTCGAAATTCTTGGCTCCCTAATCTTTACAGAATTGATCTTTTTCCTAATTTTTTGTCGTTGCGTAAGAGATACGCAGCCACTAATTCCACATGACATAAATATAATTTTTAAACGTGGGAATACGACACCTATAATCTTTTAGTAAATATATTATCATACATTAAAGTCATTGTGAAAAAGTATAATGTGAGCGACCTATTGATACCGGCCATGAATCAAATTCCTCGCAACAACAAAGCTGGTTTAACTTTTCCTGAATTTAGACAAATATTCTGACAAAAATATTGAATTAACGGGATTTTTCCCTTGAAAGTAAAACAATATCTATCGGAATTCTGACTTTGCCTTGGTTTTGACACTAAAGAATTTTCACGTGACGAAAGTAACTTTATCGATGTATTTGTTACGTGAAGGACATGAAAATATTTACTTTTCAATTTTAAACTTCACTTTTAAGCCCAGGAAAAATAAAATAATTTAACTAATTATGTGTAGTCATTTCTGTCATTATTATTAATTGTACTCCGAGAATTTTTTGGTAATTCAATCATGTTATATGTGGAACAATCGATTGTTTGGAAAGTAGTAAGTGTGTCTGCAAACAATTTAGAATTTACGAGTGTTTTTTTAGTAGTGTCAATATTTGTCTTTACATGCAGGTATTCATATACAATTATTAATGCTTTCGAAAACCCAGGTCAAAACACAAAAAATAAATTAAATAGTATTTAGCAATCAGGAGTCAATCAACCAGGATTTGTATACAAAAAACTGAAGCTTAAAAATGATTTCATTTTAATTATTAAACGTCTGATAGAAAGTACGTATAGGAATGATTCATTCGATTTGAATAATCTGATTCATATGGAAAATAGGTAAACATGACGTGTGACTTGAAAATTCTACTTCGAAATTAATTTTTTTATAGGATTAAATTAAAAGTTATTCAGTCTGATAAAAAAACGCACGTAGACATTACCAAGTCCTTTTTCCTTCATTTTAATGAATATCTATAAGAAAAACTCATATCTTCTAAATGTTTTATTTGAAGAGAGAAGACAAAATGTATTTTCAGAATAAACATCTGAATATACGTATTCGTTGCAAAATTTCACAAAATTTCAGGCATTATTTGCGTCTGTCGATCGTAAATAAGATATTTTTCTGTCTTATAATCTGAGACATATCATGAAGACGCTAAATGTGTCTCCGTTTAAGTCATTTTAGCTAATATATGTAATGGGTTCAGACAGTCGAAGACACATTCCCGATTCGAGTGTCTTGTATATTGCATACAGAACACGAATGTTGATACATTTTCACATAAACAACACATAAATACTTTTAGGTGATGTATCAACTACCATTTAGCAGTACATTCAGATTGCGATTGAAGACACTTATTGTGTTTCAAAAGAAGTCATTTATAACGGTTTTCTATAAGACACCCAAGAAAGTGAGGACGAAAGTATGTCAAAATAAGACATCCGTTTTTTAAGTTTAATTAAATCTGTCTAGTAATTAATGTGATCTGTAGTTAAAATGGCAAAAAGGTGATTTTTCATCATGGGTCTAATAATATGTCCAGGGATTAAACTCTGGCTACTTTCATACACTAAGATCTAGGAGTTTTCAGGTTAAGAATGTTGTCCCTACGTTGCTTATAATAAATATTTACATAACTAAAATGCAAAGAATTGTATAATAATTGTTGGGTTATGTATATTTGTTTTACTATCACTGATAATTTTATTGTTACTTTTGTAGGAAAAAAACCCTGCTTTGTAATTTTATTTAGACACTGAATTTTTCTTTATTCTTAATGTATTATTAATATTTATATAAATTACATTAGTTTACAAAGAAGCATGGCTTGGACATTGTTGAGATATTTGAGGTTATGTAGTCGAAAAATGCATTATTTTATGTTTTAGCGCTTAAGTACAGGATGCAATAATTTGCATCGCATTTAGTACTATTCACACCCATGAAAATTGTTTAAATCGCTGGAATTTAATAATTGTTAATTTTTATCGTCATCTTCCCATTTAATAAACCCAGAAAAGCCAAAGTTAAATTTTCCAAGAAAACTTATCAAGTAGAAACGTGTCAACTTCAAAGGGGTAATGTGATCATAAACAAATAGTAAAAAAGACCATAGAAAATTGATGCATCCTGTACATAACCTCAAATAGACTAAAGTACTTTTTGTTCCAGTTTTTTTTTTAGTTTGTTTATTTCTCAACCGTTTTTAATTCATCATATGAGGGAATTTTTTTATGTTTATCGGACGAATGCAAATATTACATTGAGTTAAAGGTAAATAAATAGTAAATAAGTAAGTAAACAGACGTAACTGGGATATCAGTTTACGTCGAGCGTTAATCTATGATCGTCTCATATGTAAAAATTTGCAATCGGTAACTCTTGACTTTGATATTAAAATGCAACAAGAGAAAGCATCCATCTAGCGCTTAAAAATTAAACTATTTTGAAAATGCTCATTTTAATATTAAACCTAATATTTAGCATTGTTTTCCGTATTATTGCAATACTAATAGTAAAAAATTAAAAACTGTGTAGTAATTTTTAATATAAAAAAATTGTTCCATTGTATACCTAAGACGACAAAAAATATCCGGCTGACAGCGTGACTACCTACGGAGCGGAAAATGTAATTTTGCGCCCTTGATAGGAAAAATACTTTGCGTAACAGTCACAATACTTTAACATCATATTTTTATTGAATTTTAAGTCATAACAACTGTAAAAACAATTGTAAAAACAACTGTTTTATGCTTGTATCGAAATGTTTAGATAATATTACGACAGTAAAATAAAGTGCTAATTTGACGAGCCTCGCGTCAGGCTCGAAAACTGAATTCTGAAAGATTGAAAGGAATCTTTAATAATTATTATTTCATCTGTTACAGAACGAAGTGGTTCCTCATGTTTGGCGTAATTGTTCGACGGTGAATGGGGTCGTTCCGACCATAGAAGCGATCTGCTGGAAGGAGATTCGAGCCCGGTGAGTCCTGAGCCTTCGTCGGCATCTGGCCAACAGGCCTCTGATAATATTTAGAATTATTGCGTGCAGCCTTTCCATCTTGTTACGACTAAGCTCGTCTTATATGTGTATAGCTTTAGTGTCGTAAGTAACTCCAATAGCAACCCCAGAACGGGAAATATGTTTGTATTGTACTCGTGTATAATTTTCGCTTAGTCACCACTAGAAAGAGCAACGACGCGACGCTTAGGACTCGTAACGAGGTAAAGTGTCACGAACACTGAAACTCGCAATAATAGCTGGCTTTACGTTACGAAAGACCCAATTAAATTTGATTTTAAGCTAAACTTCTTCGCAATCAGACTTTGCGAAACTTTATACTGTCCGCTTTCCATAGTCAAAGATTCTTCTTTTTGTGCGTTAAAATATTCGACACCTTCATGTAATACAGAGTGGAATTAAAAGAGGCCTTCATATTTTCTTACAAGAAAAAGAATTGTTTGATAGAATCAGTTGAATTTGAAAGTGTTCGTAATTGAATATTTTAAAACTAAGTAATAATAAGTAGCTTAATTATAAATAGTTAAGCGACTATGTCAACTGCATCAACTTGCCTCTTGATATTAAACTTAAACAAATATAATATAAAATACAAAAAATAATAACAACAATAAAATAATTTTTTAAATTTTGGATTTGGAAATGAAATTGTGTAGTACGCAACGATAGAAGCAACTAAAAAAAAAGCTAAACAAGGGTTTAGCAAGATCCGTAAATCGCTTCCGTGACGCGAATAAACTTGCTTTACTGCTACTGGTCCTTTAGAAACGATGGAATCTTTCGTTATTTGCCCACGTTTATCTAATCGCACGGAACGATATATGTACTTGCGCGTTGAAAAGTAAACCGACGAAGAGGAAGGTGGGCAGAAGGGTCCGCATGAACAGTGCGTAAACACATTTCGCGGAACTACGATCAGTTTCACCCCGATGTGGACCGAATATTATACCCTGATGCTTTTTAGTATAAAAAATGTATACAAGGATGATAAAAATAAACAAAAAATAGTAAAAGTTAACTGCTCTACAAATTTCTTAAAGTAGGAATTTCACTTTTCAAAATTCGACCCAAAGAGTTGATATTTCACACTTTTCAGAAGAGTCGAAGTTTTTAATTGATAAGTTTGCATTCATTCGTCTGGAATACAGACGCAATTAGCTTATCCGCTGCGCCGCTAGGAGCACTCGCGACTCTAGCTAGTCTATTTTGCTCTCATTATAGAAACGTATTTCTATTTTGTATATTAGACAAGTTGATGGAAAGTTTTAATACCGCATATCTTGTTTATTACGGTAGATATTAACATTTATTTAGCATTTTGCTGTTTTTTTATTAGAATAAAATGTGAAATACGTTTTCCAGTAAGAAACACCAGTGAAAAATATCTTATTTAAAATCATTTTTGCTTTTAGGATAAAAAAAGTTTGAAATGCATTCACTCTATTAGAGTATTGTGTTTACACTTATAATGCTTTGACATACTATCACTCTTTGAAGAAGTGAATATTCCCTCCAAACTGAATTGCTCAGTTTTCACGGTTGCTTAGAGTGGAAATTCGCTCCATTACTGTAAATTTTTACTTTGCTTAATTTAGAGAATGTTTATACACGAAATACAATAAAGGTACAGTAGTACTTCCCTTATTCTAATTTGTCCAGTCAGGCAAGATGGCGGCCTTCTTCCCTTATTCTAATTTTCCCCTCTCCCCCGCTACTTAGATTTGTAGTCTCACTTTTGTCTCTTTTTCTTTTGTTGCGCATGCGCCGTTACTTGTATTTAGAAAATCCACACGTTAACACACTTCAGTGGGAAGAACGCGTGAGGGGAAATATTAGAATAGGAGAAGAGAAAAAATTAGAATAAGGGAAGGAGTACTGAAGTTAGAAGCGTCTAAGATAAAACATAAAGAAGAAAAATAATTACAACAAGTTGAACAAGACTAAAATGGAAGAAGTATCTATGAAAGAAATAGAATAATTAGAGACCGAAAGGCAGGAAGATGCAAAGAAAAAATCGGGAAAAGAAGAGCAAAAACAGAAACGTAGATAAAGTCAGAGTAGCAAAGAAAGGGAAAGAAAGAAATATTGAGAGAGAGAAAACGTATCCCATTCCACATGTGAAATATACCGTGTACCAAACGTAAAGTAGTGTGTGTTTCGCATAATGCAGCCATTGATAGCCGTCCTTTCTTTCACGCACGCGATCGGTTGCAGTCTCTGGAACCTGTGTCCGCAGTGTCCAGTGTCCAGCCTCCCTCCCGGTGAGTGTCCACAAGATTTATTTTCTCAGACGACATACGTGGTGGGAGTCGCGAAAACTGCATCATCCGTGAAAAAGTCGATACTATAGGGGTTCCCCGGTACACGGTAGTCCCTGCTGGGGCGCCACAACGGGGGTCGTTTTCGAAGGAACTGATTCGAAAAATGACCCCCATGGTGGACTGTCCAAATACAGTTTGTTTATAATATTTACATCCTGAGACAAGAATAGCATGCTTACCATGTAATATATATGTCAACATCGGCGATTTGGGAAATAAAAGAAATGCATTTTAATTTTTCATAAATAAGAAACGGACGAAATTGATGATTTCGGGAAGTTAATGTAAATATAATTAATTCTTGAGATTATTAATTCATGACGTTTCTTTATTTAACGCGAGACTTTTATAAGTTTTATAGAGAAAACAGAGAATGGACAATCGAACAATTTCATAATTAGGTAAACGGAGATATAGAAAGCAGGTGATTCCAGTATTTTTCGTATTAAAAGAAACAATAATATTGTTGTAATTACTATTTTCTCATAGTTAAATATATAATCCTTCAACTAGATATCTAAATCTACACGGGAAAAAAAATGTTTCCGGAGGAGCATCAAGAGCTCTCGTTGCGACATCGACAGGGTTTCTAGAACAATTTTCTGTCTTTAATATTAAAAATATACGTCTTTAACAATATTGGTATATTTAAAGATTAAACTACACATGTGCATATAATTACACGGACAAAATTGTCGCTGTGGGGCGACAAAATGATGATAACTGTTTTATGGATCAAAGTTGATCGATTATTCATTTTTGGATATTAGATTCATATTTAGAAATCTGTAAAAGTCCTATTGTAATTCTAGATTAACCGGTATGTCTGTTACTGACCCATTGATCATCGGTGAACAAAATGGTTTTTTAGTTAAATGATATATTTTTTAAATTCGTTTTAATTTAAATTTTTATTAAAAAATGTGGATCTAACAAGTACACTACAAAATATAAAATTTCAAAGATCAACCCTAGGCTCGTGGTGTTGTGTATTTATGGAAAACTTCTGATTTGGGGATTTTTAGGAGCATCAAATATGAATCTGACATTAAATATAAATAAATCATGACGGATCTAATATACCAGACGAACTTTTAAAAAAACTGTATTTACTTGATTTTGGTAAAAAAACCGGTATGTATTTACTTAATTAGTTACTGGCATGTTTTTTATCTGGATGAAAATCAATCGCATATTATATTTTTAAAATTCAGAAAGACGTGCCCAACATGGCGGATGAACTTTTGGAAAACATAAGCCTAGTTACCCTTCATTCAATCATTCCTTTTTTATACTAGTAAGAATGACTCGAAAATCTGCATAAAGTACTTTAGATATAAAAAGACACCCGTCAAAACTTGTGTGCACAGAAAGAATAAAAGGATTAATAGAATCATTAAAAATAGGTAGAAATGCTTGAAATAAATAATATTGGAATCAACAACGTGAATATTGACCTTATGTTAATTTTACAATTCAGAATATTGTAAAATATACTGTTTTATGAAAAGTAGTTATTTTCATTTAATCAATTTTAGTACAAGTATTTTACTATATATGAATATTTAAAATGATTATTTAACTGTAGAGCAGCGGTAAATTTGAGGTTATATACTCTACTGCGTACTTAACAATCAGGAAATAGTCAATGGAGCAGTATTCTTTTTTGTTTGCTAGAGAAATAGTTTTATTTTTGTAAAACACAGGATTAAATTAAATTTATTTTGCAAACGAACATACCAGAATTTTCCTGCAATTATCAGACGATACTCATGGTATTCCTAACCTCAAATATCAAGGGTAGTTTAACAATATCATAATCATTTTAAATACTTCGGAATAGCAAAGTAGTTATTTAATAACTTTATTCAATAGTAAAAATAACTTCTATATATTAGTACCATTGTGACAACTACATTTTTCTTTATGTTAATTCTGCTAAACGCTGCATAATTTCTACTAGTTGCAAACCTTTATTTCTCTATGTTTATTAACTTCGTCCTACAGAATTAAGCAAATTACTGACGGCATCGAGCATTAATTTTTTAATAGTTGTTTCTCATGTATGTAAAAAAATTTTTTGACAAAATAAAAAACATTGGGGAGCAGAGAAGAAAATTGAAATTTTAATTTTCAGTATAGCAAATTCTGTGTGTGCGGCAAATTTCATAGTGAAGTTACCTTTTTGTGTCTTGTTTCATGGAACTGTAGAAAGCATTGCTGAACTTTAGTATAGGTATACCTAACTTTAGTATAGGTATTATATAGTAAATAGATACTTATAACCTATAACCTATAACGTTGATTTTTAAGTACTATTTTAGTATTTATATTCTTTGCTATTATTTTGATAACAGAAAATTCTGGTCTTTTTATTACTAGACATTTTTTTACAAATATACTTTTGATATTAAAAGTGCAATGAAATTTTAAGTACACTTCATAAAAAATACCTTTCCGAAGATTCTATATTTGTGCATATTTTATCCGATCCATTTGTACATAATATGAAAATTTAATACATACGTACTAGACATTTTTTATAGTGTAAACTCATTGCATTAATAGCAGTTTTCATAAGTAGTATTTAACCTTTTTCTTCATATTTTCTCATTTAAAAATGTTTTTACGAATTAAAAAATATATTAAATCTGACTATTTCCATAATTAAATTCGAAGTGGTTGATTAAAGATGACGGGCATCAAGAAGTAAACTTTTACATTATCAATCGAAATGTCATAAAAATAAATTTTTGTGGTCGCTATTCAGTCATTTTGAATGTTTCAATTTTTACTTCCGATTTCTTATCATCGACCTGAAAAATATCAATCTTTCATAAACTTCCGATTACGAATGTTGTAGTTATCAGTCATTTTTTGTAATTATTCAAATTCGTTTTCAGCGAACACAAATTTTCGGAAATATATTTTCAGCGACAAGGGTGATTGGCAAATTTGTTGTTTTAAGACATTATTTATATTTTTTAACCTTCATAAAAATATAAACTAAAATTCACAATTACCCAAACTTAAAACGATAATCACATATTTTTGTTTATAAAATGTTACATTTTAAATAAGCTTTTTTTTGTGCAACTGAACTATTAAATGTTGAAAACATTGATACAAAAATGTTGAAATGTTGATTACAATTCACCTTAAATTATTATCTTCACTTTTTATTACTATAGAAAATATATACTTTACAATAGAAAATTAACCATCATGTTATGGTTTTTTTCGTACCTTAAATAAATGATTAAGTTCAACCTATCTCTGCACTCGTTAAAATTCATATAATTAAATCTATTTATAATAAAAGAGATATTTTCTATCCATTGGAATGAAAATAACCCGGAAATATTTGAATATTATTTTTTTAAAATCAGGACATTAATATAACGAAATATAGATGTTGGTACCATCGTATTTGCTTAAATTCCATGTGGTGTCATTCTTATTCTCTCCTGGAACTCTATTTCATTGTCAAACATAAGTATTATCGAAATGGTGCCAGGAGATTGTGCAACATCTGCTGGTGCTTTAAGAAATCTGGCTAAAATAGACAGCTAACGATAAATAATGAGTAATAGAATCTCAGACAGTGAAGATAAGCGAGACAACAGAATTAACTCAATTTCACATTTGAGAAAGGCCAGAAGCTTTTACTCCTTCAAGAACTATAAATTCTATTTTGAAAAAAGTGCTTTGTAAATTATAAATCCGATTTATTAACCGCACAATTATTTTACAAAATTTCAAATTATATTCAACTGTTAAATAAACCATTGGTATATTTACTGAGCAATTTAATGATTCAATAAGTCTTAAAATTATTTTATACAGTATTTTTCTAATTAACTTAACCATAAAACGCAGTAAGAGAAATTATACATTTTAGCTGTACGTACAAAAATGGAATAGTTGGTTTTACTATATAAATAGTAGCATCTGACGCGAGTGCGTTTTTTATTTCGTTTTAGTATTTAAACAGAAACCTCGCCTATCTAATTTGTCGGCGTCATCATTTAGATAGTAAAATTAACTAAGAACAATGGTCCTATATTAATCTTTCTATTCAGTTAGCAGTTCCAACTATTTCATTTTTTCCGTGTGACTATTATTAATTTAATATTATTTTAACGTAAAAATAAGATAGTATAAAGGAAAATTACAATATTTCTTGCAGTTTAGTTGAAAATCCTTACTCGGGTAGGTTTCGGAGTCACTATAATTACGAATCCGTTGTTACTTTTACTAAATTCAGTATGACAAATGCAATATGGCAGATGTTCAAAATTAAAAATTGCGGATTTAAAATTACGACTGCATTGCAATTTTTATGTGATTTTTTCATCCCAAAGGTAACCGAAGAAATAAAAAAAATTGAACTAAATACGTTAGCAACAATGTAAATAGTCAAAATTCAAAGAAATTAATGCGCGTAAAAAGTGAAATAGTTGGAACTACTAACTAGATAGTAAGATAATACACAACCATCGTTTTTCGTTATTTTTGCTATCTAAATAGTCACCTCGATAAATTAGGTAGCGAAGACTACTATTTAAATAGTAAAACCAACTATTTCTTGGTAACGAGGGTTAGTACTATGACTTAAATATTAATACTCAGGTACAATTGTATTTTTAAATTTGTTCGTACGTTCATCAACACAACATCGAAGTTATGGTGAAATATTATCGTTAAAATAATAAATTAAGAATTGAAAAAATCGTCTGTTGTACATGAAATTAATAACTACTCACAATTTATAATAATTATCAAAATTATACAGCATGATTTATTCTCTCGGGTAAAATAGAATCCAATCAACTTCACACATCCCAGTAACAGATGTAATATCATAAAATTATCAGCAAATTACATATAGAATTGAATTTAAAATGGTATTTACACAATTTATAAAATTACATGTCACGCGTGTAGATACTTATTCCGTAAGTTAACGTTGATCTTAGCTGATTATCGTTTACTACCTGAAGCAAATCTATCACCAGTGATATAACGACTGCCTTCGGTAAATATATGTGAAGCCACTAAATAACAGTAAATACCTTAGAGAACTGTTTCCACTAATGCCAAATCGATTCCTTAAAGCACCATAGTAATTAATTTAGCAAACGACGATTTATCAAACTCCTAAAGTCTATCTAGCAACCGAGTGTGGTTCATAAAGTGCATAATTCATAATTGGTTTCCGGACTACATCTGCGTGAAAGCGGCAACACCGTATTTATAAATAGCAGATGGAGCATAAAACAGAAAGGGCATATTACAGAATTAAATCAGTAAAAATCATTATATTCGAGTTTGACAAGTTTCGAGTAATTCCGCACTTTTTTCAATATTTCCTTTGATTCGGATCGCTGAGGAAAGCAAACTGGTTTTCGAAATATAACACTCGAAGAAAATGTGCAAAACAAACGATGCGGTTTATGCGCAATCGGTAATTACGGTCAATATTGGAGGAATAAATTTCAAAAGATTGAACCAATAATAATGTTTGTATGCATATCTGCGTTACACTTACGCTTTCTATTTTCGGAAGGAAATTTCACTTGGAAATATAAAACTGATTTTAGATTCGAAAAATGTAAATTAAGACAGTTCTCTAATTACATGAAATGCGGTAAATATTTTTATTATGATAAGAAAACTTTTAGTTTTACTATTTGTGTTTTCTTGGTGGCGAAACTTGTAACCCGAATCAATTAAATGGAATCGAAAAAGTCGTCCAAGTCACATTTTATCGGGAATTTGCAGTAAACTTTGTGAATTGCGATTCTTTAAAAAATTAATACATTTAACGTTACCTAACTTTGATTTCCTTACTTTCTATGTTTTTCGTTATTTTTGTTGTGTTGTATTGTATACTATTTACGATTTAATTAAATTTTATGAACACTAGCTAATTAAATTATATAATATATATTATATTTTTGTGATTATAAATTTTTTACTATTTTTTCTATCAATTTTAATTTAAAAAAAACGCTCTCGCGCCGAGACTCGAACCCTGAACCCTTCCTCTCGTACATTCCAGCGACAGGCGAACTTCTTTTTTCGCGAAAATAACATTACGGTACAATTTTACACTCTATGATAATAATTTTTTGTTTGCATAACAACGTACAACATGACTAACACCTAAGTAATCATCGGATAGTAGGAATTTCCCATCTTTAAATGCATTTCATCACTTGGCTGGGGTTTTGACTCCAAAGCGATGCGAAGTCAGGTCGTTCGCCCAACTCGCACTCGTTTCTTGAGAGCGGGAAACCGCGATTGGGCAAAATTACGTAAATAGAATCGAATAACCTGCTCGCAAGAGACTCGTATGAATGAACATAGAATTTCTACTTAAGCGAATACCGTCGATCGATTGTTTGATTTATGGAGGAAATTAAATCTAAGATTTCAGTTTTAATTTATTTATTTCTATTATCTCGATTGCTGTTATTTAATCACATTGTAACTCAACATTTCATGGTAATTCAAATACATTCTAACGTTCTTATTCTGTAACTGCATAAATTTGACTAAATTTGTAATTTTTTATGCTAAATGTTTTTTCTTTCTTCTTGACAGTTTTTCAACATTTGCGAATTTTCTTAAATCTAAGTAATATTAGTTTGTTGAATAGTCTCGAAAGTCATCTTAATTGGAAATAATGAAAACCAGTATGAGCCAGGGAGTTTATTTATTATCAAGATACAAAAGGACTCGAGACGGTGTAAAATGTTTCATTTGAGAAAATAGTAAATATTATTCTTATACTCTGAGTGCGAAGTACTATTTTGCTCCCTAATTGCGCAATCTACTATAGCGTACTCTCACAAATAAGATAACTAAGAAAATACAAAATATATGTAAGATTGATATATAAGAACAAAATTTAATTACAATATAATAGTACATAATGCAACTAGGGAGTAAATGTCAATGAATGCTAGTTTGTCAATTCGTACTATTTTGTAAATACCTATTCTCTCTTTTTGCATATACTATTGCTTCATACGAGAAAATGCTGTTTTGCTCCCGCTGTATAGGGAGCAAAATAATGTTTTGCGCTCAGAGAATGGTCAACTTATTTTGCTCCATAGGAATGAAAAGGCTACTTTGTTCCTGAGATACAGGGAGCAAAATAGCGTTTTGCGCTATGAGTATAAGATAATTATTTTTCTTTTTATCAATTTTTCATTGTAAAACATTAATTATGTTGATGGGGACATTTTAATTTAAAACACATCATGTATTTATTATTTGTTGAATATATTGTAAGTTGTTACATTTCAGCGATTGCCTAATTCAATTACTATATTATTCCGGATCGGAATGATTTTGGCTTAATTTAATAAAATCTTAAAATGATACCTTTTTAGTCCTAAATCTCAATAATTTTTTTATTTTATACGTTTTGGCCCGTAATTTATGAAATTTTTAGTAATTTTTTTACTTGGGCCTTGAATATTAACAACAATTTCAAAGTTTTAGTGTTGTCAGTTTTGCTTTTATTATATATAGATATTTGAAAAATAAATCTATACTTTCATGACCAATTCCAGGGAATTTCTCTACATCGAATATAATTCAAGCAATAGTTACATCATGAATGGAGTGGTAACTTTGTCATTCGTTTGATGAAGTGATGAATTTTCTGTGTCGATTTCTAGTAATCAATGCAATATTCCAAATATTTCGCCTTTATATATATATTTCACCAGATTGATTACCAAATGGCAATTTCGTTTTGTGTAGAAGATTTCTTTTTGTTTATATAATTCAAAATTCCCAATATTTACAATTTTTTAACGTACATTACTTGGGCACCTTAATTATATATGATTATAACATTTTTGTCCGTTTAGATTCCAATTAATGCATTTAGATCGATCTTTTCGCTATTTTCTGGTTCTATAGTAGTGGAGAAAGAATGTATCAAAATAGTTATTTACATATAATTTAGTTTTATTTCTAAATTAAGAAAGATGAAAAATAACGACAGATTTTTCTTAGAAAAATTGTCCACAGAATTCATTATTGTTTTTATTGGGTGATTCTGCATGCCGGATTTACAAAATTTAAAATGGTGCACATCATGCATATCACATATAATTCAATCAACAAAATTGCTTTTAAATGAAAGAGAAACGTCAGGTGTAAAATAAGGTGACATATAGGTTAGAATAACCAAAAATATTCTTCTTTTAAGCGGTAAAAGAAATAAGACTATATTACGGAATATTTAATTTATTACGGCAAAAGCCTTTTTTCTTTGTATAAGAAAATCCATGGTAGAAAAAAATTTATTTTTCCTTAACCTTAAAACTGTATTAATTTTGTATCCTGATTTCTTTACATAAACTTGAGATAACATAAAATAAACTATTTATCCGATTACTGAAAAATATGAATGCTCGTCTTACTAAAATACTTTCTATATTTTGATACTACAATCTCCGTTATACTTTCATCGTTGTCCACTTCACTTTATTTACTTTTTTATTATCACCGTGCAAAGATATCAAATCACACATATGACCTTCGAAAAAAATAAACAATTGACCGAATCGTTGTCCTACCTGTGTTTACCCATAAATACGTACGCGTCTGTTTACCATCTGTATCACTACATAAGATAAACTCTTTCTAATTTCCAGAAGATGCAACAACGTCTTGTTGTTTAAGTCATGATTGTTAAGTCTTTAAATAATTTAAAGAAATTTTTTAAATTATTATATTGTAATTCCAACTTCATTTAACATATGGCGATTTACATCTGAGCCATCGATGAGCCAAAGGTCATCGATTTAGTCACCAATTTTTTTATGCAAACCATTTTCTGTTTTTTGAATCGCAAAAATCTTTCAGCTTAAAACATTCGTCTTGAAATGATGTTCATCTTAAAGATCAAAACTTATACTTTCTCAACAAAAAATTAAATTGTAAAAAATGTAAAAATTCCATTTTTTATGAACAAAACAACCTGTAAATTAAGATCAACACTGCGACTTAAAACCAACAAAATTTTAGCTTAGTACATGATAAATTCTCTATAAATCTGAACCTTTTCAAATAAAAACCTGATTAGATATATTTAAATTGATTTGCAAATTTCTACGTTATTTACAGTTAAATATTCTCCATTAAAATAAATGACCCATTGGGACGAGAAATCTACTTAGTCAATCATGAATTCCATTTTCGTTCGGGACCCAAGTCAATTTTTCCACAATTAGGAGATTGCATATTTGATATTCAAACGTTTCCTGATCGTAACAAAACACGAATAACGAAATCCCGCCGTAAATGTCTAAAAACTAAGAAGGAATATAGAAGAAAATAAAAGAAAGAGCGAGATGGGTGGAAATAAGAGATGACACTATATATTCAGCACGGGGTGACGAATAAGGGGGATGACGACGTGGATAGTGCGGACCACGTGGTCTTCCTCGGGGAGCAGCAATTTATAAATAATTGAGTAGAGTCCGGTAAAAAATGAATTACGCGTCCCTGTACAATATGAGGAGTTGCTTTACAGTAAAAAGAGTAGAGGACCCGCGAGACTATGCGACGTCCGTGTTTCAAGTATAAGGAAGGAAACGATGCGCCACTCCGTAACATAAGCCACATCAATTTTGCAATTGGAGAATTTTATGTCACGCTGCTCCCATATATTATGAACGAACGACTGCGCTGCCCCCGATGTCGTGGATCCAACTTATACTCTTCGAGCACTTTATCTCCGTTTTTTTTTCTACGAGAGTCTGGGAGTTGAGAATTTCCAGCGTTTTCATATTTGTTCTTCGAAACTCCAGCGTCAGCTTGCGGGTCAAGAAATTCTTTGAACCTCACGGAAAATAAAACAGAGAATAGTTGTAGTTGCTCGAGGAAAATAATTAAATTTTACGTAGAAAAAGGATAATGTTTTTCCACTTTGTAAAGGTAGTAATCTGAACTAGCCGAGAGGAAAGCTATTCATCCGCTTTGTTTCAACAGTGTCTTTGGAGCTTGCACTTTATCAAAACTTGTACCGAATTGTATGTACCTGTGGATAATGACATTTCTATAAAGACTGAAAGACTCGCCTGGTCTCGGAATTACGAAAACAAATACGCCGGGTGCGCTGCTCGTCAAGAGAGAAAGGAAGAGCAGAAAGAGATAAAAGGGAGTCTAATACAGCGTGTCTCAGAAGATAAAGTTCGTAATGCATTTGGCTTGCGCGCAAACATCGCTTTAATCCCCATTCCTGGGAAGATGCCGCGAGACGAGGAAAGAAACTAGAGACAAAATGAAGAAGAAACGCGAGATAGGAAATATGGAAAAGGGATGGATAATGGACGAAATAAAAAGGACCAGGAGGTAGATATAGAGAGACGAGATGGAAAAGGATAATAGAAGCGGGGACGAAGGACGAAAGGCCGGATGTAGGGAAAGAGGGAGCGGGGTAAGGGCAGTCAATTCAACTGAGGCGAGTAATCAGAGAGACATTATTTCTCTTTGAGTCCCACCGTGTTTTAATACGAAGGAAAATGTATAAGCTGTCTGTGAGAAGCATGCTCGTCAAGGCTTTCCTGAATGTCTCCTCCCAAAACCCCACACCGCTTCTTCCGCGCACTGATCATTCGCAATTGACGTGCTCGATGGAATTCGCCGACGCAACTATTGCCGTCGAGAATAATCTTTAACCCCTGCCCCATTTATGCTGACAAGGGGCGCCGTGAGAAAAGAAGAGGCGGAACAGGAATGATCGACTTTTATGCGCTGGTTTCAAAACGATCGGGCCTACTTTCGACATTAGAGATGTAGCGCGCCGTGAGATGAATGAGGAAATCATATTTTCATTATGACTCGTCGACAGAGAGGGATTTAGAATCTCATTAACCACCCGATTATACAGCGCGAAACCTTTATTCGCATCAATACCTTATTTACGTACTTCATTCACCATAATGTCACCACTTTTAACAACTTAGGCACGTTCCACTGGAGACATTTCATGCAAAAAAGGCATAACGTTTACAAGTCAAGGTTGAACTCACTTTGATAACTGCTAAACATGATCACATGTCAACAAAGCAAGAGTGAGCACTCATTTAACACCTAACCCATTTCTTTAGAGTTACTTTGGTTGTCTATTCCAAATCTTCTGCATATTCTTCAATCGTCTTGATAATAACCTGTTTCAACCCCATCTATTTCGACCGTTTTCATTTTTTACTGGTATCTGCTAATTTGGTAACTGCTAAATATGAGCATATGTCAGCAAAGCATCGGTGAGCACTAATTTTAGCACTGACCTATTTTGTTAGACTTAGTTTAGTAGCCTATTCTAACTCTTCTGCTCATGCTCCATTCGTCTAGCTAATCACCGGTTTCCATCCCATCTCTTTTGACCACTTTCCTTTCTTATCGTTTTATTTTGCGATGTTTTTGAGGCTTTTGGTCGTCTTCTGAGGCGTTTCTTGTATTGTCCCAGAGGATACAAAAACCTGAAGATACCACCAAACGGAACAATTCACACAACATATATGGGGATTTAAGAAACTCGTGGTTTACTTAATTTTGGCAACTACTAAATATGGTCAGCAAAGCAACAGTAAGCACTTATGTTAGCACCGAACCAATTTCGTTGAACTTTGTTTGGTTGCCTATTCTAACTTTTCTACATATGCTCCATTCGTCCAGCTACTAACCTGTTTCAATCATATCTTTTTTGACCATTAACATTTCTTACCAATATATTTTACCATCTATTTGAGACTTTTGATCCTTTGTGTGGGCCTTTTTCCCATATGGAGATTTTGATCACGTAAAAAAGAATAGAAAAAATGTAGGAATGCATTGAATAGTGAGACACTTCTTCGATCCCAACTTGATTAACGAAAAGAGTAGACACGTAATGAATTTGTCAAGTGAGTTTAGAGACGATTGTGAACACCCGTTTCTTGGGATTTGTCAATTTCGATTGGAATCGCCCGTAAATCGATATTTTCAAAGTCAATGCTAAGCTGCTAAGGCTGGGCGCTCGCCTTCGTAATCCGTAGGTGGCGAAACGACAATCTATTTTCCTCGCTGTTAAATCCCCTAAACGACTAACGCACACAAACTCACACATACCTCAACTGGAACATTTTAAAGTGTAACGAGCTCTGTCGCTTCGTCTCGGTCCCTTCTTTTTCTATTATACACGTGTTCAAATTCTGCGCGTGCGTTCCGTTTTACAAAAGAGTGAAACTCGCCGATAGCTTCATCGCCCACGCGGAACTTGCGCGACATTATTTTCCTTAAAATATAACAAGAAATCATCCGACGTTCTTTAATTTCCGGTTTTGATAAATGCTTCTTATGTTTAACGCCCAGCATTCTGATAATATCTGAAAATCCAAGATTCGATCGCTACTTTCTTCGTTCATCTTTACGAGATGAGAGGAGTATTGAACTACTTTCTACATTCATTGGAGCAATAACAAAAATTTATGGCATGAAAAGCTGCCGGCAAAATAGCAGAGGGAAGAATGTCGCACAATCGTTTAGCGCGATGTTGGAAAGTCATATGCGTGACTTCATGCTCGAGCTAACGTAAAATGTCACGCATTAAAACAAAGTGGAGGTCTATCCGTCACCTACGGTTGTTTTTACAAGGGCCGTTTGAGACTGCAAAACTCACGATCTTGTCAAAAAATTCAGACAATTTCCTGGAAAGCTTGTAGGAAATTCGTGTTTCTTTCACAAGTTTTCTCACAAATATTTCATTGCATTTGCCTACCCAATTTCTGGGGGTTTATGAAAAAAAGGGATCATATTTCGTTGCCCCAGCATTATAAATTCGGGAAACATATGTCATTGTCTTCTTGAAGATAATGAAATAAACAAAGTTAGGAATATGCGATTTAATGGAGACCAGCGATACGGGATCTATATTAAATAAGGAATACATATTAGCCATGGTACCTTATAATATTCTAATTGTCAAATATGTAATAGTTAGTTGTTACATTAGCCATGAAACTTAAACATATAAATAATTATATTGCAAACAGTCACAGGTTTTAGACAAACACTATTATTAACCTTACTATTCGTTTTTCATGAACATCAGTCCCAAGCAAGAGGTTACAATACCATTTGATGATGAATTTTGTAATTGAACGTGTACATTTATAAAATTACACATAAATTAAATAATCGAGTCCAGGGTAAGGCTGCTGTGATCCCTGCTGATGAGCACACAGTCAGCAGTCAAGTGCGAAACTCGTTTTTTTATACAATGCAATAGTTTTAATAAAATTAAATACAGGTGGGGTTTGTTTTCCATATAAAACCAATAGTAAAATAACTTTTTCTGGCCTTAAATATCTCCGTTTAAGTTAAATCTTTTGCGGTTGTTCGCATTAGAACGACGCATTGTTTATTTTTCCTTTGTTTACATTCAGTATGTATGCCGTCTTCCCAATAAATCATTTTGATTATTAATTGTTTGTAATTGAATCTTGTAAATTCAAAATAGATAAAGCAACATGACGAACGGTTTTGTATATACCTTCATTGATATAGTTGGTGTGTTTGGGTTCGCTAATTAATAATTTGAAGTAAGCTTGGACAATTTTAAGAAATAATATCATATTATTATATAAATATACACTATGTTTTCATGTTCGTTGAATAAAATTGTATGAATTCGGTCTGCAATTTCAATTGTCAATATCTTAAGTCAGATTCCCCATCAGTGATCTGAAAACCATATACCAATGTTGAACATCTAAAACCAATTTAAAAAAGTAATAGCGACTTAGATTCTTACAAACTAACACAGCTGGAGTAACATAATTAGTCTAATAAAAAGTACTATGGGTATTTGAGTCCATTAGAATATACTTTGGACCACTTAGAGTAAATAATTCTCGGTTCAACCATTTGATGCTTACTTCTTTCGAATTAAATTTGAATACAACAGTTTTAGTACGTACATCACGCAATCTCATGCGATATTAACTTTGGACGTAGAAAAACCTACTTATCTTCTAATCTAAATTCCAACAGTGTATTTTATTCTAATTTCTTTAAAACAAAACAATATATACGTAGAATATTTTAATGATTAAGATTGCCACAATCCATTAATAGGTTTCTGAACTTGAGATGCTTTTGTTCTCCCTCCGTTTCATAGGAGCCGTTAAAAGTGGCAGTAAAAACAGTTTAAAGGGTTTCTTGATAATAACCTAAACGTGCATTGATTAGAAAAGTAAATGAATATTCTTGTTCGTGTTCTTTCAATCCTATTCATGTTTAGTTTGTTATTTTGGGCAAAATATTTTCGACATCAAAAACAGATTAATTCAACATCGCACATTTTATGTCTTGAATTCAATTTTTAAATACAGTACTATGCTCAAAGCTGCGTTATAATATTCATGAGGGCGAGTCGAAAACCGACAAATCAAAAGCCGACAGGTAAAAAACCGACCGAAATAAAGCCAACATATAAAATAATACACATCGGCAAGGGAAGTCATTTTTTGAAGCGTTAGTTTTTTGATTATCAGTTTTTCAACTTGTCGGCTTTTTGATTTGCCAGTTTTTCGACCCACACACAAAAGCATGATGTTTTTTAGTTTTATTGTTAATTTATTGAATTTTATTATGGGTAATGGCATCAGTATTATCTCTAAAATCGATAAACATCGTGTTAAAAATTATTATGCTACCAGATAATTATTTCAGAAAGTAAAAATTGCAAATGACGGAAACAAAATGGCGATAAAAGTGTATTTTTATACGTAATAACCTATACATATGTTCACAATGGCGAAGCTTATCTGAAACTACTGATAGGCAGACATTTTAATTATGTTTTATATTTTTTATAAAGATCACTAAACCACTCAAAGAATGTCTCACAATAACCAAGGACACTGTTTATTATTAGAAAAAAACGTTATTTCCTCAAATAAGACATTGAAGATATCAATTTTTGAAGTACACTGTCCAGAATTACGAATATTAGATGAATATAGGATTTCCGACAAGAAATATGCACATCAGTGGTTGGAATTGAGTATCTATTTGAAATAATGAAATAGGGTACAAAATAACACGAAAACACAATATGAATAAAAAAAGAAATTCAGACAATGGTTCAGAATACAGTGAATAGATTAAAAAAAAATAACTTCTTCTTAAATAAAGTTTTGTAACATTAGTTCACATAATCGAATGATGTAATATGCAACGAGTAAAAAAAACAATTGGTGAACGTTATCAAAAATAGATTAATAAAAATAGATAAATATTGAAGAAAACAAATAAAATTGATAAAATTGTTGATAAATTGTAACTATCTAAAAAAGCAAATATAAATAATCATTTATTAATAGAATTGTGAATAATAACAACCATGTGAATTGAATAAAGTGTATTAAAATACGTATATTCGAAATTTCAGAAATATTTCCTTTTATAAAAGAATATCGAGTAAAATTTATTATACAGAAGACAATTTTATTCAGCATGATTGTGACAAATAAAAGCAAAGAAAAGTTTCAATCCACGACTAAATTTGCAAGATTCATACTAACAAGCACAAAATGTAATGTGATTATTAAATAAGTCAAATATGTCTAATACGTTCATAGTCATAGATTCAATATGGCGGACACAAATCCAAATTCATGGTTAATTTATACGAAACTAGACATTGGGGGGGTTTCTGTAATCAGCGATTCACATTTCGCATTTTGGTCCGCCATATTTGGTCCAATATTTTGAATTTGAAAATTGGACAAATACATTATTAGTGATACAAAACGAACCCTAGTATCGACTTTTATGTAAATCAGTCCAGAATTTGGAATTTGGTCTGCCATATTGGATCCGCCATTTTGAATTCCAAAAACCTGATAACGGATTTGTAATCAGCAACCCTTAAAATGTATCAACGGTAAGTTTTCCGTATACGTTTATATGGAATTATTTTGTAGCAGCGATTTAAAAAGAAAAAGGTCAATTTGTTTTATATTTCTGTTTATAATTAGTTAACTACAGTAAGTAAAGCCGTATAACAGCTTGGATTTGTTAAGTCATGGCCTTAAAAGTACGAGAAACTGAATTTTAAGGCCTTAAATAAGCAACGCATAGATAGCTCAATGGTTTAAAGGGTTACACCTGCTGTAATAAATTCCTATAAAATCTTAAAATATCTTCTTTTAATACCTTTAATACACTGCTTTGTAAAGAAATATCATCTTATCTATTGCTAAAATTCTAAAGAACGTGATTTGTTCAACTCATTCAATAATATAATTATTCTTTGTGCTCAACTAACGATAAGAACTTTACTCACATATTTCAGATGTATTGATATTTATTGAATAATTGTTAATCACAAATTCTTTAAAGTATTATTCAGAAATTAAAAGTAATACCGATTGGTAATACAATATTTCGAAGTATGGAAATGAAAAGTAGCACACCGTATTACTCATGATCGAACAATCGCTGCGACGAAATGTCCCATATAATGAGTAATAACCAAGGTTGCAAAGATAAGAGCATGTCAAATTGTTCTTGTAATTAAAGACATTAAACAAAATTTTGGTAATTACAAACATGATTAAAGATACCGTCCTTGCATCTCAAAATATGATTTAAATTCAGAAACAGTAAAAATCGTGGTGCAAATTGAGGCCAGATGCAACGTGACATGTCGCTAATTTAATTATTCGATAAATGTGGGAAAATAATAAAAAGATGTCGGTCATAATTAGTCGCGGCAAATTAAAATCGATAGATTTTCATGCGATAATGGAAACTCCCGTAACTCATCGGAGCCGATTAATCATATCAATTTGTATTCCCGCTTTGATCGAACCCTTGTTCGCATTAGCATAAAAATGAAAAATACTCGATTTTTATTCGTTTCGCCTCGGAGGCAAAAACTCCGAGGCTCTTGTCCACCTGTGGACCTCTCCTTCTTTCTCCTCCGCTATTTCTCTCGCCCTTCCACCACCAACATAGGCAATCTGCGATCTTATAATGACGCGTTGCTCTCCATAAATTTACATGAAATTGCAGGCTTTTCGCGAAACATGCAATTTCAGGCTTCCGTATAATAATGGTGGGTGCGCTCGAAAGCGCTTAGGGAGTTTGTTTTCCTCAGTCGATCGAAGCGCTATTCACTGATCTTCGGATTACTTGGCTGTCTTTTTGTCGTCGTCCAGTTCGTCCACTTCGACCGAAAGTACATCGTGCCGAAAGTACTTCTTTCTTTAGCGAGGAGGACTGGGGAATCGCGTATGGCCATCGGCAAGGGTATAAAGGCGGTAGCTTTAAGAAGTCGCGTAACTGGATATGCGGCACACAGATGCCGATCCAATGTCTTCGGAATCTGTGGCACGCTACTGTGTAAGAAACAACGAACTCGCTTCTCTGCATGTAAGTACTTCTTGCCCTAACACGTGTAAGCCCGAACCGTCTGTGCTTCAGGGATTCTGCGACGAAGCCACTGCGATATCCAACAAAATTTATGCACTGCGCCTTCGGGTACTTCGCTCCACGAATAAAAGCAAATTCATAATTCTAACGCGATGCAATCTGATAAAAGTGATGCAGTGGAAATCCGACGTTTAAGAGAAAACAAAACTCGGATCGCAATTTTACGTCGTTTAACGACGTGTTTGAAGAATCGATTTTTTATTCTTTATCTGATCAGTGAAAAATAAATAAAACCATTGAAACATCAAATGTCAGATGACACGAGGTGCAACAGTAATTTTTGCATGCGATACTAATTACAATCGGTTTGTCCTTGTTCCTGTTCTTGTGTTTATTCTTGTTGTTTCTCTTGTTCCTGTTCTCGTTTCTGTTGTTGTTCCTGTTGGTGTTCCTCCTGTTAGTCCTGTTGTTGTTGCTGTTGTTGTTCCTGTTATTCCTGTTGCTGTTCCTGTTATTGTTACTATTATTGTCCCTGTTATTGTTCCTGTACCTGTTTTCGTTCCTGTTCCTTTTCCTGTCCTTGTTCTTATTCCTACTCTTGTTCCAGTACTTGTTTCTGTTGTTATTCCTATTGTTCCTGTTCTTGATCTTGTTCTTACTCTTGTTCCTGTTCCCGTTCTTGTTCTTGCTCTTATTCTTGTTCTTGTTCGTGTTCCTGTCCTTGTTCTTTTTCTTGTTCTTTTTCCTGTCCTTGTGCTTGCTCTTGTTCCTGGTTTTGTTCCTGTCCTTGTACCTGTTTTTGTTCATGTTCTTGTTCCTGTTCGTGATCCTGTTGTTCCTGTTTTCGTTCCTGTTCTCGTTCCTGTTTTTGTTCATGTTCTTGTTCCTGTTTTTGTTCATGTTCTTGTTCCTGTTCGTGATCCTGTTGTTCCTGTTTTTGTTCCTGTTCTCGTTCCTGTTGTTGTTCCTGTTATTATTCCTCTTGTTCCTGTTCATGTTATTATTCCAGTTCTTGTTCCAGTTGTTGTTTCTGTTCTCGTCCCTGTTCTTGTTCCCGTACTTGTTCCTGTTCTTGCTCCTGTTTCTGTTGTTTTTCCTATTGTTCCAGTATTTGTTCCTGTTTCTGTTCTTGTTTCAGTTCTTGTTCCAGTATTTGTTCCTGTTTCTATTCTTGTTTCAGTTCTTGTTCCAGCTCTTGTTCCTGTTCTTGTTCCAGTTTTTCATCCTGTTGTTATTCCTATCCTACCTGTTCTTGCTCCTGTTCCTATTTTTGTTCGTGTTCTTGTACCTATAGTTTGCGTTCCAGTTTTTGTTCCAGTTCATGTTCATGTTCCTATTCTCGTTCCCGTGCTTGATCTTGTTCTTCTTCCTGTTGTTACTCCTATTGTGCCGGTTCTTGTTCCTGTTCCTGTTCCTGTTCATGTTTTTTGTTATTGAGTTTAGATTGGGTCTTGTTATCCCTGGAAATTCAGCTTCTTTTGATGTGTTACGATCTTAAAAATGCAAGATAGAAAGTTGTTTAAACAATAACTAGTTAGTCCCGTGACTTGAAGGAGACGAGGATATTCGACCAAGCCAACTGATATGGACTATTATTCTAGACGCTTCAGTTAAAGTACAAAATTATATGCATTTATAAAGATATAGAACATATGCCGTTTTATCAAGCAAATATTTCTAGTTCTCAAGACGAAAGAATTAAAAACGTTTTTTTGAATATGACAACTAAAATGCTAAATATATCTCAATATCCATAAGATGCTTTGTTCGAGCGATGTCAAATATCGAAGAAAGATCGCCTTTTGGTACGGAAATATAATCTAGGATCATTTCGGTCATCGACCATTCATTTTAAAGTGTTTGCATTCCCTTCTCTTAAACAAGTAATTAATTACAATTCTAAAGTAGGTGAGATATTAGGACGATTTTAGATGTGAATAACTATTACATATGTGAGACTGTCATTTATATGTAACGCGTAACCTAATGTATTGTTAACGATATCGCGGATTTCGCTGAACCAATTCACATTGAATTAGGCCTAATCAAAGTGAATTAATTTGTAAGTCGAGATTGTCTCGCTTGGTTAGCAATCGATCAATCGCTATTTCGACCGGTTTAGTTTCGCGTTACCGCGTGTTACATGATTATGAGAACGAATAGTGCTTTGCTGATGGTTTTTGCGAGTTTTCAAATCTTGAATGACGCCTTTTCCGAAATTATACTACGTTCACCGTAATGTGATGGAATGGTATTTACTAATGATTTACGCATTTCATAAATTAAGTCACTCATTATATACATAATACGAATAAATATGTTTGATATTATTATAAATATTATAATAATATTCTTCAACTTTTTACGACACTAAAAGTTTAGAATTTGTTAATTGATTTGAAATAAATGTGCTCAATGTTTTCATGGATTGTGATCAATTTTTGTTATAATTTTATACAACTTTTTATGCGTCCTCATTTTGTATTTTATCATTGTTTATTTTATTATTATACAAATTTTTGTATAATAATATTTAATTTGATGACTTACGAGGTGACACATCCTTGTTGGCGATACCCATTGTATTTTAATGAATTTTTAAACGCAACTGACCGAAAAACGAAGAATGTCATATACATGCGAAAATAAACGATTTAATTGATATCAAGTACGATCGAATACCTTTTATACTTTTGATTTCTTAATTAATTTATAGCCCGCTAATCAGTTAATATTAATATATGAGTAAAACATAAAAGTAAAATATTTTGTATTTTTATTTATTAACTAACCGTCATAATACAATTTAGTTTTCAATGATGTATGAATTGTTCCATATAAATAAATAAATATACAACATATAAGTAATAAATAAGTGACACACTGTAAGTTATCACTCACAACATTGAATGATGACTTGGTTGATAACATGCAGCATTAATTGATCAATTTGAAAATATAGATGTAGTATGATAATGAGAGTCATTTATCTGCATTGTTCAGCCTATTAACGACCAAAAATAATTATAGAAACTTCATTATACATGAAGTATACTATATACAAATATTTGATTGCTTTCTTTATTTATTTAAAATTCCTTCATAGTATGTATTTAACATATCAGTACACGGTGATATTTTCGCGAATCTCAAATTATTCATTAAAAAATATTTTGGCTAATTATCAAGTAATAAAGGAATTTCTTTTCGAAATGTTTATCTTTTTTTCTAATATCGTTTTATATTATCGCAAGGTAGTAAACTACGCTAATAAAATCCATATTTTCGATTGCTATCATTAAGTAATATGCAATCAGTTACATGAATCCACGAATAGTCAACCACCAAATTAAAATTGTGAAATTGTACTTTTTACATCCGAATTCCTGGAAATAATTGTAAATATATTCGACCGAGATAATGACTGAGTTTCAAATTGAAGGTATTAAGCATCAATATTTATCACACGGATTAGTAAAACATTAAATTAACTAAATAATTTGGTTAACAGCAATTATTCATTAGTTTATTATTTTATAATAATCGAATTCTTATTAATTAAAATTCTGAGAGAAAATACATTATTGAGTGTTGTGAGAAATCGTAATATTTTCTGATTAAATCGGTAAATGACGACTATGAGGCAAGGCATTGTAAATTTGATTAATAATAATAATAAATATCATTATTCACTTTCACAAAGTAATTAAACAAAATACCAATCAGATTACGAGTCCTTTTTTGGAAGAGTTTGTGATTTTAAATTAGTAGTCTTTTACTTATTAAGAATAACAAACTTATTTTGTAATATCTTATTCTTATTCTAGAAATTCCCAAAAGGAAAGGGTCAATTTTTCGGTAAATGTTAGCATCACAGTACATTTATAAAGTGCAAGATTGCCCGTAGAAAAATAAACAAATAAATAAACGAACAATACATTTCAAAATCTTGAGCATACTTATTTTAAAATTAATTAATTAATTTTTGTATATCATTTTTTGAAACATTGCTTGAAACAATTATTACTTTCCAAGCCACTTTATTCCTATTTTAATTGATTTTTCATTGCCACTGACCGAAAAATGAAGAATATATTTTTCTTTCTCCAACAAAAAGAAACAGCGTAATTCTAAAATTATAAAATACACAAAATATTTACACATGCATACAACAAAAAATGAAAATTAGGGTAATTCACAAAGGTGTCTTAAGGTATTGATATAAATTAGGTGGTAGGTACTTATCGAAAGTTTAATAGAGAATTGGCGAATAAAATTAGGAAAATAATTCCAATAACAAATATTAATTCTAAATTAAAATATCATTAAGTAATAATTATTTCCGGTAGATGATTCTAAAAAATGGTGTTGTGATTGTCCTAAACTTGCCCCCTTCTGATGTAATCTTGATCTTGCAGATAGTGGGAGCAATCTCGGCATTAGCCGTAATTACAGGGTGGGAGCTGTCTCTATCACGAGAGTAGACTTCTTGATTACTTGCAATTGAACTACATCCACAATAGGCAAATTTTCATTGTTGAGATTAAACAAAATTAAAAATATATAACGTATCGAAAGTAGGTAGTTAATTCATTCCCGATCCTCAATTATTGTGTGTTCTATCTATATATCGTATATCTCAATTTGATTATTTTTTGGTTATTTGTTTATTTAAAGTTTGTGGAGCTATTCAGAAAAAACATTGCTTGTAATTGATAAACATCGTACTTTTCACTAACTAAATAATCGACTGGTAATCCTTAGGACCGCATTTAACTTACACTTTCACAAAAATAGATTTAGATTTGCAAATAACCTTTCACATATGAAAAATTCATAAAATTAACAGAAATACGTAAAAGCATATTTACTACTGAGAACATTCTAAATTTCCGAGTCACTTATTTGGGGGCGGGAAACCTCCTATAGTCGAAATTAATCTTTATTTAATTTAAGTAAATATACACAGGATGTGAGTAAATCGGTATCAATTAAACCAATTCTCTTCATTTAATAAATTTATTTCTTAGTATACTAAAAACAACAAAACAAAACAACAATTACGAAAGTATTACTAAATATGTCTGTCCGTGTACATCGCCAATGAACGTCGAACCAATGTTAACGAATGCCCAGTTTTCAAATATGTCCGTTATTGAATATGCAGACGTTGCCGTTAACAAATAATTTCTCCTCCATCAGTATTCTTACTTCTAACTCCTTTAGAAATCTTGACGATATTGCGCATGCACGGTGAAAGAATACAGTTTTCAACGAGGGAGAAAAAGTTGGAGGTTGGGAGTCGATATTTTCTCCTCGAATATTCGTTATTAGGAATTTAAATGCCCGCATTGTCCCGACCATATTCGTTAATGGATGTTCGATTGTATATTAAACTATTCTACGATAGCCTTCGTCCTTTATTTTAAGATTTCAAGTCAAAAGATATATCGGTGCCCTCTTATTTGATGGTTTTTCCGCTAGCAGTTGCTCGTTCACAACAAACGACAGAGGCAGTTGGTGGGGGACTAAAAGGAGTTAAGAGGGCAAGTTAATTTCTAAAAGAGGAGGAGAAAGGCTATTGCACTTTTAGTAAATCAGTACAAGAGAAGTACAATAATAAATGAGAGAGAATACAATGGTTATAAATAGATTAGCATTTCTTTCAAAATATTCCTATTTGTACGTACAGATTTTGAGTTGTACTCTTCCAATTACAGTAGTCCCCCTCTTAAATAATAT
Organism: Trichopria drosophilae; assembly: GCA_030407085.1. NCBI lineage: Eukaryota > Metazoa > Arthropoda > Insecta > Hymenoptera > Diapriidae > Trichopria > Trichopria drosophilae. Next base: position 10,539,388 of record CM059583.1, on the reverse strand, counting down.
GCTTGAGGCAAACAAGATGCCGACGCCTTCCCTTAAGTCATATTTCCCTTGCCTCCCTCCACTTTAATTTCTACTGTGACATGCGCACACACACATACAATGGTACACCGCGAACCTTTCAACCAGCGAATGGTGGGAGAATCCCTCAAGGGAAAAAGACTATGACTTAGAGGAAGGGAAATATATGCGTTAGGGGGGTATATGACTTTTGGGAAGATTACTTATATGTGGGGGGGGGGGGGCTACTGTACATGGAGTGAGAATTGCGTACTTGTTGAGAGTGACTGCGAAAATGACTCCAAAAACACAGTTGATATTTTTACTCTTGTGATGAGAGTGACTTTATAAGTGTAAATGAGATGTGAAATATGAATTAGGTCAGCTGCCGCTAGGAGCGCTTACGACTCTCGTTGTTCTATTTTGCTCTCATTCTGAAAATATATTTCTCGTATCTACATTAGGTGACCTGAACATTTGTGCCGACACTGCGTATATTATTTAATATGTCCGACAGATTTTCTTACGGCACTACCAATTATTTGGAAATGTAGCTGTTTATTAGAAGGGAGAGAGTGTATTAAATTCATATTTTCTCTGATATTATAAATTCAAAGATAACAAACCATCAAGAAAAAATCACAAATAAATTCTTTTCTATTACAGTAATGGATTCACTCTTAGAGTGGAGTGAATAATAATGTCACTCATTGTATAATTAAATATTCATATAAATAGGAGTTGCACGATTCTCACTGCCAATTGCTCCATTAGAGTGATTTTAAAATACAAAAAGTACATTGATGATGCAGTTTAATATTGATTTCAATTTGAAATATTTAGAAGGAAGAAAACGACATAACGACTCAATAACTCTAGACCCTTCCTCCTGGTGCTTTACCGTTTCAAATCAAATCGTAAAACTTGGAATAACAAAACTGACAATCGAATTATTGTCAGAACAACGCCCTCACACTCGTTCGAAATCGCACGAAAATGCATTTATATCGCCATATTACGCGAGCAAATCGAATAAGTTTTCCTCCATCTTTGTTCGCTCGTATTTTGATGCGAGCGATAATTACTTCATACTTCATAATCCCCGGCTCGGTGAGCGTAAAAAAGACATAATGCGGGAAATTAATAAGGTTAGGTTTTCTCCCTTTCTCCCGGTTTGAGAATATCGTGGGGTCTCCCTCGCACAAGTATGGCCCATTCGGCATTAAGCCGTATGATTATACTATGATTATACATTAGGCTGGCGGAGCGCATCGTAAGTAGTGGCGGAGATAGGATCTCTCTCGCTACTGTGGCAATTGCTCGTGTGCGTGCCGCTGTATGATGGGGCATGGGGCATATTAGTATACACGAAATATATACGTTGCCCAGACCGCAAAAGCATCAGGGTTGTTTGATGCTCAGATCGTCATGGCAAGGGCCACGCGCTTTGACTGTTCCCCAGAGAACAAAATCTCTCTGTTTCTCCACCCGTTCCCCGCACATCACCGACTCGTCTCCATGTGTCTATCTCATTCCATCCCGGGTACCTCTTTCTCTCCGGCTCTTTCTGTTTCTCGTTTTATCTGCGCCCTTCCTCCAGTCTTTTTCCCAGTTTCCCTTTCGCCTATCTGCGATCCAGGTCCGCCTCTTTTTCTTCTTCTTTTTCTCTCTCCTTCCCTCTGTCGACGTTCCCATCCTTCTCCCTCTCCATCCCTCGAATTCTCTCTCCTTCTACACCCTTCTCATTGGTCCTTTGAATCGTGCTCGGGGATGCAGCAGCCTTGTTTGCCAATCGACCAAAGGACCATAATTTTTTTCGAGATACCATACGCTTTTTAATTAGAGGGACCTTTTCCTCTCCTGTGATTTTTACTTTTCTCTCGTCTCGTTCCACCGTCGAGTTACTGTAATCGCGTTTCGTTCCTGTGTGCTCGTCGCTGCTTGTTTATACCTAAGGGACACGTACGGGTTCTAATTGATAATAATTATTCGTATAATTGAGTTATAAATGTTACCAGACAAGTTACCGTACATCATTCCATGAATAATGCATCGCACTTTTTATTTTGAATGCCGGACTCCGTATAATTTATCGCGGCAGCATTGTCGGCCAGTCACGATTAACAGAGATTGAAACGTTATATCACTTCATTTTGCACTAAACTTTAAAGTTTATTTATTAAGAATGTGCAAAAGCGTTTTTCACATGACCGATCTTATTATATTCATCAAACTGAACAAAAATTTAGTAATATTGACTAAATATGTGGTTGCCGGTTAGCACCTAAATATTTATTCAATTCAGCTAACGGGCAATCACATATTTAGTCAATATTGTGACATTTTTTTCTCAGTGTACATTAGTCTAATTTACGTCCACATACATATTCTGTGCTTATTGACTGAATCACATCCACCCTTCCCGTGAGGTTATGATGTCAACGTCACTTATTACTGTTATCGGTCACAATGCACTATTGTGATCATCCATTATTATAGTTCATCACACGTTATAGCATCCATCATCGTCATCAGACATTATCCATCAAATCAAATCGTTAATCTCTTATCTTCTGTCTTCCTCTACTAGCAGTAAACATCTGATATTATTCACGCGTGTAAAATTTTAATTGGTTTCCCCAATCTGATCAATTAAATTCTTATTCATCGTTACATTAGCAAATAACACATGCCAAAATTGTTTTGTTGTTCGAATTTTTGCGTAGGAGCCGAGATGAGCATTCGAATTTTCCATCAATACTTTTGAGAATATATCTCGTAATTTTAAATTGGTTTAATTTGACCCTCAAAGATGTGAAAATCTTAACTTGATAGGACAATTCCAACGAATTCGGATTCTAAACAAAAAAGTACTTCGGAAATGACTCTCCACTTTCCAACATAAACCCATTATTGGCAGGCATATGTAATTGATCTTATCAGACTAAGCTTGGAAATTTTTAAATGAAACCTATTGACACGTAAAAAAACAGTCATTTAACTCGACACTTTAAGAACCGTACTTTAAAATACCTGACATGTCAAAAACATGTAACTCCAATTTCTACCTTTAATGGGTAAAAAAAAATAGATTCCTCGCATTTGTTAGTGGAGTTACCTATGGTCAATCGTTTTTGAATGTATGATTGTATTCTTTTTAAAGTGTGGGTGTTTTCATTTGTTGGGTTTTGAAGCGTCAGGTTTTTTAACTGGCAGTTTTTTTTATGTCGGGATTTTGAATGTCTGGTTTTTTAAATGTAAGGCGTTTGAATTGTCGGATTTTGCATTATCGGATTTTTTTAATGTAGAGTTTTTAAATTGTCTTGTTTTTTATTGTTGGATTTTTTAAGTGTCGCGTACTTGAATTAGCAGGTTATTGAATGTCGAGAATTTGAATGTCCGGTTTGTGAATGTGTAGGTGCACCTGAAAAACCCAGCAAATCACAAAATAGACACTTCGCAAACCGGACATTCGAAAACCAGACACATTAAAAAACATACATAAAAAACAGAAATTTCAAAACATAGACATTAGAATACCAGACATTTCAAAATGCAGACATATTTTGAAAGTTTTTGGAAATGTCCGGTTTTTGAACGTCGGCTTTCAGAAATGTCTGTTTTGTGATTTGTCAGGTTTTTGAGGTGCACCCAATGTATGCTTTTTAATTATCGGGTTTCTGGAGTGTCGAGATTTTTAAATGTCGGGTTATTTTAATTGTCGGGTTTTTTAATCCTGGGTGTTTGAATTGTCCAGTTTTTGACTATAAAGTTTCTAAATTGTCGGATTTTTATAATTATGGATTTTTTGAAGTGTCGGATTATTGAATTGTCGGATTTTTTAATTGTCAGGATTTTGAATGTCCGCTTTTTAAATGTAGGTTCTTTTAATTGTCTAATTTTTTAAGTAATGGGAGTTTTAATATTCAGGTATATGCATGTCGGGTTTTCGAGTTTTTCGCACTAATAGTTTTAGTAATATCAAGTCATTAGAACTTGAAGATCGTCTATATAACATTGACAAACGTTTTTACCCAGCCCATCTACCAGGTGTAATCGTCATCGCTATTACCCACCCCAAGTTGGCCGTCGGTTTAGTTGAGCACCCTGAATTTATTTTAACACTAACTTCTTTATGATTATAATGATTAATTTTGCCACGAATTCTGTAAATAACTGAGTTTATGCCTCTTGGTTCTTAATGTGAGGTGAAAAACTTCTCTAATAATAAATATAATGTAACAAACATGTACGGAACAAAGTCTCACCTAGCAAAAAGTATCTAATCAGCACCAAAAACAAATATATGATCATTCAACATTTTAACAAACATTTTGATTTATGTTTCCAAATGATATCTGATTAGCGAATTATCAATTTGACAACCACTCATTCAGACTTAGTCCAGAACAGTTCCTAAATTCTCATATTTCTCATTTCTGTGGGATAATAATGTAAACTTTGTTATACTACTGTAACGTACAAAAGTACAAGTTATTTAATCGAGAAATGAGAGAAACCCTTTGATAGCTTTACAGAGAGAGAGAGAGAGAACAAGATAAAATATGCTTTTTCTTTTACTAACAATAGTAGTTTTAGATCTATGGCTATAAAGTAAAATTTTGCGGCCTGAGTAGAGATTGCGGGCTTCCGACGACTGTCAATACCGGCTAAATTACCATCTGATAACTTAACATTTCCAGCAAATTTACTATTTTAAATTATTTGATGCATTGTTCTATAATTAAATTATAGTCTGCTTGTTATAAATAAGTTTATTAAATACAACCACTTTAATTAAATAGTATTCAATCAATTAATTGATGATAATAATTTAAGAAATAAAAAGCCTTCATTGCAAACCACAAAATTGAGTTTTTTTTATTATAGTATCGAAATTAGTTTTAACTATGATTGAACATTTCAATACTTACTATAAGGATTAGTTCAAGGACTCGTTAGTTGAGTTCCGAACGTTAGATCTATCACATATCTCTATCAAGAGCATTTTTGAGTATTCACACTTGGTACATTCTTGTCATTTTCAAGCAAAAATTGCGAACCATAGCTAATTTTTAATTAAATATGGAAAGAGACGACTATTAGTTTATATGTTTTAAGGACTAACAGCAATCGACTAGCAGCTTCGTATTACACTGTCCGTGATACCTTCTAAAACTTGTGGACACATTTGAGCCACAATTTTGAATTTGAAAATTCTGACTTTCGATTTGTAATCAACGACAATTAAAAAAACCCAAGTAACAAGTTCTAAGGGAATCTGAACGAATGTTAGTAAACTCGTTCGCAATATTGGATCCGCAGTTTGAATTTTTAAAATCTGCGTACAGATTTGTAATCAGCGGCCATAAAAATACTTTGGACCAATGAACTTTTCATTATGACTGACCGAGGATTCAAGTTAAAATCCATTTCGCACCCCTACAAGTAAATATACCTCGTGTTCTAATAACACATGCGATCAGTTTGGCTGAGGGTTGGTTGGAAAGGGCGTTCAACCTTTTATTTTTAATATTAACGATGTTTATAGCACATCAGGTTTCAGCTCTAGGATGTAACAAAATAGCTATTGTGTATGGTATCACCCACCTTTTCCTCCAAAACGTGAGGTGGTTGGGTATTTTAGACCCCAATTCGTTTTCAGCATGCTGGACAGACTGCAAAATGTGCAGGGCAGTGTAAATTTATTCATCACATCTTACTAGGAATATTAATTAATATACATCGCCTTACGTTGAACTCAACTATTTTTCTAAGAATTAAATTTAATGAAGGCTTTGCATTAATTATTAAGAATTCAAATTTGGCGGGCTTATGATATGAAATTTCGGCTTGTCCATATTTTTCATACATTTAACATCTTAAATTAGCATCTTTAAAAAAGATTTTAAAAAAGTCATCTTTTTTATTTACGGATTTTGACAGAGTGCTTGAAAACATCTCAACCACTGCGGGTCCAGTGGACCCAGGGCATAATGTGCGTCTAAATATCTTTCTAACTACCACTCGAAATGGTTCATAAGTTGTCATCTGTTGTTCGAACATACCTCAACAGGTGCCAATAGATTCCCAAAGCCTGCATTGCATTAGTGTCTTTAGAAATGTCAATAAGTGCAAAAAGTAATGTAGGAAAGCGCAGCGTGACTATTGCTATACATTTTTTGTCCTTGGTTTTGTTGTATTAAAAACATAAAATTAATATTGCAAGACGCACTACATTGCATAAAACAGATCTCCAACTAACATCAGTTCAAATTTTAATTTATTTTGTCAAATACAGGCTGAATAACGACTAATTATTTGCCCTGGTCCCGCGGACCCAGTATGACCGCTATGTTATTTTTCAAAGTGTGACAGTCCCGGGTTAAATAAGATTATCATCAGTTGCTGTTGCAAGTTATAAGCCAATTATGTTTTTTCACTTTTTTTTTCATTATGATATTCAACATCACTTTGAGGACCAAAAGCAATGTACAATGCAGTGATTTGTTGTAAATATTAGTATCTATTGTGCATGATAAATGATGGAACTCATTTTGCAAGGTTTTAGAATAACATTTGATTACAGTTACCTTTCGATTGCCTTCGAATGCTATATAAACTGTGCTACACGCCATCTCGCTTATTAGCATCATTTATCACGCAAAGTCAACATTTTCCAATCATATTCGTAAGTCAAGATGTTCTAATTTCAGAAGCTCATCTACACAACCCAAAGTTTTTGTTGTTTACAAGAATTTTGTTGTACATAAAAACATTGGAAAAAATGTTGTAAAAAATTCCATCATGAGGTCAGCAATGCTCATTAATTTTACCTAAAGGTATTTATATATAACACCACATATAAAACTAATAATTCATAGAAACGATTAATTGTACTGTTAACAAATTGACGCAATTAGGTTGTTTAACGAAAGGAACGCATCGGATATTTTAATGAGCCACCCTCTTTGAAAAATAATAAGTGCGTAGACTAGACGTGCCCACATTAGACGGGCGTATCTATTGTATACAATTTGTCTCACACAATGACTCGCCGTGAAAAGAAGTAGGAGGTACAGTGAAGTACAAAAGGATGATGGAAGTGAAATGACGATGGTTGAAAATCCACACGTATGCCCGTGTAACGCCGCGTTTTTTATTCCACCTGCGATAAACGTAACCTGCCGCGCTTCATCCACGGATTTGTATGCGAAACAAACGAGAGGGAAATAACGGAGAAGCCGGGGCTTCGCAAAAGGTTATACCCTCGGAGCAACCTTGATATTAACTAGTTGTGTAGAGGGCCCATTGTCGGCCAGTACTATGGACACATTGTGCTCTCTTTGAGCTTCGACAAAGGCCCCGGGCTAGCTTGCGTATTCAACGAGTGCCGAACAAACGTTCGCCTCTATAGAGAATGCTCCGGAGAGGAGGAGAGCCGAACAAAAGGGAGAACGCCTAGAATTACCCGTCACTTCTCGGATAGGAAACAGTTAAGACGGCCGGCCACTGTTATGCTCACGATCGTCTTCGACTTTGACAATGACGAACTTTTTATATTCTTCTAAATCCGATTGCCCGTTCTCATATACATTTCGCGATATGCTCAGAATTTCAAACGTTCATTCCCGCGACCTTAGGATTGACTAATGCAAATTGCACTATCGTTATTAACAAAATGGACTACAACATAATCTCATTAAGGAAAGTGTATATGTTCAAAAATACCTTCAAAGCACGCCTCTCATGAATGAATTTTGATTTAGCCTAACGAGATCTGAGATAAGAATGGCGTTACTACTTGGGGTCGATAAACAACAAAGCTGATCTTCAGCTCACTACTGTGTCTAAAATTATCTCAAGCAGATCGTTAATGAAACCCGTTTGTCAGGCAAACCAAAAAAACGAGGGAAACTCATTCAGAAACTTGGGAAGACAATAGAAAATTGGCTTCGCGCCTGTTCGTCGTAAAGATTAATTAGTCATGACTCCTGGTACGCGCGAGCAGGATGCTGCGAGAAAAAGTCAAGAAGGCACCCCACCTTTGTCCCCGTCTCCGGTGTCTTGAACTCGCGCCAAGATCCAAGACCGTCCGGTTCGTTCGCATAAGACGACCTTTGAGACTGCGCCTAAGCTCCTTGTGCGAAGACCGTACGCGAACGTGCATACTCTCTAAGGACTAGAACGCATCAGAAGCGCGAGACACTCAGAGCAAAGGCCTTCGCGCGACACAATGCCGTCGATGAATGTCGGCATTAAACGATTATGACCTACACGGGTCCGTACGAATAAACGAATGACAATCGCAACGCTCTCCGCCTGAATGCGCCAGATTAGAATACCTCGGGATCGTCTTAATGATCGCCTTGCCACAGCGATTCGCCCTTTCAATTCGACAATCCGCCGCTTCCTCCGTCGCCGGCCGTCGTTCACTTCCGGTGCAGTTGTCCTAAATGATTTTTTCAATGTGTATTGTCTCACTTCCAGGGTAACTCTCGCCTGCATTGTTCGCCCCGCGCATTCATTTCCTCCAATAGTCAATCTAATTGACAAACTCGTATAAGAGAACAAATTCGTTAATACACATTCAGGCTAACACGGGGTATTGTTTTGAGAACTAGTTGAGTCGTATTACATACCCCTCGGTTGGAATAGAATTTAGAATAATTAAACTCGGAATGGACCTGCCCACTGATCTCTATTACACGTAGTACATGTCATGAATTGTATTGGATTTAACAAATCCCAGAACATTTCGTTACCGACATGATGATTAATGATATTAATCATTATGTCATCAACCGTCATCATTATTCTTTATCAGCGACTGACTAGTTTGATCTACTGATTGAATATTAGATCATTTCGAATTTGCTAATCAAATTAGATAGGTCATGAATCATCTTTATTTACTGATCTTTTTTCTGAGTCTCATCATATATTTACTGACCAAATACTCTTCTGAGCAGAGTAGTGTATTCCTTCACCAAAATTGTCAAAAATAGTCTTCAATAAAAATACTTACACTCTTCTTAATCCTCTCGCTGCTGCGCAAAGTCGCAAGCAGGAAATTTTTCAAAATTTCGATGATCTTAGATAATTACACCTGATAACAGGTGCCCATATAATTAGGCCGACCAATATACCTAGAAACCAGACTATACTTTTCCGAAGCTTTCATGGCATTTTTCAGTAAGTTTTTCATCAGCTTCAAAATGCTTTTTTAGTCATTCCGATGTGTTTTTTTTCGTGGGATTATCGACGCTTTTGTCAAAGTATGACTATGATTTTTGTATTTAGGTCAGAATATTTCAAAATCTTAACATGATTGAGAAATTCTGCGAACAAATTTGGATTCAAAGCAATGATAATCTTCAGAAAAGTAGTCTGATTGCTGGGTCTAACTTTTAATGTCCTATGTACTGTATCAATCTTAAAATACGCTAAGTTTCAACTAATCTGAACTGTCTATACTAACCTATTTAAAGAAGAGGGCCAGTTGCTAATACTAGTAACTAAAACATTGTCATGTACATTTAAGTAGTATACAAAGCTAATCAAGTAACTCGGTACAGTTAATTTTGAAAGAAAATTATTTATAATCTCTCAAACCTGGATAATACAAAAAAAAACAATTGAATAAAATTGGTTCATTTTCAAAACCAAGCGAAACTTTTTGCTACTGGAGAATAACACGGCTATAATCCTGTCACGTTTGAAGCCAAGAAGAAGTAAGAAAAGGATAGCTCAGCGGAATCGGTGACGTTCGGGGTCATCCATCATGCAGCTGACGCTTCCATTGTGTTAGTCTTACGTTACGTCGCGTCGATCCTTATGAGCGTGCGAACTTGGAAGGATGCGAAAATCATCCATGTTGGGACAAACGGAAGAAACTCGCATGGATGCGCAACATATGTTTGTCCCGTGATGTTCCCTCGTATAAATGATGTATCCTGGACATTCAATAAGAAAGGTCCAGTAACTTGATGTAATTCCTTAATTTTGACATCAGTGAACTGCTATTAGCAGCTTCGCAAGGCGTCGGAAAAATGCCGATGGGGAAGCTTAAAGTTACCTGTCGGTTATCTTCACATCGAGCAATAGAGTGTCTAAAGTGCTACTCTTGCCGCTAACCCTTTTTTTCTCACAAATGTCCTTCAATGGTCCTCCACCTGACGGATGTGAACTAGCAAGAGCACTGGAACCGTCGATGAATTTCGAGTATGTCGACGAACGTTCGAAATCGAGCGAAGTCGTTCAACACTTTCTCTTTTGCTATGTAAAGCCGCGAAGGTTTAGACCCAGCGATTTATGCCGAGTGCTCGCTGCAAGTAGCAGTCTACACGTTTGTAAAAAGCAGCGTAAAATTCCTGGAGAACTGACATTAATTAACTAATTCATCATTTTCGCACTTCCAGCGTGAGAATGAATTCCTACTTTCGTACATGCTATAAAATGACGTGATGAAAATACTTTAATTAACACCTAACACTTACTTTTATATTGGACAAAGGATTCGCAAAAACAATTCCTAATTGAAAAAGGGGAAATATAAACAATCACTCATTAAGAGTGCCATTAACACTGACCATAATAGAATACTAGTGAAAAAATATTTAACTTGTCTACATATAATACAAAAGATGTATTGATTCGGATCTTCTTGTGTAGACAAACGATCAATGGATTTAATTAACCAAATTTAAATTAAAATGCAACTTCAGTTAAGGTTGTCGGTTTCGTTTTATTACTCAATTATATTAAAATATAAGAATCAATTTTAGAAATACAACGCATTGTGATTAGAACGTTTATATTGACTATGGATCTTGGAAAGCATTAACGCCGGAAATGATAATTTTGGTTTAAAGTGCAGTTCAAAATTAAAGGTAAAAAAAATGAAAGGTACGTATAATACTATTTTTGAGGTCGCTCTTGAACAATCTGAGGTCAAAAGTGAGTTTCAGCCATCAGGAATTCGAATATGATGTTAAAATTAAAAAAAAACTTTGTCAAATTTAGAAATATTGGACAATAATTCATAAAATTTTTGAATTTTAAGAAAAAATTTTACTGTTACACTCTACTTCCGTGGAACCAAAAGGACGTCAAAATGAAAATTTCTTTGAACAATTTCGGGATGTTGTAACTCAAAAACTATGAGCTTCTGCAAAAAAAACGCAAAGAATAAAAAGTTATTAGAGATCATCGCTAAAGATGCTTGAATTTTCGAAAGTTTTTAAATTATATTTAAAGTTTTTATTTACATTTTTAACCATTTTCAACCATTTTTTAAAAATCAGGAACATTTCTGAAAAAAAATCTGTATATAATTGACGAATTCTAAGCATTTTTTATTCTTCACAATTATTTCAAATAGTTTTCGAAGAAATGAATCTCAAATATTATAATTAAGGTTTTTCTATAGAGAACTGTAAACCATTTTTTTCTGTTTCTAATTTCTTAATAATTTTTCTTAAAAATTTAGTAATACAGCTCATAATTTCTGATTTATAGCATCCAGAAATTTTTTAAAAGAAATTTGCATTATGACGCCGTTTTGGGACGGTTTCAATGAAGTAGTGTATACAAATTTTTTTCTGTAAATTCTAATATTTGGTCCAATAATTACTTTCTTCATAGTTTCTTCAAGATCCTAACAGTTGCACACGTCGAAAAAATTTATAAAACTACATATTTATGAATAATGTTGGTAAATTTCTTCAAATTTGAGGCCATATTAGAATCCTTATTGGCTGAAATTAAATTTTGACCTCGGAATCTTGAAGAGTGACTTCGAAAATATGATAAAATGAAGTAAAAAAGTATTTGAAGGTGTTAATAGGTTCAATTTGAAGAGAATACAAATATCAAATTCTTAAGAAGTTTGTGATTTAGATGCATGCCTGGTAAAAATAAGAAATATATTTTCTGATTCTCCATATGTTAAAAAAAAAAGATACACTATATTTTGTCAAAAAAGAGTTGATTTTAGAACACGAAATTTTGAATATCTAAAGCTTGGGCCATTAACAATACGATGGGCGCATTTTTGAGATTGATCGCCAATATAATTTGTACAGAGATTATAGGGTCTGATGTGTGTAAGAACGGATGGGCAAACATTTTAGTGTAATTATTTCTGACGTAAAATTTAATGCTCTTTAAGAATCTTACTATAACATTTGAATAAATTAAACTGCAAAAAAGATATTTGCGTTTTTTGAAAAAATCTAGATTTTTTCAATTGTTTTATAAATTTAAATATTATTTCCACCTACATATGGCAACAGAAAACTCAAGTTCATGGACCTTCAGAACTAAAATATGTTATGCATCACTGTGCAATTAATTGCATCGAAATTTTATTGAAGGATTCTGAAACAATTTTACGTCAGAAATAATAGCCCCCAAAATTTTCCCAATAAGTTTATACACAAGTTAATGGGTTAAATGGGTTAGGTAAAATTCCGAAATTATGTTTTGAAAGAATAATGGAGAGTGAATTGTAAATTTACTTGTGTCCAGTCTTTTTCCCCTAAGTTGGTAATGGTATTTTAGGTTAAAATTCCCAACCATTAAACATACATTTGATTTATAAATAAGCTTAGACAGTGGCGACAGACAAAAGCATGTGGTTCCTTCACGGCAGACGTAATACAATACCATGTAGAAAATAGAAACTCGATAAAAAGTGCAGACCGTACAGATGTTTAGACAACGGGGCTTCTCGTCCTCTGTTATTACAAGGACGTCGTCACGTGATTTCTGCGGTGAAATGTGAATGTGGAATAGAAACCGTAGAATTTTCACAGGTGTACGTACATTCAGTGGTGGTAAATGCGATTATTTATTGAAGCCATGGAATATTTGTTGACACGCAGTTATCGTTCGTTTGGTTTGTAAATATTGTGAAATTTGTCGCAATTACTCGGGTTGCATTGGGGTAATGTTTCGCTTCAATATTTTTAAAACTAGTTATTTTATCGCTAATGTATTTGTAAATTTTTATTATTTGAAGATACAAAATGTAAATAAGTTTCGGAGACTTTAATTAGATTTAAAAATGTGTCCAGTACTGAGTTATACTCCCGTTTTTGTTATTTCAATATTATAGTAATTATTAGTCCATTGATCATGGAGATATGCTTCGAAAACATGATAATAAATTCTAAAATATTAGTATTATTATAGAGAAATGTTATAGGAACACATCTTAAAACAATAGGAAGTATAACTATTCTCCGAGAGGAATTTGAGAAGAGACTTACCGAATATACACAAAAATTCCAGATGTGGGCAAATATTGACATATAGAATAATAAATTTAATGTAATTATGACAATAAATACCACAAAAGTAGTATTATTTTTATTTTAATTTTTATTTATTCGAGTTAATTTTTTTTTATTTGTTTTAGAGCTTATAGCATGTTCTCTGTGTTTACTATATTTTTGTTCTTCATCTATATTATTTACATAAATAAAAATAAAAAATTTCTATGAGGAATTAGATTGTTTACACTCCATCCGGCCAAAAGGGTAGGATGATGTCATCCACATAAAATTATACTGTCGGCTGCCCGCAAGTGACATTCTAGGTACCTTCTTTAAGCTTGTCATTTGATCTGCTTTTGAAGGAATGAAAACTCATTTCTCTAACGGGAGCACGATGGAGCTCAAGAAACACACCTGACGGTAACAAACGGAACTAGAATTTATTCCGATTACTTCCTGTCTGTCCTCAAATGCCTAACGAGAATAGTAATTGTTCCTATTATTTTTAGACATCTTCCGACACAATTTTTCTCTGTGTACTTTAAGAGATCTATTCCATTCAAATGTATGTATTAGCGTGAATTAAAAATATTTTACTACAATAAAATACATTTATCAAAGTAAAATCACGTATTCAGTAATGAAACAAAAGATAGTTTGTTTTCAAAGATAGTTGACAATGCATCTCTTGAAAATAAAAAATTATGTATGAATTGTTCCACAAACATTAAGTTGCAGTTGCTACGCACAGATTCGTACTTGCATTCATCGCAGATTCAAGGAGAAGCATTATTCTTTTATCATTCACGCATTTGTGGTTTAAAGGTAAACAATAGACAATCGTAATTCATTGCAAAGTAGTTATGCGTGATAGCTTGTTAGCGCAATCGATTTAATCTTTCTTTAAATATCCAAGCCCAAACGAGACCGAGCGTCTTAATTTCGAGAACTTCGCGCTTTCAACTTTGCCCAATAAAAAAGGAAAAATATGGTCGACTAACAGATTCGATCTGACCATTGAGAACAGAGTAATTTACAAATGGCCATTTCTCGGAAAGCGAGTGCGCACGCGCAGTCAACACGAGGATTGAGGGAATGAGAAAACGAGAAACGAAGATAGAGCGAGAAAGGAAAGGGGAAAGAGAATAAGTCTTTGATGTCTAGCGGAGATACGATGATAATCACGATGGCGCTGTTCGCTCCTGCCGATGAAACGACGAAAAGCAAAAATCCTCGAAAAACTCTGTTACGATAAGTACAGTTTGCCATATTTTAATTAATGCTTCCGTTCCCAAGTGCACCTCGCAAATTTTCAGTTTTTCTGTGTTACGCTTTTATGGGTGAATATTTTAGCTACCCGGAAAATGCAACCCGAATGGCACAAATAAAAATCGCAAAATATAAGCGCGAGTCCCTATAGAATAGCGTCTCAAACTAAAAATCATATTTTACCTCAAAAACTCTGTACATTTCTGAAAATTAGAACATTTTTATAAAAGATTGTATCTGCAAAAAGCAAGCATCACTTTATTCAAATAAAATATCCTCTGAATAAAATATAAGTCAGGAATCTTTAAGATTTCTGAAACTTCATATAAAAAAAAATATTTTTCAAAGAATTCTATTTTTTTTTTTAATTAAAAATCGTATTGACTGCCATATACACTAATTTGTTATTATAAAAATAAATAGAACTCAGCTTTTGAAATAATCTTTGTTAGTTCAATTTCCTATTGAAGATTCTCGTTTTGTGAGGAACAACACTTGCAACATTCAGCCTTGAGAAGCTCGCATAATACAAAATGTCAAGAGCGATTACATAAATCCTTAAATCATACGTAAGAGAATAATGTCTGAAAAGAATATTCGCCGACGTAAGATGCGTTAAATATTAACAAAACTGATTTAAATAGTTATCTGCTTTTATGCGATTTATTACATCTTTTAAAATCATAAATTTTGGAAGTTATTCAATTTCATTTTTAGGGAAATTTGAAGAAATTCTCTGATTCAATAACGATGCATCAGGCAACTAAAACGAAATCTGATCTCTTTAGTTTCTCAAAGTAGACCTGTAATAAGAGACTCAATAATCAAATCAAATATTTTTTCACCCTTTTATATAACTTATAATATTTTGTTTACATTCTTTTATAGTATTGTTTCTAAACATTACATCAGAGATGAACACTTTATCTTATTCTATGCCATTTTGGTCTTTATTGACATAAAAAATAAACAAAAAATGCTTTAAGAATAAAGCACACCAAGAAAAATAATCGGAAGATAATCGAATAAACACATTTAACCGTAACTGATCTTTTTTTAATATAGATAAATTAACAAAACTAATTTAGTGTATCATTCTTAATAATTTAATAAGAGGTTAAAAAATAAATATTCTAACTTAATCGATGCAAAACAGAATGTTCTCATAAAATTTTACTGTTTGTTTATATTTTATTTCCGGAAATCCACGCATTATTTTGTTCTTAGTTATAATGTATAAGGAGATACTATTAAAACAGCCGCTAGATGGAATTCGCCCCTGACGGCGTAATCGCTATTGGAGAATTACTCATTCGGCATGTAAACAAAGCGAAGGATTGAAACACTAAATCCCAGTTTTTGAAGTTATGTTTTGAGACTGAGTACAAGCGAACATTGCATACCGGTACGGCGGGATATGTTGCAGCAATGTTCCTGGAAAATTTCAATATTATAGTAATATTGTTAATATATGTTGCAGAAATATTGTGATTATATTGTTTACCTTTTTTAATATTTACGCAGTATTATGTAAGGATATATCACAACGCAATGTTGCTATAATATTTCTGCAATATTTCATTATCGCAGAATTAGTAATGTTGCAATATAGCTGCAATATTACTGCAACCTATTCCGCCGTATGGGAATATTGTATACATATTGCAGCAATATTATGTTCTGATATATGCATACACAATATTTTGAGCGCAAAAAACTCAAGGAGCTTGTACTCGTACATGTGAGTTCAATTGGCTGGCCGTATACATATGGAGAACCGGCGCCTAAAAATTTCGAAAAATTTCCCCAGCCCGGGATCGAACTCACGACCTACGACTCTGTAGCACAGTACGCTACCGCCTGAGCTAGGAAGCCAATCGAAGACGACTCAATATTGCGTCGTGATATATCAAAACGAAATACCGCTGCAATATTTCATGCGTTATATCTCACAACAAAATATTGCGGCTATATTTCTGGAGTATTGCGTAGAAATGTGTCACAATGCAATACTGCAGCACTATATATCCTGACGTACGGGCAATATTGTATTTTTCAAATTCGACCTAAATCATATAATATATTTACCAACCAACCAAATCTCGGACCACTAACCGATATTCCTCTTACTGAATCGTCTGGACCAAACTATAGACACCACATTGCTTAGTATCATTACCGTGATATAAAATGCAATTCCAGGTAAGATTTGTAGTACTCCATATAATTTATTATTTTAACTAATCTGAGAGGATAACTTAGGAAATAAGAAAGCCGGGACTGAGTCGACCGTAAAAAATAATGACATCTTATTTAGTTGGTATGGACGTCACGTTTCGCCAACATTTATCACTGGCATTTATTGATATCAGGATCTGAAATGCAACCGTTTACCAAATGAAAAATTCAGGCCCACACATCGAGACAAGCAGATGACGCTTATCGCGAATCGAAGCTCGCATCCCGCGAAAAGATCGGAGATCGATTTTCTTGGGTGTCGGCCCCCACGCACTGCACCACATCGTATGTACATATATGCATATAGTGCCGGGAGCGGAACAAGTCATCGCGCTGAATATAACTGTAGGTATATACGCTCGGTAGTATACGGAAGGCTATACGGGAGTCGCTATCTCGGCTATATATTTCTCTTTTTTCGTGCTTCATCTGGTGAAGCTACTTTTTGCACCCGTTCGGCGGCCGGTTACCTCCGAGTCCCGCGGGCCATGACATTACATACTCCGTTTTGTGGGCGAAAGATACGTAGCCAGACAGGGGGTGGGGGACTTCTCAGGATACAACGGAAAGTACAATAACGTTCTCTTGTCCAAGAGACGCGTACAGGACGTCCTGCTTTCACGGGGCAGTTCCAATGCGGGTTCGAGAAAGTAGACGGTCCATCCGCCTTCGTACATGCCAATGGAATAGAAAGCAGAGATAAAGTTTATAGGCAATCGAAATCGTAAAGCGCGCATGGGAAGAGCCTCGGAACGCGTAGAATTTAACGAGCTACATATCTGTACGTGCACTCTGAGTACGTACGTACATCATACTAGTCGAATGCTCCAGCGAAGGAGGAAGTAGGCGTAAAAGCCCCCTCCCCCCTCGTTCCAAACATCTTTCTCGATCCTTCTCTCATATCGCTCGTTCTGTTCCGTTCTAACCCTTCCGTTCATACCCCCCATTTTTTCCACTTTAATCTCCGCATTTTCCGTCTCTATTTGTTCATCGCACGATCACTACTCCATTATTACCTTTTCAATCTTCTCTTATTTCCGAGAACGGCATTTCTCGGTTTTCGACTTGCAGGGAGTATTATTACCGCGTTTCGTTTCGTTACTTTGCCATGCGTTTGTTGGTACTTCTTTGGTTATTTTTGTTGCAGAATGCTCATTCTATACAATCTTTGTAATAGTAACTCAAGCGTACGAGAAATAATATGGATCGAGAATACGAGTAACGATAGATTCCGCTTCTGTACGTTACCTCTTCATGTATCAATCATCATCAATGCAATTGTAAGTTTTTTAACTTATAAAATCTCATTTATTTGTAGTTTTTATTGTGTATTAAACAACAGTGCAGGAAATGCGCGTAAAACTACAGATATCCATCACTTGTATACTTCCTGCCATTCGGAAAAAGACATCACAGATAACAATACAATATGGTCGAGGAGTAATCAAAGCCTTCCTGAAATTCCTAATAAAATTTCATTATAAGATCAATTTTCTAATATCGGCAACAATAAACGACCTCCAATAGCCGCATAACTGCTGCTATGACCACAATACATCACCACAGTCATCTTTACGACTTGGGTCAACATTGGAAGAGGTCACCACCTTCCAGTTTGTAATCAGAAGATTTTGATTTTACTATTTTTGAATTATCCGGCCTTGGAATATCGATTTCCATTCCATCGAAAAGCAGTAGATCCAGTTTAAAATACCCCCTCTCCCAGAAAATTCTACATTCTGTATGCATCTGACAAACAGTTGGAATCGGTTGGACGTCAAGAAACGCCATTTTGGTTCTCCTACAACAGTATGCAGGTATAACTATATAGGTGGAAATGCGCGAGTGATCGTCGCAGATATGTTTCGAAATGCCGTCAAGAATCGGTATCGCGGCCGATCTACGGGTCCGCGTTGCCGATTGCGGGAGGAACAATGAGGCGCGATTGCTCAAGTGATCGAATTGAAAGAAAACCGACCGTAGAACTGTATCTTGCGGCGAAGCGCGAGCGATTCTCCTGCTACGCGCGTATACTTCATCGATCTTTCCCAGCTGCGTCGCGTCGCTTCCTTCCAATTAAAATTGTTCCGCGTCTATTGTCCGATCACTCGTCGGCGATTAATATCGTCGATGTAATTGCGTTAATCGTTGCGTTTTCAGGTTAACAATGCGCCATGCGTATTCGCAATGCGGACAGGTGAAAATGCGTATATACTCCTGGTCGCAATAGTCGCCGCCGCGGACCGGACGCAAAAAGGCGGCCTTTTAAATTACCGTTGACGGCGTCTAAACAAAGGAACGCTGTTGTCGACTTTTATCTCGCGCACCCAATCTGAATAATCGCGGTTCTTCTATGGTCAATGTATCTGAAACGTCCGCGAAAAGCCGCGCTTTATTTACTACGATGTAATGTTGAGTAAGTCCATTCTCGTAAAAATTTCGTATGAACCAAAATAACGATTAAACTTCATCTCTGCATATAAAAGTCTGATTATCCTAAGCAGCAAAGCATGATGATTGATTTTCTTATGTCATATAAGCCATTAGGATTTGTTACATGGCTAAACGTAATGATTGGCAGAAGACAGGTCTCCCTAATCAGATTCCAGTAGATTTTCCTACTCAGATATCGACGGGACTTTCTATTTGGAATGGGACACCTGTCGCAAAGATTTCTACTTATTTCATGGTGATGAATTGTTTTCTACGGTATAACCAAACTCTAGTATTCTTTATAGATAGTATTCCTGTTTCCTTTGTATTTTACATAAACTTTAATCGTCATCAAGGAAGTACAATTTCCTCCATGCAAGGATTTGTGTCAACAAACACCCATATATATCACTGGAAGATTCTAAATTTTGGCAGACCTTTACGTGGGACAAAGCTCAGATCTTTTGAGCACTGTTATCATTTTAACCCTAACATCAATAAAGTGTTCTCAAACCACAACCCAATAACGTGAAGAAATTGAAACGAGGAGCTGTTTTTATACGGGATGTTGCGAAGACACACTCTACGCATGTGTAGTTCTTTAGCCATTAGCCATTCTCCAGTTATTATCTGTGGTTCTAAAGAAGCATAACACTTGTACGGCCATTTCCTCAATACTATGCGCTATGTGTCGTCGATCGTTACTCGGCTGCATGTACACTTTCTAATCCAATAGCAATTAAAGTCCAATCTATTATACAACGTAACGTCCGCCATAATCGTATAATGAGCCAGAAACTCTCCGCACCAAATAAAACAGTTTCTCGGTTAGTCAGGTGTTTCTTTGCAAGATGCAGTGCATGCATACTTGGTGAAACAATCGTTTCACATATGTACTTTGGGGAAGCGAGCTGGTAACCACTATAGATTGCGACTCGTCTCACACGCGAACCAGTTTTATCTGTGTCTCATCCCGTGCACGTGACCGGTTTCCGCTCCGCACTTTTATTTCCGAAAGTAGCCAAGAGAGACGACTCGATCCTCTCTCGATTTCGTGGTTGGATCATATACCGAATGAGCTTCATGTTGCTAGTCTGGGCGTTTCGTCATTATTAAAACAGTAGGCAACGCCGATAAATGGCGGCAATGATCCAGCAGACCGGGTTGATTGTAGAATAAAAAAAGAGAGATTGAAGAAGCCAGAGGGGTCGAGAGTTGGCACGAGAAAGAGAGGATGGAGAAGAGGAAAAGCGCATCGAAGTGGATCAGCCCCTGCATAACGGTGCGCCCGCCACCGTATAAATGATCACCCTTCTTTCTGTACTCGACCGCGGCTATACTCAACGGGCCGATAAATATAGGTCCATCCTAGGGTGCAGGCATTGCGCTACTTCTTGCCCGTGCGAATTATAGGCGTTTTAAAAATATTGTCCCATCACTTATTCAAAGCTCGCCTAAGCTATCGTTTTCCAATAGTATCCTTCGATCACAATTTCCCCCCGTTCTCCTCTATTATTGAAGCTCTCGCTCCGCCGGACAGCCGAATGCTTAGAGGGAAGAAGGGATCTCTGAAAAATACGCCATTCAGTAAAAAGCACCCAATTCTAAGAAACATCGATGAAAATAATTCGCAACGCTGGTAATTTCAAACACATTGAAATTCTGTTCGTGTTGCGGGATAGATTTAATGCTTTTTCATTGTAGGGGAGAATATTATTTAGTTAGGATACTTTGAATATTGTAAGATTCTAATACCTGGAGATCCATTAGAGATCCAATATTTTTTTACAGCGTACATTAACTACAATAAACATAATTCCTGGTCTGAAGATTGCTTTAGAAATTACATAACTTAGAATTGTAGATGGAGCTGCTGAACAATTGAAAATTCGCCCGGGCACATTTATGCTATAGTTTATAAATTATAATTTATACCCTTAAAGCCACAGGGCCTGTTTGTGTAGTTCTTCTTGAGTTTCTTATGTGTATATCTTCGGAGAAGAGCAAATCTTTGTCAAAAATACTGATTCTGAGCCTGGATATCGCGTTTGGAGATCTCCTCTTCTTCCAGACAAAACTGACAGGTGTCGCATTGAGCTACCTCAATCTTATTGTGTGAGTGACATAATAGTCCATGTTTCGCCAGAATCACCACTATCAATTCATGATCCAAATTCACTCTAACCAAATTGTTTACATGTTTTGATTTCTTCCATGAGAAGATTAAAAGTCTTTAGACAGTTTAAGTACTAGAAGGTTTGCATGAAGGTTCAGCCAGTTTACATTAGATTTTTTCTTTGTATACTCAATGATTGTGCTCATTGATATACCAAAGCATGGCTTAGGGCTAAAGAAAGGGTGGCTGGATTTTTTTGGTGAGGTATCAATCTTTTTGTTACCAACGTAGTTATCGCATTGTTTTTGTCTGAGCATTGCCGAATGGCCATGACTGCCTGTAGAATATTTGTAATTGCCAATTGTAAGTTGACGTTTTTTGGAACTGCTGTTCAAACATGAGTCATTGGTAGTTCAGTGTAATACCTAAAGAAGAGTTGACTCTTATAATAATAAGGGCGTCATCGAAGCAAAACATTCTTCTCTAAGTTCTGCTTCGAAGATTGATTCAAACTGGAAAGCAGAGTCCTGTTCAATAGGAAACGTATGTAACGTATTCCTGAATATGTCGAGACAAGAACAATTTTGTCAAGAAGGGCCACGCAAGTACCATCGAATGTTGCAGTAACATAAGAAAAGAGCAATGCTGTAATTGTGGCTGGTGAAATCCAAATCGCCGTTTACAATCGAACCTGGCCGTCTCGATTTATTTCCCCGCGATTCCTCGAGCGCAACACGCAACTTAACAATCGTTTAAGCTTGTTCGCGGTCTGCAAGAGGGATCAGTTAGGACGTAGCCGAAGGAAGCAGAGAAGGAGATATCGTTCTGCTCTTAGCGAAACTCACTTAACGTAAACGCAACAGAAGAAGAGGTGCGGCGAGACAAGGGGTTACTTTCAGCGACGACGAGGAGGAGAGGTGGAGGAGGACGACGAAGACGGGGAGGGAGACGAGATGCTCGCTCGAGGAATAAATACCTGGAGATGTAATCGCTGAAGGAAACAAGCGGCGGGATTGTTCGGGGAATAATTGAAAGCGCCGCTTGAGAGCTTCTCATTCCCATTCCCGGCGGCTGCTGCTGCCGCCGCATTGCACTGCCTCCAGTCGCAAGACAAGACTTGTGCAGCAATGGTGGCGCATCCAGCCGAGGAGCGAGAAAGAGACCCTGCAGATCCTTTTAACGGAAGGAAAAGAAAGAAAAGGCAAAGCGATAGAAAGCGAAGCTGATTCAGCAGCAGGAGCAGCAACAGCGGCAGCAGAAGAAGGCAGCCGGTGCAACTTCGCTGATGCAATCGAGCTGGTGATCGGCGACGGTTCCTAATGTATGCGTAATGCTGTAGCCGACCGCCTCTCCTCATTAACGCCCGGATCGTGGTCCCATACACACGCGCGGTCACGCACACCTTCGACTCCGTTTGGTCCTTAAGGGGTTCGGAGAGGACAGACGCAGCAGAATCAGAGGCAACGGACCAACCGATATAGACCTCATGTTTTGACCTTCTATTCCCTTTTCTTGTCTCGCTCGCGCGATCCAGGACGGGTCTCTTCTTCGGGAGCCCAAATAAAATCATACGACCGCGGTTAGATGTGCGATAATTCTGCCGCACCAACAGAGACACCGGGAGGTGGAGAGGCCAAGAAGTGTCTGAATTCACGATGCGGTTCCCAAAGAAAAGGGCGTCATTGGCCAGAGAGGTGCTGAAATGAATAAATGTCGAACGCTCCGAATGAGCCGCTTTAGGTTTATGAGCCCGGAGCGTTGACAGTCGGCTCTTTCGTGGGTTTTCGTTTGGTAAATCGATCGCCCGTAACGCCGGGCCAGAGAATGAATTATTGAAAAGGTTATCTCCCAACGATATTTATCGACTTTCGAATTGGTCAATTGTTCTGTCTCTTAATTGGTAAAGCCATTTACATAAAATACGTTATCCCATTTGACTTAATACATATTGATTCTGGGGATGTAATTTATAATGTAATGATAACGTTACGATTTTGGAGGAAATTTTATGACGACGCAACTTTAATTCACTGAAATGTAATTTATATTTCCGAAGTTGTTTATGAGCTCTTTAAAAATTAACCAGTAATTCGCTTTTTAATGATTTATGCGCATATGATGTAAGAGTAAGAGTTTAAAACGAAATTGTTATGCAGGTTTTCGACAATACCCATCACCAACTCAAGGTCGATTTTGCAATCCGAACCATAGCAGTTTCTCATACAATGGAAGCTATTTAAATATTGTAGGATCTGGTAACTAGTAAACAACACAAGTGAAGCTAGCCCTTTAGGGGTCATTCTTGTAGATATCCTAATTTCAGTTAGTAATTGTTTTTTTTACGAGCGGATATGCAAAAAATCCTGATTTGCTAGTACAACCCTTAACCGTAGGGGTTATATTAATTTGACTTGTTACTAGATTAGATTTGTTTTGCTTCGAGGGTCCAATAAGCTGTAGGCTTCAAATGAACTACTTTTAGAGGAAAATTACAGATACGGGTGTAGCCGTCAAATACCCATACGAGGTATATTTTCATTGATTTGTTACCATTTATTAATGCCCTGGACAACATTGTCTGTGGGCAGAGAGAACTTTTTTCGAGTTACAACAAGTTACAACATGTTGCAGATGAAAGCATAATCCTCTGCTATATTGGCATAGGTAACATACTCCCTAGTCTAATCTCCAACGATAATGTTTATGGCTGTAAAGACTATGGTTATATCAGTGAGAGATTTTTGCCTTTAGCATCATTATCAAATGTCTTTCAGTATACTTTCACCATTTGGCGAAAAAATTATTCTGGGGGCGTAAAGGCAATTTATTGTTTACAAGTTTCATTTTTTTAAGTATAACGAAAGAAATTTATGAAACTGTGACATTTATAGCGGATATCTCTTTTAAAATACATTTTATATACAGAGATGGGTGATTATTAATCTATGTTAATGCGATACTCCAATTTCTTCTTATTAATAACTGATCCTGTTGCACTTAATTTTGTGCGTGTGTAATTTATATTCTAATAAGATAGACAAGTATATAACTAATAATCGTTTTTTGTTTCAGGTAAGTTGCAAATCTGGACACTGCTATCTTGGTGCCTGGTAAATTAGCTGGTATTTTTGCTCCAGAAGTTATTTACGAGATAAATATGGCAAGTAACTCTTCTCTCTTTTTCTGGATGGATGAAAACGACACTTTCTAGGACATGTTAAAATGGGCGTTTACTGAAATTAAAAAAAAATTGAATAGTTAGGTCGACATTTTGTCTAATAAAATAATTTGTTGCTTTCAAATTAATTTCTGCGAAAGGCGTTTTCAGATAGAGTCGTCGTTTATTTAATGCGCAGCAATTCAACTCCTTAACGTTCCGATTATTTGCAGAGTGTTGAGGACACGGCCGTACGCTTATTAAACGTATTGACTTGCAAAACAGTAAAAGGAATATGCGCAGGACTCTATGTACCTCGCATAAATAAATCGACTTAATATTTTCACTTTATTGTAGGCAAAGAACCCGGAAGAGCGCTCATTGCGCCAATAACGTGAGCGATCTCGCACTCGAATTAACATTAAAAAGCTCTTTCGATAGGCTAACATCTCTCTAACAAGCGCCTGCGCATTTGTTACTGCGCGAATTCCATTTCGTAAGCAATTTAAATACTCTCGACGAGCGTTTGTAAATCGTAGAAAGTTAACGTATACTCGGTACAATATTCAATCACAATAATTAAAACGTCACGAGGAGCATGTTCGTAAATTACTGTAAGTGCGTGGTCTTTTCGCGACCTGCGTGCAATAATCGCAAAACCCGAGGAGTTTTCATAAAATGCGCGAACAAATTGGCGTTTTACTGCCGGTCGTTTGAGGCTCGTTATATATACGCGGGACGCGCAAAAATGTGAATTAGAAAGCGCGCGCGATATTGAAACGTACCGCGTATGCAAATACGGCCTGACCGACGAACGCCCCTCGTAATTTCACGGCTAACGAACTTCTTCCAATCAACGGTAACCCGTAATGATAGTTTTAGATCGACGTTTACCGTCGCAAATAGACGTTAGTCGCGTCTACTACTGTGACGGTGACGGCCCCTTTTAATTGCGGCCGGTAATTAAGAGCAACATTTTGCACACGATGCACCTTTGGCAACTGACTCATTCTTGCCGTTAATGGTCAATGCGACCCGCAATCGCGATCCTCCGCGACGCATTTTCCCCTCGTAGATTATCCGGGAGAAATTTGTGATTCGCTTTTCGCCGTGGCTTTCCGATATCTTCCGCTCCAGCCTGCCCGATATATATATAACTGTTATATGCTCTTGCCACGAGGACATTTCCTCGGGGGATGAATAAATCAACCTCGAAATTAAGTACTCGCCATAAACTTGATAATTGCGCCCGATAATTAATTGCATTATCAGATAACTTTTATCATTTACTCCTATACAGCTTCCGGATTTCTAACAATTTCCTGCTTCACAAACATACGGACGATCTTTACTAGTTTTATGTATCTGGATCGTTTAATTGTTAGCATCTAACTGGCAATACTGGTAAAAGTTGCACGAAAAAATAGCTGCCAAGCCACTCCCGAAGACGGCTTCTAATAAATATATTCTAGTCTACGTGTTTCGTTATAACCTTTTTTTTTTGTAAAAATATCGCATGATGCCAAAACGATGATAAACTTAAAAACCAACGGTTCTGAAACGTTAAAAAAAAAACGCGATTAACACGTTGAAAGCAAAGTAAAAATTTTGTAACCCACTTTCAGTTCAGTAAGTTTTGATATCAAGCAATAAAATTAATAAAAAAATGAACTAAGTCAAGATCGATAATTGACTCCCCTCTATCACAATTCCAAAATATATAGAGCGGTCGACGAGCTGTAATAGTACTTTTCGGCCCTAGGTCGTAAAGTTGAATTTTACGGACCGAGTGGAGATTGTGCGTCCGAGGTCCAACGAGGAATCTCCAAACGAGGTCGCAAAATTTTACGGCCGAGGAGCGCACATTATTTTTTGATACACTGTTCGCAAAGTAGGCACTTTACCGACTGTTTTTAGTCTGTAAAGTGCGGAGATCAGTCCGTACAATCACACTTAACGGACTAAAAGGAGTCCGTAAAGTGTGTACTTTACGGACACGTATATCAAAAAGTATATTATGTTACAAATACGGTAAATTAGTAACAAGTGTCGAGCGGAAATGAATATTATCGCACTATTTCGAATTGAATGATAATCGACCATTTTCCGTACATCCGCGCGGAAAATTAGAACTTTCTACGGGGTATTTGATGGATAAAGTGCGTTTTTCAACAAAGTATAAGGGGTCGTGGAACCATTTTGGGTGAAGAAAAGCCTCATTTTTGAATATTTTTTCATGTTTATATAAAAAATAAAGATATTATGCAAAAGTGCATATTATTAATGACTGTTTGATGTCGACGTCTTCTTTTATAGGCGGATTTCGGTAACAAATCAACTGAAATCAAAAAACCAAAATTATTTTGTTTTAAGCTTGTGAGACTGTTTGAACATAAAAATTGCGACTTTCATTATTAAAAATCGACCATTTTCAATCTGGAAAATGGTACAAATTTGAAAAATAAGGAAAACCGACTAACAACAATTGATAAATACGACATCTTTTTTTGGATATGTTCTTTCGATTGGCATGGGTTAAAATGCCAAAAGAATTATAATACTAAATTTTTAGATTTAAATTGAAAAAACTCGATTTTTTTAAATCAATTTTTGTTTCAATCCTTATTTTTTTACCCTGAAGCATCTTTTCTTTTCTCAAAATCCGTGCAATTGGAACTAGAACTTACAATTTATGGACCCATAAAGCTGAATCTTTATAAAGTGAATTCAAAATGGCGCGTTGTCAGGATAAACTGTAATGAATTTTTAACTTAAGGATGGTGTAACTCGACAAATTTGAGGATCCAAAAAGGGTTCAGAATGACCCCAAAAATACGTGTAAACTTTACCGAAATTTGTTTAATTACTTAAAGAGCTGCCAAATATAAACTTAAAATTTATCATTACCTAAAATGTGTTAAAAAATTCTTAAAAATTTACGCTTGTTCCTTGAATGGCTCAAAACCATTTTTTCTTAACTTTTTCCTAATGGGATTACCTGCGATCCCAAAAAGATGTAAATATATAAAATTAGACGTAATTTCGAGAGTTATCAGCTTATGTTATATAATTACTAGTTAGTGATTTAAGTATTTCGAATCGAGTACGAAACGAAAACTGACCCTAGACAAACATCTACCTCCACATGGTCACAATTTATATTTTCATTATTAAAAACAGGCTAAATGGTGTTAAAAAATAATGTTCTAAAATATAATTATTATTATTATTATTATTACATTTATCAATGTATAACGAGACACAGAAAAACATAGATTTGCTAAAGTTATACTGGGCCTGTTTCAATTTCCTGTGACAATTTTCTACAAGAGCATTATTATTGATTAAAGTAGTGAAAACTTTCAACGAAACTTACCATCATTTACATTTCCTTGGACATACATTACCACCAATAAAAAGTTCCACTTTAATTACAAACAGCTTTCATAAAAAGGGAAACATATTGCTTTAGACAAAAAGATCTCACAGAAATACTCAAACATTGCCGACGCATCAATCTTTTCAGTAATTCCCAACAATTCGAATACTCCGATTATTCATCTTAGCCGCAAATGGCAGACAATGCCGCTTCGTCAAGAACGAACAACGAAATTAACCAATCTTACCTCGGTATAGGGGAGAACATATGGAGAAAGGCTAAAAAATTTCCTAATATATGTACAAAAGTCGCATTAGCA
Organism: Trichopria drosophilae; assembly: GCA_030407085.1. Taxonomy (NCBI): domain Eukaryota; kingdom Metazoa; phylum Arthropoda; class Insecta; order Hymenoptera; family Diapriidae; genus Trichopria; species Trichopria drosophilae. The sequence continues at coordinate 10,511,200 of CM059583.1, read as the reverse complement.
AGATGGACTCCTGTTGTGTCGTTTACGGTCTTGCTATTGCCGTAACATCACGGATGCTCGTATGGGCAACACGTGTATTTCACACTATTGTCTGAAAGATCGCCAAGGACGAGATTTCGGGAAGTATCAGTGTGACAAATTTTAGCGTTGCGGTACATCATTTGTCCGTGAATAAAACATTTCGAGAGCTTATGTGCACTTGGAGAACTGATTTTATTCCCTGCATCATCAATGGATGAATTAGTAACGTAGACGAGTGGAGGTTCAGTTTAACGCTTCGCCGAATTTTCTAGCTTCTCTAATAATTTCGCGGGCCTCTCAGGTCGGTAAAGCTGAGATAAATCATGGCAGAAAACGACGCAACAACCGGAGAGGGAGTGAGATATTCAAAACAGCAGTAGAAACAGAGGAATGAATGAACTAGCGGGGAACGAGCAAAGAAAGAAAAAGAGAAACGTGCATATCAAAACAAAACCGAAACTTCGAAGAATAAGATCAAGAGATCACTAACGAAAAACGAAGAGAGGTGATGAGAGAGAGAGAGAGGAGCAGTGGAATAATGAAGAGCAAGTGCGGCTAGTCGCTGTTATATACTAACCGCAAAGGGTAAAAGGGAGCGCGAGGGTCTTTAGTTTTGGCACGTGCGCCCTCTGATCACCGGATGCCGCGAGTATTTCTATGAAGGGTTTGCGCGGTATTTATTATGTCAGGCAGGAGAAGCGAGCAAACTCGTATGTATATTCCGAGCACTTCCAATAATTCATGCATGAACTTCCCTTGGAAAAATATATTTGATGCGTATTGTCGACGCCGAGCTTTCCTTTGATGACGCCTCGAACTTCACTCTCGACAACTAGATAAGAGCTTTTATTGTTTTCTTACCAATTAAAGTGGAGAACCACATTAGGAGGCTGTTATTTACGCTGTTTTACGCTTTTTACTCGTTTTTTTTTTAACACCGCGAATAAAATAATTTCGGGTAAAGCTTCACTAAAGTTACCTAATGAATATGATGATCGATATTTACGGTCAAACAAATTAATATGGAAAAAGCGTCGAAACAATCTGTTCAATTCTGTTTTTTTTTAAATTTATTTTCAAAAGTACGAACCTGACAACAAATTGTTTTAAAAAATGTAAGGTTTTGAAATATTCTAAAAAAAAGAGTTATATTCGTAATATCAACTGGAATACGGTAAAATAAGGATAAACATGAGAATAATCGGATTTTTCACTTTCAGCCTACAATATCGTTTAGGATTTGGGACACAGTTCGACCTCCTGTTAAGGGATGTTCTTCCTGATAATAAGTGTCGCGGGAGCTATGGGACCTTTCTCCTTCCACTGCAACATGCACCACTGGCAATATTCCATACGCATGCGCAGGTTTTCATTGTTCCATCGCGTGGGGGATAGGAGAGTCCCTCAACGAGAAACCTCCCTTAATAGGAATTTTCTTAACAGGAGGTCGCACTGCATTTATAATTCATGGTTCTAACTTGATCTGGAACATCATCTAAAGTTCGAGTCAGTTAGGCCAGAGTGGCCTAAAAAATGGAGGTCTATGGGCATAAGGGTACTCGTGAGTTCTACCCATCACTACTCTAAACAAATATAATTAATTTACGCTAAGTGTGCCCGGCCTCTGCCATCTGTCAATGGGATGTCAATATTTGTTTAGATGTGTCTATTAACGCCAAAGCTCAGGTGATTCGGATTCCATCTACATAAACTGTAGGTCCCGTCGCAATTTAGTCTCATATGGGCTCAGAAAAGTCGACGTAAAATAATATAAAAAAAAGCTACGTTAAGGAACTACACTAAATGTGAAATTCAAGACCTTGTGATCTCTGCAAACTTTTTTATGGAGAATTTCAGCTTCATCTTTGGTGTTTCAAATATTTTTTTTATTAAACTCGTATTTTTCGAAATAAAGGCAAAAACACTAGGAAAACTTCTTTTTTATCTCAAAATCGCTGTTGCCATTTGTCTAACCGACCATTTGTATCAGCATATTCATTACAAGAAGTAAAATATACGTTAAGATGGCCCAGTGTAACATGTTTTTCCGATGTTGTAGTTTTTGTAAAGGTTTACTGATGTTAGCATGTATTTTGATATTTTCATTAAATTTTATTCTTAAATAAATTAAACCGATTGCCTACGAATATGGTATCTTCTTTAAGAAGCTGTAAATAAGGTAAAAATGAAGTCATTATACTAATATGACGGAGAACATTTTATTACTCGGTATTTTTTGCAAAATAAAAACTTGTTACACATTCTCATTTTTTCCTATTACCTCTAATAAAGATATTGTTTACAAAAAAGAAAGACGTAAAGTTTGACGTTTATGACCTATAATTACGTGCTTGTACGCCGTCGCCCGTAATCGAGAAAGCAAATCAATTGCGGCAAGGTCCGCGCCACCACTACGGACGACGTTAATGAAAAAAATTTACATTTTCATGAAACCGCGAAGATTAGACGACGAACAAGAATCACAGGCGTTAATACTCCCATGAATAATTAACATCATTTTGTAATTAATGCACCGGCGGTCCGACAACGGGAGACGCGCCCCTTCGAATTTTAACGAAGTGACTTTCACTCGGAGGAATTTGCTCTTTTGCTGTGCGGAATAAAAGAAGCCTTGCGCGCATTATCCCAAGAAGAGTGTGGGAAAATTATGGCACCACTCACCGAATCTAACGACTCTATTCGTCGCGACGATAAACGCCGGCCGTTAAAGACGTTGTCTTCCTTTTGGACCCCCCTGGCCCCTACAATTGACCCCCTCTCTTATCAGACCGATGAAATAAATGCATCGTTAAACTGTACCGTTATCGGCCGGCGCTTGTAGAGCCAGCGTGTCGATTTCCCAATTATCCACATATACATACGCGTCAATTATCTCGCGAGGAAGACGATTCCTGACCCCCTTCTCTCTCTTATCGGTCTCGAAACGGGATTTCGCGTGGCAATGAGGAAACGTCTCGTCTCCGAGATAAACGAGAGTACACCCGGTACGACCGCAATTGCTTTGCCCGAGTAATAACGCCATTGCAGCCTTATCACTATCGGCGAACGCGTCCGAGGATACTCTGCCTATCGATTGCGATCCTTAAAATTCTTTCGCGTTGTATAAAGTGACGGTCGAGCTAAATTAACGACTTCAAGTGAACAACCTAACCTAGCCTGACCTAACCTAACAAACGAGCTCTTCATCATTTGTCTTACGACAGCGTTTGCTGCATGTAGAATAAAGGCATTTTATCAATTCACAGCGAACGTATCCTAAGATGAATATTTCTGTACTATAAAATTTTGTTAGCTTTTTAGAATGACTTTTTAATTTTTCTGATTTCAGCTATCTGACAACAAAATTGATCATAATGATAAGTAAAATTTATATAACTTTTAAAAATTCCCATAACTGAAGAAACAAGTTTCGTAGAGATGGAATGTCACCCTCGTAATATATTTATTTCCGTCTCCTACAAATCTATTCATATTACTCCCTTTCCTGTCACAACCTTCCTTATTGCACAATTGAAAATAAAGAGATACTCATTAAAACGCGCAAAAAAAAAACGGGATTGTGGTGGGAGGCACAATGTGCTCGACGCGCTACTATGCGATTTACTCCATCGGCCTCAAAAAAAGACCACGAAAAATCTATCTGTACCAGCTGGGTGGATTTAATTTCAAAATATTTAAAATGTTATTATTGAAGAGTAAACTGGCCTACTTTGCAATAAAATCACATGATAAATGACATTATTCACTGCTCAAGCCGATTATTACCATGTTCAAGCCGATTATTACGCATTTAAACCGTTACCTTTGATATTACGAAGAATGCTAATACCACTCTTTTGTAGAAAATTGTCGATTCTTCGTTTTTGTTTGAATAATTTTTCATCTAAGGCGGATTTTTCAAAATCTATGCAAGAAAACTAGATCAAAAGAGTCACTAAATTCGTTGTTTTCTTTAACTGAGCATACAACGATAATCAATTAGTCAAACGTACAAGAATTTTAAAAACAGTCGACGAGTTACCCTTCCGATTGTGAGACCCCTCGGCACCCCAAAGTATTGGAGCGCTACGATATACATGGAAAAACGTGTACGAGAACAGGATAATTGAAGAGGAGTAGAAAGATAAACGAAAGGCGCAGACTTAAAGCTTGCACTGTGTGGAACGAGAGAAAGAGGATCAGAGCTTTTCGCCCTCGCAGTTTGCAAAGGTGTGAGATTTAATGCTCGTCTACGACGGACGAGGTTTAACGAGCAATCGTCAAATTAAATTAAACGACATGCGAATCGTTAAAAGCTCCCAGTGCGCGGATGCGCTCCGTTAACTCAACGGCAAGTGCATCATCGGCGCGCTGTTGGACTGGTACTGGTGTTTCGACGTCTGATGCCACCGTCGAAGTGCCGGTTCCATCTTTCAAGTATTCCAAAGTCCTTTGGATCAAAGGAAACAAGACAAATTATTGTTTTCTTTTCACTTTTCTCATCGGTTTGGCATAAACGAGCCCGTTTCATTCTCGTATTTCTATGATATTCTGCTAATCTAAATCCGAAAGCTCAGAATGTCAGATATCAAACTTTAAACATCTTTTGCCTATCTGGTCGTATTCAGTTAATATTAGAGTTTGGCGACATTGCGGGAAGAACTGAAAAAGAATAATACATAAGGCAGCGACAAAAACAATTATGAAGGTCACGGGAAATGTGTATAAAAATTTCAGTTTTAGGGAAACATTCAACTAAATACATCTAAGGTTCATATTGCACATAGAATGTCCTGCACGAAAAATAATTTTACGCCGTGACAGGCTAATAATATGGTGCGACAGCAAAATTGTGGTACCGATATGGCTATGACCTCAGTATTACCTTGCGACGGCATAACAACCTCAACATAAACATTTGTTGTGCTACCGCAGCACAAGAGTTTTCCTAGAATACAGTAGCGAAAGCGTATAAATAATGAATGTGAGGCTACGGTAAGACAATGGCGCCAACACCACGCGTTAGGCTGCGGCAATACAAACAATATTTTCTGTGTGTTCACAATTTTAGCACTAACATTTATAGGTTCGTTGACGTTATAACCTACAGATTATAAAACTGGAGACTTGCATCTCATAGGTTAGAAAATGGGGTAGGGAGCTTCCGACTACATTATCAGTTATTGGAGTAAACATCTGTACTCTAACAATAGTTATTTTCTATTTAGATGTGATTTTACATCCTTCTTCAATTCTGTGTTCCGTTTCATCGACGTTATTCGTTATTATCTCCAGATGTCATTACGGTCGGAGAGATAGAGGTTCTCTTTACTAGAGACTTTCGCGTCATCGAGATGGGTTCATCCTTTTAGGAGTAATTCGTATCTGCTCTATCCCATGGAATTTATATGTACACCGGTAGAAGGATTGAAACTTAAGGATTAACGAAATATCAAACATAAAAAATTGTTTTTCAGAATTTGATATCATTGTATGACTTTATGGACTTAAGCTCAGGAACATCAGGTACTTTCATACATTTTTCATAACGCGCATTTGAAGATCACCTGGAACCAAAGTTTTATTTTACTGGCTAAGTATTGTTACAACTGCACAATTAACTCCATTAATTGTAATGTCTGTAGAAGAACATCCCGTGGACGTCTTTTTTACAGACGACTTCCAAATGTCGAATTTTATCATCCTGTTAACATATGTCCGATATCTTGTGGATATTCTAGACAGTCAGAACAATGTTTCCTAACCAAACCTCGCATTCTCATTTTAGCAATAACTTTTGTTAGATAGGTTCTCTCACTCTATTGTGACTCTTGAAAATTCTCTGAAACAAAATGTGCAAATAACTCTAAGCGACCCTGGTTCGATCCCGGCCTCTGCCATCTGTCATCAGAACACCTCTGAATTTGTTTATAAGTGTCTAATAACGCCAAAGCTCAGATGATTCGGATTCAACCTTCATAAACTGTAGGTCCCGTCGCGATTTAGTCCCATATGAGTTCAGAAAAGTCGACGTAAAATAATATAAAAAAAAACTCTAAGCGCTAAGAAGTTTCTGACTCCAGAGATAAAAATGTCGGAAACCGTTTTTGCAAACAAAATTAAAAAGCAGAACATTTAAAAATAGTCTTTGAACAAATGTTCGAATGCATTGGATAAAATAAACGTTTTTTGCCGATCCGACAATACATTCGTTAAAATAATCGTGGTAACAATCTGATCGAAGCGCCAATGATTATTCACAATTAATTAATTTTAGAATCAGATAAGTCCCCAGCGGAGCATAAAATCCATTACACAATACAACATAATTTCATCGGACAATCGCGATGAAAATCGCAGAGATAAGAGTCGGTCGCGCAAGGGCGAAGTTTCCTTTGTAGTGGCAATTAATAGTGGATTATAGAAACTGGTAGGAACGACAGAATCGAACGAGAGACCGGGAGCGATAAAACGACCGCGAGCAGAAAAGGCGAGAAAGAAACGGGCATTTTCGCACAATCGCACACGCGAGCGCAACCGGAGAAAAGAGAACGCATTGGGGGCGACCGCGTTTGGATTCTTTGGGGGTGAGCACGGAAAGAGTACGTAATAGAGGGATGAGATTACACGCGCCGCCTGAGGGATTACCGCACTCCGATTTTGCGATAAGAATGTCAAAATAAGCCGCCTGGTCCACCCCCTAATCCCCCACAACCTGGGTAATTACATTGTAAGTAGTCAACGAGCACGCACTGTCGAGTCGTATCTCGTGTCGTCCCTTATTATCCAGGAGACTAGATTTCCCGACTCATCATCGGCCGCTTCGTTGAGATCGACGAGGGCTCAGCGGCGTTCGACTCATTGACGACGCAATTCCCGGCGATAAGCACCAGAGAGTCGGGATTACGTGTTACAAGGTCGCGAACGTAAATTACGGTTAATGGGCGGCGTAAATAATCCGCCTCTACTTCTCCAGCACGGTTCCTCGCGGATAATTCCGGTTATAGGAAAGTAGTAGTCGTTTATGGGCTTCGGCAGATCGAACGACGACGTTCACAGTCTCGTAAAACTCGAGAAAAAGCGGCCTTTTTCAACATAATAAGTAACGTGCAACACAGTACATTACCGCCCGTTGAGCTCCTTGCGGCATATTTCGCGAATTATTTTAAAACCTACATTAAGCCAGACAATTTCATTTCAGCAGATAGTAACCTTCCAAATCGACTTTTACGCCCGACACTAGGTGTGAATGAAAGTTCCTTATTACTTAATCGTCTTCCAAAGTGACCGGTCTATATTCAACTTTACATCAATTTACGGAGAGCAACAAGGGTCACTGCCCACATGCACAATCCCTCCTAAGACGTCTTGAAGAGCTCCCCCTGGCGAAAAAGAAGACATTATAAGCATCAAAGCTCTCTACCTCCTAAAAGTATCTAGAGGACATCCTGAGGATATTAACAGCACTACAAAATCTTTAGGACGTCCTGGGGAGCTCCTGAAGACATTATCGTAAGACAGTGCTGAATGGGATAAAAATTCATAGGCCTTATTACACAGTAGTATACTGATCAAGCGCCATATGAATTCCATGATGAGCACAGCAACAATACTGGTTACGTAGGATCATGTTACCTTCCAACAACATCAACTACAATGATGTATTGCTGCTGATCCATTACGGCAGTATTATTAACAACTATAGAATTTGCGATACCTGGATCTACCTGACAATTTAAAGTAAATCTTGCTACTTTTACATGACAGTCTGCGAAGGAATATTACACAAAAGCCGCAGAATCAGAAAAAACTGGATCAATATATATTTACTGTAAGATGCAGAACAAGATTACCTTACCGCAGCGTCATTCAGCACCAGATGGAGCAACTCCAATATTATTGATATATGTTTATTCAGCGATGATATATTCATGAAGATCTTTTGAACTATGAATCAGTAGAACCGGCATAGACATATTAAATAACATAACTTACTTTTCGTTCCCTTCGAAATGAGGAATTCTGAATTAAGTAGATTATTATAGGAACAATGGGATTTAGCTATTACAGAAGATCCTTGCCTGCATGGCAAGAATTAGTGCTAAGTATACTTAGTTACCATCAACTGCAGACCATAAGTCTCTCGTTAAACGTTACCGATAATATGCGATGTCGTCGCAGCATTAAAGATTCGCCACATGTCCGAAAACCGCAGGGGGAATGTATCAAAGTAGATGGCACAATGGCAATTATTCCTATTTGGGGTGGATTACACGTGCCTCATGTACATATTGAGAGCAACTCCAAGCCTAGTATAGGAGGCAGTGCATACTTGGACGACTAATATACATCTATGTATATGAGTCTAGAGAACGTGTGCATACACAACACTTTAGTGCGCGAGGTTATATACGCAGACAGGGAACGCTAGAGGACGAAGTGTTGGCTATGTTGACATTGGTAGATCCGGTCGCGGATTAAACCTTTGTGCCACATAAAGCCCGGTCACAATGGGTAGCGCACAGTACACACGACGTTATAGAGTTTCCGAGCTGTGGAGTAATAACTCCGTCGTTTCCCGATTACGGATTCAGAGGGATTGTGGAGGAGACAGGCGACAACGAGTGGACCGCCGCTAATATCTCCCTTTCATCTACGTTACTATTTGTGTTTTGGTTTGTAATATGTACATGGGTGTTTCGTAATGCGTATATATTAAGCGAAATGCAATACTCTACAAAATAAACTTATACAATCGTTACCAAAATTCCCTTGAATATAGTTCCTCGTAACTTTAAGTTTTCTTAAGTTTTTAATACAATTATGAGGACATTTTTATAAAATACCGTTCATCATCCATTCTACTCGGACAGGAGAAACAATTAATTAAAAGCGTAAGGGGCAGAAAAGGAAGACGAAAAGGGTAGGCCTTTATGAACATGTCAACGAAATGATAAAGCAGCTTTCTTATTGATCAGTGGGCTAAGTAATTATTACATTTAGACCCAAGTTTTGGTATCGGATGATAAAATCAAAACATGACCAGTTGGCATTGAAAAAGCCCCTTCCAAGCGAATTCGCGGCTTATTTGCAGCATTGCCGACAAGTCGATACACCTTACAAAGTCATAAAGTACATTGGCGTCCTCAAAGAAATCGGATACATCTCGTATCTAGCGACCGCCTCAATTCGAACGAAGATCTTCAAACGCGGCTCTCCATCCCGCCTCTGTCATGATCCGGAGTGTAGCCCTGTGACGTCTCCTTTCTCGCTCCCGTTTTTTCTTTCTGTTTTTAGTATTTCCGAAATGAAGTTGCGAAAAGTGAGATGGGCAGGACTCGCGAAGCCACTAGCAAAGCAGCGACGGTGCGGCGATGGCTCTGCAGACGTAATATCTCCGTAAGCTCCGTCTTTTATGACAGGACTAGAGCGCCTCTCAAGGATATTGGTAATCTTCAGCCTGGCAGTAATATCGGTGGCGCAGTGATCTCTCGCCGCCCCGATACTCTGCCCTGCATCCCTCTTCACCCTGCTCTCCGCCCCAGTCCCCAGATCGCTCCGTTCAACCACCCATCGACTATCTCACTCTTCCCCGCTTAGGATGCCACTCTTTACCACCTTCCTCGTCTCCCAGCTTGCCCTTGTTCGTCAATCTCCCCCTCCGTCTTCCACCTACACTCGCGCCCTGGAACCTCCACCCCTAACCTCTTACCACCTTCCTTCCTTGTTCCTTCCTGCCTTCATCCGAGCAGGCGTATTGACGCGGCTTTGCAGCCCACATTCCGGGCAAGAACATTGAACGCGGGACAGGCAACGCTTTAAGCATACTCATTCATTTTCCTTTAAGACCGGTTCCAAGAGTGTTCTAATTTCAATGAACTGTATTTCTGAAAATTATGCCAGTAAGGATATTGCAGAAAATTTCCTACAGTAAATAACAAATAGGTGTAGTTCAATCTGCTAAATACTGATAAAGGAGACGTCAATTAAACGTCTTTAAATGTAAACATGACAGGTCTTCGTGATTACTTCTTGAGAATTGGGTCATTTCATGCTCTCCTGCACATTAGTTTCCTAAACATATTTTACAGGGTATTCATGGTAACATTTAGGTAACAAATTATATATGATTCAAAATACCACACTTTTAGAAGTTCTGAAAAAAAATCTTATCCCATGTCTGACCTAGTGCTGACACAAATGAGCATCTTGGATCATATGTCAGCAACTGCGTTGGCGCGGTGCTGGAGTATCATTGGAAACCCATACCAGAAATAACAAAATTAGCCATTCATCCCACAAGTCTATCAAATTTGCCCTGTACATTGCATTGTCCATGGACCATCAGTATGGATCCGAGAATCGGGGCAGATTTGACCTAGGAGTAGTTAATAAACATTCTTTTATGGTTACAGATCGGCCCAAACTGCGGGTAATTATTTGCTCCCATGAAACCAGTCCAGCAAGGAAAATTATTCCGAATGGGACATCTTCAGTCCACAATATTCCAAACAATGCTTCAAATTGGCTCCGCCCAAAAATGTTAAATTTAGGATTTATTCTTTGAAGTAGCATATTCTACTAATAAACTAACATAATGTAATCTCTGTTGTTAAGGGTAAGACTATGAGGCTAAAGGTTCTTGGTATGGAACAAATTAGGAGTATAATTTTGGATATTCTCTTGTAGAAAAATTCGATTTGTAACTAAAGTTATGACATCCGGAAGAATTTTCCCTGACGGACAAACATCACAGCGGTCAATTATATAGGGTATTAACGCTGAACCAGTGGTGTCAGTCAATGCGGGCCAATGATAGTTGCCTACTTTAGATCATATAGTGACGGACCAAGCCTTGGGCCAGTATCAATCCGTTTAACAGCTGAGTCTCAACATAGTCTTGCTAGCATTAGCCCAGGACTATATCTTCAATAATGATGACGTGAAGCTAATACAACTTCACGTTGACCAGGAGTCTAATTACTGTAGGATAATTGACATAAATATTTGATCAGCTACTATAAGATTCTCTACACCTGGTCCTTTAACAGATAGAAACTTTCGGCATGACCAATTATTTATAATGAAATGATTCCATGTGAAGACTATCTAGAGTTAATATTCGTATATGTCATTGGCGAGAGCAGTTCAAATGAGAATACCTACCATAATTTAACCAGAATTCAATGGATCATTTCTGCATGAAAAACTCGTGTCCAGATTATAACGAAGGGATATTCTTTTATCGTGACACATTCTTCATAAATAATGCAAAATTGACTTAATTATCAAAACTAAAAACGATCATTCGCGTACAATCACGGAGTTTGTCACGAGCAGTGTCGAAGCAACATCGGAATAACAGAAACGAACGATTCGTTTATGAATATACATGAATGATTTATAATTTCTCGCGAGTGGAGAGGCTGCTGCTCGCGGTGCTTTCCGCGTTGTGAGAGCCTGCCGCAAATAGAGACTCCGATAGGACGGGTGTCAAAGGAACACGATTCAGGTCGTAATTTACTTGAATAGAGCGCAGGAACGTAAGTACATGCGTAGGTACACACTTACGGGAGCTACCCACGTTCCCGTCGACCGACTTCCAACCCTCCTGTTTTCTCGACATAATGTAAGCACTTCTCCTGCGGCACCTCCACTCGTATGTGTTTCTATGCACTACGACTGTCAACGCCACGGCCATTAATCCCCGACAGAATATCACCGTTGTCTATCATTCTCCATTAATTTTTTTTCCTTCTGTCTTTCTTTCCTTTTTGCAAATAGACATTCAAAATGGTGACCCATTGCAAACTGTATGCCATCTTATACAACGGAACTTCAACAATTTAAACATTCCTTTCTCAAACATTTTTATTTACTTTAGTGATACTTCGAGGAGGTTGTGCTTGAAGACCTTCTGGAAACGTCATTAGAAAAATACTGAATCTGTTTGCTTTCATGTTATCTGCAAAATCTATAAATATTTTCTTGCATAACTGCACCGTTCAAATTGTTTTTATATTGGCAGGTCATAACTTTTTTAAAGGCAGTTTAGTTTTGAACATAATAACATAATTTAACAAAATGTACGCAAAGAACGTATTAATCGGGCTAATGATTAATAATTTAAATAGATACTATCACATAAACTTGTCTTATCATTTCAATGGTATACTTTCATAAATATATGTTTGTCTGAATAATTACTTCAAAACCACGAAACCTTATTGCAGTAGCTACTTGAATTAACGGATCAAATTTCACACCCTGAGAACTGTCATAAATAGCTATAGTAAGCTAACAGAGTAAAACAATTATTTAAAGTAAAATAACGATGAAATACATCTCTAATTGCATACTTATACCTCAACTCGGGAAAGTAATATACTCTCCAAATTGCGAATAAAGAAGTGAAAGACATCGAACAATTATATGCGACGCTCTCCTCGTCTTAATTATGATTAATTATAGCTGTACAATATGATAATTATCTCCAGTACGTAAATGAGAAATAATGCTCACCTTCGAGAAAAGGATGTATTATTGAAGGGGCAGAAAAAAAGAAAATTAATCATCATGTCCTTAGACGTGTTTGCATTCAAGGGACAATCCTGCGACATTACAAGGTGGTCGCATTTGCATGCGGAACACGTGGCTTAATAAATAAGTCTTCCGGTCCCCCCACTGAGGTTGGAAGAGCATCCCCCGTCTGTGCCTGAACCTGTGCATACAAGGGACAAGAACGCAAGTTCGCTTAATTGCAAAAATTAACGCGGCGATGAGCAATTCAACAGCAAAGCGCGACAACCGACTCGCGATTATGCTCGTGTGAGGTCTATTGTTTCAGACTACTTAGGGCTGAGATTTTATTACGACCACTAGCACAATACCGCTTACTCGGTACACACGACTGCTCATTGCGGTTCTTGAATAAAAAGCCGGAACAAACGAATGTGTATATAAAACGATTCTCAAATGAACGAAGGCGAAGAAATTAATTAGTTCTACAATTTGTAATTAAGACAATAAAAACGTACTTATTAAAAATATGACAATTTCTAAAAAGTATCACTTTGGATCCATAACGACTCTAAAAGCCTCTGAGCGCCAATCATCGCCTTATACATCCAATAATTTGAACATTTTTATTTAGGTAATAAAAGAAACGTAAAGGCAGAGTGTGACTCCCTGAAACGACTTGTAGAAGACGACGAGTTAAAAAGGAAATAAAAATTAATACACCTTTAAAATTGAAAAAAAAATTCAATAAGCAAGTCTTAAGACGGTAAAGGACGTGAAGAAAGAAAAGCACGACGCGCGCGTTAACACTACAGTATAAAATAAAAGCTATTGAATCCGCAGCCCGAACAAAAATAACCTTCAATGAGAAAAGGAACCTTGTTCAGTTCTTTTCAGCTCTTTCATGAAAAATTTCTGAAAACTAATTTTCCTTCCTAGCGGACGCAACGGGGTGTGCAGCGAACGTATATACAAGTAGAGCGAGAGTGAGTGAGGAGAGTAAAAGGAACGAAACGGCCGACGACGGCTTACCTTCTTTTCCCACCCCCTCGCATCCCTTAGACTTTCTTCACCACCGCTCCAGCTTCTTCTCCTCCTCCAGGTCTTTTTTCTTTTTCTCTTACCACCACCTACAGCTCCATCCTTCATCGTCGTTGCCCCCAAACTCTGGCTTCTTTGCCACGGCGCGGCGTTCCATTCCCACTATAGTACTTTTATACGAGGTGCTAATCTCCCAGACAAGCCTCTCCTCGTCGCGCGACCTCTACAGCTGCGAAGGCGCGTCGTGCTCTACAGACTCGAGCTGCTCCTAAAGTCGCTGCCTGGGATTATAATATAATATCCTCCTCCTCCTATCCATATATACGCTAGGGTGCGCGACGACGAGATGCACGCTTCCTAATCCTCGCGATGCATATATTGCCCACGTCCTCTTGACATATTATCATTTCCCCAAAGGGAAGTTCAAATATCCCGCGATACTACTCTGCCTATTAATAAGTAACAATTAATAATGCCATAGATTAATATCAAATATATCACCGCAACAATGTAAACATACTTTGAACATGTAACTGAAGACAATAACTAATGGTTGTTTATATTTTGTGTTTCAGGTAAGTTTCGACCTAGGATACATGAGCCCATTGAGAGTTGCACTAAAGGCGTAACGTATTACCATTTCTCTCACATGATCAGTACCTCCATGCTTTGATTCAGATCTTATTTCAAAATTGTCATGTACTTTATATACTAGGTCAATTTTGGAATCCGGCAACTGAAACTATATTGTTTGCATGTGAAAAAATCTGATTCAAGAAACATCTGAATGAAGATTCATAATACAGCAAACTCCCGGTATATTAATGTCTCCCTTATGTCCCATCATATTCACAATTAGCCGCTTCCGTTATATTTACCTGCGGCAGATTTCTTTTTCTCCTAACTGGCGGGCAGCATCCGCAGGAATGAGATGTAGTGATGTCACTGACATAATGCGTCTGAGAGGAGTGGGGAAAGAGGCACTCCCCTTCTTTTGGTAAATATAACGCGACTTGATTGGAAAGCATGGAACCTATCGGATACCAGGACTCTACTCTATTAGAATCTGACATTTCTTGGATTTTCTAACTACTGAAAGGTTACATTTCGAGAAAGGTGATTGATCCATCAGCCAATATCGCGGTTAAAAGCTTGATTTGTCGATAATAGCGTCAAATGTCAGATCCCAATAGAAATCAACAGATACAAGACTGACAAAATATTCATCAGTTCTGACTGTGTTATTGGACCTAATCTGCTGAATGCCTTATTTAGAATCTGAAAATAACATTATATCGACTTAGTTTATTAGTATTTCTAATAGAAATTGCACAATACTGAATTTGAATAACACTTAATTCTATATTAAATTGCTCGATAAAGTATGCAGTCAAAGTGCAACCAATAAAAACAAGGGAAACATAAAAAATTCAGCATTCCAGCATTGGAACAGCGTGGCGACCCATCGCATTTCACCGTAACGAAAGCTATTTCCACCCCGCATTTGTTATTATCGCGTTAGTCGCAAATCCCCTCGTTGCGTGGCACACGATGACGTTGTTTCGACATTATCGGCGCCGGGGTCATACAACTGTTGGCCTCCGCTCACTCGTCCCGCGAGGAATATCCAGGTATACGAATGGGGAACAATGAGGCCGCCTCCTGAATTATTCCCTTTGATTGCTCGCTTTCGTTCCGCTCGGCTCGGTACAGGTCCGGCGGGTTTCCGCAACCCTGTGCCCTCACTTGTTTCCAACTAAAATGCAGACTGGAGTTGGCTTCGGGTTCGTCGCTTGCCAGACACACCCCTGTCGCCTACATACGCGAACAGATGGGGTAAGAGACCGAACGAATGTGCGGGATGCATGCCTGCCCAGAGATATGTGGATGGATAGATGGCTTGCTCGGTAATCGAGTTGACACGAGAAAGTCGAAACAAACCATTTTGTAGCAAAACTAATTCCCAGCATTGATTCTGTGCATTGCCCTAAAGAAGGTATCGTTAATGTCTATATTTCTGATTATTCTCCCATATGTTTTACTGTCAGCCATTGTGCAGAGAAATTGATTCATGTGACATCACATATGTGTCATATTTTGATCAATTCCATTGACAATATGAGATCTAACTTAGGACGTTAAGCGAAGAAGAATAAAGTAATCCTTGGATTAGTTCAAAGGCATGCAGGAATTGAGAGCAAAGAAGAGACTGATGCCTTAGGAATGAACCCTCATTCTTTGGTCTTGAGCCATGCCTTGGAACATCCATGATCACAATCATTGCGTAAACAAAATAAAAGAGTATAGACTGGCTAGACTAATAGCAAAACCTTCCAGGCCTCTAAATTACTTATAACTTTCTCAATGAAGAAATCAAAACTCATGAGGACTTGGATAGAGCCGATATCAAAGGCATATAAGATAGGTTTAACTGAAGAGAAACCCTGTTGTTTTGGACTGAAATAAGATGAGACCTCGGAACACGAATACTGAATATCCTACGTTGATCAGTCTCAGACTAGTATATTTGATTACGAATCCGTTGGAAGTTTTTTATAATTTAAAACGGCAGAGATGGTTTGGACTTATATAATGCAGAACTGGCAACTGCGGGGCCTTTATCTAAATGTGTAAATAAGTAGGATTTCCTGATGGGCCATAACCCCTAGTAGTATATCCAGGCTAATGTTCAATAGTTTATTAAAATGTAACAGATTTGTAATTAGTTGGCCTAAGAAAGTTTTGTCACCAACTTCTTCAATAGATATGCTGGTGAATTCTACTTATTAATTATTTTTAAAAAATGTCACGTTTAAAAAATTGTATAGTCGTTTTTTAATCGTAATATTCATCGATTAAAAGCTTCCACATTGCTATTTAAAGTTATCAAAACAGTTTTAAAACGGCACACGATTAAACTAACATTTGTCATTCGCTGGAAATTATTCGACAGCTTAGCGAAGCAATAGCAACGTCTTTAGAGGGCGAAAAAGGACATAACACCGTGACGGAAATTCAAGGGTCCGAAAAGCGTCCCGTTGAGGATCGAGTGGCAGGAGAGTGCGAAAAGCCATCCGATCAGCCTATATTCGTATAGTCGTGGGGCGCGAGCACAAAAAGACTTCTATAGCCCGACTTTAGACGTATTATATTATGGAATAGCGATCCATCTCCCTGCTCGACAGGTCAACAATAGCCTGATAACGTTTCAGATATTTGCGACTATTGACAGACGCTGAAATTAAAAGAGCGTTCATGTCTTAGTGCGAATATTTGCAAAAACCTTGCTTATCCTCACTACATTCACGTCCATGAAAAGAAGTGATTTTGATTAAAAATCTAAAAAGAAAGGTTTTCTCCAGCGAAAGAAATATACGCACTAATTTCAGGTATTAAAATAAAATTATTTGCTATATAAGTTTCTCTAAGAAGATGAAATTTAATTTTTTTAATGAACAGACGAACATCTTCCCTGGATAAGAAAGAAACTTTAAAAACTATAAACAAATGTTAAAAATAAATAACGAATTAGAACGTTCGAGTCTCCTAGATTACATTTCATGAATAGCTTTTTGCACGCGAATGAGAAGAATTGTACACCCTATACGCGTTGAACTTTTTCATCGGAGACACGACAAGAGATAAAAGCATAATAAATAAAAGCCACGTGAGTAAGCTAAAATCTCGGGAATGACGGGGCTTTTTCCGGTCAGCCTGGCAGTATTCACTTTCGCATTAACGCGCAATGCCGTTTTGTAATCTGTGGCGATCTACCGCAGCGACATTATTAATACATGCCTTTTTATTCACCATTTATTACGAATATCGCTGGAATTGTCATATTGTATTACTCGAAATTGACTGCTTTTGAATTATGAAGCTTTTTAAGCATACATTATAATATAAAACGGGGATTAATTTTGAATCGTAATTGGAATAGCTATATGAAATTTTCATTTTATTGCATGTTTTATGTCGGAGTATTCATCCCGAACGTGTGTTAGTATATTCGTCCCGAAAGTAAACAAAATGAAATAAGCTCGTCCAAGAATAATTGTTAATAACGTTGAAGAAGTGAAGAAAATAGTGTTGGGAATCCAATCTCTAATGAAGTTGCTTAGGAACTGCTGAATGCCGTCATAAATGATCCTCACAGCTCAGCTAGTGAAGCATCGTAGGTATAAAGTTAGGTCTTAAGAAGCCTAATCAACATAACGGGCCCAAAAGGAATCCTGGAAGGATCAAATATCAAGGTCATTTACACTGTTTCTTCGATTACCACGACGTACTCCATCAGTACTTTTTACCACAAAGTCGTACGATCAATAAGGACCTTTGGATTATACATGATTTGGCAGAGGGAATACGAAAAAATACCAGGAATTGCGGAAATAACTTATAGCCTTGGCGCTAATGTTCCTGCTGATTCATCGTTGCAGACACCATAATCACAACCCCCCCCCCCCCTACAACTTATTCCTGGTCCCAAACCCGAAGAGGAAGTTAACGACGGCAATCTCTGAAGAGCTCAAGGCTATACCAAAAAGTGTTCATCAGAGCTTCAAGAATTGAAAAATGCGACGCCACAAGCGCACCTTAGAAGGTCTACTTTCAAGGGGGTCAATATAAATATGGTCGATGAATTTTAGGGGATGATATGATTTAAAAAAAAAACGTTTTATTCTGTTTGTGCTGCAGCACGCGAGAAAGTTGGAAAACATTTTGGAAGGCCCGCTAATTTAAATCCCTTTCCTTTGCTCCCTCATTTATTGAAATCAGTTCGACTCCGTCTTTAGTTTACAAAATAAACAATTTACATTCTTGCTCCATGTAAGGCCCTTCATCGTCTTTAACGATACTGTACTGCACTTCCGTGTGGATTTTTACTAGTAGAACTAAATCTGATAGTCGGTTTGTTATTTGAGGTCCCTATTTTATTCCTTGACGCATTACAAGGCACATTACTGTTGTGACTCTGAATATATAAAAGAAATAATAAATGGTAATAAACAGACTACATTCTAATCCAGTTGCGTTGCATACGATTTCATATTTAATACACTACTAATCGCAAAAATATCAAATAGGTTTCGTAATCAAATACAATCATATTCATTCAATTTTAACTGGGCATCGTCCCATCAAAACCCCCAACGGTCTGTTATTTGTCCAAACGAAAATCATAATTAGAAGGCCGCGACTCTATGCTAATTCGTCGCTCGAATCCTGAAGAGAGAAAGAGATATACAGATACAAGAGAGAGGGAAAGAGAGAGAAGGGTAAAGAGAGAGGTGGCTAGGGACGGATGCTGGAATATCAAAGCGGAACATGGCGACGAAATATTTGCATTAAATTTATTGAATGTTGCCGCTAGCGTCGCCGTGACGGACTATGAATGGAAAATGGAACGAGGAGGGAAATAAAGGTGTGCGTAGGAAATTCTTGAAACTGGGAAGCAGCAAAGGGGATGAAACAAGGGAAGCAAAGAGAACGAAGCAAAAAGAGAGAAGACCAGAAAATGAAAGCGAAGGAGCAAGATGCAGAAAGTATACAGTGAAAGCTTAGTCTGCAGCCAATGCCAATAGACGAATCAATCATCCCGCGACTCATTAGTCAAAGAACGATCTCCTTTCTCCACATTCCTCTCGTTCCCTCTGCAGTGGCTTCTCTCTCCAAGTCTTCAGGATCCTCGACTCCATGAGTGAACGAACCGCCGATTCTTTTGCGGAAAAAAGATACTCGCCGTCCGTTGCGAGCAACAACGGGAGCGCTACGGCTACTTACAATGGCCCGCGCTCATACTTTCCATTCTAGAGGTCAGAAAAACATAATATGCCGAACGAACAGAAAAGAGATGAGCCGAAAGGGCGGCGAATATCTTGAAGCAAGGGAGATGGCCTCACGAACAAAAAGATGATGAACAAAGGGTGCTCGAACTCACTCTTTGTTGAAGAATTTATATGCAAGCCGCGTACGCGAAATGGGACTAGGAGTGAATTCCTAAGTATGATTTGATGAAAATATCTTTTATCTACTCCTGTTCGCTTTCTAAATTTTAAATAGTGATATTATCGCTCGCTTCAACACTCAATTGAAATATGATTTTTAAAATGTTGGTTAGACATACCCATTACCAACTGTGATATGAAAATTTTCCAAATGCTCAAAATTGAAAGAAAGTCGATAAAACTAACCGTTTTATTCTAATCTATGCTTGCATTAGTTACGCCTATGGTGATTATTGATTACATCTGATTTGCGTAAGTCAATCGCAATCGTTTTCTCAGTAACGCTTCCTGCTGCTTAATCACTCCAATGGTTTAACGAACCACTTGGAATCTGCAGTTTCCTCCCTGTTACCTCGTTCATTGTCGTGGTAATTAATGACTTCGTGTTTTTGTGTATATCGAAGTGGTTAACTTACCTGTCACGCTAACGTTAATTTTTAGCATAAACCATATTTAACTTGTTAATTAGTTAACTATTTATTGGATGTATTACGCATGTTCATTCTCTAATTTGAGCTTCTAAACATTCATATGGCCGAGTTTTATGATCGATCTTTGAAATTCCATGTAGGTTCGAAATAATTTATATATTCAGTATATTTTGCAAAGTCCATCTTAAACTAGTGTACGAAATTATCGAAGTCGCTTAACGAGCGAATGAAGAGGAGCACGGGGCAAGTAAGACTCTTGGCTGGACCATTACCATTAGCAGGCTACATCAGGTCCCGAAGGATTATCCAGTTTGGCCCGCAGCAGTGCGCAGTCTATGTCGGCTCAAAGGACAAACATAACCACTTTAGCTCCGGCCGCAAACTCAAGGGTTAAGCGAGATGCTGCTGTACTCTACGTTTGGATCCCGGTCCCTCCTGCTCGCCTATAGCAACGGATGAAACCCTGCAAATCCGGAACCCTCGCAGATGCGCGTCGATCACCTACCCGAATCCCGTCTTCGCAGGTTCCCAGGGCCTCTTCGATCATTTCGCCGTCCCCGGTCAGGATTGATTTTACCTTAATATTTAATAGAATTGCGATCGAACTCGTTACCCACATTCTTGCTTGATAATATCATATTGCCTCTCTAGACCATCAACGAACTCAATTTGTGGACGAAAATCCTTAGCTATTTGAAATCAATTAATTGGTGTTCAATAATTTTATTGTCAGAACGCAATTACCGAAGTTAAATTGTCTCAATAACGACTAGTGTATTCAGATAAAATATAAATAAACTGTTTACTTATATATTACAATCGTATAAGGATTATAGTAGCTGCCGACATTAGCCATCTACTAATTTTATAGTAGCCATATACTAAGAATGAAATTATACCGTTGAAAATAGGTTTCTAACTATGAGACTAAACTGGAATTGAATTAGTAATCCGCATAATTACCATCTGCGAAATGAATAGCTGTAAAATATTTGCATACAAATACGCTGAGACTAAATCGAACAGAGTTACTACTCAACGAAACGGTTTTCTCGAATTATAATTTATGGTCATAGGCAAATTCATTTATGCTTTTCCAAAAAATGGAAACGCAATAACCTCTAAACTTGAAAATAAAATCTGTTTACCTCCGGGATAGTAGGGATTTAACGTAAACAAAAAATCGGTTTACGTTTATGCAAAAACTATACACTGCTAATGTATTTTGTCCAGCGCTAATTAAACTAATTTTTAATTAAAATCTTAATCAGCCGGTCAGATCGGGAGGATGCGCCGCATCGCGATGTTCCGAGCAAATGGGCGAGCGACCCGGTAGGAGAGTCGGGTAATTATAATGATTAGGTAAACACGGTCAACGTGTATTTTACGTCGATTAGCGCAGCGACTACCGCCGTTTATATTTTAGATATCCATTACACGCGGTCACCAGGGGCTGCGACACGCAGTCGATATTTTGCATTCAATGCATCCTACTATACTCTGTTCGCATAATTGCTGAGTTCGTACACAAATATATTTATATACATATATTATATACATTCATATATGTATATGTATCAATGTATGTGAGTATACGTGAGCCGATGCACCTAGCAGCCTCGTTTGTTGAGACTGATTAAGCGGAAATGGTCGCTTTGAATGAGGGATTTGCTCGATGAATCCGACGAAAACATTTGGATTATTCTCGGAAATATCTGTTTGCAATATTTGCATGCATTATATGCGGAAATGTGCAGCGCGGAACCCGTTGAACGAATGAATTCTGGGAAAGTGGGCGGATAAGTCAAATATACAAATTTGGTTTATGTGAAACAAACGCGGGTTGCAAAAATGTATAATATCAATAAAATTATACCGAAAAAATTATTTAACGAGAATGATAACATACAAAATTGATATTGCCCCTTTTTTCGCTCTGGCTGTTTTTCTCCAATGAAGCTGGATGGGGATTTTCACCTCTCACCATTAGTATTACAATTTTTGCAACTTTAATCTCAATTACTTTAAATTAGGGGCTTCACTTATTCTCGGTATTAAATACACTTATAAATATATACTTGACGTTCCGGTGCTGAAGAGGAATGTAATTAAATAAATATTTATACTGCTTATATTTAAATTCCTTTGTATTTATTTGTTATAAAATCATTCAATAATTCAAATACACTATTATTCCTTTTTTAAAATGTACTTGTTATTAAAAGTGGTCGAAAAAAATAATGTATAATGAAATATTTATTGCGTTATGGCTAAATACGATAGTAAAATATGTGTTGCGTATAATTAACTTATTTGCGTATAATATACAATCATATTAATGCTTTAAACAACTTTCTTGGGTTTTGAATGCATTTGGGCAACATGACGGTTAAGGTGACCTTTCCGTTCACTTACATATTCACAAAAATTGCAAAAATACGAGTTATCCAAATGTTCTAAGCGGTAGTGCTGAATGCTCTCTTTCCTTTCTTTAAATATGTCTTTACATCCTGGATACTTGCACTTGTATTTGCAAGCTGTAAAAAATAAATGTCATTTAAATTAACCAAATAATTGTCTTCTATGAATGTTTTTTATAATGTTCTTACATTTTAGATGCACTCTTGCAATGTGGCTCCGGAGGTGATCTTTCCGTGAAGTGATATATTTGCAATAATCGCACTGATATTCCGTCTGTAAATGAACGGTTCGATAATGGCGGTACGCATCTTTCTTACGTTCATACGTCAAGTCACATCCCGGATACTTGCAGGCTATTTTATATCCTAAAAGTTGATATAACAAAGGTAATTTCAAACCACGAAACGACTAAAATTTCAATTGAGGTAAAACCTTACTGCTTATTACATCTATCCATTTACGAAGATCATCCCAGGCCCCTCTTTTGTTTAATCGTCTAATCACAGTTGAGCTACATGCCTTCCTTGTAGAGGCTGTTCCAGTCGGTATCATATTCTTCGACTCTTCTACAATCTGAGAAATATTTTTTGATGCTTGCAAAAAAGATCTACGTTTATTCTTCGTATGAATTACATCTTTCTCGTCCATATTTCGTTTTGAGCGTATTATTTTTTCAATCAAAGAGACGCGTTCTTCTAAATTTTGTAATTTTGAGTCCTCCTCAAACCTTGACTGTAATTCTAGCGAATCTTGTTCCACGAGGTTTTTCACCAATGTTTTCCCGTACTTAACTAAGTTTTGTACTTTCGGAATAACAGTGGAAATAGTTAATAGTCGATCGTTCCACGCACATTCAACGTTGGTTTTATTCTCTTCTTCACCGACTGGTTCTGTTTCATCTGGTTCTATTTTTATGTTTTGGTTAAGGTCTTGAAGGCTACTCGTAACGGATGGTTCCGTTTTTACTTCATCAAGTTGGGTTCGGTCCCATTGTAAGGGAATTTCGTTATGCAAGTCTGATCCTTCCATATTGTATGAAATACTTTAAGCAAACAAAAAAATATGAAATTATAAAATTTTATCAAAATAGTTGGTCCTCTCATTCTCCAATATTCCCCGATATAAACATTCTCAAATACAATCACACGATCAAGTAGTATTTTGAACACGAATGCAAATCGTGTTATCTGCAAAATATAACAACAAATAAAATAAAATAATGAGAATGGCGATAAGCGCAGTGAATAAATACTACTTATAAAATAACGATTCTTTTTACACAATGAATAAGTTTAAAAGCTTTAAATGTTCTTTGAAAGAACTACAATTCGCTTAAACCAAATAATTTATGAAACGTCAGTCTCGACATTTCCGTTGATAAAATATCAAACTAAATTAAAAATTTTATCTATTTCCACGGAACATTCCAAATTTTCTCCTCTGAAGTTTTCACGAGTTTCCTTTTGACATGAGGAAAGCATGTAACGTGTTTCTCGTCGTCGACGTCGAGCATCAACGCCAGGAACTTGCAGTCAATTTTCCAGCAACCATTGGTACACTAAAGAGGAGATTCGCGAAGAAGGCATTTCTTCTATCGAACCTCGTTCTCGTTCGAAGGTAAATAGCATCATCCCCTTTCTCATTAACTTTTTATTTTTAAAGCGCGAAGTTACTTTGCCGGAAAAAGTTTCGTCATCCGTCCCATCCGCCCCCACCGTCTTCTTTACCATCGTCTTCGACAAACCCCGCACCGACCTCATCGGGACTATCGTCTCCACCTATCATCGCTCCCTTCTCGCCCGAACTCCAGAGAAAAAAAATACGCGACGGCGAATTCCAGGTCGCGGCAAAGAAACAAATACCCGAGATCAAAGTTACCCGGGGCTCATTGGATGGAAGCTGATTATTTTTATGACATGATAGCAGGCTGGCCAGATGATGAGATACCTCAACCCCCGCGCTCGTAACGACGTCTTTGCCAAAGCCATCCGCCCCTTCTTGGTTTCAAGACCGATGCCACCCCGTGACCAGAATATCTCATCGCGTCTCGACCGCCGTCGATGTCGTCGTCAGCGTTGTGTCGATTCGTGTCTCTTTCTTTTCTATCGAGGACTTGACGAATTAAGGGTGCGCGCGCACTTTCAAGCGCTTTTCCCGACGTCACTCGCGCTTCAATGTAAAAGCTTCCAATTTGTTCCTTTTTACTTTATGAAAGATGTAGATTTGTTTCTGCTACCCGACTAAAATATGGTATTAATGATTACAAAGCGCTAAAACAAGTAGTTGCTTCGTCATCATCCACGATTCTTAGAAACATCGAATTTTATTTCTTAGCATCAATACAATGTATATTATTCGTCTCAGTGCATTTCACCAATAATTTCCTCTGAAAATAATATATTAAAAATAAAAACAGTTCAAAATAACAGGTGTCATTTCATATTATATATATATAAGTAGTCCCTGCCCTAGTGCACATTTTTCAGGGGTATGTATTAGGACGGGTCGGTCATTTTGTTCGGAGCTAAACATATGCATTAGGACGGGGATCATCGTAGTATTAGTTATGAGTAACCATTTTACAGAACTTCTCCAAAATTTCGACGACGAATTTTGAAATGGGACTCAAGGTTAGGATTATTCAGTGAAATACTGGAAATCCATAAAGTACAATAAATATTTGAAAAGAATAATACAAATAACTCGAGAAATTAAACTGATTTTACCGAGTCATCTTAGATTCCGTGATTAATAAAGTTTTGATTGTCTTCATTTATGCGCGAGGAGCTGAAAAAGGGTTAAGTCAATAACGACTCGGAAAGCTGTTCCCGAACAAGATACTCACCGACGCCAATTTGAATATTCCCTTTTTGATCTTTAGAGTTTGGCGTTATGCAACGGCCAGCATCGAGGGACAAAGGTTCACGGCATAAATCGGGAAAGCACTTATTATTGTTAGTGTTGGGACAGATTGACGATGTTATTCTTAACCGAACGAGAGGCGGCAAGAGGTGTGCGACTTGGCGCGTCATCTGCCTACAACGTGCGCTTCCTATAGCGACGACAGGCCGCCTTCTGCGACTCCCCGTAACTTCCCTCAACAATTTCCCGGCGAGCTTGCAATTTGTCTCAAAAGACGAGCGTTCGAAATATCTTGGCATCGCCCGCGCCTACGTAAAACGCTTGAATCTATTCTATTGTGCAAACGGGATATCTAATATTAATGACCGTTCATTGAACTTGGTAGCTTTCTTGGTTTAATTCTGCTCATGACGTAAACTCTGTATCTAATACAATGGTTTTCAAAGTTTCTCAATGAAACCTTTATAAATACGATTGTCGAATTGTCAATTTCAAATATTTTTTTGCCAACAGTGGTCATACTTATGATTTTCTCGACACTAACAAGTAACACTACTCAAGCGTGACAAGCCGATTGAACTGCAAGTTGGTGTATTTTTAGAACTCCGAAAAATAATCGATACGTTTTTTTTTATCGGCAAGAAGAAGGTTTAAGAGTTGAAACTGATCCCTGAATTAATCGAAAATATGAAGGAAGACTTATTTCCATAAAAATTGGTGTCTGAGGATTTTTTTGGTCGCTAATTTCGAATCTGGGGTCATATTTACAAAACTCAAAATGACGGACCCAAAGTGGCAGATTAAATTTTACAAAGCTTTTTGTTTTTCATATACACTCCAAAAATCTCTTAATTGTACTTTTTACGAAAAAATTGTTATAAAATTTGGTCCGCAATTTTCGATGCTCCATTTTGAATATTGAAAATTTTACTATGATTTTCTATTAATTTTATTATCAAAATGAGCGAACCAACAAAATCATCAAACAGCAACTTTTATGGAAACGAGTTGTACTTCATATGAGCGTGCATGATATTTTATACATTTTAGTGGGTTTCGAGTAATTCCGAGATCAGTTTTAACCCTTAAACCTTCTTTTTTGCCGATATAAAAAAAAAAACGTATCGATTATTTTTCGGAGTTCTGAAAATATGCCAATTGCAGACCAATCGGCGTGTCACACTTGGGTAGTGTTACTTGCAAGTATCCTTACGTCATTTATGCTCCGATTACGAATACATCATAATGAAATTACAACGTGGTCGTCCAGGTCAAAACTTTTGAAAGAAATCTTTTTGTTTTTTTTTTTAAATGAAATTCAAATGAAATTAAATAGATTGTATACATTTTTTGTATTATTTACAGCATACGATTACTTTTATGTAGAGCAAATTCCTGACGATAAAAATTATTGTCATGTTTCCTTTATGAAGTAAAACTAACACTCATTTCAAAGAAATGTATACATTTCCTATAGTTCTTGGCTATTACCTTTATTTTTAATCGTAAACAATGTATAACATGCTTAATTGCTTTTCTGCTGTAACACTGGGCGCGCTATAAAAGATCTGAATCGTCTCTCTCGGTATAATAAAATTCATCGTTTCAGTCGAGAGACTAAAAGCTTCGTGCATCTCTTTAAAGAACGGCCATAAGTTTTCATAGTAACACTTTGGAACTTGCGGACCGATCGGCTTCATTGTGCCGCATAGGCCAAGCTGCTTGGCTATCATTTTACGCACGAAAATAACGCACCGTATTTATAGGCAGTTTTTATGAGAAAAGCTAAGTGGAGGCCATAAAATTACGTCAGTGCTCGGTAGCCGAAGCTCTATTTCAAATAACAATGTTGTACATTACTGCCCGGCTTCCATGAATCGCATGTGCGATCCATCCTAGCTCATTTATACTCCTGCCAATAGAACAACTTTTCATTTCCATAGTATCTAGAAATTCATTTGCATTCCCAAAATGTATACACATTGAAAGATCATTTGTATTTTCTGGTAAATTTCGTAAGTTATTTGCAATGTACAACCAATGACTATAAATTTTTGTAACTATGTCACTATACTTTTGTCTATTTTGACATCAAGAAACAAAATTTAATAATTTTTAGTTACAGTATCAGAAAAATAAAGTGAATAAAAAATTGAAATAAATGATTAATTAAATTTTTTAAATTATTTGATATAGTTGTAGTATCTCTGACGTCTCGTTATATTTACTAAAAGAAGGGGAGCGCCGCAATCAGCAACTCTGAAAGCATATAAATATAATGTTTCATGAATATACAATGATTTTTTCAAAAATTATTTCGCCATATTGGATCCGCCATTTTTAATTTTAGAAAATTGACTTCATATTCGTAATCAGCGACCCCAAAAACCCCTATAGGACATGTTTCATTTAAATTCGACGACATTTCCAATTTCATGTGCGCCATATTGGATCCGCCATTTTGAATTTGCAATATTTTAATGCCGGATTTGAATTCAGTAACCTCAAAAACCCTTGCTCGATACAGTTTTCATACTAAATACATTAAACTGTAAGAATTTGACTTTATGTCCCGAGTTCCCTATATTCCGATTCACTGTGCGCCATATTAGATCCGCCATTTTAGATTTTGATTTTCCGACTTCAGATTCTTAATTAGCGACCTCTACATCTGCTTAAGTTCTGTTTTCGGTCGCTGTAATGTAATATAAAAACGTATGGTTTAAATAGATATTATTAATCGCAGAGGTCAACTTTGACAACATATTGTTGATCAGCAAATTATCGTATCAAGAAACCGACCTCACCACTTAAACTAGAGTCCGTTCCGAGTATTTTAAGCGTAGTCCCATTAAAATCGGTTTAGAATTCGCACAGGGATGACCGATGTCCTCTGCGCCCTTGCTAGGAACCAAAGTGTGCCGCTTCACCCACTCCCATCAGTTGCGTTACGTTCATGACGTCATAGCAGGCCCTTCTTGAGGCCCCAGTCCACAAGATGGAGGAAAAGAGAGCGGCAACTGGTAATTATAACGAGACGGAACCGGACAAATATGCTGGGATGTAAACATAACAAGACGCAATTATACCGGAACTCTACTGCATTTTAATTATACTCATAAATATAAACGTCATGCTGATTTCATAATATTCGGATATGACCTGTTTTATGCACTACCTTGGAATCCCGATTTAGAATCTAAATTCTACAATAGGAGTCATGGACGTATCTTGTTGGAATCCAGGTGTCACGACAACGCCTAGCGGCGACAAACCACACTAAACTTCACCTTTGCTTTCTGATTCAAATTCAGATTTCTATGACAAAATTCACAACATAATTACATTGAGGTGGTTGTTTTTCATTAATATTATTTATATTAACCTTTATATGAACCTTCAATGTACATTTTTTTGCTGTAAAGTGTGAATTATAGGTGCACCTCTAAAAACCCGTCAAATTACAAAACACACTTCAAAAACAAGACAAGATGTAAAAAAACAGATACTAAAAAACCAGGTATTTCAAAAAAAGACATTCAAAAGCCAGACGTAAAAAAAAACAACTAAAAAAACAGTCATTTAAAAAAAAACAGACGTTAAAAACCAGACTTCTAAATGCAGACATATTTTGAAAGACTGTTTTTTGAAATGTCTGGTTTTTTTAATTTCCATTTATTTAAATATCTGTTTTTTTAATGTTTGGCTTATGAAGTGTCTGTTTCGCGATTTGTCGGGTTTTTGAGGTGCACCCGTAGTTTTTTAATGTTTGTTTTTTTAAATATCTGGTATTTGATTGTCTGTATTTTTAAATGTCTGGGTTTTAAACGTCGGTTTTTTAAATGTCTGTTTTGTGATTTGTCGGGTTTTTGAGCTGCTCCCTGGTTCTTGAATGTCTGTTTATTGAAATGTATTGTTTTCGAATGTCTGTATTTTGAAATGTCTGTTTTTTTGAGTGTCCGAATTTTGAAATGTCTGGTTTTTTAATGTCTGTATTTTGAAATATCTGTTTTTTTAAATATCTGTTTTTTTTATTTGTCGGGTTTTTGAGGTGCACCCTTAATTATAGATGTTATCTAATGAAACGTCCTGTAAAAAATTATCGGATATAGAATAGTGTTTTGAAAGTTTGAAAGGACTTTTCTCCAACGCATCAGAATGTGATTATTACTTGCGTGGGCATTAGGGCACATCTTGCATATGAGAGAGGTTTCGAAGGGAGGCGAGTGCCTTTTCTTTATCTTCCGAGAACGAAAGGCAGGGGAGAGATCGCGCAAGCACAAAGCGGGCCTTGTTTGGGGATCCGCAAAGAGGAAACACGTAGGCGGGTACCGAAGCTTTCTGTATAGTGTCGAAGCGATACTTTGTATTTAGTGCATGGTGTGTCGTTCCTTGCCGGTCGTGCAAAAGTTACGCGTACATTTATTTTTGCGCCTATCAACATATACGCGCGAGGGTATAAATAAAACCGCCCGAGTGTTACGTGTAGATGACATGGAAATCTTCTGATCTTTGAAGGACTTCTGCAGCTGCTGGAATGCACTAGAGATTACACCACTCGCCGTATCGGGTGCACCAAGTGCGAACGCAAAAGTCGGATTTTCATTTCATTGCTCATTTTGAAAAAAGATTTTAACAAATCCACCGGTTAATTTCTTAACTGATTTTCAGACGATTTATTATTGTGTCATAGTTTATTACGTCATAAATGAAAGACTTATCATAATTTCAACAAAATCAGAGTAGTTAAATACTTTTCATCAAACACTCAAAAAAATGTTCTGGTTAAACACGACCGTACTATTTTTTCTGGTTACAATAACCAGAATTCAGGGTAGTTTAATTAAAAAAATAATTGTTTCAACAATATGTCTAGTTAAACCAACAATATTTCTGGTTAAATATAAAGAATTTTGGTGATTCCTATTTAATCATCTTTTCTGGTTATTCGAACTATTCATTTTGTGCGTTGCATGGAAATTAGTTATTACTTTATAACAATAAAAATTGAATTTCTTGTTTATTCCGTCATAAGAGGCCGATATTAGGTCCAAAAGTCTGTTACTGGGTGCAAGACTACAATTTTGTTTACTAACAATAAATTTAACGCGGAAAAACTCTATCTCAAAAATTCTCTTGAAGTAACAGAGCCATGAAAAGGTTGTTTGTCAGTCTTGGCGTTTTAAGCAACTTGCCTGACTAACCTAAAAATGTTCGCCAATACCATTAAAAACTACAAAAAGGAATAGCGAAATTAAACCTGGACGATATAAATTATTATTTTCAAAATTGACCATTATGTCTTACTTGGTTTCATTTTTTGCTTTGATCATATTTAGAAAATGCTCATTTGTTTGCATTAATTGCAAAATTCTAAATGGCTGCTTCAAAAAGGCGAACAAAAATGTTGCATTGTGAATTAATTTAATGTTAAATTTTTGGTGTCCTCCATTTTGAACCAGGCATTATTAATTTTAAAGATCCATCTAAAATCCCTGCGAAAACTATTTTCATTGAAGTCATTGTAATTTTCGTAAATGCCATATTGCATCGGTGATTTGGTAGAACGCCTAAAATCATAGCGACAAAATGATACACGACGAAAGATACAAAAAACCACACGACTAAAAATCACTGTAACACCAACAATACAACAAACAAACACAATGTCAACAAAACAATTAACCATTTGACAAAAAATGTATTGTTATATATTAGGAAAATGTTTCAAATGATACATATAAATACATGTTCAAAGATTCATTATATGAATTTATTTTGAATGTTTTTTAAATATATTTTTGTTTTCGTCACTTTGGTTCAATGCGTATATCTGCTGAAGGGTTGGTCTACTAATTTTCTGTACTTTTTGTTCTTTTCGAATAGCTTGTATGAATAGTCCCATACTTGTATAGTTCGTTTGTATGTTAATAAATATGTCACGGACATCATTGATTGTTCGTAACTCATCACTTGATTCCACATTTCTATGGGAAACATCTATCTCTTAATATATTTCGCATGTCGTTCACCAACCCGAGTTGTTTCGATATATTTCATGAATGTTTTCAATTTTTCTTTATTTCACATCAAAAAGTAGGTGTCTGTATATTTGTCAGCATATATAATAATTCGAGTATATAAATAGTGCATAGAATACATTTTATTAAATAATTAAATTCGGCTGATGTCCTGCAAAAATTGTATAAAAATTTGCATGACGTTTCGTGGTAAATTTCTTGTCTAATTTATCTAAGACGTTAATAGTTTTTTGTTTAAACAAAATTTAATGTTTCTGCAATGAGTGACTATTTTGAAATTTACAATTTTTTGTAGGCTTATTAATTATTTTTTCTTTGATTTTCAACGTGTGCCAACTTACACTTTTTAAAAAAATGTGACTTTTTTCATTTTTTGTAAATGAACTGCAACTTTTTTCAGGAACACGATAGAAAAAAGTTTTTTTAGCAAAAAGTAGTCGGAATTTATGATCTTTCAAATGCCGCTTCGAACATTTTAAAATATATTAATGAAAACATTATCTAATCAAATGAAAAAACCGTGCCAATTTATATCACATTCCCTTAAAAATATACGTTACAAATTTTCCGAGTATTTTTTTGTCTGGACATTTTTGAGCTGTGTTCTATATACGAGTAACCGCGGTTGTTTTGATTTTCGTAATTTTGACTTTATATTCCAAAACACTTGCATATTTTGCATTTCAGGAAATAATGTCGCTTGAAAGTTATATTTTCTTTTGTTTTGATGAGCTGAATTCGGGTTCGGATATGAACCTTAGAAACACAGAACAACTAAAGCTTAGAAATAGAGAAAAATTTAACATACCCGAGTTTTCTAGTATTATCCGCGACAGAACCCGAACTCGTGACTTCACCGGCACATATGAATGATTAAGAAACTATTCTGAATGTGGGTTATGTGTCCCTCTCGCGGTAATAATATAAAATATGAATTCGTCGGATTACCTTGAAACTCCTGGGTGGGCGAGATCAGTAATTACCAATCTTTTCTATTGCTGATTCCGAATATGAGATAGAAAATATATAAATATTATTAATCTAAAATAGACAAAGTATAAAATACTAGAATATCGACTTGTAATTTTAGTTTAATTATGTTATTTTGTTGATTTCTAAATAATCAATCATGAATTATAAATAGAGTATTTCGAAGCCGCTACATTGAATTTCGAAATTTTATGTTCAGATTCGCAATCAGCGTTCTATCAAGTAACAAATTTTATAAAAATTATAAAAACCACCTACTAACAGATTTCTTACAATCCCCAAAAAATAAAAATGTATGCAGGTAAAGGTTAAAAGAAGACCCTTCATTAGTGTTGTAGTGTTCAAATTACACAGGCCAACAAAATTTATACCCAGAAATCGGACTATACTTTTCCGAAAGCTTTTGTTGCGTTGAATCCAAATTTGGTCGTAGAATCGTACTATTACGTCAAGATTTTTAGATATTCTAACCTAAAAGTGCAAAAAACACAGTTTTTGCCTATTTGCAGTAAGTTTTTGTGGCGGAATAAATGTTTTCTGTCGATTTCATAAAAACCAGATTAAAATGAACTCATCTAACCTAAGTATATTTTTCCGGCGTTTTTCGATGTTCTGAATCAAAATCGGGTGGTATAATTGCCCTGTGGCATCAAAATTTTGAGATATCCTAACCTAAAAGTGCAAAAATCACAGTTTTTGCCTATTTTCAGTAAATTTTTGTGGCAGAATAAATGTTTCCTCTCAATTTGATAAAAACCAGATTAAAATGAACTCATCAGTAACCTAAGTATATTTTTCCGACGGTTTTCGATGTGCTGAATTAAAATCTGGTCCTATAATTGACTTGTGGTGTGAAAAATTTGAGATATCCTAACCTAACATTACAAAAAACGAAAATCATAATCATATCTTGATAGAAGCTTGAAAAGAAATCATACGAAACGACTAAAAAACAGTTTAAAATTGATAAATAACGCTTTAAACAGGTTCTTGATAAAGTGTTGACCAGCCTTTTGTTATGTCACAAAAACTTACTGAACATGAACAAAAAACTTGTTTTTTGCACTTTTAGGTTAAGATATCTCAAAATCCAGACGTGATGGAAAATTCTGTGGCCAGATTTGGATTTAGCTCATTGAAACCCTTCGGAAAAGTATAGTCCGATTTCTGGGTATGAAGATGGGCTTCATTTTGTTGGTCTCTGTTATCTGAGAATTGACTGTAATATTTTATGTTTAACCGACAGCGCGGCGGCGCCTGTGAAAGTACAGGAAGCCAATTAATTTCTAATTATTATAATTACTAGTATTAAGTGCCAAAATAAGCGTTTTTCAAAATTTCTCGAAACTAGGTTTATTTATTTGAAAATTTTGAAATGTGCGTGTAGAAATTTAAAAAAAAAGTATTACGTAAAGATATATGAAATCCTCCCTACGAATTACACATGTGGATGCACCAATTAAGCAGTATTTTCGTTGAAGACGCGATAAAAAGAAAATGCAAAAGCACATACGTTCGTAGAAGCGTGTAAGAAATAAAGGAGGAAATGGATAATCAAAATCCCGTTAAAAAGCCCATATCTTTCCGACGCGCAGGGCACAAAAGGATGGGGTCCGGTCCATATATACATATACTTTTATATATACATATACATATATATTAGAGGGAAAAAGGTGCCGCACCGTTTCCAGCGCACGTCGTTATTCCGGGCAATGAGAATCGAATGGAATCACTGCGGCCGAGCGAGTGCGCTGGTGCTCGATATAATTGAGCCTGGTCACTCGACTTGGGTACTCGTCCTGCGGTTCCTATATTGTAGTACAGC
Source organism: Trichopria drosophilae (assembly GCA_030407085.1). NCBI lineage: Eukaryota > Metazoa > Arthropoda > Insecta > Hymenoptera > Diapriidae > Trichopria > Trichopria drosophilae. The sequence continues at coordinate 10,477,041 of CM059583.1, read as the reverse complement.
CACCCTTTATTTGCACAAACCTGCTAATGCGGCGCGTTCGCGAGAGCGCGTGCGATATGCGGCTTTTCAATGGGATTCTCGAGTCGAGACTAGGGTGACCGACGACGAGAAATACGCGCGTTTTGCCGCTTTTTTCCTGTGCGAACATGATCCTCCAAAAAAAAATCTCGCCCAAACGCGAGGTCTTTGATTACTACAGACCCCCCAAAAAAACACCGTGGTAAACAAGTGCATATTCCGAATAAAATTCCGTATTTTCCTGATCAATTTCAAATACGAATCCATATGAAATCATCGTTAGCATAGGTACATTCCGAAAAAATTGTCTACATCCAAATGAAATTTACTTGAAACAAGTCAATAATTTATTTGAATAATCGCAAACAAATATTTTCTTCAACGAAACAAATATTTTCGTTCAGGAAATAACTGAATGTAAAGAAAAAAACAATAGGATAAGTTTCGTAAAAAATCATAGAGAAATATGAAAATTATTACAATATATAATAGAAAATTTGGAAGGAGCATATTAGAAATCGTTTAGAAATGTCCGGAAAAGTCGGATTTTATGTTATCGAAGTACTGCTACTAAATTCTGTAACAGAAACAAAACATTACTAGAAAATTACGAAACTGTAACCGAAATCTAAGAAGGAATCAGAGAACTAAGGTGGCATTAGTTTGTTTTGTAGCCGCCACGCGTCGTCGCGGCGCTCGTAGCTCTCCACTTGACGCCAGCGCTTCCCGTTGTCGAAGTGGGGTTTTGATTCGATCATAAGGGATTCCTCGGTCGAGCACCGCTAGATTACAGAGCGCGTAATCTGAATATTGTCAAATTACATGCCGTCGATTTTTTTGAGTATGATGGCAATATATTGCAGAATTTTTCTGTATACTCTGAGAGAAATTGTATAACAATGTTTACTATTTTGACTAGCAATCCAAGCACAAACCTGAAATCATGTTAATTTTTACTATTATTTTAGTAAATTTTCCTACTTTATATAGAAAAAAATCCTATCCGGATAAGAAAATTTACTGAAATAATAATAAAAATTAACATGATTTCAGGTTTGTGCTCGAATTCCTAGTCAAAATAGTAAAAATTGTTATACAATTTCCTCCTTAAATGTTTTAAAATTTCATAAAAAATTATACATTAATAATTGTTTCATGCTTTTTTATAAAGTTAGCCACAATGGAGCACTACCGTCCCCCAGACCCCCTGCTAAAGCTAACCTAATCAAACACATAAATAAACCTTTGTTGCATCCGTCTCTCTTCCACTCATGCATGATATAGGAAACCGTAACGTGGATATAGACACTCAGATAAAGAAAACACTAAAAACAACATAACAAATAAAAAAATAAACACGAAAAATTTAAATAATACTACTTTATTATGATAAAAATATTACAAAATATAAATTAAATTGTCCGGCTTATACCCCACCAATGAAAAACCTGTAATTTCCGAACGTTAGGAAGATTGATTTGTCCATCGTTTTATCGAAGTTCAAAATGGCGGACAAACATTTTAAATATAATTAGATTGGGACAAATGTTGATACTCGGGAGTTTTCAAGGTCGCTGATTACGAATCTGTCGCCTTTTTTACTAAATTCAAAATGACTGACAAAGATTTTAGAAATCCCTCCGTTTACACACATTTGCTACTCGGGGGCTTATTTGTTATAACTGAACGAAAATGTGTATCTTTTCTTTCATTTATAACAAATAAACGAAGTAAAGCATGCAACGAAACATTAAATACGTACAAATTTTAAGTCCGGCCGTCTCTTTTAGTTTTTTATAAAATTCAAAAATATTTGGCTGATAGGACAACTTATAATAAAATTTGAAGTAAATTAGAAATTTTTTTAGGTGCACATTTGACGTCAACTTAATCATATACAGTTATATATAATAGTTTAGAATTATATACAATTATGTGTAATTATATTTAGGAATATGTATATAGGTATATACATTTATATATACTCAAATATAATTATTTTTTTCCTGTGAGTTCTTATAGAATTCTGTTAAGAACCTATTGCAACTCAATTATTGATCTGAAAGAAATACACAATCATTACGTCATCTCAGTGAGTTACATTCGCTCAGCTTTTTTTTCAGTGTAAATGCGTATCAATTTATCGTCGGAAAGTGGGAAACTACCGATAAAAGAGCTTAGGAAGTGTATAGTTTCTATTCTTGTCGACAGGTGGATCCGCTACTAGATCCTCATCCATGCGACTTTCCTGTTATTCTCGTCATAGAGATGCAATTCTGAACTTTCGTTCTGATTGAGGCATTCGTAATATTTCTGTCTGCCATATTGGATCCGCCATTTTGAATTTGGTAAATCTAACATCGTATTCGTAATCAGCGACCCCAGAAACATTACCATACCAAATTTCGAGTCATTAGCGTTAAAAACATCGTCAATAATGAATTTTTCCATAAAAAACGTAATTTTTTTATATTTGTTTATTTAAACAGCCTAAACCATAAACAATTATCACTATAGTAACGGATAAAAGCAAAAAGATCTGAGGGCATTAACCAGAACGGAAATAGTCGAAATTCAAGGAAATCAATGTGGTAACGTAGGTTACGTTAAACCGTACATTAAAAACACTTGGAAAAAATAAAAAACCGAATTTTTTATACATATACCAAGCTTTTTTACTACTTTCAGTAGCGTTACAAATTTTGTCTTTCTTAACAAAATAATGAAATACAAAAAAAAGTAATACTACATAAAATATTGATTTATCATATTCACATTTATTTTTTACTATTGTAAATTTTAATATTGTAAGTTATTATAAATGCACAGTGGCTTGCATAATTTAAAAACTTTTATTTTTAAATCTACGCAATGAAAATGTTAACATATTTTGTTGTTTTATTACATTTAAAAAATAAATTTAAAACTGTGAAATAAAAAAAAAATCGGTTTCTTATTGTTTAACGCATTTCAATTATAATAACCTAGTAGAATAGGTTAACCTAACTCATTATACTTATTATCCCTGGAGCGAATAATGCAAGTCCTTGTTAATTGTTAATATTTGTCAATCTCTTAGTATTAGTTATTTCGATGAAAAATTTAATACACTTACCTCAGTAGTGACTCCCCACAGTTCAAACTATGTTCCGCGATGCCCGTGTTGTATCCCTCCTCGGTTCCAAGTATTGACCTTCGATGTTGCTCAACAACAGCACCATTGTATGTCTCGTTATTCGATACCAATTGAATACGAATCACGACTTAAACGTAAATAAACTACGTCATTTAACAACATACTCTCGAACAGGACGATACAATTTACGTACACATGTGTCTAGAGTTTATTAATGTTATGTTTATTTTGTTGTGAAATCTTAACATGAACTTTTTATTATGCAGTATAACATTGCTAATGTCAAATGCCAGCATTCGAAAGATTTACAAACAATTGATAATATTCAATACATGAAAAATAACAAAAAAGTATTCCATGATCAGATTTTCAATTTCACAGGATTTAATTTAATGTCGCGAAATAATCTCAAAATACAAAAATTGTATCAATTAATTCAGCATAACTAAAAATACTAACGACTAAACTAAATACTAAACATAACTAAATTTAATAAAAAAAGTTGTGAAATATGCCCTTAAAGTCTTCAAAATACATTGCCGTTTATTATTCCTTTTGAACTTTCAAAATATTTTCGAATTCATTAATTTTTCGTTCTAACGTTTCTAAACGTTTGTTTTTTATTTCGGCGCGAAGGGATTCCTCACGTTCTCGTTTTTGAAGAGCTTCCGTATGACATTGAATTTTCCCAACAATATCCCTTAATTCAACGACGAGATTGTTCAAAATTGTCGTTTGTTCTTTCTGACACCGATCTTCAAGACCTTCGATAACTCCACAGATGTTCGTCTCAAACCCCCTAATATTCTCCTCAATTTCATCGAATGGAAAGTGGCAAGGATCAGTTTTAAAAACATAAGTAGAAATATTTTTCTCGTCCTGGTTCATCTTCTTAACTTATGTTATTGCTGAAAGAAAAGAGTTAACCGATGACATTTTAGATATTCATATTCAAAACGTAATATTTGTATAGAGAAAGTTCTATAACTATTAATTTGGTATTTGTAAACAAATCTATAGGTTAATTTTAATGAATTAATCAGAAACTGGAATCACATTTCTTATCTATAAAACTTTAATAATCTGTTAAATTTTAAAATATAAAAATTTGTCAACGATTTAACATATGCATTCTATACGCGATACAACTTTACAAATTTACATTATCACTGAAATTAAAAGGTCATTGTTTTGAACAAATATATATGGTTATAATTCGCAATAGTACAATTTTTTAATATTCACTTAAACTATTCAATAAAATTAATTTAATACCTAAAATAGCAATATCGCTTACCTTTATAGCCTTCGGTTAATATCACTGACTACTTTATCGAGGTTGCCAAATAGGAATAATCCAATCGCGAATCAATACGCACTAGACTTAAAAATAATATAAATTATCAAACAAACCCTACAGCAATGACATTTCAGAGTTTGTTTGAATACATAAAACATTAATTCTACATCAAACCTATCATTCACAGTCGTTAAAATTATAATTCGTCTGAAGATCTATTATCTTGTAAAATAGAATAATCTGCAATGTCACGCACCACTTTTGAAAAAATCAAATCACATTTGAAATGCTCTAAATTATTGACAAATGAAACCGAGAATAATAAGGCATGGATGGTTTTGAGTTTTATCGAATAAATTTAGAGAAAATATTCCGAGTTTTGAGTATTTGGGAACCGCTTTGTCTATTGATGAGATGGTGACCAAATCGTATGCCAGAACCTTTTTGAAGCAGTTTATTCGAGGAAAATCGACACCTATTTTAGTCTCAAATTTCGGGGAGTTTGTACTTCTGACTGATTTTTATTGGATTTAGATTTGTACTGCGTAAGGATTCAAATGTAAACATTTTAATTAAATGCTCCCTTGGGTCAAGAGTGGTAATGAATTTTTGAAATCTATTTAAAAAAAAATAACTGGTAGTGTAAATGTCTCGATTAATGCCATGTAAGACTTTTTTTTGCAGAAAATTAAAGAAAATATAATTGTAAATCACTCAAAATATAAAACAAGTTTAGAAGCAATTTTTGTCACTCATTCTTAATCGATAATGATGACAGCCGAAATTTAATTCATGTTTATTTAATATTTAAAACATGAAATAAAAAAGTGAAATTGTCCCTATTAATGTCCATTCAATTTTTTCTAGTCCCGATTAGCGACTGGCAAGTGTCCTGGTCTTTGGCCGGTACAAAACGTAACATATGTTCGTGATTGCCTCAATTAATTAACGATTCCTTGAAAGATCATTTTTTAAATATTACAGACGAGAACTTAAAATTTTTATTTTAAAACTATATGTAATAATGCAAAATGTTTGTTTCTTTCTGATTATTTGTTTATAAAGATTTCATATATTATAACATAAATAAACAATTAATGAAGACTGAAGTTAAAGTTGATACGTTTAACACATATCAATAAATATAATTTTAAAATATTATATTAATATAATGTACTTTATGCAATGTAATGTTAATAAATTTTTATTCTATTTACTTCTTCACATCTTTGTTCTATTCCTACCTTATTCTGACGAAATCTTGAATTTTCTATTTCGTGTCCCTATTAATCTTTTCAGGATTTTGAAATATATTATTAATATTTTTCGAAACATAAGTGATGGTCAACACAACATTAACCTTTAATTATCTATTCATAATCGAATTTTAACGTCATAAAACTAATAAAATGGCCGCTGAAAAGACATTTTTCCTAGTTTCGTGTATCGATCACTTCAATTTGTTAAGATATTATTTTAGATACGATAATACTTATATAAGAATGTTCTTAACTAAATTTAGAATGTAATAAACTTTTTAATTATGATTAGTTTAAAAGATTTGTTTATAATTGTAAGAAAATATATTAATGGCCACTAAATCGGGATATTTACTTCATTGATATCCCTAATTATCATCCTTATTTCGTTGATTTGAATTTCCATTTACAAAAACTAGGCTTCATATTTTCCAAGGAATTCAATGCTATTTTTAACAATTTTTTTATTCCATCGATCTCGAGCAATAAATGGACATTCAACTTTTTAATCAACAATTAATACTCGTTTTAAACAAATAAAAACATTGTTACCTAAATATAAATTAAAAGTACTTTTTATTACTTTTAAAATGAACCATGGTTCCATTTTTTCGGATAAGTAAAATTTCCAATTAGCTGTATTTTCGAAAATATTAATCAGAAAAAAATGCGGATGTACGGGTCTGCTTTTTTGTATCAGGAAAACGTAACAAAATTTCAAGTCAAAATTGTCAGTTTAAAAATTTGTCCCAATATCAGGTGTTCGATATGTAAAAGAATGCCATATATACGTTCCAAGAAATGGACATGGGTAGTTTTATAAGACTTGTTCAGAACAATATAACTTTGAAGGATTCTAGATTGAGACATGTAATTTACTCGAATTGAATGGGATCATAAAGTCGTTGAAAAATACAAACCACACATCCGGATTTTCACTGAATGTAGAAAGGATCCAAAAATTATTAAATTATTAAACTGTCAGACATGCCAATGTCGCCATGTCGCAATATTTAAAAAAAAATTATCGAAAAAGTAGGAAATATTTATTCTTATCAATTTTTTTCCAACCATCAGAATATTGTAATTTTATTCAAACTGTGAAGAAAATATCTGGATTAAAAAAAAATATTTTTATACCTTTTAACGACCACAAAATGGAGTACCCAATGAAAATTTCCTTGAATAAATTCTAGATGCTTACACTCAAAAACAAACTTTATTTAAACAAAAATTAAAAAGAAAATTTCAAAATTCAAAATGGCCAATCTAATGTGGCGACCAAAGTCCAAAACTTTGCCTGGTTAATTTGAAATTAGTCACTCGAGGGGTTTTACGGGTCGCTGATTACGAATCCGTTGTCAGATTTTCAAAATTGTAAATGATTTTCGTGTTTTTCGTCAGGTATGAAACAAATAAGAAAAAGCAAAGTGTACCCAATTTTTACAATTAATACAGGTTTATTCAGAACTGAACATATTTACAATATTACAAAAACTATACTTGTAACTTATTTTGTTGTATTCTTTCTCGGTTGTTTCTTCGAAGGTACCGAAAAAAGTTTTTGAAAGGTAATTTTTTTGTATTATCTTTTCAAATTCGTTATTTACAACTTTTAATTCTCCTAAATGATAATGTACGCAATTTTTAACAATTTTACATTCATAAAATTTCGCTGAATCGAATTACATTTTTATCAAATCTGGTCCACTTAAATTGATGCGCATTCATTATTCCGGCGAACGATTTTTTCGATAACTGTTCATCGATGAAATTTATTTTATCTTACAAAACATTTGTTCTAGTATTATATAAAAAAAGATCGAAATTAACAGTTGACAATTTAGGTTACAATATTGGAAAGAAATACACCTTTTTTAAAGAAAAATATTACTTTTACAGTTTGATTATAAGATGATAACGTCAATCGGTTCGACCGTAAATTTTTGTTATCATTTTCCTAATCGGGAAGCAAAAGTACATCGAAATAGAGTAGTACACTATCTTTTACAAAATTAAAAGTCAAATATATCTTGGTTATATTTGATTTTGCGGTAAGTCTAGAGCGCTTTAACTTCTCAGCATCGTAGTAGCATGAACCCTCTCGTAGTGCTTCCATAAGTTTTTCCTAGCGGCATTGGTCCTAAGACAGGTCTGGATTTTATCTAAAAGTTCTTCGCCTAAACAAAAAATATAATTTACTTTTACTACATTTTTCGTTGAAATTCATAAATGCGAATTCATACACTGTGGTTTTAGTTCTGCTAAGTATTGTTTCTTTCTAAGAAAAACGTCAATATTAAAATGCAAGATGGAATTCCAATTACTTTTATAATTATAGATGGCTGAAGAAATTATTGAAATTTAAGTCAGTTTTAGCAAAGAAAAACAGAAAGTCTGAATATAAAATTTCGTCATCCGCTTTAAAATTTCGAATATAATATTGAAATGCAGGTAAGGAGAAAATTATTTTAATAAAGAAATGATGTACTCTTACTGTGTTCTTGGCGTGTCCAGTTAAACGGTGTTAATCCTGCGAATTGATCTTCTCTATCTGCTGCAACTATCAGACCAACAGTATCCATAGAAGGAGACAATACAACCTATTTCATCATCATACATGTGGTCTTTCAATTTGTTTTCAGTAACAAAATCCTCTTTGCAGCAGAGGCAACTGAAATTTTCAATCATCGCTTGGTTTTTTGTTTTAAGACACCCTTCTTCCTCCAGAAGGTCTGAAAATATAAAAACAAATGAGAAAATACAGAGTGAATGAACAGAAGATGACGAAATTTACTTACCCACTTTGCTTCCTAAGCACTGTTCTGCGTTTATCTCCGGGATAGCAGTTTCCTCCGTTTCTATTGCAAAAATCAATTATATAAGATAAAATCCAACATTTATAAATGTAACAAATTGTATAAATAAAGCTTACCAATTTTTATCACTGATGTTCAAGTGAATTTGCTGAAACGTCCTTATTAAAATTCTTAATTTCAGCGAAGGGATCACCTACTGGCTCGTCACCGGTTTGTGAAGTACAGGTTTCTGAAACCGTTTCACTCTTCACGTCGGCTTCGAGGATTTTTTTTATTTACAGTATTTACAATTTCGCATGCAATGCGAGGAGGATTTTTCAAATTCTGCCCTGCAACGGTCGTCGGTTTGTGGTGAATTCGCCTGTCGCTTTAACCGTATCCGTTCCTCACAATACTTCCATAAGCGACAACTGTGGATGCGATTATTTATTCACCTATTATCTGGATCTGTTTCATTTCAATTATTTACTTGCCTATATTTCACTGAGGTATTGAAAGAATTCGTGAAAATAATTAGATAAATCTCAGTGGAATCATATTAAGTTGATCATTGATCTATGGAATGTTACTGCTCTCATTTACTATAATATTTAATTGAATTTTAAACAAAATTACCGAATTTTACCAACTGAAATCTTTAAAACGCTACGCGGGAAAAAATTCTCAAAATTAAACATTCTGTGCAAATATGTAAAGAAATTCAATGAGACACCTGATAAACATAATTTTCTATGATAATAGAAATTATTTCCTCTTAAGAAAAAGTCGTTTAAATCCTAGTAATAGAACTACTATCAACGAAAATGAAATTTATGGATTTCTTTAACCATCGAACGTTACATTTTCGTTTTTAATTTCTTTTGTTTTATATGTAAACATAAACCATCACATATGAAATCGGATTATTTTTAATATCTAATTTATGTTCTAAACACAAAAGAATTTGCTTTACATTTTGAATACCCTTTACTGCAGACGTAGGTGACGTTTCTTATATTACATGATCAACAGTATCAATAACACGATTTTTCACAATATTAATTCTATATTAAATCTTCCACATCCTAAGTTAAGTTTGTAATGGTTATACTCACATAATTAATATTAATTTCCGCGCTTGCCACCAACTATTCCGCATTGCGTTCCGCCCTATTGGAACCTCCATTTCGAATTTCAAAAATTTTCCAATGGATTTGTAATCGGCGACTCTGAAAATCCCCGAGTAACAGAAATCAAATTAAACACACAAAGTTTCGCATTTTGTTCCGCCATATAAGATCCATAATATTAATTCTATATTAAATCTTGTACATTCTCGTTTCGTAGTTAAATTTGAAAAAGTTATACTCACATAATTAATATTAATTTCCGCGCTTGCCACCAACTATTCCGCATTGCGTTCCGCCCTATTGGAACCTCCATTTCAAATTTCCAAAATTTGCAAATGAATTTGCAATCGGCGACTCTGAAAATCCCCAAATAACAAAACTCAAATTAAATGATCCGTTTCTATATTAAATCCTCCACATTCTTGTTTCATAGTTAAATTTGTAAGGTTACTCACATAATTAATATTAACATCCGAGCTTGCCACCAATCCCTCTCTTTCTGGCGCATTTATCGCCCTCATTCCCCTAAGCACATTTTTGAAATTGCGCGATCTAGTCTGTAACAAAATATTGTCACTTAATAGTTGTTTAAAACACACAGTTCTACAAACGTTTTAACTTCGATAGAATACACAATTTCTTTCACATTTATATTTGATCCACCGAGGATACTGAATTTGTACTATCCAATAGTTTATTAAAGGATGCAAAATTTAACGAAGAAAGTTAATAGCTTTCAGGTGCTTTGAGAAGTAATGAAACACAGGCATAAATTCGGGGAGATGTTTTGTAAAGTTCAACATTAAATATTTTAAGAACTTACAAACTCCAAAATACTTAATGCTAAATTAATAAACTTCTGTACTTAGACTTATGCAGACAAGTTTTCTAACCTTTGAAAAAATATTTATTCAAAATGTGAAAAATAATTTCTAGAATAATTAATGGAAACTATTCTATTATGATAAGGCTTTATATATATTTTATAACATGGTAGTTGCTAACGATAAACTGTCTCAGCACCATCAGCACGAAATAAAATCATAATAAATAGAATAAAATAACATAAATTAAAATGATTTATTAAAATGACGTATTCTATGGTTTTCAAAGTAACTCGTTTTGTAGAATTGCTATTGGACACATAGCCACGAAAGTGGCTGATACACTTATAGAAAATCTAAAAATGTTACCCCTGCAACTCTCTAATACTGCAGACCCGAGTATGCAGTTTAGCACCTACAACTGGACCAACAACGGGATGGTCCGTCTCCTCATCACTCTCTGCTGCTGACACCCCATGATTGAAACAATGAAATTCTTATCTTAATGTTTCCAAATTAATATAAAAACTAAAAATTGACAATGAGAGGCCTCGCGTCTTCGTTCGTCTTTTAACCATTAACGTTAGAAATTACATTTTTGCCACTTCAATATCATTCAAGTATTTCGCATCAAAATAGAAGTTGAAGAAATGGAAAGGTACATATCCTAATATGTTTAAAACCGACGTTCAAGATTCTGAAGTCAAAATTGCTATTAAACCCTCAGAAATATCAAAATGGCGCCACATTTTCTTAACTTTTTTTTTCAACTTTCAGAATATTGTTCTAATTCTATTCAAACTGTGAAGAAAATATCAGAATTTTAAAAAAAATTTACTTTTCTACCATTTCCTTTTAACAAACTGTTTCAAATGAAAATTTCTTTAAAATTTCTGGACGAATTTCTGTAACAATAAGTTTTTTCAAATAATTTTAAGAACTGAATATTTCCGAGTTTTAAACTATTTTTAATTTCAATTAAACAAAATCTTTTTCAAAAAAACTTGTAGTTTTTGAGTTACAAAGTCCAGAAATTGTTCATAGAAATTGTCATTCCGACGTCATTTTGAAATTGTTAAAATGAAGTGGATTATGAAAGTAAAATTTTTTTTTAAAGATTAAATATTCTTATTACTTCTCTTCCCAATTTGAATAGCATTCTAATATTATGGTAGTTGGACAACAATTGTTAATCAAATTATATTAATAACAAAGGATGAGTATGGTTCACTTCTATTTTAGTGTCTAAGAAAATAAATAGTAGATTAAATAAAAGCTAATGATTACTCGGCTTTTGTTTGCTCCTGACTGGAAAATAATATGCAGTTAATTAGTTTAACTTGGTATTGTTAAGATATATTTAAAGTTTACCACGTGGTCACTTAACCTAAAACGCTTTTTCGCGACTCGTGTAAAATCGGGCTCCATATTGGAGTTTTTCCTTAGGGCTGAAACTCAAATTTAGCCTTAGAATCTTGAAAAGCGACCCCGAAAATAATCCAATAAGTATCTTTTAATATTTTTTCGACTTCGATTTTCATTCGAAAAACTTGAAATAGAAGGGACAAAATGTCATTCACACCGTTAATGGTTTAAGGGATCCATTAATGATCAAACTGTCAAGTTATAATTCCTCGTAAAACTTAAAATCACAAACGCAACATGCCAAAAAATGATGAGACCATAAAACATTTTAAAAATATAAAATCAATATTAATTTTGTATACTGTTATAGACTAAACATTTGTGCGTCCTTTTTTTCGTGTTTTATTAATATTCGAAGATTTAAAAACATATGGTAATAGAAATTTCTACTTTCATTAGCAAAGGATGTTTCGGCAACAAAAATTATTTGTATCGAAAATATTACTTTCCGGTTACAGGAAATCTTACATCGACATATACAATTGAAATTTTTATTACGAAATCTACAAATGAAAGTAATAAAAAACGTTCGAAAATGAGCAAAAACTTTTGAATGTCATTATATTATTCGTAATAAGGCCTTAAAGTGCCTAGGCAAGTAAAATTCAATTTTAACTACAGAAAATACTGAAATTAATTTTGTTTCGAGATATATCTTACGGATTAAGCATTATGGATCCCATCGTCTCAACTTCGAGGCCTTCATAACCAAAGATGATAAACAACAGCCGCTCAAGAGACCTTTTTAATGAAACACATCACATTCGAAGAACTCCTGATTTAAAGATAGTTAACTAAATATGAAATATGAATATTGCAGTGTAGTTGTACAAAATCAGTGCTAGAAAGATTATTTAGTTTGTCATGAAAGACCAGGAAAAAGTGTTTATTGACAATAAATGTGCCATACTTAAAATGCTACGTTTAACATCCAACATTTGTTCAAACTTTTCGCAATTTTTAATTTTTGTCCCTTTAAACCATTTTTTAATGTGATCAGAATAGGCGACTGTCTAATCTAAAATGTTATAAATTGTAATTGTGAAATTATGAAGTGTGAATTTAATAACGTCTGCGGATGTGATTTGTTTCGAGGCCTCGTCTACACATCTCCGATGACATTCAGATCCTTCTTCCTGTGCATTTCATTGTTTTCAATTTCTTGTCTAACTTGTCCGAATTATTCTTTAAATCGTCTCAGATAGCTATGCATTCCTTATAAACTATGTCAATGAAAATTGAAAATTACATACATTTCATAATGTCCTAGTGCAGTTGGCGAATCATTGATGAAAAATGGGACGAGATTAGGGGGCAGAAATTGGCAACTGACTCAATTTTGATAATTACACTTAAAATTCCGGGACGATTAGAAATCCTTATATTATATAGAAGCGTTTACTAATCCGATTCATTTGTGTTTTGAGACCTTTAATTCGATTTTTGCCTGATAATTACGTATTTAATATTTTGTAATAAATCTTAATCCTATAAATAACAAATTAAAGGGAAAAAAAACAAATACGTTAAAATATTTTTTTATTACATTTATTCTACTGATTAAGAAATGAAAAAATTAATCTTTTCTTCTCGGTAAAGGATTGAATATTTAATCTGTCTATACTACCATTACCCCCTTAATAATTTTTAATCGGGCTATCTGGGATATATGCCGTTAGTGGTCATCCAAATTCATATTTGAATTCATAAATGAGAAGTCAACTGCAAATTGATTAATTTGACGATATGATTAACAATGATTTCCAAAACACACTGGACATACTGAAATGCTTTTAACAAGGGAAACTAACTACTAGGACAGGACGATACAAGGACTAAAAAAAATATTTACATCACGTTAAAGACAAATCAATGCAACAGTTTTTGCATCCATAAAATAAAAAAAACGGTAAAACTTCGAAAAGAAACAGTGTTTTTTTATTTGTATTAGTTTAATTTCAAACACGCCCGCTTTCCAAAGTTTCACCAGAAAAACAATGAATTATATTAATTTCTGGAAGCACACATGAAAAAAAAGCAACGCATACAAATGAAAATAAATAAACAATCAAATATACCTTGTTTATGTTGGATTTTCAGATGATGGTCTAAGGCCCGTTGGCTTCGGAACTCCTGTCTGCACAGAGGACACGAGCGCATTATGGTAGCATGAACCCGCTCATAATGTCTCCACAAAGCTCTCCTGCACGAGTAGGATCGTCTGCAGTTAGGGAATTTGCAAGAAACCATAACGCCTAAACAAAAATTCGTAATGTTAATTTGCGACATTTTTCGTTGCAATTCATAAGGCTAATTCAATTCATATACTTTAATTTTGCTATTGCTATTGTTTCTTTATAAGAAAAACGTCAATATTAAAAGACAAGATGGAATTCCAATTACTTGTCTACTTGTAGATGACTAAATGTACTGCCCTGACGAGTGCAAACTTATCGAAATTCGCGAGTTTTTATTAATAAACAATATTAAAGTCGGTGACCGACATTTTGGTCCCCTGAAAATTCCTCCTCGGAAATTTCCCCCTCCAGAATAACACTCCTCGGAAAATTCCCTTCTAGAAAATGACCCCCTTGGATATTTACCCCCCAGAAAATAGCCCCTCCGAAAAAATGGTTAGGTTAGGATAGGTTAGGTGTACCTCTTTAATTATAGAGCCTGTTTGTTTTGCCGTAGTGGTGTGACATATAGCACGACAGGATTTACTTCGGTACTTAATGCATCCCCAGATCACTTTGGTGGTCGCTTCTTGATGTTTATTAAACATATATCCATTTAGTATTAATATCGGTTTAAGTCGATTCGATTTGATAATGTCGAGAGGCATTTTGATAGTTCCTGTGCTTGAGTCAACTATTAACTAGAGCGTGAACACTGAAACTGAGCAATATATATGATTGGACATTTCTGGGGGAATGATAAAACGTGGTTTTCTTTTTTTTTCGGAGGGGCTGTTTTCTAGAGGGTAAATTTCCGAAGGAGTTATTTTCTAGAAGGGAAATTTCCGGAGAGGTTTATTCCGGAGGGCGAAATTTCCGGGGGGAATTTTCCAGGGAGGAATGTTTTGGGGGGGATTACTCCGGGATCCTTAAAATCTATATACATTGAAATAGATTAGAAGACAATTATTTTAGTAAAGAAATCCTGTGATCTTACTGCGTTCTTTGCGAGTCCAGTCGAACGGCTGCAATCTTGCAGATTCAGTGCTCTTTGCAGGTGCAACAGTCTTCATGCGCTTTTGCGCGCACCCTTCTTCCTCTTGACGCTCTAAAAATATAAAAACAAAGGAATAAGAATATACAGAGTGAATGAATAGAAGATGACGAAATAAATAAATTAACTTACGTCGTTTGCTTGCGATGCCCTTCCCCGGGCTAGCATTCTCCTTCGTTTCTGCTGCAAAAACAAATTGCATAAGATAAAATCAATCTAACTATAATTATAAATAATAATTAAAAACATAATATAATTTATATCAGAGTTACGAAAGTTGTAACTGCAAAAAAAATTTAATTAATCGAATAAACCATTGTTTGTTACTGTCAGGAATTTTAAATAGTTAACTAACTATCGAAATGTGCAAACACTTTTTACTACTTTTTGTAGTTAAAGCAACTATTATTTTTAATAACGAAACGAAGCTCCTAAAGAGAAAAAGTACTAATAGAATATTTTAAAATATGTACTTGGAGTCGACAAAAGCAAATGCAATAACAA
Source organism: Trichopria drosophilae (assembly GCA_030407085.1). Lineage (NCBI taxonomy): Eukaryota > Metazoa > Arthropoda > Insecta > Hymenoptera > Diapriidae > Trichopria > Trichopria drosophilae. Next base: position 10,461,416 of record CM059583.1, on the reverse strand, counting down.
AGTTTGGTGCTCAGTTATATTTTGGTCGCCATCGTCATTAAATGCTCCAAATACCTAATTTCTTTTAGTTTTTTCAATTTATTTAAGTTCAAATCTGACGAAAATATGTTATATAAAAAGGCTAGAGCGGTAGATTATATTAGAATAGGGGGACGTAGGGATCGAAGCACTATTATTTATACGTGCCCTGATTGTAGCAATTATATTTTAATGAATAAATAATACAACCAACTCAGCTTTAACTAAAAATGCAATGCTGGTTTTGAGTGTCTATCTCATGTTTGTTGGTTGCATACCAATTAAAAAGATTAGTCCAAAAATTAATGTATTATTAGTAATGTATTTCAAAATGTATACAAATCATGATAAATATTAGTAGCACTTATATTCTTGCAAAAGCAACAGCTTCTCTCGTTGTGCTAACAATTTTTTTTGTGTACAAATTCGTACCATGTTTTATTTTAAGGTGATTGACTAATGACGCTTTAGTGGTGAATTTCGTCGGACACAGCGGGCACGTAAACTCGGAATCCGAATGATGATCCCTGTAGTGGATTTTCATTAAATCTTCTGTTTCAAAAAGAGCGTCGCAACCAGTTTTATTGCACATTATTCCAATTACTGCAAATGAAACAAGAACTAAATTATTTGCAAAAAGGCGACGGGATTATGTTTTATTACGCAAATATGCAACATGTATAAACATATTTGCGTTACCTGCTCCGTGCACCAGTTGCACATGATCTAGGTATCTACGAGTAGAGAGATATCGGGAAGAACATATTTGGCATGTGTGCTTGGTACTGTGGCACTTGTGGTGTTCGTACACATATTTCTTTCTGGAAAATTGTTTAGAACACCCTTGGAAAGTGCACTTCCATTTTGTGCCTAAAATTGTTATTGAAAATCAATCTACTGAGGTCGAATGAAGATGGAGATTGTCAACTTTGTTGCAGATACAATTGACATTTATAAGCATAAAAAATGGTATAAATGAAGCTTACCGATTTTTATCGCTCGTTGATCCTGTGTATTTGGTGAAATGTCCTTATATAAATTTTTCATTATTTCAGAGACGTCATCGCCTAGTGGTTGATCGTATGTTTCTAAAGCACAGGTATCTGAAATCGCTTCATTCTCCACGACGGATTCGAGTTCTTTTTTGTTTACGGTTAGAATTTCGCGGATTTCAAACGCATTTTTAAAGTCTGCCATAGCATCTTCCACTGCTTGTTGTAAACCAGCATTTTCGTCGCTTTCGCTGTTCGGATGAGCGTCTATAATAGGCTTGTCTTCATGAATTGTAACGTTGTCAATATCCTCATACACATCGCGAATATTTATAAGAGTTTCACTGAGTGCGATATCATCGTCAAATGTTGTTATGGGTTCATTGTCACGACTAACAATGATCGTGCTGGCATTAGAGTCTATATCTGAGGTATCTTGAATCCCTCCATAATTATAATCTCCCTCATTTTCAAGTATTTGTCTTCCATGAACCTCATTTTTTTCGTAAAACGCGTCGTTCGAATCTAGAATTGATTCGCCATATTTCAATTCTATAGACTTGTCGAAACCGTTGTGAATGTCCACATCACCCTCCACATCTGCACAGCACAATGTTGTCGCATTAGCCGAGTCTGTTTGTCGCAATGCTTCCATAAGAGTTAAGTGCGTATCCGGATATTCGATCACCTTAATATTATCTGGAACTGTTTCATTTCATTTATTTACTCTCTACTTTTCAATTAAAAAATTTTGAAAGAATTCATGCAAATCATCATATAAATCTCATATTAAGTTGATTATTTTTCGTATTCAAATTTCAACTAATATAATTGCAATTTTCAGTGTTATTTTATATACATATAGCCGGGAGCTTTTTGGTGCTAGCCATTTGGCGCTGACCTTTTGGATCCACCGTTATGGCGTCACTGCTTTTTGTTAAAAGACTAGAATCAATGAGTCTTCTCCCTGTCAAGGGAGATTTTAATTGGACGGGGTGCACCCCCCTCCCTCGCCCAAAACGCAGGCATGCTGGAACTTCATGATTGATTATTATTTACTGCACATCCCACTCCTTGCTTTACCTCTCTTATTATTTCGCTTCACCACTCTCTGATTATATACTAAGCAATATTGGTGCAATAAATTGTATCTCACATTTTGTTGTTCGCTTTCGCCAAAGAACCATATTTAATAAATAATAAGAGAATTATGTATTTATTATTCATTCTGTTTCTTACACGGTAGCTGCTTGTGTATATATTGAACTTTTTTCTTGCTATCTATATGTTTTAGTGTCTCGCGCAGAAAAAATGGCGTTTGGAGAGACTACGGGATAATATCTGCACTGTTTAAGATACTGCAATAACAGAATTCTACTAAATTCTATAACAGAAAGGACCATTATCAGAAAATTACGAAACTGTAAACAATTTTGCGGCATATTTGCATTGTTCCGCGGACCAATCTTCGATGCCGCTTAATTTTCCAGGATTCGTGGACATGGAGCACCGGTTCCATATCTGAGGATTTCGTGGTTGTGATAACTATTTTAAACTGACGATATTAGCTGTTGTGTTTTATACGTAACGGCTGATTGACCGAGGACAATTGCTCAAATACAACAAAGAGAGCATGATTGTATAAATCGTACCAAAAGAGTATGATGGCACTTGAGCAGAGACGCTTTCAACCATACGCATCGAGTCGCATTTTCCAAAGTAATAGTCTTTTGTAAAATGCGCTCCAAGAACAATCCACGAAAATACAACTCATGCAGGAAAGGCAGTATGAGTTGCATCGCTCCTACCAGAAATCGACTCTGGCTCTGGAACAGAGGATTGTGGGCTTGGAGAAGCTCATTTTGAAATTGACGAACGGCGTTATTCCAAACGAAAGCTTTTCTGAATGGCAGCAGTCGTCGATGCCTCTTCAGGGCGTCTATGCGGAGCAAACGGCTCTGGATCTGCGGGCCAAGGAAGTATCGATGCCCGATATTAAACTGGATGCAAACGAGGAAATTGTGTGTTTGCAGCAATATGAGCTCGATGACATTTTCGCAGTGCAGCGGAATGCGCTTCAAAATGTGGTCCGAGAAGAGCTGCAAACGCACACGGGCACCGATAAACAAGAGGGAGCTTATTGCGTCGAAATCGACTCTGGCTCTCTGGAGCAGAGGATTGTGGGCTTGGAGAAGCTCATATTAAAATGGACGAACGGCGTTATTCCGAACGCCAATTTTTAGGGATGGCAGCAATCGTCGATGCCTCTTCCGGACTTCATGGCTACGTAGCAACCGGCTCTGGATCTGAGAGCCAAGGAAATATCGATGCCCGATGTTAAGTTGGAGCTTCAACCTGCAAATGAGGAAATAGGATGCTTGCAGCAGGATGAGCTTGACAACATATTTCCAGTGCAGTGGAGAAGCTAATTCTAAAATGAACAAATGGCTGAATGACCGAGGAAGATTGCTCAAATACAACAAAGAGAGCATGATTGCATAAATCGTACCAAAAGAGTATGATGGCACTTGAGTAGAGACGCTTTCCACCATACGCATCGAGTCGCATTTTCCAAAGTATTAGTCTTTTGTAAAATGCGCTCCAAGAACAATCCGCGAAGATGCAACCCATGCAGGAAAGGCAGTATGAGTTGCATCGCTCCTACCAGAAATCGACTCTGGCTCTGGAGCAGAGGATTGTGGGCTTGGAGAAGCTCATTTTGAAATTGACGAACGGCGTTATTCCAAACGCAAACTTTTCTGGATGGCAGCAGTCGTCGATGCCTCTTCCGAGCGTCTATGCGGAGCAAACGGCTCTGGATCTGAGGGCCAAGGAAGTATCGATGCCCGAAATTAAACTGGATGCAAACGAGGAAATTGTGTGTTTGCAGCAATATGAGCTCGATGACATTTTCGCAGTGCAGTGCAGCGGAATGCGCTTCAAAATGTGGTCCGAGAAGAGCTGCAAACGCACACGGGCATCGATAAACAAGAGGCAGGTTATTGCGTCGAAATCGACTCTGGCTCTCTGGAGCAGAGGATTGTGGGCTTGGAGAAGCTCATATTAAAATGGACGAACGGCGTTATTCCGAACGCCAATTTTTAGGGATGGCAGCAATCGTCGATGCCTCTTCCGGACTTCATGGCTACGTAGCAACCGGCTCTGGATCTGAGAGCCAAGAAAATATCGATGCCCGATGTTAAGTTGGAGCTTCAACCTGCAAATGAGGAAACAGGATGTTTGCAGCAGGATGAGCTTGACAACATATTTCCAGTGCAGTGGAGAAGCTAATTCTAGAATGAACAAATGGCTGAATGACCGAGGAAGATTGCTCAAATACAACAAAGAGAGCATGATTGCATAAATCGTACCAAAACAGTATGATGGCACTTGAGTAGAGACGCTTTCCACCATACGCATCGAGTCGCATTTTCCAAAGTATTAGTCTTTTGTAAAATGCGCTCCAAGAACAATCCGCGAAGATGCAACCCATGCAGGAAAGGCAGTATGGGTTGCATCGCTTCTACCAGAAATCGACTCTGGCTCTGGAGCAGAGGATTGTGGGCTTGGAGAAGCTCATTTTGAAATTGACGAACGGCGTTATTCCAAACGCAAACTTTTCTGGATGGCAGCAGTCGTCGATGCCTCTTCCGAGCGTCTATGCGGAGCAAACGGCTCTGGATCTGAGGGCCAAGGAAGTATCGATGCCCGAAATTAAACTGGATGCAAACGAGGAAATTGTGTGTTTGCAGCAATATGAGCTCGATGACATTTTCGCAGTGCAGCGGAATGCGCTTCAAAATGTGGTCCGAGAAGAGCTGCAAACGCACACGGGCATCGATAAACAAGAGGCAGGTTATTGCGTCGAAATCGACTCTGGCTCTCTGGAGCAGAGGATTGTGGGCTTGGAGAAGCTCATATTAAAATGGACGAACGGCGTTATTCCGAACGCCAATTTTTAGGGATGGCAGCAATCGTCGATGCCTCTTCCGGACTTCATGGCTACGTAGCAACCGGCTCTGGATCTGAGAGCCAAGAAAATATCGATGCCCGATGTTAAGTTGGAGCTTCAACCTGCAAATGAGGAAACAGGATGTTTGCAGCAGGATGAGCTTGACAACATATTTCCAGTGCAGTGGAGAAGCTAATTCTAGAATGAACAAATGGCTGAATGACCGAGGAAGATTGCTCAAATACAACAAAGAGAGCATGATTGCATAAATCGTACCAAAACAGTATGATGGCACTTGAGTAGAGACGCTTTCCACCATACGCATCGAGTCGCATTTTCCAAAGTATTAGTCTTTTGTAAAATGCGCTCCAAGAACAATCCGCGAAGATGCAACCCATGCAGGAAAGGCAGTATGGGTTGCATCGCTTCTACCAGAAATCGACTCTGGCTCTGGAGCAGAGGATTGTGGGCTTGGAGAAGCTCATTTTGAAATTGACGAACGGCGTTATTCCAAACGCAAACTTTTCTGGATGGCAGCAGTCGTCGATGCCTCTTCCGAGCGTCTATGCGGAGCAAACGGCTCTGGATCTGAGGGCCAAGGAAGTATCGATGCCCGATATTAAACTGAATGCAAACGAGGAAATTGTGTGTTTGCAGCAATATGAGCTCGATGACATTTTCGCAGTGCAGCGGAATGCGCTTCAAAATGTGGTCCGAGAAGAGCTGCAAACGCACACGGGCATCGATAAACAAGAGGCAGGTTATTGCGTCGAAATCGACTCTGGCTCTCTGGAGTAGAGGATTGTGGGCTTGGAGAAGCTCATATTAAAATGTACGAACGGCGTTATTCCGAACGCCAATTTTTAGGGATGGCAGCAATCGTCGATGCCTCTTCCGGACTTCATGGCTACGTAGCAACCGGCTCTGGATCTGAGAGCCAAGAAAATATCGATGCCCGATGTTAAGTTGGAGCTTCAACCTGCAAATGAGGAAATAGGATGTTTGCAGCAGGATGAGCTTGACAACATATTTCCAGTGCATTGGAGAAGCTAATTCTAGAATGAACAAATGGCTGAATGACCGAGGAAGATTGCTCAAATACAACAAAGAGAGCATGATTGCATAAATCGTACCAAAACAGTATGATGGCACTTGAGTAGAGACGCTTTCCACCATACGCATCGAGTCGCATTTTCCAAAGTATTAGTCTTTTGTAATATGCGCTCCAAGAACAATCTGCGAAGATGCAACTCATGCAGGAAAGGCAGTATGAGTTGCATCGTTCCTACCAGAAATCGACTCTGGCTCTGGAGCAGAGGATTGTGGGCTTGGAGAAGCTCATTTTAAAATGGACGAACGGCGTTATTCCGAACGCCAATTTTTCGGGATGGCAGCAATCGTCGATGCCCGATGTTAAGTTGGAGCTTCTACCTGCAAATGAGGAAATAGGATGTTTGCAGCAGGATGAGCTTGACAACATTTTTGCAATGCAGTGGAGAAGCTAATTCTAAAATGAACAAACGGCTGATTGACCGAGGAAGATTGCTCAAACACAAGAAAGAGAGCAGGATTGCATAAATCGTACCAAAAGAGTATGATGGCACTTGAGTAGACACGCTTTCCACCATACGCATCGAGTCGCATTTTCCAAAGTATTAGTCTTTTGTAAAATGCGCTCAACGAACAATCCGCGAAGATGCAACTCATGCGGGAATGGCAGTATGAGTTGCATCGTTCATACCAAAAGACGACTCTGGCTCTGGAGCAGAGGATTGTGGGCTTGGAGAAGCTGATTTTAAAATGGACGAACGGCGTTATTCCGAACGCCAATTTTGCTGGATATTTGTGTTGTTCCGAGGACCAATCGTCGATGCCGCTAAATTTTCCAGGCTTCATGGATTTGGAGCAACCGGCTCTGGAGCTGCGAATTTCCAGAGGTGCATTAACTATTTTAAATTCACAATTTTCAGTTGTCGCGTTTTAGTCGCTACTGTAGCCTGACCGAGGAATCTGTACATATACTATGAATGAAAATCCTACTTACAACGGGAAGCACGTGCGCTAAGTTAGGGAGGCTGGTGCTGCTGCGCATCTGGTTGCCACAAACCAAACTAATTATCTAACCTTAATTATCTCATTTCTTTTAAATTTCTGCTACAGTTTCGTAATTTTCTGTTAATCTTATATAATGTTTCTTTCTGTTACAAAATTTAGTAAAATTGTGTTACTTAGGTAACATAAAATTTTCTGAATTTTCCGAGCATTTCTATTAGTGTACTAATTTTAAAGGAATAATTTCCGGTAATCAAGAAAAATGTGCAATAAATACAGGAAAATTTACGTGTGAAGAAATTGTTCGGCATATTTTACTCGAACCGTTCGACAAAATTTTTGTCGGCTTTATATATAAATTATAATATATACATATATGTTTTCCTTTTTTTTAGTCGATCATAGGTTGTCAAGGTCTGCTGATTTAAAATGCAAGCTTCATGTTCTCAGTTTCTTTAAAAATATATTTTTGTCTTTTGAAAGATTTGTATTTTGTATAGGATTCAGAGATATAAGAAAGAGAACGAGTTCAGACTGTTCAAGGATGCGGAGTCAATGTAGAGAACAGCTGAGTTTTAAAATTCGTTGTATTTTTTATTTACCATCTTAACCAAGTTATTGAATGATACTATTTTATACGATACTCAATAGTTTTTCCCATATTCATGTAACATTTCACATATTAAATTTCAACGCTCACGTGATAGTAGTTTTTGAACACTTCAACAAACTCGTATAAAATGTCACATCAGTCATAGTTATTGAAACTAAATATATTATGCATCATTCCCATATCTTAGGATGATCTTTCATAAAGTCTCTCATGTACCGTTTAGTTATGTTCTCCAGTCAGTATGATTGGAGAGACTTAAAAACTGTCTGTGCTTTCTTCCAAACAGTTTCCCATCTCCGACCCAAAACAAGAAAAACAAAATTTACGTTAATCCTAATTTAACAAAGGTGTAATGGATGATGGGATTGTATTGGCCCGGCTTAAATTCTCCGAAAAAAGCTCCGAATAATTTGTGGGAAAACTCTAAGGGATATTATAATATTAACATTATTTATTTATTTCTATATATTACATCCCTTAGAATTTATCTGATTCAGTGCTTGTAAGGACCAAATGCTGTGCGGAGTAATGCCTAAAACGCATTATGAGTCTGATATCATAAGATGTTTTACAAAATTAGTTTTAATAATGAATCATGAAGTATAAAACTGAAAATCTCTACAGTTTTCTACTGAATATTTATTATACTTAAACGATAAACTATTAAGCAGATAATGAACAAATGAAGGTAAAAAGGGGAGGCTAATCTCCATAAAGACCTCGGATGCTTATGGGGACGGTCCCTCCCAAGCGCCTCTGACGACTGGGTTCTTACGGGGACAGCGATATTAACATTTCGCCTCCAACCCTCCCCTCCCGGCACCTGCTCTTGATAACACCAGTCCCCGCAACCACCATTCTATATAAATGTGTACATACTGGTGGTTGTAAAGACCCAAGTTTTTCAAAATGATTTGAATAATTTTCTACGGGAGGTCTGGGTTTTCTCTCCCAAAAGGAGGTTTCTGTACTCATTAATGTACGACGCCAACATGGGTCATGACGAGTCTGAGTCCTGACTATATTTTATGCGTGTATTCTACTTGTAGTTTTGTCAGTATTAATCTGTAGAGTTTGTCAGATTGAATTTAAATAATTAGTCGAATTCTCAGGTTTTTGGCAGCAATTCGTATTGTAGAAATTTTAAAAGAAAGATAATTTCCAAAATACAACTCGAGCTCTAAAATCATTTTTTCACTAAAGTTATTCACTAAAAACTCTTACCTTGAATTACACAATCATTTGAGGGTATTAAGTATGTAAAATAATTAGCAAAAATAAATAATAAATGATCTAGCTTACGATCTACAATGCTGTATAACGTACTCAATGAATAGCAGCTTGAATCCACCAATTCCTCTTCCGCGATTTCGTCGATACCTTCTTCTTTGGGCGTCAGCTCCGTCTCGTCGGGACCAAGGTTTTCGTCGCAATAATCCGCCTCTTGTTTATCGATGCCCGTGTGCGTTTGCAGCTCTTCTCGGACCACATTTTGCAGCGCATTCCGCTGCACTGCGAAAATGTCGTCGAGCTCATATTGCTGCAAACACACAATTTCCTCGTTTCCATCCAGTTTAGAATCGGGCATCGATACTTCCTTGGCCCGCAGATCCAGAGCCGTTTGCTCCGCATAGACGCCCGGAAGAGGCATCGACGACTGCTGCCATCCAGAAAAGTTTTCATTTTGAATAACGCCGTTCGTCAATTGTAAAATGAGCTTTTCCAAGCCCACAATCCTCTGCTCCAGAGCCAGAGTCGATTTTTGATAGGAGCGATGCAACTCATACTGTCTTTCCTGCATGAGTTGCATCTTTGCGGATTGTTCTTGGAGCGCATTTTCCAAAAGACTAATCCTTTGGAAAATGCGACTCGAAGCGTATGGTGGAAGGCGCCTATCATTGCTTCCCACCTCGCCCATCGAACAATCCGCACGACTCCACTTGCTCATTTTCACAGAAGACTCTGAAACAAAAAAAGAGATGGTGCTATTAGATTTGAGCAACAAAGCAGTCTTTGATTAATCATAAATACATTATATAATAAAATTATATTATACGAAAAGAAACAAGCATGACAAATTAACCATTTTTAATCTACCATTATTGTTCAAGAGTATTATTATGAGTATATCTAACAGTGTTGATTGCATAATTAAGTAATGATTGAGCATCATAAGTGGGATATAAAATAACATCAAGGAATTTAGTTCGAGTATGGAATTTTCGCCTCTTATGTTTAGATTTGGACTCAAAAGTCTATCTGAAAATATATTTATATCGACGTATTTGTGTGACGTTACGGATTACATACCAGACCGTTGTTTTCAGATTGCAATTTTTATGTTGATATAAAAGAGTAGTGTTCCGGCTTCAAATATTTCTCTAAAAGGTACACTTGTATCAATTCGAATAGAAAGCCACTTTTCTATGCAAGAAATTCTTCCTGAATAAGAAATAAAATCACATAATCGAAAGTCGTGATTGTAGGACTTGCTATCTTTATCGAGCAGAAGACAAACTCGCTCGGCGGAAGGAACATGGAAAATCATTCCTATAGAAACGATAATAACAATAATCATAATTCTCTTCTCCTTTCAACGACGTCTGTTAGACGGGGTCTTTTCATCGGGATACGAATGGTTCGAACGAGTTGAGCCATGTCCTTCCCCGACCCTCTTTTTCCATCTCCGCGCCTCTCCACCTCTAGTGACCTCAGCGCGCCGTTTGAGCTCTACCTGTCCCTGCCACCCCCGGGGTACCCCGGCCCCTCCTTGCGCCCATAAGGACCACCCAACTGGTGAGCTTCCCACCGATTGTACGGGAGACGTATCTTCGGCAATGGAGGCACCTGACACGTGGAAAGAGCACAGTTCTAGTGCGCACTGGAAACGCCCTTTACTTTCTTTGGAAAATTCAGCGCGCATTTGGCCCATACATTGGCGTTCCGCAAAACTACCTAGACAGTGACGTGTACGTACGGAGCACCTAGTTGCCTCCGACTTTGGCTGCTTCAATTTTCTTGCATCGATGAAAGGCCGAATCCAGCGCAGCACCGGGAGCCACCGAACTCCTTCGACGGAGCTCCCAACACTGCTGGAAACACACTGTGCTCGTTACATTTCAGTGATGCGCACTATATCGAACGCGTCGAAAGAAAATTGGAAAATCTTTTCAACCTGCCGCGTACTGCAAAAGTACACGTCACTCAAACGATTTCTACATAATCGCCTCGTACATTTCTTTTATATTACATCGTTGAAAATAAAAAAGAAAAGCAGATTTTCAAATAACTATTTCTTAAGAGGACGGAGGGTGATCTAATCAGTAACAATTACATGTACCCTAAGATTTCGTATTACCGTCGCATCCCAACGGGCACGAAGAACCCAAATGTTTCCAAAACGTTTTTAGAATGTTCCAGAAACGTTCCTAAAACGTTTTATGTCTGCAACATGCACGGAGAGACTAGAGGCAAGATTTTCGTCCGGCCCTCTACGCGCAATAAAGGTACTAGACCACCGGACGAAAAATCTAGGTAGGCGCGCATAAAGATCGTGCATACTCCGTGGCCAAATCGAACGTGCGAAGTATAAACATTCTCCCCACTCTGCCGCACGAAATTCCTCCAAGAGTCGGACGATTTTCAGACCTGGCTCGGACGATTTTCATGCGGCAGTCGGCAGTCTCAATAAATATGTATTTTATTTTTGTTTGCCTTATGCAAAGTGTCATTTCCGAATTATTTTTTGATGCTGAAAACAGTGGTGGCCTCAAAATTTCTTTATCATGCACAATTTTTTAAAGAAATGAGGTGAAATATGTCAAATTTTGTTTTTTACCACATGAATCATTTTTTTTTGTAGCAAATAAATAATTGCCTTAAATTTATAAGGTATCATTTTGGAAGTACTTTTTCGTGCAGACTTTTCCTATGACATGATAGGAAAGTGAAGTTAAGTGTGTATTTTTGCTTTATTTATATGGTGGAATATGGTCAAAAACAAAAATGTTGACATATTTAGTTTAAATTTTCACAAAATTGTGACATGATAAATAATTATGAGAGCACCATCGTTTTCAGCAAAAGTATTTACCATGTCAAAGATATAATCGACATTAGACAATGTTATACAGGGTCATCGAAAAGTATCGGACCCCCCTAATATCTTCAGTTAGAATGCACTTAGGAGAAAATGTCCAATAGCAAAGTTGTATGGTTTCAAGCGGGGAGTAAGATGATGACCTTGACTTAGACCTTGACCATGTCCTTCAAGGTCATTTCAAGGTCAATCTTATTTTTTTAAATAGAACCCCTACATTTTATTGCATATTCTTATAGCTTATCTCGAGAGCTTTCCAAAACCCTATAATAAAATATTTTTTTATTAAGTACTTTTTGAGTTATAAAGGTTTGAAGTTAACAATTTGTTCCTTCCAAAATGCATTCTTGCTGAAAATATTAGGGGGAAATCCGATTAATGTATTTTCTTTAAACCAATTAATTGGTCTCATTATTCCGCGCACAAAAGTATTAAGGTTATGATTACTGAAAACTAAATAATATTTTACAAGATATTCTACATTTTGTGTCAAAAAATTGTTAACTTCAAACCTTTATAACTCAAAAAGTACTTAATAAAAAAATATTTTATTATAGTGTTTTGGAAAGCTCTCGAGATAAGCTATAAGAATATGCAATAAAATGTAGGGGGTTCTATTTAAAAAAATAAGATTGACCTTGAAATGACCTTGAAGGACATGGTCAAGGACAAAGTCAAGGTCATCAGCTTACTCCCCGCTTGAAACCATACAACTTTGCTATTGGACATTTTCTCCTAAGTGCATTCTAACTGAAGATATTAGGGGGGTCCGATACTTTTCGATGACCCTGTATAACATTGTCTAATGTCGATTATATCTTTGACATGGTAAATACTTTTGCTGAAAACGATGGTGCTCTCATAATTATTTATCATGTCACAATTTTGTGAAAATTTAAACTAAATATGTCAACATTTTTGTTTTTGACCATATTCCACCATATAAATAAAGCAAAAATACACACTTAACTTCACTTTCCTATCATGATGTCATAGGAAAAGTCTGCACGAAAAAGTACTTCCAAAATGATACCTTATAAATTTAAGGCAATTATTTATTTGCTACAAAAAAAATGATTCATGTGGTAAAAAACAAAATTTGACATATTTCACCTCATTTCTTTAAAAAATTGTGCATGATAAAGAAATTTTGAGGCCACCACTGTTTTCAGCATCAAAAAATAATTCGGAAATGACACTTTGCATAAGGCAAACAAAAATAAAATACATATTTATTGAGACTGCCGACTGCCGCATGAAAATCGTCCGAGCCAGGTCTGAAAATCGTCCGACTCTTGGAGGAATTTCGTGCGGCAGAGTGGGGAGAATGTTTATACTCCGCACGTTCGATTTGGCCACGGAGTATGCACGATCTTTATGCGCGCCTACCTAGATTTTTCGTCCGGTGGTCTAGTACCTTTATTGCGCGTAGAGGGCCGGACGAAAATCTTGCCTCTAGTCTCTCCGTGTGGATGAAACGTTTATAAAACGTTCCGTGAATGTTGCAGACATAAAACGTTTTAGGAACGTTTCTGGAACATTCTAAAAACGTTTTAGAAACATTTGGGTTCTTCGTGCCCGTTGGGATCACTTATATACAAAGTTCTATTCGAAAATAAACATGACTATATTTACCTCGTTAATGTATGAACTGTTATTAGAACAGCCAAATTGATTAAGTGTTTTGATTAAGATATACATATTAACTTGACAAATAAAAAAATCAAGCACAAGATTTTTTAATACAAAGCACTAATTTCAGATAATTCTTTGTTTCAGGTACGTATACTAACATACAGTTACTTCACAAACTCGTAAGTAATTATAACGAACTTACGCATTCATCGTTTCATTAAAACACGCATGGTACATGTTTATCTATTAATGCATCTCTTCTAACTTTCTTTCATAAACATTTGCATATGTAGATGTACTGTCAGGAATTTTTCTCGTAGTTTCTGAAAATGTAATTTTTAAGATTACAGTTTTTTAATGTGATGGTCAAAAAAAAAATGTTACGGTTTAATAATCTTTAGTTACCTTAACAGAAAAATTTAAGTAGAGTAAAAATTGTCATCGTCCTAACTTAAAAAAAACAACTAGTCGTTAATTTACATTTATTAATGTTTTAAAGAGGTGCATAATTATTTGACGTTTTGTAAATACATTTGTATACAAGGTGATTCTCCATTAAATGACTTCCGGTTAACAGTAGATTCTGTGATAAATTCCAAGAACATTTTTCGTTTGAAAAAAATTTGTGCGATGTATAGTTCTCAAATTATTTAGCATTAAAGTCAGCCAATAGGAACAGGAGTTGCTATACATCGCACAAATTTTTTTCAAAGGAAAAATGTTCTTAGAATTTATCACAGAATCTACTGTTAACCGGAAGTCATTCCCTGTATATGTATATATTTAAAGAAAAATTATGCCGTACATTGTCATCGCACTCGTAAGAATCACGATATAAAACTGGACAATTTTCGGACTGTGCACTATATACTTTACTGGTGCTTGACTCTGGGATCCTTTATGACCGTATGAAAATCCTACTTCTACAGCGGGAAGCACCGGCGCTAAGTGTAGGGCTGCGAACGCCTCGACGACGCCTGACGGCTACAAACGAAACTAATGTCACTTTGGTCATCCGATTCCATTTCAGATTTCTGTTATAGTTTCGTAATTTTCTGATAATGTTACGTAACGTTTCTTTGTTTCAAAATTTAGTAAAATTCTGTTACTTCGATAACACAAAAGTACCCGACTTTTCCACACATTTATAGCAATGTATTGTAGACTACTAAGGTAAATAAAGAAACATTAAAATACAATCATAAAAAAAAAACACACATGAAAAGAAACAGGGAGTACTGAGTGCCGTCCGGACGTCTACGATTCTTCCATTTTCTATCATTCGGGCTCGTTTTGTGCTTAAACTATGCAGTTTAGGATAGGGCTCTCCGGGACTTTTTTGTAGGAAATTTCCTTCTCTACAAAAAAGGTTTACTGAATTTTTGCCGTATCTTGCACCGTTTTCAATATGGAAGCGATAGAATAAAAACAGTCTTCGGCGTCCGCCATGTTCTGAAAAATAGTTGTTTTCCATTCTATCGCTTCCATATCAAAAACAATGCAAGATACGGCAAAAATTCACTGAATCTTTTTTATAGAGGAGGAAATTTCCTACAAAAAAGTCCGGGAGAGCCCTATTCTAACATTTATAGTTTAAGCACAAGCAAGCCCGAAAGATAGAAAACGGAAGAGTCGTAGACGTCCGGACAGTAACCACACTTAGTACTGTTTGCTTATTTCCGAGAACGACACAGCTTTGTATGTATCGTAAAAATAAAAAAAAACGTATACAATTAAAATATTACCGACTTGGTTAACGAGATCTTTAACGGTTAAGGACCTGGAGTGACCAACCCCTACAACAGTTATTTCATAACTTGTCAAGATACAAGAATTTTGATAATTTTGATTTTGTCAATTCGGAGTGGCAACTAATTTGCAACAAGAACAAATGTAATACAAATATATCATTTTCTGTACTGACAAAAAAAGAATTATCATTTTATTCCATATGTTTATACGCGACAATCACTCATCGCCATACTTGTCGTATGAAAAATATCGAAATTACCAATTTTCTTTGAACATAACAAAATTAAGAAATAACAGGTATAAAGGGCTCCTTACAGATTACCTTATTATTTTATCATAACCTTTTATCATAATTACTTAAAAAGTCCCCATTTGGGTATGGTGTTACTTGGGGAAATCACGTTAGATATCGAAGTGTATAAGATATTAATTTCTCTTTTTTTTTTAAGAAACATATTATTAGCCAAGAATATTATTTGCCAATTGAAACGGAAAAGGCATTTATTAATAATCATTAACCTTTAGACTGCCGGGGTGGCCACTATACTGGCCACTGAAAACTAATTAAAAAGAAATCAAAACTTATAACTCGGGGGTTTCAGGGTAAAAATGTAAATAAAATGTAAATGGATATGTATGTCCAAAGAGTAAAATAATAAATAAACAAAATATCCTATAAAACACTTTAGAATTTTAGATGTTCAACGATTTCGGTGTTCATTGCTATGCGCAAAGTCGCTTTACCTGTTTATTGTATATTCAACGATGTTCAACTGTCTGGTTATTTATGTCAATTCAGAATTTATATTGTTATTCAGTTTCTGCGTCTTTGAATTTATATTAGCGGTTATCATTTCTCATATTATTGATTCTCTTGTTTACTTCTTTTTTGTGAAGTATCGAATTTTCTAATATTCAGTCGAACAACATGGAAGTCATTGAGGAGCAAGCAGATTGGAGTAGTGGCGACTCTGAACCAGAAGAAACAGATATAAACAGTTTAGAGGTTTGCAATGAAGAAACAGAAGATTTGGATTGCGAAGATGTCCGCCATATTGGATCCGCCGTTTTGAATTTTGAATTTTGAATTTCATATTCGTTTTCAGAGACCCCACAAACTCCCGAGTAACAGGTTTCAAACGATTTGGATAAATTTTTCAAAATGCGTCCGCCATATTGGATCCGCTATTTTGAATTTTGAATTTTGAATTTCATATTCATTTTCAGAGACCACAAAAACCCCTGAGTAACGAGTTTTAAGCGATTTGGATGAATTTTGCAAAATGTCATTTGTTGTGCCATGGCCTGCCGGGGTGGCCACTATAGTGGTAAAAAAAAAAAGTTAATTTGTGGGAAAAATTGCCGGCAGTCTAAAGGTTAATAACCCCGGAAAGTACAAGACGATACAAGAAAAGATCAACTTAGTCCAGTATCGCTATGATGGTTGAAAAATTCAGTTATTACATATTTAGAAAACATGCATTCGAGATAATAAAACTTTATTTCTGTGAACGTATGACTTAAAAATGTCAAACCAATGAAGTAATACATTTATTGCGAATCAAAATTTGGCTAAGATGAAGAATCGCTCATATTTACGAAAATGATTACGCAAAATGAAAAAAAAATCTGACATCGAAACATCATAAAACAAAAATCACGCTCGTGTATTCGTTTGTGCCCGTCGTCATGCGAGTGTGGCGTTTCGCCAGCGAAAAGCGAGAACGCGAAAAGGGACAAGGATGGTAGGAAGTAGAGAATGCAGAAATGAACATAAAAAGAATCACTCCTACCCTCGAGACCATTGCGCAGCGGTATATCCTGTAAACGCGTACACCAACGAAATTTTCAGATACGAATACGCTTAGGCCAGAATCGAAAGAGAAGAAAAGCGATAAAAAGAGAACAGCAACTAGTGGAATTCGCCAAAGAGAGAAGAAAAATGAGAAACGACTGAAGGATATGAACACAGTATATATCACTCGCAAACGGATGAATTATACAGATAGTGCGCGCGCTGGGCAGCAGGCGCGGAGCATAATCCAATCAAATAGCAAAGTGGATCGCAACAAAAAAGATGACCGCTCTATATCGTTGCTCGCCGAATTTCAATATAGACTTTCATTGCTATTATACCTATATACGGGAACGCCCGTGCCAGACATATTCGAGTAATATGAAAAGGCGTCTATACTCGGCTATTGGCATAGGACGTGAATGCCGAAATGTACTGGAGGTACATGGGGCCGTAGCATTGACCCGCTTTATACAATTTGCCATAGCTGGGATAGAATGGATGCCTTTTCGAAATGCCTAGTCTTTGCTTTCTCGTCCTATACGACGTCAAGCACCAGCTTATTGGGCGTATATTCCAAGAATGAAGCCACGAATCGGTATAATCGCCAGTTTCCTTGCTGTTATTCAAATATTGCCTTGTTGATCAAAGTCATTTTTATTCCAAAAAGTCCAGGATTGTCTTTAAATGTCAGAAATTTCACTACAAATATACTTGGTATGAAAAGTAATCACAACACGCTGTCAGGAAAGTGTTTGACAGCCTTATTATGATTGTCGGTCTTAGGACAGTTCTACTCGTATCGAACCTTTTCTGACAGGTTTCAATCGTTTTAAGTAAATACCTAGTACATATTGAGCTTCTCACCAGAGCGGAAAATTATTCAGGCTGGAATCAGGTCCTGATCATGAAGCCTGTGAACAAAATCAAGTCTTGACAAGTCCCCTTATCAGGCCCTGGCATATCGTGTAACGCTTTTTCTGTTAAGGCCTAATCAAGCAAATGTACAGGACCTGATCAGGACCTTACAATGCCCAATATTTCGCATGCTTTCCAAATGTCATGTTGAAAATATTTACAATAGTATTACGAAACAACAAATTAATTTTTAATGATTTTGTGTAAAATATGCTGTGCCGAAACGTTCCTACAAGTAGGCTAATCTACAAAAAAGATATACATTTCCTCAACAGGAATTAAGAAGATGCGCGATCACGCCTAGTGGCAACTGAACGAATTACATCAAATTTAGAAGTTAACAAACTCGGACGCCCTTATCAGGCCCTGATCTGCCCCTGATTTGAAATTTGTAAAGCAGTTAGAGGTTCCCGGAAATTGAAAATAAGACAAGCCTTACCAATTCATGGTTTGGTCTTGTTCAATTCACAGGCTTCCCTATATCAGTTATACTTTATTTTAACATAATCAGGGTTTAATCAGGGCATATTCAGGCGAACCTGATCAGGATAACTTACTGGAACCTGATCATGTCCTGATCTAGGTACATTCAGGAGTACCTGATCAGGAACGCCTTACTGGAGCCTGGTCAGGTCCTGGTACATATTTAGGCTGCCTGAATAAATTTCCGCACGGGTATTTATATTTCGTGCCATAATAAGGTGATAGTTTGGGTAACAACGTAATCTTCGTCCTTTTTATCGGTAGGAGCTCTTTAGACGCCATCGTTTCTTGAGCGTGATAGCTTTTCCCCCAACGTGTTTCAGAAAACCACCCGACTATCCAACCAACCCGCCCTTCGATCTCTTTTTCTCCGCATTTCCCACTCTCTGTTTGGCGGTATCGCTCCAACAACTCGCCAAGGCGACGAGGAACCGCAAAGGGGTGAGAGCTGGAATCGTGTCGGGCGTACCGTTATCGTTACATACGGGGAGAAGAGAGTCTCGACGGCTTGCCACTGACGAAGCTGCAGCAGCCACGATGAGAAACGTGTTTGTCAATAGCCCGTTAATGCGCTAAGCCATTAATCATTGCAAACGCCCGTTCCTGTCACCGCGAAACCCGAACCCAGGCCCCCACGGTTTTCGCCGAGGTGAGCCACGCGGATCGACGGGCCAGCGATGGATTTGCAGAGTCGACGGAATACCTCTGCGCCAGCCCCGTCGTCGTCTTCGATACCGTTCTCTATCCAGAGAGCTCGTCAATCTAGAATTTATTTTCTTTGGAATTTCCAAGCACGAAATACGTAACTCAGGGAGAATGACGGAAATAAGGAGCTGCCATCCGCTGCATGTGGCGGTTCGATTATCGACAGCAGGATTAATACATCGACATTTAAGAAATGATAAAGCATATATTATTTAAAACAACGTATTTTAACTAAAACGAATTTTAACTAAACACGAACCACTTTAATCAGATATGTGCGGGCAGATGAAGTAATTATTTACGTAGAGAAAGTTGATTGAGCCATGAGTTAATATGGTGTTGTAAGGTTGCTCTTATGACAATATTGAAGAAATAATACAAGAATGAAATAATTTCAACGAATTCAAAAACACTGAAAATTAGTAAACGGAACTAAAAATGTACGAGCAACATTCGATGGTTTTTGGAAGCAAAACAAGATTTCATTTGCCAGTATGCTTTATCAAAGAGGTCAATGCTGCTGTATAGTCAATTAATTTTATCATAGTTTATTTTTATTTAAATTATGCACTCGAGTGAAAACGAATTGGAACCTCAAAGCGAAACTGCAGGGCGATATCCCGATGATGTTATCTGGCAGCTTCCGGCCTAGTTGAGTCAAGCATAAATATACCGGTAAATTTAGAGCAAGCACTGAGTTCAAGGTTGGTGTTTGAAAAAGAAAGGAAAAGTTACCTAGAAACAAATTTTGCCATTTTTGCATAACGATAATTATTCATTTTATGTATTCTACATAGAAATAAATATTATTTCTATCTTCAAATGATCTGGATGCAAGTTGAGGAATCCCATTGCGACTCTTGGTGAGAATATTGGCAAGTTTGACATAAAATTGTCATAATATCCTAATAAAAATGAACGTACTAAGATCTAGTATTCTAGCACAATTTAAAAGAATTCAATTTTCCTAAAGAAATTATCAATGGCGCTGGAGTTAAATGATAATTTCAAATATAGAAAGGTCACGAACGGAGATTCGGTTTCGGAAATAGCTGCGGGAGTTCTAACCTCACGTATGCAAAGATGATGATCGGGGACGTATTTTCTGCGAGAATAAGAAAGACAGTGGGAAGTAGTGATAAAGAGAGTAAGAGGGTAAAGAGAATCTGTCGAAAAGAAAAGACAAAGAAAGCGATGATGGAGGCGAGGAAGAAGCCTACCGGGCACGGAGAGTCGCCAACGAAAGACGAAGCAAGACGGAAGAAGAGAGAAGGAGTTATCTATTTATAACCTACTATTTGTTCGGGTGGCTTTTGCTAGCTGTGATTTGCCAGGGTGGAAGGCATTATTATCATAAACTAACCAAGTTCCGTTTATTATCTTGGAGTTTATTGTTCTTCTACCGCCGATTAACTGCTTCAGTCAAGACATCTAAATCATTTCGATAATGGAATGTATTGATTCTTCATTCTCAACATTTTCAAGTAAGCACACTTTAATTACTCAAACCAAATCGAAAAAAATAAGTTACTCTCTTTTCATGACTTTATTTCATTTGACATATGATACATATTAATACAAAAAAAAAGGTTTTAGGAAGTTCTTCAAACACTTCTCAAACACTTTCTTACTTCTTAAACACACAGACCGTCGTGAAACAATTTTAAAAACAACTCAAATGTCTTTAATAGAATTCGCAAAATTATAAAATTGCCAGCGGGAACAAATTATTTCAATTATAACCCGTAACTGAAATTCAAACCATAAAGAGTAGCCACATGAAAATAAGCACGAAAGAACAGAAACATTTTACCATTGAACAAATTACGCGTATGTAAACAAATTTAGCCAGTTGTAATTACTTCACCGCTTCTGCTGCGTGTTCTTTGCGATTATTTTGCCATCGACAAATCACAAGGGCTGCAGATGACATTTCGAGAAGATAATGGAAGCAATTATTCGTAAAATGCGAGTGCACGCAACGAATGACATTGTAAACGATTGTGAAAGCATCAGGAAAAATGCATGCGTGATGCACGTGTAACAATTTCAGCCACTGCGAGAGATGAAGAGGAACAATGCGTGGCTGTGCGCCACAATACATCTTGGAGTACAAATAGTTCATTGTCTCCAATGTCATGTACTCCGACGAAGAAGGCGATAATGAAGGTTGGTAGTTGCGTCGGCCACCATTGGCCAGTTACTTTTTTTCGTGTTTAATTTCATGAAAAGCCTTTGTCGTTTTTTCCAAGCTGTCTCGACGGATTCATTCATAAATATTGAAGCGCATCCGCTTCGCGTATAGTGCAAGAATGGATATAAGTGAGCACACATCGCGATAATTGCCTAGAACAATGCCTGACATAAATGTTATATCATTCTTCTGGCGTATGGCATTTTAATATTTTCTAGACTATATTTCAGTTTGTCTCAGTACTTCATATAAGCAATATCTTACCAGAATTGTGCCTGGACCTGAAAATTACTATTATGTATTGATTAATCATACATTGGGTACTGATATATGAAACATTTTAAAAAATGCAAATGCCAATGGCATGCATTGTGGAATATACGAAAAATTCAGAAATATTCCATCCAAACACAAGTTCAATAAACCAACACAAATCAATATTTCGCAATGTGAAGGCGCACACTTTTCGCTTCAGTCGAGAGCGATAAATAACCAGTCACAATAATAAATACATTTATTCTGACTTATTGCTCTCCTACGATGTGTATTATTGTCGTTTGTATAATTCTACAACCTACGGAAAACGTGAACGCACGACAAATGCGATTTTCTTAATTATGTGAATTATGAGCTGTACTTTTTTACATTTGAACTTGTCTGTCAACTGATAGCATTAAAAGGGACTATGACGTATGTCTCTGACAAATTTTCTTGGATCTAAACGAAAAAAACTAAGAGTAAGTGACTTTCAGTCGTTTTCTTGCCTTTGCTGATATTCTCACGATTAAAATGTTAACACGACTGCGCACTACCCTTCATCAACTTAATATCTAAAAATTCTAAAACCTTTGCAAAGTCTAGCGATGGGCAATTCCTCATATCGAATACACTACGCGTACTCATCGCATATCCGTGGTAACAATAGAACCGGTCTCTTGAGCACTGGTCAGACGATCATTCCATTATTCCTAGCGAGAACGAGCGCAACTAGTCTCGCCGTAATTCACACCCACGTTCAATACGCCTGCGAAACTAGCAGGATATTACTCGTCGGTTAGAAGAAAATGAGCTATCGCTTGATCATTACATTCATTACGTCCTCGGGCGATCATTATTGCTGGGCACTAGGACCTACATTTTAATTGTTTGCGCATACTATGCCTCGCTCATAGGTCGGACACCTGCCACACATATCAATATGCGCTTTCTGCGCAATGCAGCCATGCAAACCGCTTTTGTGCAGAGTGGCCTCTGTAGAAATCGAACACGTCACAAATCGACGAGCATTTGAAAACTCCACAATACTTTTCAAGAATTTTTATTTATTGCGGCTGTAACCGCGCGAGGAGACACAGCGAATACCACCGCTGCGCTTAATGGACTTGTACTTAAGAAATACTAAGCGAATTTTAATTAATCGGTCCACCAACAATGGGGCAATACGTTTACGGAAATAGCTTGCGCGCTAATGTAATTTTCGTTATGAGTTATCGTATATTGAGAATCTACCATGTGACCTTCGATCACCGGATACGAGAGATTGACGATATGAGAACAATTGCAAATTAGAATTAACGTGTTAATATTGCTTAGTATTCATACTTTCTACTACTGCGCAGTATTTCACTTCATTTGCAGGGTCAATAAAAGGTGAATGTTAGTACTCTCATACCTTGAAAAACTGATCAGGCTCTGGTCCAATTAAGCGTTAGATTCCTGATCAGGTCCTGAAGTACATTCAAACAATCAGAGAAAGGCATACAATTGACCTCTTTAAATGTCACATAATAAAAAATATTTTGAGCTTTTTCATTGCTGAGTCATTTTTGTGGTGAGCACTAAACGTACTATGAATCTCATACCAAGATATCCGTTGATGCTCAAAGGAATGTTCAAACTAAATTTCAAGAATTAATTTTTGTGTTAAGAAATAAATAAAACTTATCTACTCGGGAGCATGAAACTTTGCACTGAATATTATTTTAATGTTATCTATTCCTCGCATTACTACCCGTAAGATGAACCATACAACAACGTACTTACACGAACATAAATGTAAGAACGAAACGAGAATCGACTTATTCGACGACTTCCGTATTAATATCGGCCCATTACTTCAACTCTATTCTTATTATCGGTATAAAACGAGAACTTGCCGAGCGTAATATTCTAACGCGAAATAATAACGCAGCGAAATATAATTAAACGCTGATATTAATTAAATTTCGCGATTCTTTTTGGAATTCCAATTGCTGTAAAATAATTGACCACCCACATAAAACCTCGGCTTTCAATAAAAAGCTTTCGCCGATCATTTTAATAAGTACCCAATAAAACCCACTAAACTGTCTACAATATCGTGCCGAGAACTCCGCGCTTTGGGAGTGAAAAGAGAAAACGATAAAAATACAGGAAAGAGAGAAATTCAACGTTAAAGCAAGAGCGGACGAGAATGGCTTATTGCGAAGTCGGAGGAAGCCGCGCGCAGAGAAAAGAAGAAAGGGTTCCGATAAAGACTACTATTTATAATCGACGAACATTTTACCAACCCAAGAGCATCCATGAATCACACACGAGCGAAGAAGTGCGAACCTTTCCTAACCCTGTCGTTATATGCAAAGCAGGTATACCGGACGATTTAGCAAAAGGTCCCGAATAAAATAATCCCTAATAACGACGTCTTTCCAGGTGATTATGCGCCCTCGGTCCACCTTTCCTTTTAGTTACACAGGACGTCGCGATCTTTGCTTAATATATTAGTGCACAATTAACAAATATCTTAGGATTTAACATTCTACGATACGCCAGAATAGAATTTCCTAACTTTAAAATAGAAACTTCATTAGTATCTGACCAATAGTGACCACTATTATTTGACTTCATACTGTCCAATTTTCATCACTTCAACTTAAAATATTCTAATTTATTCCATATCGTTGACAAAACGAATTTCTAAGAATGTCCACGATCGCACAAAATGATTAGCATTAAGACCTTACTTCTTTAGCCTATGTATCCACTATTTTTACGTGCTCTAAGACATTTCAAACCGGTAATACGAACAAATCAAATTGCTCTATCTTAACAACAAAATAATTTGCCTTTCATTTGAAAATTCGCAATTACAAAATCGAGTATCTTATAATGAAGGACGCTGAGACAATAAGGATTTTGTGCATATGTAAAAGTTCGAGAATATTTCAGCGACCAGTAGAAGAAAAACTGGTTATTCTATTATTGAGCAGTATATTTTTAAATTCTTATATTCTTTTTTAATTCTGATTTGCCATTCGTTGATTCCATTTTTCTTAATAATGGTGGGTAATCATATTGACAAATATTATTCACAACCCTACCATGGAGGAGATGGTCACGAGAATCTACCCAGAGATATCCTACACTGAGAGAAATTTTTTATTAACAGTTAATGTAAGCTAATTTCAAGGTTCTTACATTAATCTACATTCTCTTAGCTTAACTGTAAAACTATAAGTATAACTGTAAAGTTAATATCGGCAGGTGACTTTCAGATAAAAATACCAGCACTTTCCTGCATGTCAGTAATGTTATTGTGTATTAACTCATATATTTTAACAGTCAAGGAGCGTTCGTTAACTGTTAATAAAGCTTACATTAAATTCTGTGCGTCATGCTAAAAACAATGCGTCGAAAAATTCGCAGAGAATTGAGTAACTGCGCGTGTGTAGGTTTGTTTATCTCTGTTTCGGCGAAACTTTACTATGAAGCTATTACCTTAACTGTAAACAAACATTTCTCTCAGTGTATACTTCCAAATCTTCTACTTATAGAAGTACACGAACTTTATGCAACAAAGGCAGAAAAGAGTTTCTAACCTATACGAAATCATAACAAACTACATTATACTCTTTGTATTACATAAAATATTCTAGTATTCGCTGTAATGATCTCATCGTTAATATTTGAATTTCTTCTCTTAACTATTAACATAACAATTGTAACCGATGCCAGGATTATAGAAACTTTAGGACAAAATACTTTCTGAGGTTCAGAATCTAAATTCTCTTAGCTTAACTGTTAAACTATTAAGTTAACTGTAAAGAAACATTTCTCAGTGTAGATTTTCATGATCTGGCTAGAAACTAACTCTATAATATGGGTAGAAATTCTACTAAAAATGACATGAATTCTGGCGTAAATCTACCGAGACACGAGGCATTGAAACAGCTAATATAGTTTAACATGAGTGCAACAAGCTCCTACAACTTATCGACCTCGGCTCGATTCGAGAATCTCGAATACCTTTCGATCGAACGTGCAATATGGCGGCTTGCTCCCAGCTGATTCGCGCGCACATGCTATCGCGATTGTTTACAAAGCTGTTGTAAAGATCAAAGCTTCATTTCAAAAGAAAAATTGTTTACATTACCTGCTCATTTTGTCGAATCGATTGATCCTTACCTATTATACAAAAATACAGTCGAACCTCGCAAATCCGTGCGTTGTGAACCTCTCAATTCCGTTGTTTCTGACGTTCCACTCAGAAACAGTAGTTCCCTACTATCGCCGCTCGTTATGTTGTGTTTTCACCCCACCATCCTTTCACCATCTATCCACTGATGTCATTATATATATCAGAAACGCCGAAATAGGACTAAACGTGGCGCTATAACCGCTATAAGTAAAAGAGGGGAAGAAACAGTCCGTTGGTGGGGAAGCTCGGATTTACGAGGTTGGAGGGGAATATTGAAACCGGACATGCTCGGATTGGAGAGGTTCCACTGTATGATATTTTCAGTTTGTAATTATTGCTTTATGTCGCTCTAAATATATGTTAGCGGTCTATGGCGGGTTTTCAACTAGAATTCTTGTATATTTCTACCGAGATTCTACCGAACAGTAGGATAACGGCTAGTTCAACCAACAAAATCTCTACCAGGGTAATATTCAGAAGTGAAGATTTCATGACTCTTGAAAACTACCTATCAACTGTCTTTCACGAAGACATACATTTTAAAAATACTTTTAATGAAGTGCTTTCTAAAAGAAACGCAATATCAATTTGTTTGACAATTTATTTTTGCAAGAGAAACCGAATCTATTATTCAAGGTGGAAAGCACCGTAATTATGTAAAACGAACTAAATGATTTGAAAATATAACGAACTTGTCTTACATACCATGAGCCATCCGATACAATAAATAATCATCATATAAACAGGTACTATGAGATCACTCTGCAAAAATTCACAAACACGGAAGATATCGTAAGAGAACAAACAAATTCATCAAAAATCAACTGACTCCTCTGGTGTAATTGATACGGCCGTAGCGGAATTTGATCGCACCGGACAGCTTCTGCGTTTTCTTATTGGTTTTTACGACTTTTATGCTCACAAGAAGGGGAATAATCCTAACGCAGAATAGAAGTATAGGATTTTCATACAACGGAATCAGGCAAAAACAATATCTAGCTCTCTCTGTCGCACTTGTGGCGAGTATCTTCTTATCGACCGCAGCTTTCTTCTTTGCGGGGTGATTCGCCCGCTCGAAGCGCATCTAAATCCGTCCCAGCATCATCGTTACTGCCATGCATCGGTGCAGTATTTCGACTTACGCGGTTAGCTTGCATACTCGCATTTCCACTGGCGACTCATTCATGAGAAAAGAGAAGGACGCGACATTCGTACGACACGGTCTTCCGATAGAAATAGAAGGAGAGAGGTGCAGAGTTGCAAAAGCAACGAAGTCAAAGCCTAGGAGAAGAGTCCACCGGAAACGCGCGCGAGCCAACGTTCATTCACAAACTCTACCAGCTGTCTCTATCTCTTTCCCTCGAGTGTCTAAACCTTCATCCCGTGGTACACCCTTTTTGTTTCTCGGTGGCTTTTTCTTTTCGCGGTCTCTTCTTCGTTGTTGCGGTACCACCTCCGAACGACAACGAAGACGAAGACGACAACGTCCAGAAACGAGAGCAAAACGTCCCGAAGCTGTACCGCCGCCGTCGCACATAAATCTCTTCTCTTACCCTCCCACTATATTCTTGTTTTTCTATCGCTGTCTCAACTGCGGAAACTCCGAAGATCCTTCTGTCGTCTTTTCGCTTTCCCTCTCTGACATCCCCTTCGACCTCTCTCTCATTCTCTTTCTCTCTAGCCTCTCCCTCTCTCCCTCTGTTTTACACCCACTATAGACCAAGGCTTGTCCTGGGAAGAAGCTCCCGCTCGCGCACACGCAGCAACGCTCATTGTTCTTTTCTGCCCGCGCCCTGGACCGGAATAGAATTCTGCACTCGTATGTGTGCGCGCGCGTTCCTCATACTCCGCACTCCACCCTGCAAAGGAGAGTGTGTTCGCGGTGTCGCGAATACCCGCGAAAATTAATCTCGTTACGGGGAAACGAAGCTACAATTTGCCGAGCTTTGCTGCGGATGTGAAAGTCGCAGTAGCGTATGTAGTAATACATAGCTCTTGGCAAATTCGCCGAAGATTCTATGACTTTTTTCGTTTGCTCATCCACAGACTTTTAAACGCTAAATAATCCGATGTTGTTGGACAGGATTCTTTTCAAAACAACCTTATCTTTTATTTTATTTATAAAATTCATTTGCCAAAAAAAGATTTAAGGTCTATGACGAATTCGACAATTACTGAAGGTTTCGAAAACTAAAAATACTTGAGTTTTCGTAAGACTCCAGTAAATTAATGCAGTGCTTGTGTTAGGTCATGATAGTACTTTAAGCGGGAGGCGGAGCACATAGCTGTCAAGCTGACGTCCAAGCTTAATATTGTGCACGCGTGATGTCGCCAGTGGTGGGGAACATCTGTCGATGGAAACGGCTAATATTGAGAGGTGCCTTGCTAAATTGGACACTAATATTGGAAATATCAAATTATTTTCGATAAGTAAATTCAAACTCCTAATAATGTGAATTCAACAAAAATAATGGAATTCTTTTATAAAAAATGTTATTTTTGATTGACGCTAACTACGCGTAACATTTCCAACACAAGCTAATCCGTTAACCACAGCTTTTCTGTAAATCACCAAATCGAGATATCTCCCGTCACGCTGCGTGTGTTCTCGGCAGGAAGTGAATATTCTTAGTAGCCGCTCCACATTCTAATGTCGACTGCAGCACAGTAATTCAATGTGATCTTCCGGTGACAACGGTGAAAATTAGGCAGTATCATTCCGAACTTATTAGTGTATTTTTCTAACTCCTAATCGTGTACATAGACACGTTCTTCACAAATAAGCGTAATAAGTTCTTGCCAATATCGATACGACTTAGCTGACTGAAATTATTGCGTCATAAATAAGTAATACCAAAGACTTGAACTGCAAATACGGATAAGGGAGAGGAATAATGAGGTATACTGATTAAATAAATAATCGACATAATTTTCAATCACATATTGTTGTGCGTTCGAGACTTTAAGCGTGTCAAGTAAGGATCGTTCTTCATATAGAAATTGCAATCAAGCTTGTTTTGAACGAGAATTTAACAATGACACTACTAAACAAAGACAATGTAATTATTTTAAGCCGATACCTGTCCGAATGACAAAGACGAAGTTGGCCTTCGAGCGAAACAGCAGCGATACTAATGAACGATTTGGAAGCAAGGTAAGAGATGCAGATAAAGGCGTGTTTGTATGAAACAGAAGCTGATGATACCATTCGATGGTCACGATATGCTGATTAGTTTCTGCGATGTGGTATTAGATCGTAAGTGGCAGGTGTGTGGACTTTGAGATATGAGACTGCCAATGGGTAGCATTTTGCAGAATTGGCAGTTGTAGTAATAACTCACGCTTGATCTGATAGTGTTTGCCTGGATTATTCAGTGACCTTTCCACTAATACTTTGCAAACAAGAAAGATTACGCTTAGTTCCTGTATGAAATACGTAAACGATGACAGAGTATAATTCCCTACTGTAAGGTCATTGTGAAAGAATTAGTGAATGACAATCGATGGAGGGGCTAAAAATGAAGCACGTATCCATAGACGACAACGTGGAGGATTCATTCACGAGCAAGACGCCAGGAGATTTGATGAGGCAGTTTCTCCGTAGCGAATATAACGGAGTCCCGGAGGCCACACTACACGCGCTGCGCTTAGTAAAGTTATTTTCACATTCATCGTAACGCAATACAAAATCAACTACCCGCACCATGCCAGAATATTCACGAGAAGCGTTGCCGAGAGGACCGGCCATCTCTTCAACATCTTAGAATAAAAAGATCGCGACCCCTATTCCATCCATGACTTATCTCTCTCGTTGCGCTACTCGCGTAACTCTTTTTTTTCCCTTCTGCCTTCTATAAATGTCCATTCATTCATTCTCTCTGCGAGTTCCATTTCTCCATTTCGCCGTGACTTTCGCTCCCCTCAACCCCTTCTCCTTCATCGCTGTTCCGTCACGAAAATATCAAAATGTCTCGAGGAAAACAAGGAACTATTTATAAGTCGTGTACACCGAACAGCTGAATAGTATACTGCGCGCGATATAATTGCAGTTGACAATGCATTTCGGAATAGAATCGTTCTTATCAATTTGAACTGAATCCCACTAAGCAAGCGGTAGAAATTGCTGCAAACGTGCTGTCATAGATGATTCTTGTTATTAATTCATAGTTATTTTTAAAATGAATTAGATAATTACGTAACCAAGTAGATTATGCTAATAATACACAATGCTATATTTGTTTAAATTGTGAATCGTGCTTGCGAAATTCACTGTATATGAGTAATAGAACCTTTAACTTTATAGTACGCGACTATGTATCTTGCAAACAAATAAATATCGAACTAAACGATTAAGATTCTTTTTCTACGATATATTATAATGTATGTATTTATTAATGTTCCACATAAAGTGATTACATGACTTCTGGTTACGCTTATTTCTTTACAAATAAAATAAAATAATTCTACTCTCATTATACAAATACAATAATTATAATTTTCTTTCTGTCACTCTCTCTCTCTCACACTCACTCATTCCCTCACTCACTTACTCGCTCTCTCACTCTCCCTCTCTCTCTCTCTCTTTCTCTCTCTCTCTCTTTCTCTCTCCTCGCGATATATTAAAATGTTAGCCCTTATATGTTTTTTAAGATAACAAACCACTGGAAAAAAGAAAAACGAACGTGAAGTTCGATTTTTACTGAATTTCACAACGTACAATCCCACAATTTCATTTTGAAAAAAAATAACTATTATTCAATTTCTCTGAAAATTTCAGAGAATCTTCGTACAATCTTGGAGTTTGAATAAACAACATGCCAAAAGTGTGCTTATCTTCTAAAAAATTGTACAGCTTACAATTTATTACTTTTATTACTTTTTTCAATATGGAGGAAATAACTTTTCATTTCTTGAATTCGTAGTTTCATAGAATACTTCTACACTAAAAGCCCAAAAAAATAAGATGCACGGCATACGTCTGCCTCATAAACTAACTTTATAGGAAGTCTCTAAAAATTGTCAAATAAGTGCGTAACTCGTTCGAATACACAACATTTTCGAAAAGCACACTTAAAGGGCGTTTAGGCACGCTTAAAATTACGTTGTAATTTCTTCTTTAAAATACTTATAAATCTCCTATCACGTGTTCAACTTGCCATTGGTTATCCTACACCGTGAAATCGACATTTCAATAATAAAAAATGTTGACATTTGTTTTATTTTTATTATTATTTTTTTATTATTATTATAATTTTATTTTTATTATTTGACATTGTTAAGTTTATAATAGAAGACAAACATTCTAAGAAATAAATGAGCATTTTTCTAGGTTGAAAATAAACATTTTGCTACCTTGTCGGCTGATGTCTTTAGATTCCCGTAATAAAAATTGAAAAAATTTTATTCTAAAATTTTATTAGTGATAATAAATAATGAGTAAAAAACTGTATTTATCGTAACAAGTACTTTAAATATAAAAACTGTAAGATATATAATATAAGTACACCTGCTATTGTTTAGTTTCAACATTGACTTTATTCAACTTTATACAACTTTATTAAAAAACGAGTTACCGCAACTGTTTCTTACTCTTGAGTGCTGTAAAAAACAAAAAAAAGCCCCACTAGTGTGCCACTAAAATAATTTTTAATGATTTTGAACATTGAAAAGTTAAAAGTTCTGTAGAATTACTCATATCCAAATTTTGTGCTAGTTTACTTTATTTTATTATTGTACTCGTCCAAACTACATTGTTTCCACATGCGTAAAGAAAAACTCGTGCTCAGGAATATTTGCCCGGCTATGTCTCGTCATATTTACCTGTCGCCACTCTCTGTTTCCCCCACCTTGCGGGTCGGGGCCTCAGGAAGGGCCTATTGTGACGTTACGAAAATAACGCTACTCGAGTGGGAGTAGCGGCGCTGCACTTCTTTTGGCAAATATAGCAAGACTGGAGAGGAAGGCGCGGAACCGAATGGGTAAATACACCGGGACTCTATAGTATTACGTTTATTGTATATAGATATTTTTTGTGCAATCTATGCCAGAAGGTATCCATGAACAAACAAATAATCTGAGCGGCGGCGCTAATGTATTCCCGGTTTTAAAGTTTTGGCATTTGCAGCCATGTTTCCTCTGTCAAAACTTTCAACTTTTCTTTGAATAAAAATCGTCAATCACACGTATATTTTAAATTAGAGCACAAAATTCAATAGCATTTGTGTATGCTTTACTTATTAAATCGAAATAAATAGTTTAGGGTGCGTAGGATTAGAGGGGAATTAGATTACGTAGAGGGGGTACCGTTGTGTTAGTAGCGCCACTGGACGGATTATTCTTTGTATGTTTAAGAGGCCGAGACCAAGAGGTACCAGGAGTAATCTGTAGACTCTGGACTATGTTATTTTTAATAAATGTACTTGTATATTATCAAACTTCGCGTTAAACAATCAATTTTTCGTGCTTCCCCAAATAACACAGGTCTACAAAAAAGAGGATCTTGGATGCTGTTGGGAAGCTGTGGGTCATTTCCGACGAAATTGTATGCGTAGAATCCAAACTCGAAGTCAGAATTGGTCCATTACGTCAGGTTTTTGAGATATTTGAAGTCATGTACTCGAAAAACGCGTGAATTTGCTATGTTTGAGGTTACGTACAGGACGCAACAAGTTTTTTGGACTTCTGTACTATTTACATCTTTTAGTACTATGTTTACCCTTCAAAATGAAGTTTTATTCGATCACCTAAGATTTTTTTGAGATATATTCCATTAACGTTATCAAAAAAAAAAAACGTTCACAATACTGAAACGTGATTTTAGGTATTAGTATCCATATTTTATATAGTTGTTTATACTTATATAAGTTTCATGACATTGAATTTGACCTTGAGCTTGTTCTCCTAGAGCATTTCAAGATAAATTTGTTTACATGTATATCGTAATTTCAAATTGGCGTATCTTGGTGAAGAAAAGTCGTAATGGAATTCTGCACGTCCCATATTAAAGAAAAATAGTAGTATCACATGATCCAACGAAAGGAAAAACTCCTAAAAATATTGTGTCTTAAGCACATGACCTCAAAAATAGCAAAAAAACGCGTTTTTCGAGTAAATAACCTCAAATATCTCAAAATCTTGACGTGATGGGCCACTTCTGACTTCGCATTCTAATTCTACGCACAAAATTACGTCGGAAATGACCCACAGCTTCCCAATAACAAAACCATGTCGACCTGTGTAATGAATTATAGCAACGAATGAGTAAAAACAATATTTCTGTTCTAAATATGCTTGTTCTAAATTGACTAAATTGTCTTGAAAATAAATATGAAAGAAGTTTATTGAAAAGTTATAATTAGGTTAAAACGACTTATAAATCTCAGTCTATCAGCCCTTTAATATTCCGAATCCAAATTTTTCCTAGTTTCCTGTCAACGCTGACAAAATATTAGTCAATTACTTCTTAAAATACATTATTCCCCCTCCCCCTCAATATACAACCTATTTTTCTATGATGAAAGTGGATCCCCAAACTACTAATTGTGCAGTTGAATATTTCGACAAATTTGATATATTTACATACATACTAATGCGTATATGCCGACAAGATTAGTGGCAGTAAGGAGGAGAAACTCTAAAAAGAAGGGAAAGAAATATTGGAACAACTGAGGAGTATCCAATATAAGAAATTCTAATTCGGCGGGGGGAGTACTCTGGACATTTTAGATAATTTTCAAAAATTTGATTTCTATTAAATCTAGCAATACTCATGACAAATTAGATTTTGTAGTCGAGATCGATTAAACGTAAAAATCTCATAATTTTAATTTTGGTGCTAATGGTTCATCACTTCTTGCATAATAAATATCAATTTGTTTTTAAAGTATAACGACCTCATCTTAGGGCGTGGTACGTCGAGTTTCATTTCGCATCAGGATGCGCTGTATGCGATATGTCTGAGTGATAAAGGGAGTATTCGTCGACGGATGAGAAAGCAACGTGAACTACGGTGCACGGCGCGATGTTAGAGGGGCGATACGGTCACACCGAGGATGTACGGACAGGGATGATTCCGCTTGCAGAAACTGGGAATAATTCCGAGAGAGCGAGAGATGTAGAACCAGCTGAAGGCTGCTGGGTCGCAAGAGGACTACCAGAAAGAGAAACGGAATGGTTTGTGAACGACATGAAAGGGATGCACACCGGCGCCATTCTAGCACCACTATTTATGATCTCTTCTCTCTTCCTCCTACGTCCCTGCATCGTTCGAATCTCTGTCTCTTTCATTTACTCTCTTCCTTCACGGTTCCGCGGCTTTTGGCAAGGATGGGCTTTTTCCTGTATTCATCAGTTGTTTTTTTAACGCGAAACGTACGAAATACGTAGGATGACACGTACACTACCTGATTATTTTGATGCGCATTCACAAATATCTGACATTTATATTGTATATGACGTAATCCTACATTACATACAATATTAAAACAACCTATTCCATTTATTTTAGAATTCTGCACATTTAGAAAGAAAGAAATTTCTCTGTAACCCCACACTGATATCGAAATGAACGTTTGGTTAGAAACGATATGATTACTGACGTACTTTGCTAAGAATGAGTAAATATGGTATTCTTCCCGTGATGACTATTTATGGACAAAGATTCAAGATATTGTTAGGTTAGGTTAGGTTAGGTTAGGGTAGGTTAGGTTAGGTTAGGTTAGGTTAGGTTAGGTTAGGTTAGGTTAGGTTAGGTTAGGGTACACTGTAAGAAATTTCTGTAGCAATTTTCTGAAACATGTAACTGAAGCTTTTTACGGTTACCGTTTCAGAATTTTACGAAACATGAACAGAAATTTCGGAAACGGTAACCGTAAAAAGCTTCGGTTACATGTTTCAGAAAATTTTGTTACATTTTCAGAATTTTCAATTACAGTAACAGAATAGGATAAGGGGAGTAAAATTTGTTTGCTTTATCGTATTTTTGTTGTGTTTTCTATGATTTATTGTCCTTCGTTTGGGGAAGACTACCCTCCCAACGGGCACGAAGAACCCAAATGTTTCTAAAACGTTTTTAGAATGTTCCAGAAACGTTCCTAAAACGTTATATGTCTGCAACTTTTACGGAACGTTTTATAAACGTTTCATCCACGTTGCAAACATATAACGTTTTAGGAACGTTTCTGGGACATTCTAAAAACGTTTTAAAAACATTCGTGCCCGTTGGGCTGTTATTAAAAATAGAAAATTTAATAAAAACAACACTGTTTTGTAAATGTGCATCAGGGTAGAGAAAATACGATATATATCTATTTATTACCGTCCTACTAATAAGAATCAACATTATACAATTCAACAATATTCAGATGACACTCGTTATAAGCTACTTTTGACCAAGGAATCCTTTATGACCGAATGAAAATTCCACTTCTGCAATGGGTGAGCGGTCGCACCTAGCGACTACAAACCAAAGTAATGTCACCGTGACATTTCTTCTGAAATTGCTGTTACAGTTTCGTAATTTTTTGATATAACGTAATGGTGCTTTCTGTTAGAGGATTTAGTAAAATTTTGTTACTTCGGTAACATAAAAATTTCTGAATATTTCTAACAGTATATGTAATATTATATAAAGAATATATTCAAAAAAATCATTTTAAAATTTGAATATATGAAGAAAAACAACTATTTTTTTGAAAATCTTGTTCTCCACTACAGAAAATCAGCAGAATGTTTGGTACATTAGACTGGAATGGTGCATATATTTATATGTACTCAAATTATGTAAGATTTCGGCAATCAAGATGAAATACTTAATCCCTCAAGAAAAGGAGGAAAAATTTCATTAGATTTCAAGTCTGGGTTAAATTTTCACCTTGGACACCTAAATTTATTGCAATGTCATAAAAGTTACTACGCTCGACAAATTGCAAACACGAACGAGACCATCCTGAGCGGTAGCGTTCGCCAAAGCGCAGCCCGTCAGGTGAACCAATCGCGTGCTTCTATGTACTTCTCGGCGACCGTCGAAGGTGGAAAAGAGAGAAAGGAGAAACGGAGATAGTGCGAAAGGGGTGTGGGCGAGCGGCTCAACAGCGACAACAATGAGCATTGTGATTTGTGCGGGTGTATCTTGCGTCCCATTGGTCGGTCCTCGAGCTCTCCCTTTCACCCACCGCCCCCTCATTGGATCGAACGGTACCGACCCGGGGGTTGTGCCGCCTCCGCAACGCCGAGACAATAGACAATGCGCAGGCCACGGCGGCAGACCGACGCACATCTCGGTTCATTTTGAAAAGTCGATAATGTAACCAGAAGCTCAAGCAGCACTCCCGAACGCCGATTGATTACTCAGGAATTTTCTTCTCGTCTCACCATTTAGTATTTCTTACTAGTTAAATTCAACTCCCAAAATCCTTCATTGGTGAATTTACTCTTTTTATTAATCCATGCTTAGATTTCGTATTTAGACAGAATAATTTCCTTCCTTTTTACCAGGAATATGCTTCTGAACCATGTGGTAAAGTTCTCCAGTGGGCAAAATCTATTTTTCGAGGGGACCAACAAAATTTTTTTTATAACGGTTACCGTAATAGATATTGCAAATATTACTGAATTTTATTGTTGAATTGGAAAATTGATTGAAAACTCTACCTAACCTAACCAGACGATATGTATTACAATACATTGAGCTTGATCGCAGGTCTGTACCACCGCTTTACTGATGATTCTAGTGGTAAAGATTGAGATGAAACGCCATAAAAGTAATATGCATTTTTTAATGCATATTGTTTCTTACTTTTCGATCAATAACAAATAAGTTAATTTAATCTACTAACCATTATTATCGACCTTAACAGTAAGTCAAAGTTTCATTTAAAATGGTGATGGTTACTCCAAAAACACAAATCCATGTTTAAAATGTAGGCCAAAATAAGATTATCTTAAAAAGTTTTATAAAAAACGCAGTTACATTATTCTCGATTACTAATAAACACTGATTCCTATTTATATTTATTCCATATGAATTAAGAGAAAAGAAATTATTAATTATATTGAATTAGAAAATGTTTTAGAAAAATATTGAACAGTGCCATAATTTACTAACAGAAAGACTGGCTGAGTATATTATATTTGTACAAAGAAAGAACAATCAAAAGTAGATCTAAAGTTTAATTAAACAAATAAAGAAATATTGTTCGAAAGTTGAACTAATCAATAAATAACTATCAAGTACTATATTTCAATCGTGGTTCGATCAAAAGAGGTCTGCCGGGAGGTACAATTTGATCTGATAAAAATGGTATCAATGTATCAAAACTGATCTGATTATCTAGAGATCTGGCTAGATGCTGTCCTTGTTGGTTACCAGATTCCGAAACAAATGGGCGTATTGATTTTTGTCGATACCGCAGAACTGCCATCTAACGGCGATAAATAAACTTAAGTAATTTTTTCTTTTTTTTTATATTATTTTACGTCGACTTTTTTGAACCCATATGGCGTTATTAGACACTTATAAACAAATACAGAGGTGTCCCGATGACAGATGGCAGAAGCCGGGATCGAACCAGAATTTTCTGAAGTAATTTCTTGAATTGTTAAAAAATAACACGATCACTACACGCTGAGAGTATTGACAATAGCTGCTAAGTTTTAACGTAGACCAGATCTGTCTGAAGAAAAAATGACAACTTAATAGCCCAACTCATCCGATCAGATAAATGAAATAAATGGCTAAACGCAGAAGGATAGTGGGCAGAATACATGACCCATCGGCCAACCAAGAAATCCAGTTTCCATAGTGAGGCTCGAAAAATTGAAAATTTAGGTTACGTGTAATTTACATTCGAAAAGCTTGCAAATCATGATTGGCCAAACTGGAAGAAAACGATATATTATCGTAGAGGGTTAAGCGATTTTGACCTAACATTAACCCCTTAACTGGTGATGACGTCTATAGACGTCATATCAATATCATTGAAACGACTCAACCAATCGTTAAGGTCAAAATTTCAAAATTCAAAATGGCCGATCCAATATGGCGATCAAAAAAGCATAAAAGTTTTTCATTTTCCGCAATGTTTACTACTCATAGGTTTTTGAGGTCGCTGATGACGAATCTGATGTCAGAATTTCAAAGTTCTAAATGGCGGATCTAAAATGGCGAACCGAAATGTAAAATGTTACTTGATTCTGCTCAAATTTGTTACTAGGGGATTTTTGGGGTCGCTGATTATCAATCTGTCGTCGGTTGCTCAAAATTCAAAATGGCTGACCTTAAATATAGTGTGAAAAAAATTTAAAGTACTGTATATTGCTAAATTCAATATGGTAGATCCAAGATGGCAGACCGAAAATGAATTTTGACCTTACATTAGCGATCTCAATTTCATGTATTTATAAAATACTTTTGCCATGGTTTTGCGAGACTGCACAATTGTACTAGTAATCTAATAGTGCACGAAATTACTATTAGTGAACACTACTAGTGCTAATTTTTGAAGGTTTATGAACAGATAATTATAGATTTCGATGCAGTTTTTTGGTTCCCGGCTTTCCTAAGACTCCAATAAGTGTTAAAAAAATAACATTGCAAAATTATTTAAAATAATTATCCTTAATAACAAATTAGTAGCAAAAAAGGCATAATTTTCAAAAGAAATTCATGCCAGGAAAAACTAATCGCTATTACTATTTGAAATTTGGTATGCCGGGGTTTGGGATGTTACTGATTACGACTCCGGTGTTATATTTTTAAAATTCAAAATGGTGGATAGAATATGGCCGACAAAAATATTGAAAAATTATGATTTTATCTAATATTTGGTATATAGGGGTTTTGGAGGTTGCTGCTTACGAATACGGTTTCAGATTTTGATAATTTGACAAAATCATTATTTTTCAAAATTTTTGTCGGCTATATTGGATCCGCCATTTTGAATTTTGAAAATCTGACACCGGATTCTTAATCAGCGAAAACTCGTTTAACAAATTTCAAAAAAATGCCATGGCTGGAAAAATTCGTGACTGAAAGGGTTAATGAAACAACATTGTTATGTACAGGTGCTGTCATAGTTTGCCATCCTACTCATAAGAATCAACGTCATATAATTTGATAATATTCGGATGATGTGCTGTACATCCTGCTGGTCCTTGACTGAGGTATCCTACAACCCAACTAATGTCACCTTGTTTCTCTGATTCGCCTTAAATTTCTGTTCCAGTTTCGTCATTTTCTGGTAATGTTTCTGCCTGTTACAAAAGTTGGTAACATAAAA
Organism: Trichopria drosophilae; assembly: GCA_030407085.1. Classification (NCBI taxonomy): domain Eukaryota; kingdom Metazoa; phylum Arthropoda; class Insecta; order Hymenoptera; family Diapriidae; genus Trichopria; species Trichopria drosophilae. The sequence goes on along the minus strand of CM059583.1, from coordinate 10,422,478 downwards.
GTATCCGAATTTTCCGAACATTTCCAACAGTGCAGAAGGGCAATCGATGGAGGAAAATGAAAAGACGTAAGGAACGGAAGAGTGTGGTACTGAGGAAAAGAGAGATAAAGTCAGAGCCAACCAACGTCGGTGCCTCGTGCGGTCTTGCCATCGTTTACGAGGAGCACCGTGCGAGTGAGACGGGACTTCGCCAAGCGGGACGTCTCAGCGTGGGTGTAGGAGAGAATGGGCGGGGTCTTCGTTCAAAAAGGGGCGTACTGCACGTAGCTTCGCGACGGCTGGCCGCGGCCGCGAGATCGGGAAGACCAAGAGTGGGGAACGGAGTATTCGACCGAGAGATCGCATATTCCCACTCCCTTGTGTCACGACAAAGTGAGCGCGAACAAAGATAATCGGAGCGTAAGAGAGAGAAAGAGAGTCGAGGGTGGCTGCGTCAGTGGTGGGGAAGGAAAGAAGGAACGAGAGAGAAGATGCTGCATTCATCTGGTGGGATGAAGAAGTGGAGTCGCGGGAGTCCCGTGTAGCGGCGCCGGTCTGCGGCGAAGCGGCAGCGCCCGCCGAATCTCATCCGAGGAGCCTGCAGCTTCAGTCAGTCAGCCAACGCTCCGACGCGGTGATTATTCTCATTGTATGTCCGACCGAGGCTTCCCTCTCTCCTGACCCTGCGTTCCATCCCTTTCGCTCCTTTTCTTTCTCCCTCGCTCCAGCCTCCTCCGCTCTCCCTCTTTCTTCTTCTGTCTTTCACTCGGGTACCCTCATACACAGAGACACACGTACGTGGCTACGAACGCGTGTCCTCTTCAAGATCGAGCACACTCTCGCACGTACACTCCCGTCGCAGCCTCTTCTTCCCGCCGTGCACGCGCACGCACACGAAAGCGGTCTGGTACCACGTTCCACTCAACTCTCGGCATTGTCGGGGACAGTTCCTGACAGGACACCGTCGCGCGCGCAATACCTGAACTTCCTAGTCGACGACGAGTCTCGAGGGACAGTACGTGACAATAGTTTTTTGACAAGCTCCGGTTGCTGACAGTATCGTTACGCAAAACGGAAGCGGTGCGTTACCCCGGTGCGAAGTGAAAAATCGCGACGTCAGAAACCTGATTCATCGTCGCCAGTGATCGTTGGAACGCGATACGCAAGCAGTGCGTTTCGTCATCATGCGAGTCGGTTGAACTGATTTTATGAAAATCGGAGCAGCGAGTGTGTGAAAGATCGTCGTGAGACAGTTTGGTGACACTTGTCGCTCGATCATTGGCACTGCTATTATTTATTGTTGTTGTCCGATCGATAGCGGCTGCGGTGCGCGAATTATCGTTGGTGAGGTGTTTGAAAGGGATAGTCGTGAGTGTGTCAACTCGAGGATCGCTTTCATCGAAATCAGCATCTTACGATCGGCGAGATGATATGAGCACGATCTGCAGGTGAGTCCGAGATCGCTACATCTCCAGTTTAATTCACCTCTTTACCCTGCAATTTGTTCGTGGCTCAGCAATGTCAGGAGCGATGGATTTCATTCCAACATTGACGCTAGTTTATCTACCGTGGGATATTGCATACGATAGTCATCTTGATGGAAACTACCATAATCTTCCTTCGACTAAACTAGATGGATGCCAGTGCATCTCTTAGTTTTTCATCCAACATTTTAGTCATGACCAGCAATTGACCTTCTGACAATTGTATTAACAGAAATGTAGTGTTTGTAAATGTCATTTCAATTTTTAAGTCACTGAACCGTAATTGAAAATAGTTTTTAACTCTTTCGATCCTTCGACATCTTTCAACAATCCGGAGTTATATTTTAATTATCTCCAAATTTCTAAATTATGTTGCACACAATAATGTGATGAACTCGATACAAAATCTGGGATTGCGAGCAAACTTTAGATTTATTTTTTCAATATTCAATTCTAAATACATCTTGTAATAACGTTTTACAGTTTTAATCAATAAAAAAGCTAAAATGATACTCAAGTCAATAATTTACTTAATGATGAATTTATTGTTAACATTTCTAATATAATATTTTCGATAATAAACTATTTAAAAGTTCATTTCGTTAACGGGCTATCAACAAAAAGTGAAGTAGAGTAGAATGATTATCAATGAATAAAAATTCTTTAATTCTTCTCCGTTACTTTCATAAGTGAAAATGTCTTTTTTGTGTTTTTTAAAACCATTTTTTGATGCAGTCCTCATCAGAAAATATTTTTATTCTAGATATATGTTATAGTCCGTTAGAGGCTGGAATTTACGAACTAACATCTTCTATAAAAGCAGTTGAATATTCGATGGTAAAGACACAACTGCTAGAATGATTATGTAGGGTAGAAATTGTTAAACTTGATTTTGGTGTCCATTATTTCCCAGAATTTGATCAGTGACATGCTCCAAAAATGTCTTTGATTTTCATCATAAAATGCCTGCTCTTAGCAGATGATACCGCGTTAATTAATTTTTTCGAATCCGAAATAAACCCAGCCCGATAGTCCAAACGAGTATCGCCAGTTCGACAAACATGCAGACGTTCACACGTGGGGCCATGTGTTTGTGGTGAACGAGGCAGAGGGAAAGATAGAAACTGCGAGAAAAAAGAGAGAAAAAAAAGAGACGGGCTCGAAGCAGGGAGCTAGAGCCCAAGGAAGAGAGGGAGCTCGTTTGACCCAGTGACATTCCCTCTTTCTCTTACCCTATCTTGAATTCGCACTCTTGATGTGGCCCTTTTTCGGGATCCCTCCCTTTCCCTCATTGCATGCACTCAATCTTCGGTGCAACCTCAAGATTTCTTTTCATTTCGTCTTGTTTTCTTGGTGTAACAACCACTTGACGGCCCTGATCCGATCGCATGAGGCGAGATCTGTAAAAGCCGGCTGTTTTCAGGCACCTTTTGTTCTCCAGGCATAGACGATTTTATGACGAAGGCGTTATGGGGTGCATTTTTATCCACCAGGTCTCTTTACGTATCCGGATCGGTACAATAATGTCCTGCCGATCAACCTGCTTTGTTGACATTTCCATCAAGGCGCTTGTCATAAAATGCTTTTCTTCAATCATAATTTCAAGCGGTCGATATGATGTAATTCGATAGAAATTTATGAAAGAAACGATTCCGTATTCTTTTTCTAAATCATGCTTCCGAATTTCAATGATGTTTAGACAATCGTTAATACGTCGCAGGATATTCTAATTGCCGTTTCTATATTGTATTTTTACATTAATATTATTTTTTTAGAAATTTAAATCAATAAATATTTAAATATTCGATTAATGTTTTAAATACTCCAGTTTTTCCTGAAGTTTAGAGAATAATATAAAATGGTACAAATGTTGTCATCTTCATCATTTTCTTATGATGAGTCCCTTTAATTAAATGCAGTTACACATATTTAATTACGCAGTAAAATTTAACATACTTTCTAAATGTAATTCCGACGAGTTTGTTTTTATATTTATAATCTGGAACTCCAAAAACCTCCGAGTGTCATGTTAGATCCGCCATTTTGAATTTTGAAAATCAAAGATCACATTCATACTCAGCGACACCGAAACCCTCATGGCAACGAATTTTAGCTATTTTCCATGTTAAGAAAATATGTAACTTAAATGATTAAATCTTACCTACGCTGAATTTAAACGTACAGAGTTGATTTTTGAATTTCTCAAAAACGGGATCAGTTACGATTTAAGTAAGCATGGTTTTTTAAACTTGAATAGTGTACCAGTCATTCTGTACAAATGGTTATGGTTGACATTTTCGTCGAGCTCAGACATGCTTCAAGCTCACTGTGTTCAAGACATTTATGAGCTAAAATTTATGATTAAAAACAGTTTTATTTGTTAAAGAATTTTTAACAAACAAATATTTAAGTACATTCATTGATGATGACGAAATTATATTTAAGAAAATCATGAAATATAATAAACACTATTCAATTCGTTTAAAAGTTACGAATTAATAAATGAAAACCTATTATAAAATCTCCCAGAAAAAAATGCTCATAAATTTGTCTGGACGGAATTTTTATATACTGAATAAGCTGGTTTTAACAATAACCGTAATTAATATGTAGAAATTTACTCGTAAACATACCTTAGGTTTAAAAAGGTGTAAGAAGCAATTTTATTAAAAGTACTTAAATTCCAAGTGCACTTGAGTATAATAATATGCACCCCGTTGCCGAACAATATATCATTATCTCAAACTTTCGTTTGCTGTACACTAATTCATGCTTCCTGTAAATTACAACCTGTTACTACTTGTTGCATGTATAGTATTCTTGTAATTATATTTATTTACGTCTGCATACTAAGACCGAAAAATAAACTATAAAAATTGAATGTTCCACATCTTTAAATAGAGAATTTAAATATACCGAGCTTTTTACGATGAATTTAACATTAAAATTAATCGCCGATTACTCCTATCTTGTTAAATATTTTATAAAATATATGAACCCATTAACGCCCGAAATGACAATTTTTATACTTCATTTTCAATCAAGTATTTCGTATCAAAATCAAAGTTGAAATCAATTGAGAGGTGCGTATCCTACTGTTTTCGAGGTCGCTCTTCAAGATTCCGAGGTCAAAATTGAGTTTCAGCCATCAGAAATTCCAATATGGCGCCGAATATGATAAAAATTTCCAAAAAATTGGGAATTTTTTATACTTATCAATTTTTTTCGAGCTATTAGAATATTGGGATTCTATTGAAACTCTTAACAAAGGTCAACAAAATACTTCAATTTTAAGGAAAAATTTTACTTTTATACTCTACATCATTCTAACGACCTCAAAATGGCGTCAACAATGAAAATGTCTTTGAGAAATTTCTGGACGCTCTAACTCAAAAACTACAAACTTTAACAAAAAAATGCCCAGAATGAAAAGTTCTTAAAATTCATCAAGCGATATAGTGGATTTTTTTCAAAATTTTTTGATGACATTTTGAGACATTTTTGTTTAACATTTTTTTCAAAATTGTAATTTATTTACAAAAAATTCTGAAAAAAAATTTAGTGTATTCTCAGATGAATTCTAAGAGTTATTTGTTCTTGGCAATTTTTTCGAAAAGTTGATAGTTTTCGAGGAAATGAATTTCAAATATTATAGTTTTGGATTTTTACCCCCCAAAAACTATTAACTTTTGGAAAAAATGGCAAAGAACAAAAAACTTGCAGAATTCATAAGTGAATACACCAAATTTTTTTCAGAATTTTTCATAAATAAATTATGATTTTGAAAAAAATTTTGAAAAAAAATTTCTCAAAAGGTCATCACAAAAATCTGAAAAAATTCCACTATATTTCTCGATTAATTCTAAGAACTTTTCATTCTTAGCATTTTTGTATAACAGCATGTAGTTTTTGAGTTAGAACGTTCAGAAATTTTTCAAAGAAATTTTCATTGTTGATGCCATTTTGAGGTCGTTACAATGATGTGGGGTATAAAAGTAAAATTTTTCCTTAAAATTGAAGTATTTTGTTCACCTTTGTTCAGAGTTTCAATAGAATCCCCATATTCTAATAGGTCGGAAAAAATTGATAGGAATAAATAATTCCTAATTTTTTGGATTTTTTTAAAAGTTCGGCGCCATATTGGAATTTCTGATCGCTGAAACTCAATTTTGACCTCGGAATCTTGAAGAGCGACCTCGAAAACAATAGGATATGTACCTTTCAATTGTTTGCAACTTCGATTTTGATATGAAATACTTGATTGATAATGAAGTATAAAAAATGCCATTTCAGGCGTTAATGGGTTAAACTGAATAAATAAAAATTTGTAACTCCAACCTTTGGTCAGCTATTTTAATATTTGTAACTTCAACATTTTGAACACAAAATTCATTTAACCTTCTACTAAGTATTTCTGTTAGTTTCCACTACAATAGAGGACGATAGTTTTATTATTCTAATTTCTAAGATACCTTGTAGTTTTAAAATACAATGGAGAAGATTTCCGAACATTTTATTGTAATATTTGAGTATCCTAAATTTTGCGTCCATTTTAAAAGCATATTATGCGTGAAACTGAAGTCGACATCGATATCTGGTCGTAAATTAAAAAATAGAGAACGAAATTCAAATTCGTGATTCTCTCTGCCTCTTCCTGTCCCTCTCTACCTATCCAGCTGTCTATCTATCTACATGTCGAGTTTTAACCATCCGAATATCCCGGAGATCCATGCGTCGAGTGCGAGCCTGTTCTTCTGCCTCCCTCGCACTCGACACTGAAAGCACTGCTGTTATTTTAAAATAGTACATTTGGCCGTAAAAAAGAATGATGGCCCACGTTCGCAGCGGGTACCCGATGTCGACTGCTACGGAACAACGTTTCTTCTCCCGTTTCACCCGGGTTGCTGCTTTTAACCAAATTTTGCTGAAATAAAAATGATCAAACTTGGTCGTTGTGGTCGACATCGGTGTGCTTCGAACAGCGCAAAAACCCCACGGCATTTGTATTATGCAACTTTTGTTGCAGAATCAGTTTTGTGTATTGTTAATCACAAGATCTTTTCGTTGGAAGAATGCCGACGAATTGTAATTCTGAAAATACACAATTCCAAGCGCCATGTAAATATTTAGAAAATCAATATGAATCGTTTATTTTTTTTTATTACGCAAATAATATAAATTCTTTTAAACTTATGTACTGCGGTATTTTAAATGACAAATGAAGTGAAATTGAAAAAATATTTAATTGTTTTTTCAGAAATGTCATTTGTAATGACGCTTTTGGTTTGCTTCATTCCTGCATCGCAATATTTTGTTGTTTTTTAATTCGGCCATTGACGTAACCAGTTCCGGGACTTAAATCACAATACTTGACGCGAAATTCATAATGATGGAAACAAGCGATGAACCTTTCTGCCTATCAGTTGCGAAATTGATAAGGACGAATAGCAGGCGCTCGGACAATGGTCCATCATAATGCCGGAGTTTCGATTACGGAATACTGCCCTGGTTTGTCATAAAAATAAATACAAGTCTCAGAAAAATTTAATCAACCGTATAATTGATTCATTTTATAATAACGTTCGTTACACAAAATTATTTAAAAATTCTTCGATATTTTATATCGAACAATCATTTCGTTACTTTAATAAATTTTTAAAGACACATGCTTCACAAAATCTGCCGAAAACGATGACGATTCCCAACACCGAGGGGAAATGAAGCCGAAACAAACCAATAACCCCGACTCAGCGCTTTTTAAATGCATTCACGCCTTTGCTACTAAAATAAACAATACCTCTTCGACGAACATCTTACTATTTGACAGTACCGTTTCGGCCGCAGTGTATTTTTAATCTGCTTCGAATGTAGAAAAGGGCAGGCTGTGAAAAGGTTTACAACTTAACTGCACTTTTTTATATAAGAAATTGATCACTATAGTTAACAATACAATTTAGAGCAACAAAATTTTATACCATTCTTTACATCGAATAAAACGTGACACTACGGCACAACTTTAACAATCGCGCCGTTACAGAAAATTTCCTTTATTCTTTCAATGATCAAATTTATATTGTCGACTTCGTACCGTTAAATTGTACCAAATTCCAAAGTATCTCAAAAGGGGCAATATTTTAAAATAATTCAAAATGTTTTAATGGTAAGTGCAGTGATATACATCATGTGTCTTCTTGAACGTGACAGCACAGATAAATCGTCAAGGCATTAGCGAGAAAATTGTGTAAACCCTATATAGGATTACCCAATTCTTGAGATATGTGTCCGTCCTTAAAACGAACGACTTTTTATGCGCCGTTTTAAGTAGAGGCCGACAATGCCAAGGAAAATGACAGTTTCTAAAAGGCACCGTAAGGAATGCAGTTTAGGGGGAAAGAAATAAAATATGTAATGTGAAAGTTCCTCTCTTCTGATCTCGGTGTGTTCGTCTCGTTCGCCATCGTCCATGAGAATCCTCCTAAATGCGTAACAGTAGTTTGAAAAGGTTCTTTCGATAGCGTTAGATTAAGAGGAGCTCATTATGATTTTTGGGTCAAATGCAGGTTTATTATAGGTGCCGACGGACAGATTTGTTTTCAAATTTTTTTAGGCTTTTCTTTTTCAGCGTAATTCAACATTTTATATGACATTTGTCTCCTCCACGAAATGCTACTCTATACGTATCAATTAAGTTAATAACTCTACAATAATTTCATTGTTACACTAATCCTCTAATTAAACCAATTTTCCACATTGTTAGACATGAACCGAGTTAACCTTAGACTTATAAATACTTTTCTAGCATTTTACTAATGCAGTTCAAACGTACCGGTCTAGTCTTATCCAAATCATATTTAATTTATTATGAATAACCTAAATAAGTAATTGATTTGCATATTCATAAGAACTTACAATTTATATTAATGTAAAAGTTTCCCATTCTCTAAATTATATAGAACAAATATAACAATGCCCAACAATAAAAGGACACTGTTGACTAATTGAAAAACTTAATATACTCATATTTTTGAGTTTACAAATAAACATACACCGTATTAGTCTGTTTAAAATCGGTCTAAAATAAAATGATGTTCTACTTTGAAATTTTGACTAAATGTTAATTTCTGTATTAAACAGTAGTTACTATTGTCCAAGAATAATTGCATCTTTACTGCGCAATACAAAATAATAATATTAGATTAATCGCCCGTTACAAATGCGTCACTGCATATCGCTTGCAAATGTTCTAAACAGCGATTCTTTTCTCAAATCGTACAATAAGCGAAACAATTGCATTTCATTTTTCCCAAGTTTTCTCAACTATAAACACGAGGCATTATCGTGCAATGTTCGCAACTTCTATTCATTTTTTATCGAAATGTTGCCGGTAGGCATGTATAATCAACTGTTATCAGCTATGAGAAACTCCGAGATGTGCAAAGTCGCAATTTGTTCTCGTATCGCTTGCATCGGCGACGACCCATTCAGAACAGTATCTACGAAAGAAACAACAACTTCCCTTTAAAAGAAATGGAAAAACCGGCAACTTTCGCCGAGAGAAGATCGAGTCGAACACGTGCGATCTTGAAACTTTCCTTTATCATGTTACTTCGCTCTTATTAGGTCAAGGTCGACGCCGTAATAATTATCCGTTTCGATGATAAATTGCAATGAGATGAAACGTTTCCTTAACGGAAGCTGCAAGTTTCTTAACAATAACATAGTCGTGATTGCCAGTGAAATTTGAAAGTCATAGAGCCTCGATATTATACGAAATTTTGTACAGGCCTGTGAGCCGTCGGGGGATCTGGATCAATCGAAAGTTAGTTGTGATAATGATATGTTAGCCGTTTTAATAACAGAAGTAAAATTTTATCGTGTTTTCTCAGCAGCTTGTTATTCCATGCCGTAAATACAAGTAATATATCTAGAAAAGATCGCATTGATAAATGAGGTAACATTTTAAAACTTTGAATTCATCTCTTTTTTGAAATAAAATGATTAATTTTGATGTAGTATTTAAACCAGATCAGTTACATATTTCTCCAGCGAGAGTGTCAACGTCACGATAATTATTGATAGATCGTAGGAGAGTGACCCCGCACAATTTAAATGACACCTGAATAAACATCTTTTGAGAATAAGAATACTTCGGTTTACATTACCAGAAAATGAATGTAGGATTAATTCGTCCAACTTAAATTAAAAAAACAGTTGGCCTTCAATAATAATAATGCTAAATTTGATTCTTGATTTAATAATTCATTGAGGACAATATGTTGGATTGCCAGAGCTCAATATTGTTCAATAACAAAAAGCAGAAAATATTAAATAACAACTTTGTTGGCAGACTATTTTTTGAAGGTAATGAAAAATAGTTTTTAGGGAAGGAATACCACCAAAAGAACGAACATCTTTTATACTCCAAATTTTGGAAAATTTATTTTCGTCATCTGATGTATTCAACGCAATTGATGTATGATTCATCATTATGAAGAGCAGCACATAAGATACTGTCTCTAGATGAAAACGAATGAACGCAACTGCATTTAAACACAGTAGAAACTAGTTCATTTTTTGCGTTCTTACGATTATTTCGTGCAGTCGAAATTGTAGTGGATTGCTATAAATCTTTCGTAGTATCATAGCACGGTGTACCGGGATAATTGCACGACCGAGGGTCCAAACCCTATTAATAACGCTGAAAGATGAATATTTTCCATTTTTAAGGGAGGCCGAGTCAAATCTGCAATCTCATCTAAAAGCTCCTTATAATGTGCGTGCGATAGCAGGTGAAAGACTGCCTCGGAATGCTTGAGATTTGATAATCGCATTAAATCTTACCCGGTGACGCTGTACGGTAGTTTCACTATTGGCGCTTACTTAAGACGACACCGACTGAATAAATCAACTGTTTCAGCTTCGTATGTTGGCTTATCACAGAAGCGCATCAACGTCAAACGAATTAATTATCGCAATCAGGCGCATTAACCATTAAAGTCAGATCGCTGTAACCATAGGAACGAATTAAAGGGAAATAGTTATAGAGAATGCCACTGGCACGATTTAGAAGGTGCGATCTTCCTGGTACGTAAGTACTTTTCTGAATTATCGTTCCTTCGTTTGTATTTATCTTGAAAAACGCCGGAAATTTCCATGTGAAATATTCATGCCTTAAACAAGAAATACCGAATAGGCTTTTTCAAATAAGCAAATTTTCATGCAACAAAATCTATACAAGAATACCGCCCTTTAAAGCGACCATTCTACACGAAGCAGTTATTTAAAATTTATACACCACTTTGAAATGAATATTTTTGCATGACCATTGCTATCACTGGGTCCATTGTGGCCTGAAATAATATTTATTTGGATTACGTAAAATGCCATAGGAGGGCACATGCGTTCATCAGAAAATATCAGTATTCGTTTCCTCTTAGGCCGTCACTATTCCCAGCCACAGGAGCGTCTGGCTGATGATGATGAATAGGGCAGATACGGAAAGTACCGTCCATCCAAGCTCGCATACATGAAGCATACCCAGCTTTGTTCTTGGCATACGTAAGTTCTGCCCGGCGGATCAGCAGCAAAGACATTTCCTACCGCTTGGAAGATACCGTGGCGCATGGACCCACACGTGGATGGATGTTTCGTATTTCGAATCGTTCGTTCGCCATAAGGATCACGAAAATGTGCGCGCACGTAGGCGTATTTTGTTCTTCGTCTCTTGTTTGTCATGTGTTTAACTTCATCTCTCTCGTTCTCTCTCCTGCTGTTGAGACTCTAACGCGTTCCAGATGCTGCCCGCTTTGTTCACATGCGTGTGTGAGTAAAGCTCTCTGGCGGATGCTTTCGTCTTCGGATCACGCTGTATCTTCTACGCTTTCAATGTCTTTTGCGTCAGTCGCCTTCAGTCTTTACGCACCTCGCACTAGGGATCTCTCTTCTCATTTGCCTAACCCTGCCGCGTTGTCTGTTTCTTTTGCTGATTCTTTTTTGACTATTCACAAAAAGCGCGCGTGGATAGAGACTCATCTGCGGGCGAGCGACCGACAGACACCCAGAAAGATTCGGCAAGCCTCTCGTGCGCACGTGCACTATTCATACGCTGCTGCGTAACATCCTCTCTCTGTCTATCTCCTTTTTACTCTCTCCCAAGTTTCGAAAGAATTGTTCCCCGGACGAAATTAAGAAATGGTCCTCTCTCATCATGTACACACTCAGAAGTGAAAGAGACGCTTTGTACTGGCAGGGGCAAACACGAGAACCTATTCTTTCGATGAATGTGGATCTTATCGTTGCCTCAGTAGTGCCTGTGTGAAATCAAGTACGCCAAACATTCCAGAGGGTTACGAATCTCTCTTTCTTTTTCTTTCGCGGTATCTTCGACGAAATATGAATTTTACGATTGCGCGAGCACAAGAAAAAAAATTATGCTTTTCATTGCTCTCCGTAATTCGATTCTTCTCACGAAAATTTCGCTCTGGGTTATTTGCCAAACGGCTAGGGAACGGATTACAACAATGTATGCCCTTGTACGAGAACAAAGACGTTAATTGTCTTCTTATTTGGCGTCCAAACTTCTTGCGTATCTGACTGCGATTCGTCGAAGGGAAGAATACGAGGAAGAAAGAGAGAGAGCGAGTTAAAAACCATGAAAAAAGAGGCCGAAGAAAAGCAGATAGGCCGTGTATATCGAACCGCATGCACACGCATACGGAGGAAGACCGAGGAAGCGGTCTAAGGTTGGAGCAACTTGACACTGAACACATGGCTCCACTTCTTAAAACCCACACTCGGCCAGAAGGCTCCCTCTCTCTCTCTCTTTACGTTTCTCATTCTCTCCCACTTCAATGAGGTTCGTGTGTGTACTAAAGGAAATTAGACATGATGTTTAACAAAAAATTCTAATATGTGCATGACAGACCTTCGAAATATGTAATTCATGAGAATGAGAAATTCATGTTTCTCCAATTTTACAAATCCATAAAATTGACTTTAAATGTTAAGAAAGAGATGTTTAGATTATATGGAATATCATCTCAGTGCTTCTCACTGATCATTTTTATGATTGGTATTGAAATACTGTGTAAGTTATGCAACGACATTATGCTCACCTGAAAATTTCGAATCTGAAACAAAATATGAATAATTTGAAGTAATATGTACATACAATTCTCACAGAATTAGCAACGACTATTTTGTCTTCATCACGTTGTTAGGTATGTTGATGTGGGTAACTTTTTATGAAATCATTTCGTACATAGAGCTATAAGTCTAATCAGATGAAACCTATCGGTTTCTGTTTGAACCAATTCCTGCTGTCGCAGTAATAATACATGAGGTATAATGGATTTGGGTTCCTCAATCATCCCCCTTGGCCGAAATAATGTCCAGTAAGTCTCACAACCGTGGCCATGTCGCGTATCTGTTGAAATTACGACTTGTGTAGCAATGTCGTTCAAATAGACGAGCACATGAAACATTCCTTGGTTGCTGTACACTAGAAACATGGCGAACTGAAAATACGGTGAAGGATTAAATGGAAGAGTTGAAATAAAGCGTCAGACGAACGCCAAAAAAGCGAGGAAGAGGAGAGAATCTTCACGAGAGAGAAGACTTCCATGTGCCACAAAGAGAAAAGCTCCAGAAATAAAAGGAACGATAAAGGGAAAGAGGCGGATAGATAGTGCGGGCTGTACGGGTCCGCTGATAACGTATTCTCAGTAGAAGAAGACTGACAGAAGATTGCTTTTACAGCCAGCCGGTACGCGTTGTCGAGCTGCGAATGTTTTTTCTGCTCTTTCTCTTCCCGTTTCCTCTCTTCCTCAATTTCGTGTCGGGAAAAGCGCGGACTCGAAGTGGAAACGCGACCCACACACAAGCGTCCACCAAATAAGAAACCAACACATTTTCCGGAATGTAGCGAGAAAGGGAAGGAAACAGAGATACAGAGACTAGGTGGTGTGAGGATACTGACACATCGAGAAGGAAATGCGCTGCTCTGTCGGGTCGTTGTGTAGGTGTGGTCCGCTCCCGCTCATACATAAACAAGAGATCGGCCGACGCGGCTTCAAAAGAAGAAACGCTAGCTGGGACTCCATTATGTAGAGCATATCCCATGCTGCTTCTATAAAGAATACTAACGATACAACCTTCCTTCCATGTCCCGCGCATTTCCATCCCCTCGCGAACTTCATCTTCGTCTTCTTACTTGTGTCTTCTTACATTTGATACGGCTCAGACTCATTTCATCTTCCATAGACACGTCAATTGCTAGAAACATGAGACAATTACGATTCGTTCATAGCTCTCTCTAGACGACGGGTAAGGACCATTACGTACAATTTCTTAATGTTATTCATGAGTTCCGCTCGTTGTAAAAACGAATCGTTTGGAAAAATCCTACTCGCTTTAGTTGACATTTGATGACAACATCCACACCTGTGTTCTCAATGGACCTAGTGCGAATCGCAAATACACTTTTCCAGTTATGTTTTCTTAATCTTGACAAAAATGAAATAGGTTCTGTTAATAACCACTTAAGTTCAAATTTGGCTCAAATTAATGCTTTTGAATCACGCCAGGAAATAAAATGTAACAATATTATGTCTATTGATTATCATGGTATAATCAGTTATAGTTCAAAAACGGATTTTTTATCGTAATTAGTGCAGTACATTATTCATATCCTCTAAAACATTAATGCACGAATCCAGAACTTTTCCTTCTCATTCACACGAATGTACTTGACACACATAAATAAAACGGTAGTACTGTTGAATATGTAATAAATCATGAAGATGTTATCGTACGACTCATCTGCAAATGCAGTTCTTTTATGTTTCATGGGGCGTTGTAATTGGTTTAATATATTTGTAACTTGCGTCCGGGTATTTATAAACTACATCTCGATTTTTTTTTTGTTAAATACCCTATTATTTTCGAAACGTGTTTCTCGCTGCAGTTGCACTTTTGCGAATGCAAATTTTTACTCGATTAACCTTCAAAATTTTAATTTATTATTATATTATTAATGCGTTAAAGTGCATCTTTGTGCTAAAAACATCATTAACGAACTACCGATATCGTGTTCAATAGAAATTTAATTATCATGTTCCACATTAAATACTATCGTAGGCTATCAAACATTTGTGTGTAGCTAAGCTCATTTTATTTTATAATTAGTTGTATTTCGTATTTCCAACTACATTCAAAATAAAAGGCTGGAACGCAAATGCATGCAATAAGTTTCGGTCTAATTATTATAAAATTATGAAATATTTTTAAACAGGATCATCAATGCCCTAAAGATTATTGCCTAAAGTGGGTCATGAAATAAAGCCAAATATGACTTCTCAGTACAATATTTTTTTGTTTGCAAGGGATATACTTTATAAATTGGTCCTTTTATCATATTCATTTTTTTAATCGGTCAATATATGAACAAGTTTAATCTGAATTTGAAAAGTTTCCAAACTAAGTATGCATTATTTCCGGTAAAAGAATGGAAAATTTCCAGATTTTTCCAGAAACGTAACACGTCAGCTGAGATAACAAGAACTCAGTACAGCAACGCAACCGTTAGCAGTCTTCCGAACCTGTTGTTTCAAACGAGAGTGTCTAATTTGTTATTGATTTCCGACGCGTCGAGTCAGTATTAAGGTCGAGACGTCATCCCAAACTAACGGAACTGAATATAAAAAAGCGTCGAAAAGAAGGGTACCAGCGATCAGTAAGAATAACAAACCACCCTAACGCCCACGCCCCAAAAAAGGACGCAAAAAAATTGGACTGCCTCGAGGAAGTCACACTCCTTTTGCGCGTTGGCGTAAACAATGCATAAATTGATTACATTGAAAGAATTCCGGCAGAAAGAAGGCCCCGGCCCCGATTCGGAAGAACACAATCCAACCGGTATAATTTCATCATCCTAATTCAGCGTGCTTCATCGCGTCGGAGCGGTAATTGAAGAGGGCTGCACCGTGCGCAATGATTTTGCCGTGGAGGGTTGCCCGTCGAGTGGCGTGAAATCTGTGGGAAGTAACCCATCACGCTTCAACGATCCCATTGCGTCCCGGCGCGGGTGCGTTTAAATGCAGCGATTTTGCATCGCGCGTGTGCCCTTCGAATGACAATGGATTGCAGCAAAAGCTTCCGCGTCTTCCGAGTCGTCTCCGATGGCTTCCCCCAGGTCATGGGGGTAGTTGGTAAGATGAACTCGGGGGCATTTTGACGCATAAATCGCTGGGGCTTTCGGTGCAGCGTTATAGCGGAAGTCGGCTCGACGTTTCTACATTCCTGCCGCTCGTCCCGTGTGCCCTACGTGCTACTTGAGCCCGAACAGATGCCGCACCCCACACGCAACGTTCGCATTGTGCCACTAATAGAAAGCCGAGCTCTCCGGTCAATTTTAATAGCTTCGGGCTAAGTCACACGGTCAGTTTTGTTCTTGCTGCTTCTTGGAATATCTCGATGTACCGAGATGCAGTATCCGTTAATGGGAGGACACGCCTGACGTTCGACATTCGATATCATCTCTGTCCGGTTCTACGATACGATGCCGACGTATATTATTCAAACAATGTTTTCCAAGTCCATATACGGAACCTTATTATTCCGGATGATGCCGAATCAAATTCTATTTTCACGGTATTTTTGTACTTAATGCATACTTTCAACGATAAATTTTAGAAAAATTTGGAGCATTTCGAGATTTCACTCTTTTCAAATCGAGGATTTATATGTTAAGAGTGAAATCTACTCTTTCTTAAGAATTACTTAATCTAGAGAGATTCGTATTTCGATATTAGGCGTATTGTAAAATATTCCTTCATGGTCAATATTATCACTGTAAGAAATTTCTGTAGCAATTTTCTGAAACATGTAACTGAAGCTTTTTACGGTTACCGTTTCAGAAAAAAATATTTTTTTTTGTGTATTCTATGATTTATTGTCCTTCGTTTAAGGAAGACTATCCTGTTATTAAAAATAGAAAATTTAATAAAAACAACACTGTTTTGTAAATGTCCATCAGGGTAGAAAAAATACGATATATATCTATTTATTGCCTTCTTACTAATAAGAATCAACATTATACAATTCAACAATATTCGGATGACACTCGTTATAAACTACTGATGGTTGACCGAGGAATCCTTTATGACCGAATGAAAATTCCACTTCTGCGATGGGTGCAAGGCCGCACCTAGCGACTACAAACCAAAGCAATGTCACCGTGTTTCACCGATTCCTTCTGAAATGTCTGTTACAGTTTCGTAATTTTCTAATAATATAACGTAATGGTTCTTTCTGTTACAGGATTTACTAAAATTTTGTTACTTCGGTAACATAAAAGTATCCGAACATTTCTAACAGTGTTACTCTCCCTTTTTTCATGAACTACTATTACAAACTGACAGTGGAAGGAATTTAACTGCATTCTCGTATTTATTTGGCAATTAGTTTGCAACTATTTTCATTAAAGATGACCCATTTGGTTTTCATTGAAATGTATGCTTACAGTAGATTGTAGCCTGGCAATGAACCATGATACCCCGAGTTACACGGAAATATTATTATAAAAAATGTATCCTCCAGTTTTCTCGCTGTACTACTTAGTTTAGGAACATTCGGGCGCCAAAAACATGGCTCTCCCAAAACAGCTGATACGGTAGAGCGTAGAATGCATAATCTGAATCGCCGTTAAGAGATAATGCCGCAATACAATTTTAAATATAGTCATAACATTGGTGTCTCAATGATACATTATCTCGCGAGTAAGTGTGACTGGGATGCTCGACCTTTGCTGATAATCCGTCACGGGCACGGCAGTGCGAACACGATCGTACATCGGGAACGCGTTGCGAGACTAGATTATCTGTCGATCGTTGCAGCAGCAAAAGGCGCTAGTCCGTAGAAACAATAGATTAGGCTTTGAAAAAGGTCGGGATTGGTCCAAATTCCTAGCAATTGGGATCAGTTTTTCGAAATTATTTTTCCCCATTCTTCTTTCTGCAGCAGTCTTTTGGCCGCGTTTTTTTTTAAAAACCCTACCTTTATCTCGGTTCTGTTCGGCTTCCTCCAGCGCTCGTACCTCGCGATATCTCGACGCAATATTTTTAAAATACTGTTGTATTTTTAAAAAGCGTAAATGAATTTCAAAAGTTTGGAACGTGACTTTGGCTGTGATAGCGCGGGTTATTACTTCGTTGCGATTTACAAACACTTACGATGCTTAGCGAATAACGTGCCGTAACGAATGGCTGTTACGAAACGACAACCGCTTAATCGATGGCTGAATGAATGAACATTTTCATCAATCGCGCGCACTTACGCTCTTTGTCGAAGCGTATCGTCGATTGACACATCGTGTCGCATCGTTCTTTTACAATAAAATATCGTTTCTTATCTTCGAAAAAAATTAATGCAGTAATTTGTTATTTGTAAACGTTGCATGCGACTCTGTAATCGCATTTTATTATTCAATGTTTCCAGCGATTCAACAATAAAATCGTCGTTTCCTCATTATCTTCCAATTGGGAAAAAAAAACACTAAAATTGTTTAGAAAAGTTAGAAATATAAATTGCAGGATGACCTCGCCGACCGAGCGAGATGAACATGCGGCACAGAAATCCCAGTGACGACGAGCGTCTGGGGGCCTGTTACAAAAATATTTCACTCTGTGCCTTCTGTTTTTGTTCAGTCTTTTAGACAGCCAGCGAGAGTAAGACCTCTTTACTCCGCGAAGTGATTGCGCCCCGACGAGGTAGCCTGTTCTCTCAAAAATACATCTCTCCAAAGTACACGTGTGTTTATCCGCGGGTGCAACCGGCCGAAAGCCGCGATAGGGATTGCCATTCTATATCGAGCGTTACTTGCTCCTGTCGTCCTATACGCGGCGGTTTTCCGCGCAATTGAATCCACGACGATTGTTCATTTGTAATGGATGCAACGATCCCAGACTAGTTAACTACTCTCTTCTAACCAGAATTAGCTCCGGAATAGTCTCTTCGCAAATCTTGCTCGGCCGTGATGCGCAGACATTGTTTCTGTCGCGATAACAACAACGACAACGCTCGTGTCGAAAATCGAAACTTTCCTATCGGTTCGCAAAAAAGATGAGCGTATAATATCCGGCGAACCCGGCCGAGTGTGTTTTTTTTTCATCTTCACCTCGACTCACGCGATCTACAGACATGCTACTTTGTAAACGTTATTAATTATGACGCAACGTCTATGAAATCACTTTTTGCCCCGATTCTTTTAACATATAATGTCGACGGATCGGTAAAATACTCGTTTCTGCCGCAAAGAGACACGTGCCGGCAGATTAGCTTCTTTTCGTATAATGACATCCCTGCAACACTGTTGCGATCATGTTTTTTCGCGGATAAAAACCATCTTGGGCTAACGCGTTGTATCCACTGTGTCGACGCGGAAGCGGTTTTATTAAGCGTTGAATGAAATCAGTTTTTTCGAAATTGCCTTCGCACGCCGCGAATAATCAGCGTTGTCGATCATAGCGATAAAGTCGGGCGGATGAGCGATAGGCGACGCTACATTTTACGCAGCGATACACGCATTACGCGAGCGGATCAACGCCACGCTCTCGCGATTTCTCGGTACCAGAGATCACCGAGTGATTGAGAAAATTGGAAGCCGCATCGACAGTCTCGCGCGATCTCTTTGACCCCGGGGTGACCTCTCGCGCCGAGATAATCGAGGCACACACAGACGCGAGCGCCCACACGCGCGAAAAGAACAAACCACCAATTATACGATCTCTTTCTGTGTTCACCGCTGTGTCTCACGCACATGATCGTATGCGTGTACGTACACTTTTTTATGGATTAGTCCGAGAGCACTCGTTTCCCCGATAAAAGGCGATCCTAGCTAAGAAAGAATTCTTACGACATGCCGCTTCGCGATTTTAGCGCGATAATTTGCTACTGTACTGCGCATTCTCTTACATAATTAACGCTTATATGCATAGATAGTGCAGCCACAAGGTATCGTTGGGCTGCTGCACTTTTTGCGCGGATTACAACAAAAGAACGTTCGCAATAAAACGACCGGATATTCGTAATGACCTCGAGGTTGAAAAATAATCAAATCTGAATTAGACTTTGCTCGCGATCCGACCGAACGTCAACAAATAGTACCAGAACTCAGGATTATCGACATTAAATAGGCGACCGGAACAAGTTGCCGGGTGTTAGTCATTTATTTGACCTTTAATTAACATTCGTTATTTGAGCTCGTTGGAAAGAAAATATCAGTAATTACTAAATATTCCGTACGACCATAAAGTGCTTTCGTTGATCGTAAATAATTGAATTACTATGCTATATGTTATTCTTCGTGGCCGCCATTTTAATCGGACTTTGTTATTCCAACTTTCGTTTTCAGTGATTCCAAAAAGAGAAACTAATTTCTTGATGTCGAACGATTAAAAAATTAATTTGTTGAAGACATTGTTTGTATTTATAACCAATCGAATGCAAATTTCAAATTCCATCCTTGTGCTTTTCGATTGTTTAAAACAGTACTAACGTACAGTTCTATTATAACATTTAATTAACTACTAATCACTTATTACGATAAACTGTATCAATAAAAAATCATTATTGGTGACAAGGATCGATAACACTAGCATGTGATTTCTAATAATAATGCTGGCCGGGTATCAAGTATATTAATTTACATTAAATCGTGTGTTTCATCAACTAACATATTTAACGACATTGTATAATAATCTTTAACACGCGTCGTTAGGTACGAGGCAGCTTGTGACGCAAGTTGACGGTCATCATTAGCAGGGATATTTTTCCTAACACAATTTCCACCTTTGGAGTGAAAAAACAAATCCGTGCATGATTTAATTACACTAAATATTGGATATGCCGATAAATGACGGATCTTCCCTCTAGGCAAGTGGACGAGAGCTCGTGCGGCACTTGCTACGCTAATTGTAGGATTTAGATTTAGTAATTTGTAGGCGGAAATTAATGGATAACCCGTGCCTAGTTCGAAGGCTAAATTAACGCCATGGCAGATGCCCAGGTAGTTTAGACGTCGTGTCCGGCTTGGGCCGGAGGATTGGAGACGCACGTAAGGAGTAACTGTTCAATCCACACGTCGCCACCTGCCGCGCGGCCCTCCAGAACGTATCTAACCTCTCATCTATTCCTACATCGCGCAAGCCGAATCCTCCAACGATCACTGTCAATTTCCGCTCTGACAAATTGCCACTACTTCGGCTAATCCTCTCCCACCCCTCGAATGAATCTTATTTGCAAGAGCGTTACGTGACGATCATATTTTAGAAATTATTTCAATCTCGGTAAATCCGGTTGAGATGATAATTGCATCTCAACTTTCTCGTCGATACTGCAAAAAAATTACATTAATTAAACGCACTTACGGAGTGTAAATTAGCACCTTGCTACTTATTCCTGATTAATGAAATATTCAAGTATTTGTAGATATGCGTGGACGGTAAATAACTGTCTGAAAATGTAGTAAGAACGTAAAATGGAAAGACAGACATAATAACTTTCGATTTATGAAAAAAATCGACGGTCTGAATTGTATACGAGTGTGTTAAGTACATATATTTTCCATAAAGGAGCAATTTATGTATGAATTTTTCGTAACAAGCCGACAGGACCATTAGACGCGCGAGTAATAGCCACGAAAAGTTATTTGCATGTAGGCTATCGTTAACTCGTGTGAATCTACGCATCAGATAATATAAAATATAACTTTTAACTATCTGCAATGCATTATCCTAATTAATTGCTGCAGTATGAGCAATTTCCACTGCCTTGCACGCACATTACGGCTTGGCTGTTCTCTCTCTCGGGCTTCCAGTCGTGTCTTCAATTAAAGCCCGTCGTGCATCTGATTATATATTGCTTTGTGAAGCGATGCTGTATAAATATCTGAAAATTAATCATAGAAAGAACTTATGCATTTACAAAATAACTCAAAATTAACAAGCTCTTGACTAAATTGCATGATCTTTTTTTTGGTTGCAGGCTAAGAATGTCCTCTAAGAGGAAGTCGCCACCAACGAAGATATCGGAGGGCGGAGGAGGTGTGCAGGGAACTGTGGCGGGCGCCGAGGAAGAGGAAGAGGCAAGTTCTTCCCTGATCGGTCCAGGAGGCGAGATTCCGCCGACGAACGAGGAATTAGCATCGACTGACATCGAAGACTGTTACCCGATGCGCGCGCGTGCGGATTGCGAATCCTCCGTCTGCTCGTCGCCGGCGACCACCAGCGAGCCCGAGTTTCGGGACTCGCCGTCACCGTCGCCGTATTCACCTCCGACCAAGCGCCAGAGGTCGCAGCCCTTCCTCGCGAACCAGGACAACCTGACCTCCTATCATCCGCACCATCACCATCACCACCCCCATCATCATCATCATCGGACGAACAGGTCGACGTCGTCCGGCGGCGCCTTGGAGCCGGCCAGTTCCTCCGAGTGCGGCTCGCCGCCCGCGCTCCTCGCGGATCCGTATTACGCCCATCATCCGCATCACGCCCTCAACAACAACAACGCCGTCACCCAAAACAACAATAACAATAACAACACTAACAACAACAACAATGGGATGGGACAGACGCCCGTAGGTAGCAAAAGGTCCATGGACGACGTTCTCAAAAGGCTAACCTGCAAGAAAAGCAGATTGTCCCTGACGGAGGACGAAACAAACAATCGGAAGTCTCCGCCTCCATGTTCGACACCCACTAGCCATAATACACATAGGTAAGTGCTCATCTTTTTGCATTCAAATTTCGGATCAAAACATTTTTAACCTTGAGAAGCATGGTGATAACCCACGGTATCACCTTCATTTCTTTGAAATTTGATAATTTAAATTCCAGTTAACGCATTTAGATTCTATTACTATAGTGATAGAAAAATGTATAAAAACAGTTATTACGATATGATTGTTTATTATTTATGATTTATAAATAAACAAACATGAAAAAACTCGATTTTTTTCGAAAGAATTGATTATTGACGCCGTTTTTTAAGATAATCATTTGAAATTTGGTATAATAGGGTTTTAGATATCGCTGATGATGATACCGATATTGGTTTTAAAATTAAAAATGGCGGCCATCATAATGTAAAAACGTAACAATTTAATGAATTTTCATATTTTTCTCCGCCATATTGAATCTGCCATTTCGAATATAAAAAATCTTACACCGGATTGGTAATCAGCAACCCTGAAAACCCACCAAGTAACAAGATACAGGACATTTCAATGGATTTTTATATTTTTGTCCGCCATATTGGATCCGCCATTTTGAATTTTGAAAATCCGATTCCGGATTCGTAATCAGCGACCTCGAAAACCCGGAGTAGCAAATTTCAAGTCAATAATACGTAAAGAAAAATGTATGCTTCAAAAGGTTAAATTAAAAATGGTGAAAATTAATATGGCGGAAAAAATAGTTAAATGTACATTGAATTAAACATAACCCCACATTTTGGAGTTTTCACGATCGTTGATTATGAATCTGACTTTATTATTTTAAATTTCAAAATGGCGGATCTATCGTGGTATGCAAAACATTGTAACATAATATTATTTATCATATTTCTGAGTTCGAATTCGTAATTAGCGAGTTCAAAAACATAAGAATTACTAACTTCACATTTGTCGATACAGTCGATACAGTCTTTCAGTAACGATTTCTTTTAAAGAGTCTTTCTGGTATTAATTTATTAATTGAATAATAATTATTATTCAACATTGTTTCTAATAACAAATCTTTAATATGGAATTTCTAATTTGGACTCTTTGAAATCCCAAATCCGAACATTGGAAGCAGCAAAAACCGTAAAACAAAAATATTGTTGTTCTAAGACACAATTTTGAAATAACGGATTGAAGGTGAAAACAACTTTCTTATGAAATAACTATCCAGTGTACGATTTGTATCAGGGTTCCAAGCTGTCAGAAATAATTGTTTAGACTCGAAATACATAAACTTTTTTTTTAATTAATGCTAAAAACAATAACAAATTTATTTTGTGATGGTTTATTAAAACAAAAAACGTATTTAAATCCACAAGTATTTGATATAATCTTTAATCAATTGTAACTGACTAAAAATGCTGGATCCTTATAGAATATTGTTTACAAAAAAAAAAATGTTTAAAAAATTATCTTCGATATAAAAGTCAGCATATAAAACAAATCAAATCAAATCAATTTACAGTTATCGAAAATTTTAACAAAATTTTGAATTCTTATAATTTCTAATATTGAATAATTTCTATGCACCATTCAAATTAATAATGACATTTAAAACTCTAAAAATGTAAGAAATTAATTCCTTGGCGAGACTTGCTTTTCGACGACCTTGAGGAAAGCACTTTTTGGGGGAGAGACTTCATTTGATTTATTAACCAAACCCTGGGGCAACTGTAATGGGAAGCTGGAGTAAAAGAGAAGGGAGGAACCGCGTCTAAATGATATTGGATAAAATCTACAGGAAGTAAGCTAAGAATTTACAAGGCACATAAATTTCCAATTGTGCATAGAACAAATTAACCAACTGGTGGGCCGTAACATGATGTTTCAATACAAAGCTTCGTGATTTCTGGGAAGTCTAATCCTTTCTAACGATAGGTCTCATAAATTCGTAATCAAAATGGGGTCATGTAACCTGCCAGTTCTACCGAAAAACGGAAAACGCGGTTAATGACTCGTTGCGATAAGAACCGAAACAACTTCCAAGATTTTGTTGAGAAATGATTTTCTTCGCTCGCATGTTTCGGCAAGCAGGCGACAAAAAATGACCGATACAATTTACTATGCATATTATCTTGGAAGATAAATTGCTGGCATTTTTCGTGGGATGATAAGGGACGAGGGATTAATGAAATCGGCAGTTGACTACCGCCGTGGTTTCTCACCATGAATGGGCTGCACTCGTTGATAAATTTGTCATTCTTTTCCAGTGTTACGAAGAACTGGAACTTTTTTTAAGTTCATCGATAAAGAACATAAATATATGTCGGGCATAAAACTCGTGGTTTTTTCAACGTTTCTCCGGATCCTGGGCCCATTTACATTCCCATGAGTTTAATGAATCGATTCTTTGTAGCCAGTCTCAACGACTTCCACGGCCCTCGTTTCTTAAGAAGCCGCACCCGTACGATGTGTCAAACAAAACGATTACAATTTCTTCGCCAATAAACAATGAAATATTGTCTGCGCCGCCTACAGTAGTAACAATTACCAAAGATGAATTTAGACGATAAAGAATTGAAATCTTGGCAGAAACAATTGCTGTATCATGTAATCTGTCCCCAGAAAATTAATAGAAAGTTTAATTGCGTTGTTGCTCAGTTACAACTGTCGTTATAGATCTTCGAGACCGTTGGATACAAAGTGTTTAAACAGAAAACGGCCTTGGCAGACAATAATTGATACATGAATATGGTACAAAACGACAAACTTCGCGCACCAGCGAAGTTTTGGCAGCTGTGTTCGAAAAGCTCGGCTGGTCCATCGGTGTGCACCACTTCGAAGACTTGGCCAAAAATGCACCCGTCAGTTTAGCCAAAAGATTCTCGAATATGACGTGCGCGTTTTTGGATTAAGTTCAACGCTACATCCTCGAGCAAAGTGAACCCACTTTTCATCTTTGAATGCATATTACATCAGTACCACCCTTTCTTGGAGTTTCCAAGAGAATTCATTATTGTCGTCGTGAAATATTGTAACATTCTTCCTCCAGAAGCTGAACGTTGAGCAATTGCGGTACATACGTTTTGCATTCATCACGCATGACTTTCTTGAACAAGGTTCAAATTGCACGTCAGGATTGACGCATATAAAGCTCTTGTGTGAGGAAAATAACCACTCTTCGATAATGAATTAATTAAATTTTTGACCACAATTAGAGGAACCATCCAGGCTATTGGTAAAATCTAAATCGATCCAAAAAATGCGCACATGCGTACAGCTGAAGTCTTTCATGCAATGTCGATTGTGGGATTAAGGTATTTTTTCTCTCGAGAGGAACTACCAACAACCAAAATGAAATGCGAATGTACTACTAGAATGTTTGCGTGATTAAAACAATAGATATGCGAATAACGAATATCTATTTTGGATTAAAGTTATGCAGCTACAAGAAAGACAACAATTCATATTTATAAAATAGCATAAAGGATTTATTCAACGTTTTTAGTTGTAATCTAACGTAATTGGAATAGGAAGCTAAATGTTCGGTTCGTTCTTTGAAGCCGCATGTTACAAAGAAACCTCTTTTAATTAATTGCAAGCGACCGCTATAATGTAATTGAAATGATTTGTATTTAAAGTAACGTTACGTCAAAGCACCAGATGAATCGGGCTATTATACTCAATGAACTTATCAGGAATCCTCTGCATTACAATCTACATACGCTCACAAATAGTATCGGTAACATTCTAGTCTATTTAAAAAATGCCATAAGCCTTTAATTTCCTCACATAATGTGTACAATGTATGCATTATTTGTACGATATGACGTAGACAATGCGTGCTTTATATTTCTTCCGGCATACGTTAGAGAGCTCTAACAAATACAACGTGTTACTTGTCGTTCGCATTAGGATTACTTTACGCAAAGTGGCCATTTTCATTTTAATGGGTCGTTAAGTATGGTATATTTCAAATGTTTTAATTCCTTTTGATGCTTTGAAAATGTAGAGGTAATTGCGAATGAAAAATTATAATATTCTGATAGGGCTCGTCTGTTCATGTGACATCTCCATTTCGAATTGTAATTGAAATGTTTTTTAAATTTGCAACAAATTATATCATATTGTTCGAGAACTAGAATGATTTAGACAATAAAGTATTTTTGGCGTATGTTTTAACCTCTTCTGGGCGGATATTTTATGTTTGTCATGATATATATAACAGTTTTCAAAAATATTAAATTGGTCTATTTAGGTTAGGAAAGTTTCTTACAATAATAATAAACTTTAAAACAAAAAGAGTCTTGTTTTTTAGTATCTTTCCTATAACTCTTAGTGCATCTATTTGTCTAATAAGTTACCCGAGTAGAAACAAATGATTAATTTTAAGAACGATTTCCAAAATGTCACATGAGAACTTAAGTCAATTAAGAGTTATTTAAAAGACGTATTATTTTGATAATCTCATGCCGAAACAATTGATGATAAAAAAAAATTACTAGACTCTTCTGAAAAGGAATACTGAAATAGTTTTGGAAAACACACATTTTTTGTCGAATAATAAAAGAATAGGTGAGATATTTTACGTCACGAGATCGAATGCGAGGTAAATGTCACTAGTTCAAGTCTAGGAGGGTTGCCTTCGCTTTCATTGTTCATTACCACATTATGTACATTATGTATACACAGAGAGAAAAAAATTGTTAATGGAACCACGAAAAAATAGTAAAATCAAATTTAACCTCTTAAGTAGTAGAATTAACTATATGTAAGGTTAGAGTCGATATTTGAGCTTATGTACGAACCATTTAACCATCGGAAAATAGTAAATGGAACAATTTTATTGTACCGTTTACCATGGAAATAGTTAATGCAACAACTTTTCTTATTTACGCGTTTTACTATTACAAAAAGGTTCCATTAATTATTTCTTTTCTCTCTTTGTACATATAAGTACTTCAACGACTAACTACGTTTGTAAGCGCCAATTGTGACTGAAGATAAAACAGGCCGACGAATTTGGAATGTTCACAAGTTTTCAATAAACTTATTTGATTGCAATATTTTGACTTTTAGAAAAAAATTGCAGAAAACAAAAAATCCTTGGCATTCATTTGAGAATATAATTTTTGTAGAATATTTCTTACATTGTTTTAAATTGTCAAAAAATTCAAATAAAAAATTATTAAAAATATCAACATAAAAATCTAAAAAAATGTCTGTGTATTTACTGTGTATTTTTTATATTAATTCCTCAATTAATTCCGAGAACCTTTCATTCTTTCACTTTTTTAATTAAAACGTCCTGAAATTTAAAAAAAAAAATTGTAATTTCGGATGCCGTTTTGGGAATTGCCATGTTTGACTTTTTTCCCAAACCCTATCGAGCTTAAAATTTAGGACGCCAAACCAATTTTCTAGGTGGAAAAGGATCAGCATTACCCGAAAATTATTGTTAATAGAAAAAATAGAAAAAATTAAATTAAAAAAAATATTTTTAATCGAATTTTTCTGCAATAATTTTCTGTATATTTTTTTATACATCCATTTTGATGAATTCTGGGATGATATTCTAAAAGAACAGACAATTTAATGTTTTTATTGTACGTGCCATTTTTTTTATGAATTACAATATGAAAAAAGCTGTTCGAAAGTTTATCGAAAATCAACGAAATTTGGGCCTCAACCCTTATTGACCCAATTTTTGTCCGTTTTTGTCAGTAAATTTTAAGCTCGGACGGACAGCTTTGTTATTTATGCTTATAAAATCTGAACCTTTGTTGGCAGATATTTTCATGTGTGCGCTTTCGGAATCCGGCCCGAAAATTTTGAAAAAAACACTCCTTCCTACCCAGTTTTTCAATTTAAATAAAAAACTTGATTTATTAAGGTAATTTTTTTTTTAAATCGTATTTTCATCGCGAAGGAAGTCTAGGCGATAACTAAAAACCACAAGAACTCCGGCTCAAAATGTCAAAATAATAGAGTTAACAAACAAAAAATTAATTTTTCATCATAGAGGAGTTGTGTTTAAATAGCTCGAATTATGTAATAAAACTTATTAATTTCTGTAAATTTGCATAATTTTGTTGATCAATAATGTCTAAATTACATGTTTTGTTTTGTTTTGTTTTGTTTTTTGCTTTCAATGAAATATTACAATATTTAAACATCTGTTTCAAATATTTGTATTCAAGTTGTTTTTTTTTAAATTTGAAATACTATTCGTTAAGAAATTTTAATAAAATTTCCTTAAAAGAAGGTTTCCTAAATTCTATTAAAATAACTCCGGTAAATTATACTTCAGTTTTTACGGTGTAAATTTTTCTTTTTATATTTATGTAGTTTTAATCCCTATTTGGATTATTTTTCAAACACCGTGTATATTCTTGCATAGTTCACAAAACCGCTGAACCATTTCTTACTCATCAGTACATCTATTCCATAAAAATGACATTAAATAACTATATATTTTCTAGGCAGCAAATCAGTTACAATTTCATCTTATCTGTCAGCAAGTTTCAGCTTCGCATTAAAACATCATCAATTTCGCTCATAAAGTTCTATTATTGCAACCCACGCGCTCATGGATAATTTTACATTCGCATTATTTCCCTCTTCTGAATCTCGATATCACAACACTTGGAATATTAGGGTTTTTGGGTCGCCGATTACCGGCGAAACTGCCTTGCGCGCTGGTGGAGTAATAATAGCCGATTGTCGTATTTCTTTGCGGGCCTCTTCAAACAAAACGATATTCCCATTCTTCAAAAGCTCAAATTGGATGAAACCGCAACGTCGTCATAAATAATCGTTTCTGAGCGTTTTCCCGCGCGCATAATGGCTACTCCAAAGGCGACGAGCACGTGCAAAAAGACTGATAGCTGCAGCTGATGCACGCACAGTGGCCTAGATACGAAAGATTGGGAGAGAGAGCTTGGCAGACCTCGTTGAAGGACTCCGTCGGTGGGGTTCGGGGGTGCCGCTGCAAAGTGGGGTGCTAATGCAAAAGGGGCAGAAGAAAAACACGACGGCGGTGACGTCGACGAGGAAGTGAAGTGCACCGATGACTGCCCCCGGGGGCGCACAATGGGGCCTGTATCACTTATTCGTGGTCCATTTTCCTCGGCATAAAAGCGACCGCGGGTATGGGCATACCCACACAAGAAAATCCCGGGTATATGTGTGAAATGCCAAGAGGGCGCTTTAGAGGGTCAACGGAGCGGCAGGCCGGGGGCCCATCACGGGGCGCAAACACTCGCTTCGCCGAGATTGCGCGGCCGCGCGACACCATCCATTATTCACCGGCTGTGGAAAAACCCCCGCAGCGGCCCCAGGCCGGCCAACTGAAGCACACCCGACCGACCTACGCAAATGTCGACAAAAAGCCTATCGAACGAGAGGACCTTTGCCACAGTATACGCAACTTTTTCTCTTGCGACAAAATCAAGTTAAACCGAGTGCTTTTTGTCCAACATTGAAGGATTCCATTGAAATTTTTATGGATTCCATTGCCTTTCACCAAAACTTATTTCCAGTTGCGAATCGACTCGACGCAATGCACTCGACGGACAGCGAATCGAATTATCTCAAAATAATTACTTTCATTGCACAAAAATTCTTTTTGCTTTATCATGTAATTAGGTTATTTTGTAATGAAATTATTTATCCATAACGTATTCTGTGAAACATTTGATCTACTCTTTAAACCATTAACTGAAATTCGTTACTCAGGAGTTTTCGGGGCCGCTGATTATCAATCTGACCTCAGATTTTCAAAATTCAAAATGGCGTATCTAAAATGGCTGACTGAAATGTAAAAACAGGTCAGAATACCCCATATTTCAGTCGGCCATTTTGAATTTCGAAAATCTGCGGCCAAATTCGTAATCAGCGATCCCGAGTACCCAATTTACCTCGATCAAGTAAATTTTTGCAATTCCATCGGCCATATTGGATCCGCCATTTTGAATTTTGAAAATCTGAGGTCAAATTCGACCCCGAAAACCCCCGAGTGATCGGTCTCGTCATATTTGAGTGACGTTTTCTTATCCACATACATTTTCCGTAAAAAATCCACTATTTTTGCACTTTGTTCAATTTTTTCAAATAATATAACATGATAATTAATTAAAAATATTGATTTATTTACGTTTCCTAACATGTTCTTGAGGTAAGGAAGCAAAAAATTGCAGCAAAATTAATGAATAATTACCTTAAATATGTAAATAATGAATTATAAAAAGGTGTAGATATATGTTAACATGCTTCAAAGGGTTAAGTACCAAGTGTCATCAATTTTCAATGAATTTTCTTCCATTTTTTTTCAAGTACCAAAAAATATATCGATACACCATATAGGTCATAAAATTTCATGCTTTTTCAGAATATGTCCACAGAATTTGACTAAAGTTAATGCTTAAAAAGTAATTTTCGCAAAAAAATGTGTTGTTTTTTACTGAAATAAATTTTGGATCGAAAATTTGTATGAGAAACAGGTGGTATACGGATCCCATTCTACATAGGAAAGTGTTTTCGAGGCCTATATTTTAAAATGTACGTAGTGCAATTTTGAAAATGAAGGTAAAAGTATCCAAAATGGCGGCTCAGACACGAAAAAATCATTAAAAAGTTCAGGAATTTTTAATCTGAAAATAAAAAATGATCGACTATTGGAAAAAATGTTGCTGAACAAATATTTTTTGGAATTGACCTTCCGACTTCCAATTATCCAAATTTATTATAGTTTTCAAAAAATTTAACTGTGATGAACTAGATATACTTGATAAATTTTTCTTTAATTTATTTTTTCAAATTCCTTTTTGAAGTAAAGAAATCGCCTCCTCGAAACGAACTAAAAAATATTCATATTAACAGTTTGAAAACACAGATAAAATCATCCAAAATGGTGATCTAAAACAAAAATTCGGAAATTTTATATTTGAAAATGAAATTATTCCCAAAAAACTGTTGCTGAATAAAAAGTTCTTAAAATGGGTCAAAGAATACGCTTAAATTGTATTTTTAAAAATTACAAATAATATGTAAATTTCAGCGCATTCCTTGACTAATTCAATGAAATTAGGTTTAGTTTTTTAATTACGTAACATTAAATTTTAGAAATTTTGCTCGTCGTTTTCAGTCTGCAATTTTGAATTTAGAAAATCACAAAAATCGACGAATATTTGATATTTGGCACCTACTATTTCTGGCTCCCATTTTTTAATGTCGGAAATCTGATGACATCTAAGATTGACGTCTAAGATTTTTACAAATTTTTAAGACAATTTTTATGAAAAAAGTCCGCAGTTAAGATCCTAATAATATTCTATACCAACATTAACATAAAGTGCATATTGATTCAATAGTCAATAAATAAAAAAAAAGATTTTGAGCTACGAATTTTATTATTAAGACTTAATATACGATTTTTTTCTCGCATAAGAACAGAAAAATCCGTGGGCCAAAAATTCTTTTTTACTTTTATTACCTTTTTTACTGCCTAATCATTTTTTAAATGTGTAATTTCTAATGAAAAAAAAATTCCTTTAACCCGTAGAAACATGCAATGTTACCACCTCGATCTCTTTGATTTTTGCTCATTTAAAGTGCAGTTAACGCATTTAGATCGGTATTTTTGCTATTTTATGTTACTATAGTGATACAAGAATATATAAAAACAGTTATTAAGATATAATTGTTTATTGTTTATGATTTATAAATAAACAAACATTAATAAATCACGATTTTTTTGAAAAAAATTCATTATTGACGCTGTTTTTTAAGATAAGTGTTTTAAATTTAGTATAATAGTGCTTTTAGGGTATCTGACCACAGATTTTAAAAATTCGTAATAGCAGATCCAAGATGGCCGACCAAAATGTAAAAAGTTTCTTGATGGGGTTGAAAGTGAGTACACGGGGGTTTTCGTGGTCGCTGATGACGAATCTGACTACCGAATTTGGAAATTTGAACATGGCGGATCCAAAATGGTGGACCAGAATGTTAACATTTTATAATTCACGACTAAAAAATTCACAGGTGTTCGTCATTTAGTTCTAAATTGGTGGTCAAAAATAAATAGAGTTATTATTGGTTTGCCATCTAATACCAGATTCGCAATCAGCGACCCCAAAAGCCCCAGGGGTGCCCAGTTTCATATCAATCTAGTAACTTTTCAATATTATGGTCCGCCATTTTGGATCGGCCATATTAAATTTTGAAAATCTGAGTTCAGACCTCAAAAACATCAGAGTAACAATTTTAAGGCATTTTCCGTGTAAAGAAAAATGTATGCTTCAAAGGGTTAAATAGGGAGTGTGAAAATTCTTCACCCTTAATATTGGATTGATTGCAAATTACATCTGATTACAGTAGCAGTAGCAGTCTAGCAAACAGCGTCACGCCATCGCCGACTGGAACCGGGAGAATACAAGACACGGGGCAACCTCAAGATGGGGCTGCTGCTTTTCACAGGGTTTTTAGTGCGGAAACCGTCGCCGAAAAAGAACGTAGGTTATCGGATATGATCCTCCAGTTGCAACTACTTCGGGAAGAGTTGATGCAACAAGATTCATCCAAGGTAAGTTTGATTTTCTCCTGACATATACGTTACAAAAAAAAACAAACGCGAAAATTTCGTACCACTTCTAAATCCGCTAAAAATGATCAAGAAATATATTATTTAAAAAAATATACGGTGTTTGTCATCGTACTGACATTCATCAAAGTCGTTCATGTAATAAAATTCTTGGATAACCCGAATAAGAGCGTTTAGAATTCAAACACAGATCCCAAAAACATTCGTAAAAATGTACCGTGGAGTCTGGGTTTTTAGACGACCTAACTGCCTTTTAATGATCGTTAATCTCTTTCTATTATTGCAACCTGTTTTTTTCATAGACAGACCGGTATCGAATCGCGCTTGAAATCGCAAAAATACACAAAGATATCGTCGCAGGAAGTGGCGAACGTTAAAAAGCAATTGGACGTAATATTAGATAATTCTGAGCGTAACACGGATGATCGAAAGGCCGATGGCAGTCTCGTCGAAGGGACAGACTGAAATATCACAGTCGATCGTATAATACCGGTGAGATAACACATAACAAGAATACGAGTGCTCGATGCTCCGAGATAACTAAATATAGATGGATGATTTATTTAATCTGCAAACGTTCCAACTTGGTGCCCTGCGCAATGGCACGCAGCTGATGACGGTTGGATCATATCGATCCATTTTTGGCAGACTGTAACATCATTTTGAATTAATAAACCTCGGGATGCCTTATATTTTATCCGATTCGTCAGCGTTAGCATCGAATTTTAATGACGAGAAACTCCAAAATGAAATCGAGTAACTTTCTGGCTCGTGTGGACACGAAAAAAACAAATTTTCTAGGGGGTAACTAACAATATTATTAATAAAAAGTTTAGAAAAATCATGACAAATGTCATGCTATGATGAATATTTTTCTTTTCTCGTGTGATCGTTACAATACTGACACACGTGATGCACGAGGTTATTATCATAAATCGTTCCAAGATAAAAGAGGATTAATCAGCATGTTTTTCTACTCGTATGAATACTATTTCGAATTAAAGAACGACTTGCAAGTCACATTGTAATTTTGTTATTCTTCGACAACATAGTATACCAGTCGGAAATTATCATAATAGCAGCTCGTACGATGCTGTGCGATATAATTGTTCTTTTTTACAATTTTACTTTTGCCTGATTAAAAATGTAAACGCGATTCTCTTGCTCCGTGGCAATTTAATATCTGTCGTAATCAAGATTGTTGCATTGCAAAGTGTGTCTGGCGTTCGTGTGAACTTGTAGACCCTCAGAAAAAAAAAGTTGGAGTAATTTAAAAACAATGTCTTTACCGGCGTAAATAACGATCTGGTTAAGTATTCTCGCAAAAAAATGATATCCTCGCGGCTGAATGAATGGTTTTGCAATTAATTTCATTGCACGCTAAAACTGATGGGGTTAAAATTTAATTCCATAGGAGTAAAAATATTAGAGTAAATAATATTCTAGGAGTCAAAATTTATAGAGTATTTTTAATCAGTACAAGCAATAAAAATAAATATTTTTATTTTATAATCGACGCAATTTTTTTCGTGATAACCTGAATCATTTACTTTTATTGTCATCCCATTTTTATTACAATCTGTCTTATTGACATCCTTAATTATCATATTAATATTCGCGTTTATTATCACAGCCCAACAAAAATTGAAGAATTTTACATTGCCCTACAAGTAAGAGTCGATTCTAGTAGGATTTTTGCTCCATAATCCAAATATGACCGCCAAAATGTATAATTGGCACTAATTTTTCTGATATTGAAGTTCGAAAAATCGCGTTTTAGAACATTTCACATCTATACTGCAACAAATCAAGAAATGCAAAATGGCTGATCCAATATTTCCGACGAACTTTTGGAAATTCCAATTACTTCAAACTCGTTATTATTTTGGCAACTTTACTTTATTTTTTACCAACTTAGAAGTCACAGAGGTAAAAAATCGTGTTTTCGGATATTTTTGTTTGTTTTTCTAGAAAAGTAGTTCAGGCGATAACGAGTTTGATATGATTAGAATTCCCAAAAGTTCGTCGGACATATTGGATCTGTCAATTTGCATTTTTTAAATTTTTTGTATCGCGTTCTACAGTCTAAGCATAAAAAATGTCCTAAAACAAGATTTTTTACTTTTTTTACCTAGAATTTGGACAAAAAATATATCCAATTCAATATTTCCGCGTACATATTTTTGTTGCCCTACAAGTAAGAGTTGATTCTGATTTGTGTTGCAGAATATGACCGCCAAAATATCCAATTGGCTCTAGTTTTTGAAATATTGAAGGTCAAAGGGGCCAAAAAAATTGCTGCTGTCCCACTGATAAAAGTCAATTTTTCAGTCTTTAAATCCCAGTGTCGTAATACTTCTTCACTTAATTTAAATTGAGTCCAACAAATATAATATTTCATATAATTTTTCCTGAAAAATTGACTTTTATCAGTGGGACAACAGCAATTTTTTTGGCCCCTTTGACCTGCAATATCTCAAAAACTAGACCCAATTGGAATTTTGGCGGTCATATTTGGATTCTGGAACAAAAATCACAATCGACTCTTACTTGTAGGACAAGAAAATTTTGTTGGGCTCAATTTAAATTAAGTGAGGAAGTATTATGACACTTGGATTTAAATGTTAATATACCAGTAGAGTATATAAAGTGAATCAGTGATCAATGATTCGATCAATGCAGAATATTTGTTTACCAATTTCATACAGTAAACACCGAAGTGGCGACTAATTCATCGGGATCGTGCACACAGACACAGACACAGGTTCATCGCGTGGAGACGTGGATCAGGGGGAATAATTCGAAATGCATTCTGCATCGCCGCGCACGCATCAGGTAAATCCAGTTTGCCCTGCGTACAAATGCATTCGCGGAATCTTGGATCTTCGGCGAGTTGTTTGGCGTGAGGATGCACACACGCGGCCCGCAAATAATACGGGATCGGAAGGGAGAAGAGGCATCGTTTTGCAAGGAGCACGTAAATGACCGTGGTAATAACGGTAATACAGCGGCATGAATTATCTCCACGCGCTGGTATTTTTCATGCGAAGGTATCGGGTAGGCATCCTTTTTTTTTATCCACATCCATGCAGCCTCCGCCGGGATTTCTTTTTTTCAGGATCTCGCATTATCTGCACCGTTGTTTCCTGCGCCACGCGATCTCAGGCATAATGTACTTTGTACAAAATTACTAGATCGCGGCATCACTAGGGAGAGGCTAAACTGCTAATTCCTAAATACCACATACTAATAATAGGCTTTTTCCTATTTGTCATCCTATAACGTTGTCTGGTAATGCCATCATTTTATCAATGTCATTTTTTTTTATAAAATTACTTTTACAGTGAAACTATAAAATTATTTTAAAAATTATTATCGTGTAGTCACAGAGATGGAGATTATGTTAAACTAATCAGAAAAAACTTTTTGTTACACCATTTCTTAGGCTGAAATAGTACATTATGATACAAGCGCCTTAAGTTAAACGAGTGATTTAATCCCGCAAGAGTTAGTTGTCACTAATCCGCACTCGTGTCGTACACTAGTTTTTCAAATACCTACGGAAAGTTTTTCGCAAAAACCGTGTATTAATATGCATTATCGCACGAGTTCGAACGATCCTTTTTCTAACATTTTAAAGGGCGGAAAACAAGAACTTTTCCCACAGTATTTGAAAAATAAAAAAATCTTAAATACATCGGAAACACTAATGCACAAAAGACAAATTACTTAAACATTGAATTTAATCGCGTGAAAATTCATATTTCTACTATTAATTTTTTTAAATTTGGTATCCATTTTCTATTGGTGTATTATATGGGTGATTTTCAAAAAACTGTGATAATTCATGACTTAAGTAATAAACAAAATGTTCATTTTGATGTTGTATTACGTAATAAAAAACATTTTTCTTGGGAATGATAAAAAATCTAAATATTAAACAATTATAAGATCCATAAAATGAAAATTTAAAAGAATCTGTTGTTTTGCAAGTAAATATAAATTTATACAAAATATATTCGTAATTTCGTACATTAGTATTGTTTTAGAAAAATTTAACCAGTAATATATGCTAAATTTTCTCTTGAAATATCCCGTTTTTTGTAAATCGCTCATATACATGCGTAGAAAGTATCGGAAATTGCAGAAAAATATACTCATCGACAATATCGACAGATCAGATTGGATGGCGGATGAGTGATTACTTTACTCTCTACTAGATGGCGCCAAACTCATGTGTCTTACTCGCAAGTATTGAACCCGCAATAATGGATGAGTGAACAAAAGAAAGTTCGTGGGTATTATGTGCGGTTATTATTCATTTTAATTATTTTAATTAATTTGAAGTTTATTTAGCATCATATGACTGCCGGAAAAAACTTATTTCCTGAAAGTTATCGAACCTAAAATTTTCTATACGACTACAATCTCTGGTAATCTCTTTAATTTTTTGTTTTTTTATCCTTTTTCTGCGTGTTTGTGAAACTTAATTCCAGGGCATAATTAAGCATTTGCTTTCGATTTTTCATTAGATATATAACGTGATAAAATATAATATTATAATGGTACATAAACGATAATAATCAATACATCAAATATTATTAATGTTATTAAATAATATTATTACCTGGTAATTGCGGGCTTGGAATCAAAGCTCTTTTACTATCGACGGCGGCGTTACTCCGTATAGTTGGTGGTATAAAAATTGTATAAAAAATGTATAAAAAACGTATCAAAAATGTATCCAAAATGTATCAAAAATGTATCAAAAGTGTATCCAAAATGTATCAAAAATGTATCAAAAATCCGTAAAAAAACTGAAAATTCAAAGAAAGTTGAAATTAGTTCACAATGAACATTTATATATACATATATAAAATCTACTGATTATATCACATCAAGATATATAAAAAAAATGCAAGCTTACACTGAGAGAAATTGTATGACAATTTTTACTATTCTTACTACGAATTCGAGCACAGACCTGAAATTATGTTAATTTTTACTATTATTTTAGTAAATTTTCCTTTCCAGATAAGACTTTTTACTATAAAAAGTAAGAAAATTTAAAAATATAAAAAGTTAACTAAAAAAAATTTACAATTATTTTTTGGGCTTTTTTCTACGTACAAGTTACTTCAGTTAAGTTGAAAAATCACAAAAATGTCTCTGCAGACAATGATTAAACCTTCGCGTTAGATTTTTCTCTACAGATTATATCGTGATGCAATATAATGGAACGATAATAATCAATTCATCAAATATTATTTGCATTATTAATGTTATTACCTGCTAATCGTAGGGTGTCAATAAGATCTCCTTAATTGCGAGTATACGTTACTCGTCTACTTGGTTGTACAAAAAATATGTACAATCCGTAAAAACCTGAAAATTTAGAGAAAGTTGAAATTAGTTAACAAATTTGTGAATAATTGATATTTTTTCGTGTAATTTTGATATTATGTTCAATCAATTTATGCATAAAAAGTGTATTAAACAACTTGAAACTTGTTAATCAAATATTTTTTGGGGTCGTTGATTACGATATTAAGGAAATTCAAAATGGTTGATCCAATATGGCGGACACTTTTAAGAAAAGTCGAAGCATTCTGCTTGAAACTTGTTACTAAGGGTTTTTTTTTTGGGAATTTTTGTTTTAAACTATCTCCGTTTTGGAATTTTATATTTATAATCTGCGGCCCGTAGTAACAAGATTGAAGAGATTCTTTTCGATGTTTAAAAAATTCGTCCGCCAAATTGGATCGGCCATTTTGAATTTCCAAAATCTGACTCCATATTTGAATTCTTATACCAAGTATTATTAAAATCTAACACAATTTTTTTTTATATTTTGGGCACATTTGAGGTTATGTTCTTTAATGCATATTTCAATTAGACCCACATGTTGGGGGAAATTGTTTAATATCGTTTCAAAAAATATAATTTTCATTACGAATGATATTGTTGAAAAGAGAAATCATTATTCTTCTTGGAAAAAAATTTAAACATGCAAAAATAATTTGTTAAATAATTTTTTTTAATTACGAAAATTTTTGTCTTATCGCCTGTCAAAAATTTTTTTTAACTGAATAGATTTTAAACAATGACGGCTTATTTTTTTGGAAAAAAAAGATTCTCAACAACTTGACCGAACGGATTTTTCCAAATTCTTTACCCAATTACAAAAATGATCCAGAAATTGTATAAAGGAATACTCTTTTTTAAATGAAATAGAGATATTTGCACGGGTATTTTCCGTCAGCTTCAGAAAATATACAAAAATACTACGGTCAAATTGTAGAGAATGTTTTCATTAAAAAAATAAGCCGTCATTCGTTAAAATCTATTCGGTTTAACAAAATTGTTGACAGGCGATAAAAAAAAATTTGCGTCATTAAAAAAAATCATTTCACAAATTATTTTTGCATGTTTTAATTTTGTTACAAGAAGAATAATGCTTTATCTTTTCAACAATATAATTCGCAATGAAAATTACATTTTTGAAAATATTATTAAATATTTTTCCCCAACGTGCGATATTCCAGGGTCTAACTACCTTAACGATAGGACCTCATGTTTTACTTTTGTAAAATGATTGGATTAACTAGTTTTTTTATCTCTGTATGGTCCTTAAAGGGCTAAGAAGGAAATACACAAGACTTGTATGTTTTTGTCGACAATTCGACGATTTTTGTCATATTTTTTTCGTCAAAAAATACCGACAAAGATAGTTACTTACACGTGAAAAAATTATTTTCTTGACATTGAATTGTACAATTCAAAAATAATTTGGAAAATAAACAATTTTCATAAATATGCGCAATACACGTTGGAACCTTTATCAAATAAACATCGGGGAAAAATAGGTGTAAATAGTGCACTTGATCGGTCGAAACTGCAGCGTAAGTAGAATTAATATCATCCATATCCGCAGATCAAAGAGCCGCCTCGGATCTATATTCAAGAATGTTTAATAAACTAAGACGATCGATGGATAAACGAAATCGCGCGCTTACAAGACAAGAAAACTCCTACATCTGGATCTTTTCCCTAAAAATAAAAGCTTCGATACGTAACGATTTCGGAAGCGTACAATACTAGAATTTCGCTAGTCGCGCCCCTGCATCCCTGGTCCAATCTGAGACCTGGCGGCGACGAGGAACCGCAATTTTTCCGAGATCCCCCCTCGAGACAATTTAATACATTTTCTATTGAATGGGATATCGGGGAAAAGGTGGAGGGACCGCCCGGGAAAGCCGAGTGATCGAACGTGGATGGTGGGGCGCTTTTCCAAGTGCAACGCACCCGGGACCGCTCTTAGGAGTTTCCGCATTCGCCATTTTATCGGGCGAGGGGAAGCCCGGCGCAACTTCTTGGGTATACCCGGCGCAATCCCGGCGCCTCTTCTTGCTCTTCAGCAAGGTGGTACCCGAGGAGGGTTGCCGATTACGCGGAAAACGGGTGGTGGCCGGAAAATGCGACGGAAAAGGGCACAGACAATGCAGCCGCAGAAGGAGACCAGCCCCGCGTACAAGAGAGAAAGAAGAGCGAGATCGACTCCGAGGAGGAGGAGGGCGGTCTCGTCTTTCTCCTCCTCTCGACACGGGGAGGGCGTATAGTACAAAGTTCCTCGAGTGGGGGGGCCTCCTCCCTCTCCTTCTCTTTTCTTCGTTCGCTTCTGCCTTCTTTGTCGACGTTTCCCTCCTCGTCTCCGACGTACTTGTTCACTCACCTTTTCCACCTGTTATGCGATATCTGCCTTGGCGCAGGTGGAGGGAGGGGAGGTCGCGAATAGCTACCGCAGGGAAGGGGGGCAACAACTAGCACGCTCTTGTTCCGTCGTCCTCGACTTCCTCTTCCTCTCCGTTTTTCCTCTTGTCGGTCCCGGGTGCCCCCATCCTCCTCCTCCCGGTACCAGCCACTTTCTTCCTCTTTTTCTTCGGGTGCGCGTGGGCGGCGAACGCTACCTGCCTGGACGAGGGGTGGGGAGAGGGGGTGCCTCCTCGCTCGACACGGACACGCGCGCACACTTCTTGCCTTGGCGAACCTGTCACGGCGTTGTTTCGCGAGCATTGTCACGCCCAAGATTCTGTACCACTGACAGACGTCGTAACGTCTCAAAAGCACAATTTTGTTCAGTGAAGATTATTTTAGTATTATTATAATACGATTACCGAATTTTAGGTTGCTGAGGATTTGAAA
The DNA here is from genome assembly GCA_030407085.1 of Trichopria drosophilae. Lineage (NCBI taxonomy): Eukaryota > Metazoa > Arthropoda > Insecta > Hymenoptera > Diapriidae > Trichopria > Trichopria drosophilae. The sequence goes on along the minus strand of CM059583.1, from coordinate 10,381,494 downwards.
AACGCCAATTTTCTATTGAGGTTCAGAAAAATCGGGTGCACCTCAAAAACCCGACATTCAAAAACCAGACATTTAAGGGTGTACCCTCAAAAATCCGACAAATTACAAAACAGACTGTTACTAAACAGGTAACACAAATTTAATTCGGTTTAGTGAGGACAGAATTGATTAATTATTTCGCAGGGAAATCTAAAGATCAAAAAATGAAAACTGTGTATGGAATACGGTTATTAAATGACACCTTGTTTCGCTACGGTGTTCGCACTAACTGTTGTCCGAATTTTGAATTTTGCAAGTGCTCGCTCGCCAGTTCAAAACATTTCATACACTCACATACCTCTCAATATATGACATATTTCGTCTGTGTTTACATTGTAATACAATTACGATAACGAATGTGCAACACAGACACTTCAAAAATTCGACATTCAAAAAACCAGACATTTAAAAAAACAAACTTTCAAAATATGTGTGTTTTGTGATTTGTCGGGTTTTTTAGGTGCACCCTTAAATGTCTGAATTTTGAATTTCTGCTTTTTTTAAATGTCTGTTTTTTGAATGTCTATGTATGATTCAATAAATCTAATTGTAATTTACAAAAAATTTCCTTGACTTTTCATGCATTGATGAAAAATTCCTGAATACTCCTCAACAATGAGTATTTATAATTTCTGTTTTTACTTTATGTTGTTATATTAATATCATATTATATTTATATTACATTAGAGTTAATCAATATTTCAACACTTCTTGGATTTTGTGTATTTTTTTTTCTCATCGAAAGAGTATTTTCGATCACAAAATTCCTTCACTGAAGGTGAAGAAAATATTTATAGTATTAAGATATATTTTTATAATGTTAACAAAATAACATCGAGATCAGAAAATGGCGACATCAGTGAGTAATTTCTTTTTAAAAGTTAACACATTTTTGTCATAAAAACTATAAACTTTAGAGGAAATTTTTTAATAATAAAAATGTCTTATAATGTATCAGAATGTATTGATATATCACGACATTTGTAAAAAAGTCGTTTAAAAAAACTGAATAAAAATTTAGTGTATTCTTTGACAAATTCTAAGATATTTTTGATGTAAGGAAATTTTTTCTAAAGTCTATTGTTTTCGACAAAATAAATTAATCTTGAAATCTAGAAATGTTTAATCATTTTGTTTCTCAAAAACTAACTTTAGAGAAAATCTTAGAATGAGTCAAAGATTACTCTCAATTTTTTTTCAGATTTTTTAAATGAATCTTTTCAACAGTACCATTTTGTTAATTTTTGAAAAGTAACAAATTGTATCACTCCATTCTGAAAAAAATTGAGAATATTCTTTAACACATTTTTGTTCTTAGAAGATTTTTTTTAGAGTTTGCAATTTTCCTGAAATAAATTCGTTGAGTTTCAAAACGAAAATTCTAACTGAGGTCGCCATTTTTTTAATATTTAAAGAATGTATCTTAATTCTAAAACTATTTTCTTCACCTTTAGCGAAAGAATTTCCTACTGGCAAATACTTTTTCGATGAGAAAAAATGTTTTATAAAAAAGTAATTTTTTGACATTTAAATCGCTATATTTAATTTTGTGATTAAGACAACCAATTTTGACAACCCCATTGAAATGAGCGATCTCGAAAATAGCAAGAGACATACATTTCAATTTTTTGGAACATTAATTTTGAAACGAAATACTTGATTGAAATTGTTGTAGGAAATGTGTCCTTCCCAGCGCTAATGGATTAACCCGGTGGTCATTTTATATCTGACTTGTACAATTTAAAAACTTTAGTTTCTCCTCTAAGTACACCTATCTTAGATAAATAAAAACACTTCTATTACGTTTTAGTCCATTAAACAAAAAATATTGTCTAAAAAACTTGATAATAATGAATAATGCGTCCTGAAGTTGGAGTAAATCTCCTCTTCATTTTGGCATTAATAGGTTAATATTTAACTACATATATGTTAATCCCATGTCTAACTTGTAGCAATACAATAATAGTTTCACTATTGTCTGTGCATTTATTAATACAAAGGCCAGTTAATTGCTGAAAATAACACCGCAAATTTTTTGCAAAAAACTTTTACGATTTTGTTACTAATTTTTTTTTTTCGTGGTTTTATTTTAATTTCAAATTAGTAATGGTATTCTTTAATAACTCATTCTTAAAAAAATTAGTTAGGAATTTCAATTTTAGATTAAAATAACATGGTCATTGAACTTTATATGTAAATAAACTTTTAAAGTAAGTGAAAACAGTCTTTAATAATATTAGATGGTGACCCTTTTCAGTTATTTATTTAATCAACTTTTTAATATTATTGAAATTGAAAACTCTTTTCTCGGACTTTAAAACTTTATTCATATTATTGTTTACATTCGCAGGGCAATGACCAATGTTGTTATATTTATACTTAAGGGGTGGGTACAGGCACAAAATCAATTTTATGAAATACACCTTTGACAATTTTTAAAAAATGATTTCTCTAGTAATTGTTGACGAGGAATTCATTGGTGCAAGAATAAAAAGTGTAAACAATTCTTTTCACCCATAAATTTATTAAAACTACAAATGGACCTTTTCAAAAAAATTCTATAAAATTTGTCTACATGACTATCAAAATTCTACAAAATTAGAGTGAACCTAAAAACACATTTTTTAAATAATTACGTAAGTTTTTTGAAAAATTGCATTTTTTTCCAAAAAAACTTACATTGCAATAATGACAATAAACATTTTTACATTTTTTTATTCTGTAGGGTGCGGGTGGAAAAACCGACAAATCAAAAAGCTGACAGGTCAAAAAACCGACAGTCAAAAAGCCGACGCATGAAAAAATAGACACATGGACTAGTTGACTTTAATTTTTTGAAGTGTCGGCTTTTCGACTATCGGTTTTGTGACTTTCGGCTTCTTGAATTGTCGGTTTTTCGGCCCGCACCCAAAAAACCTCGTCTCAAAATAATCCAAATAGTAAAAAACCACTCGAATGTTAAAAAATGGAAATATACTTATTAGTACAGTATTGAAAGGGAAACAAAAAACCGCGGACATCGTTTCAATACGTAATATGCAGCAACGATACAAACACGTACGCATTTCGAAATCGAACGCTACCGATTCGGGGGGGATAAAAGGGAACGAGAGAGGGGGGGCGCAGAAAGCAACCTGTGCGTGCATCAGATAGTAGCGTCTTTGTGTATGAAATCGAAATGCGTTTGCCGTGCGGATCAGCGAGTCCGGGTTTCGGGATGGCTGGGCAGGGGCCGTTGTTATTACGGGCGACAGAGGCTGGTGGATGCGTCAACGTGCGCTCGTCTGCGTGAAAGGTGATGGAACCGATCCTCGGATTCGCGTATACGCCCTGGCGAAAGGGGGGAGGTTCGGGCGTTTGTCCATTTGCGTATCGGCCCGGTGCTTTATAGAAATTAGCGGTGTATTGTGGATTGGCGAGTGGGCGGGCTGCTGCCGCTCGAGATCGTTGCGCGGGATGCGTAACGAGGAGCCGTTGCACGTCCCCGAATTCGTCGACGGGCTCGTGCGTGTCTATGTGCGTGAGGTTGGTTGGCCGGTGGACACAACTGCGGTAATGGAAACGCGCGCGCGGATGATTCCTCTGTGCGGCTGGACCGCGCGCGGTGTTTGTCAATACGCCAACGATATCATCACCGAGTATAATCACTGCGCCGGACCCCCCCGTGCCATTATCCGGAAACGTCACTCGCTCTCTCTGTCAATAGAATATTGCTACGTCGCGTATCTGCCTCCAATTATACATTGTATCAAACGCATCCGACAACCCCTCCGAATGCCGGATTATGCCCCGGTATATACACCAGAGGCGCTTCCATTTCGTATCGCTCTCTCTCCAAACGGAATATCGTTTGTGCGACTATGTGTATACGCCCCGCCATCGTTACCTATCATATTTCCAATGCGTTTATCAAACGGGGACGAGACGACAGCCGAGAAATATCTCGTGCATAAAAAAAAAATACTATTTTATTTTCAAACTATTCTGTCGTATTGTCCACTTTCAATACCTTGATAAAAGAGTTATTTGTTCCGATTCTATGCAGCTGGAAAGAAAAATTGTATTTTTGAAAACGATTCAGTAACAGAGCATCCACTATTCATTTATTCGATATTTTGAAAATTCATAACACAGGCCAACAAAGTTTGTACCCAGAAATGGGAATATTCATTCCCCAAGGTTTTCGTTGCGCTGAATCCACGATTGATGTCCTAACCTAAAAGTGAAAAAACGCGGGTTTTGCTCATCTTCAGTATGTTTTTGTGACGGAACAAAATTATTATTTCCAATTTGGCATGAACAATATTAAGGTGCTATTTATCAGATTTAAAATGAGTTTTTAGTAATTCCGATACGATTTTTTTTTATTGAGTTATCGAAATTTTTGTTAGGGAAAAATTATGATTCTCATACATTTAAGTAAATCTGTAATTACAAGAAAATAACTAACAAACTGAGACTAACTTTTTTCATAAAAATTGTTACGTTATAATAATATAAATGTTAATTATTACGTTAAGATGTTGAAATATCCTAACCTAAAAGTGCAAAAAATGAAAATCATAATCGCGCCTTGACAAAAACTTCTACAACTCATTGAACAAAATTTTATGAAATTAATAAAAATGCAATTTAAAGTTAATGAATAACGCTTTAATCTGGTTCTTGCCAAAATATGAATAAGCATTTTGTTCCACCACAAAAACTTATTGAATATGAAACAAAAACAGTGTTTTTTGCACTTTTAGGTTACAATATCTCAAAATCAAAGCATAGTCCTGTTTCTGGGTATGGAAATTGGCTTCATTTTGTTGGCCTGTGTAATTGTTGCTTCAACTGAACGTATTGATTTTATAGTATTTTCGATTTACATTAGTTACATTTATATCTAGACAAACATTATTGAAATCTCTAAAAAATAGACAATAACAGTATAATTAATAACGTAAAATGTTTTATTTAAAACATCGAGAAAAGCGACTTTGACCAATTACTACACAAAGACAATTTTTGGGGGAAATTTTACCATTTCGACTGGTAATTTTGGAATATCATTGCAGAATCTGAAAAATGTCATTCTTTCTAAAAAAATTTGTTTGCAATTTTCCTTAAATAATATGATTTTCAGAAAGAATGCCAATTTTTCTCTTTCTCCAAAGATGTTTCAAAACTGCCATCTGGAATGATAAGAAAAAAAAAATTTTCTCTGACATAAAAATCGTTGAATCTTTTACGGGATGTTGAGCGTACCGCCATCTATTCGTTCATTCGTTTATTATTAGCACCTATTTTTTCGTATTTTTTAGGCATTTATTCAACAAATATAAACTGTCATACATTTTAAGTTACTATAGCCAAAAATATGGGAAAATCCATGGTACTTTTAGATTTTTGTCTAACTAAATTTTTCAATAATTTTTTAAATATGCCATGACTATTTCAAAAGACACATAAATGCTTAAAATTTTCATTTCTTTATTACTAAGTCCGTTATATGTCCACAATAACAACTATTTCGTGCACAGCATGGTGCAATTGATAAATTAATAATTGTAATTTTGGTCCCAAAATATGGTTCTAATAAATTACTCAATGATCTCTTTATTACTAAGTCCTTTTTAAGTCCTTAGATGAATTTAGATCGACTATATCAATGGCTGGTACGAAGAACCGGACAACTCGGTTTTGAGGCGAAGAACCGGATATTTCGGTAGATGCGACGTAAAACCGGCCATTTCAAAAGTTTCTGTTAATATAGTAAATCGCTATAGAAAATCTTGAAATGTCTGGTTCTTCGTCGTAAATTCTGAAATGTCCGAATCTTCGTGATAATTGCCGAAATGTCTGACTCTTCGTCACAACTGCCGAAATGTCCGGTTCTTCATCGTAAATTCTGAAATTCCTGATTTTTCGCCACAAATTCTGAAATGACCGATTCTTCGTGCGAGCCATCGATATCGTAGCAATTTTTGAAATGTTCGAATCTTCGTCGCAAATTCTGAAATGTCCAGTTCTTCGGCGCAAATTCTGAAATGGCTGGTTCTTCGTATCAGCCATCGATATCGTAGCAACTTTTGAAATGTTCGAATCTTCGTCGCAAATTCTGAAATGTTCGATTCTTCGCCGCAAATTCTGAAATGTCCAGTTATTCGGCGCAAATTTTGAAATGGCTGGTTCTTCGTCGGAAAATCTGAAATATCCATTTCTTCGCCACAAATTCTAAAATGGCCGTTTTTTTTACGCAAAAATTTCGAAATGTCCGGTTCTTCGTACCAGTCATCGATATAATAGGATGTAACTCATGAAAGATTAGTTTTTTTTATCCCTCGAAAAATGATTAAAGATCTGCGATGGTTTTAATGCATTTGTGATTATAGTTAAGATTGTAAACTAAAATAGCTTTCAGAGCGACCAAAATCGCTCGGATTAAGCTAACCCAGTACAAAGTGTTAAAAAATTACAATTACACCAAGAATTTTCAAAAAATAGTGGGAAAGCCTTCGCGCGCTGAGAATCCTACATTCGCTACCATCGACAGTAAAATTCCCCAAGAAAAATCCTTGGATTTTCGCGTTATCACGCGGAGTCCTCGACGATCCACCAAAGTACCCAAGAGTCGTTAAAAATAATTTCCTTCACGCCAATCCGCTTCATCTCTCCATTCTCGCGTAATCTGGCATAGCGGACGTGTATCTTGCATTCACTTGTCGTCCCCCTGCCTACGGGGGACTAAAAATAGCCAATAATGCAAAACAAGAAGAGAATCCGCGATGTACCTATTCATTCGCGGCGAACGTTAGCCAGGATCGTACACCCTCCGAATCCCGGCGATTCTTCAACTCGTTTGTGCCTCCACCGCCGTCGCCGAGCTATAAGCTAACGGGCTAAGTGAACGCGGACACGTCTGCATGTACCGCATCCAGTGTCTGTTTTTTCCGACGTGGTGCGAGAGGCATCAGCCGGCCCGAGAGTGGCACTGCGCGAGTATATACCCGTGGCAGAGGGCAACGTCGGTATATCTTTTCCAACGATCAAAGAATTATCGCGGCGGTATGGCGTGACGATGTGCGGCGCCGGTTGCGTCGGTGTTTGTCGTTTGATCGCCGTGCAACGATGCGTGCACTGCGTTACCTGATATGCAGTACTCTCTCACTCTCTCTCTCTCTCTCTCTTTACTCTCGCGTGAAATCCCAATGCCGAATAGCTTCTGTCAGACCCGCGACGTGCGCGTTGGCGGATCACCGCCTTTTCCCAAGTGCATTTAAGTGACGTCCCACCCCCAGGATTTCTCCTTTCCGACTCTTCGTTACGTCTGTCACTTTTTTTCTTTCATTTACAACTTTTGCCACGATGATCGTTAATCGACCTCTTTCTACATCCCTCTTTTAGGAGCAGACAAATACGCAGTCACTTCAGCGTTGGCTGCAACCCTTCCGTCACTTACCACTAAAGTCACTGAGTCTAACGTCATTAACTGTGGTTATGTAGAATGATTCTTATCTAGAAATTTTCTTATCTTGTACCAGGTAAAAATATTTTATAAAGTTTTTAGAAAATCTTTATACAATTTTTATAAAGAAATGATTCTATAAAGTTTTTGTAAAGTGTTTATAAAGTTTTTATATCCCAGGTAAAAATGTTTTATACATTTTTTTAAAAATCTTTATTCAATTTTTATAAAGAAATGATTCTATAAAAATTGTACAAAGTTTGTATAAATTTTTTATAAACTTTTTATATGGACATATACATTTTTTTATTGGAATATTGTATAAAATTTGTATGTTAGGTTAAGTTAGGTTCAAAACTTAGAATTTAGAAAAAACTTAGAAAAAATAGAATCATTTCTTTATAAAAGTCATATAAAGATTTTATAAACAAATGATTCTATCAAGTTTTTGTAAAGTTTTTATAAAGTTTTTAACCTAACCTAACCTAACATATAAATTTTATAATTGTAATAAAAAATTGTATAAAATGTATATGTCCATATAAAAAGTTTATAAAAACTTTATACAAACTTTGTACAATTTTTATAGAATCATTTCTTTATAAAAGTTGAATAAAAATTTAAAAAAAAAATGTATAAATCATTTTTATCTGGATATAAAAACTTTATAAAAACTTTATAGAATCATTTCTTTATAAAAGTTGTATAAACATTTTATAAAGAAATGATTCTATAAAGTTTTTGTAAAGTGTTTATTAAGTTTTTATATACCAGGTATAAATGTTTTATAAAGTTTTTTTAAAATCTTTATTCAACTTTTATAAAGAAATGATTCTATAAAAATTATACAAAGTTTGTATAAAGTTTTTATAAAGTTTTTATAAACTTTTTATATGGACATACACATTTTATACAATTTTTTATTACAATATTGTATAAGATTTATATGTTAGGTTAGGTTAGGTTAAAAACTTTATAAAACTTTACAAAAACTTTATAGAATCATTTGTTTATAAAATCTTTATAAAACTTTTATAAAGAAATGATTCTATTTTTTCTAAGTTTTTTCTAAATTCTAAGTTTTGAACCTAACCTAACCTAACATACAAATTTTATACAAAATTTTAATAAAAAATTGTATAAAATGTATGTGTCCATATACAAACTTTATAAAAACTGAAAAATACGGTTTTACAAACTATAGGCACGATTTTTCAAGATCTAATTGAAAGATTGGGTCAAAGTTTTTCAAGATCTAATTGACAGATCGGGTGAAACTTTTTGTTTATTTTAAAGAAAATTAAAATTGTTAGAGGATCAACCTAAATACGACTGATATTTCATTTTTTTTTCATTTTTATAGCACTTTCAAGAGCGAAGAAAAACGTAAAAACCTCTATCATATATTTCAAGACAATTTTTTGTTTTTGAGTTTTAGATCGGATCGTTACATGAGAAACTACCTAAAGATAATTGTCTATTTACAAAAAAGGAAGTGATGAAGATGAATAAATTTAAAAAGAAAATCAAAATTAAATTATTTTTTCCCGTACGAAATATGATGGTTTAATTACTTATCATCGCTCCTCAAAACGTATGTAAACTTGCTCGGCTACCGGTCATCTGTGACATTTATACGAAAAAAAAATCGGACTCTTGGCAGGAAACGAGGGAAAAATCAGCCATTAGACAGCTCGATACCACTAGATTCGAGGGTCACGCGGGAAAAGACGATTTGTATCCTGATCACGTAAACCACTGATCGTCTATCTGGGGGGCGCCAAGTCACGTGTCGCTCTTTCATTAATTTATCTGCGTCACGATCGCCCCTTTTGGAATCGGACATTATTTCACTCTTTGATTTAATAGCCACGGACACGTTTGATAATGAGGCTAATATTCGTCACGTCCATTGTCCGATTATTAGCCTGCTATTAGGAGCCCTGCAATGACAAACGTGTCGCAGTTATAAGCTCTACCACATTTCATTCGGGAATTAAAAAACGATTTCCGAAAGTAAGTTCATACATATTTCTATTGTGTTAAAAATGGACAAACATTAGTAAATTTAATTAAATAAAAATTTCAAAACAACAATAACAATAATAACAATCATAAAAACAGTAAAAATAAATAAAATTAAAGTAAAATAAATAAATAAATAAAAGAGCAAAAAAGGTCACACTTTTCGTACAGATTGAGCGATATAAGAAACTAAAGTTATTATTAAAATAATAATAATAATAATAACAATAACAACAACAATAAAAAAAACTACTAATATACTTCAAAAGGTACAATTATACAAAAGGCGAGACACGTTTATTAAAAAAACAATTAAATCAATCTGAACAAAAACTAAAATTATTATTTAAGACACTAGATGTCGCTGTAATCCAAAAGCGATAAAAGGCAGATTCTCCAATTTCATACATTTTTTTAATACTTTTCCATGCTTGATTTCAAAGGCATAATTTGCTCTGCTTCTTATTCAACAGATTGAAAGCTAAATTAAACGTTACGACTTTATTTATGGATTGATACGCCACCTAGTGATCGTCTTAGTAACTCATATTTCCAACTAGTATTATTATATTGAACGAATTTATTGATGCTTTGAGTAATAAGATTATAACTAATCATTTAACTTTTCGACAACTTATTGCTGTCTTCATCAGTATGAAATATGTGAAATATGAGTTACTAAGATGAGCACTAGGTGGCATATCGATTCGTAAACAAAGTCACGTAACATTTAGTTCAGCTTTCAATCTGTTGGATAAGAAGCAGAGCAAGTCATTATGCTCTTTAAATCAAACATGGAAAAGTATAGAAAAAAATTGTATTAAATTGGTGAATCTGTCTTTTATCGCTTTTGGATTACAGCGACATCTAGTGTGTTAGATAATAATTTTAGTTTTTCATCAGATTGAATTGTTCTTTTTTTAATAAATGTGTCTCGCCTTTTGCATAATTGTAACTTTTGATGAAAATTATTATTTTTGTTATTGTTGTTGTTATTGTTATTATTATTATTATTTTAATAATAACTTTAACAACAACATTGAAAATGAGAAATTGGTTGCTCGTTTATTTATTTATTTTATTTATTCTTACTGTTATTATTGTTATTGTTGTTTTGAAATTTTTATTTAATTAAATTTACTGTTTTTTTTTTCAATATCGTTTTCAAGAAGAGTATAGAAAATGTCAATTATATTAAATTTGCGCTGTACTACAGCGACATCTGGTGTCTTAAAAAATAATTTCCCCAAGCGATAAATCAAATCTATTGCCACCTTTCCGAAACGAAAATCGCCAGCATATTTCTGATAAAAATCCCCAAATATTTGTACTGAAATTTTCTCAGAAATGTTTTTCCATCGTTTTCCCAAGCCACGGAAGTTTAAACATGACAACTGAAGTAATAACCGACATTAACCTAAACAAACATTACCGTAGCCCGAGTTCGCAGCTCGTTTCTTCCGCGCACAACGAAAAAAAAAAGTGCAGAATTCTACTCCGCGCAAATACCGGGTAAAAAAACCATTTTCACTCTTAAACGCAGTATTATTAAGTGCTCCGCTTGGAAATTCGTACGCCATCGCGCCGGAGCAATAAAGCGCGTTCATCCGACACACCTTTTGCAGTTTCTCTCGTCGGCGCTAGTAATTTAGGTATATATAATTTATGAGGCCGGCTGTTTTCTTAGCGAACAACTTAATTCGTAATTGCGCGAGCTTGAAAAACATTACGTCGTTAGGAGAGCGAAATTCTTTTCCCGGGGATCTTAAACGCGTATACGATTCGAGGGCTCGCCTGGGTCCTTGCCGGGGCCCTTACGCGACGCCATGTAACGACTTTGGTGCTTATAATCAAAATCTCCTTTCTTCGTTTCGAGGGATACAACACCTAGACCGACACTACCAAGGAAAAAAAAAAAAATTTCCGCATGCAATTACTTTTCTCGTTAAGACTGTGCACCATTGTTCCGGCGATCATTAGTGCACGCCCAAGTGCTGCGGTAAATAATGTCGTAGGGCCAAACTACCATTATGACGCGCCATTTCCACTTTTTCATTAATGTCCTACCTACGGGTTTGGATGCAGTTATGACAAATGCAGTTGCACATTTTTTACCATTGTTCCAGATTCAAAATTTCTTCTAAAAATCTTTTTAATTTGAGTTTTTAGTTTCATATTTTCAAAATACCAAAAACGTCCGTTACAGGTTTCGTTTGAAACCTAAAGTTTTATTTTCATTAAATAAAATGAAATTTAACTAAAATTTAAAAATTTGTCTCATAACTGTAAAAGAAACTGAAAATATGAAAAAGATTTCAATACAAAGCAGAAAACCTTTAAAGTTTTTCTTGTGCTTAGTCAATATTACAGTAACAGTTCACTATCGATATTAAATTATAATTTAATGTATTATTATATTTTATTTATCATTAATTATAATTTGTTTATAAATCAAAAATGATCCATACACTTCAGTAATATTTTCCATCTTTGATAACAAAATTTGTTCACACTCGAGCGCAAAATACCAATTTTCTCCCAATATCGCGGGAACAAAATAGAAATTTCTTTCCCTAGGGAGCAAAATTATCTTTTTCAGGAGTAATAGTATATTACTCACCAAGGGAGACAAAATAAAAAATGTCTCAGACTGCGTGTAATTAGGTGAAGCCGAGGCATTCTTTTTTACTTCCCGAGGGAAGTATATGATTTTTCTTCATGACAGGGAGGAAAGTTGCTGTTCTCGACCCAGTGTGATGAAAAATAATTTTTTGTAATTGTGTACGTAAAGTGAGTGCGTAAAATACTTTTTCTTCACACCGCTTGCGGAAGGAAAGATGCCGCTTATCCTCCCGGCCATAAAGAAAAATCGTATACTTTTTTCGGGAAGTAAAAAAGAATGCCAGACTGCCTGTTTCCCACTCTCGGCTTCACCTCGGGTAAAAATTACATGCAGCCTGAGACATTCTTTATTTTACCTCCCTCGTTGAGTAATATACTATTGATGCCTGTTTTTCGTGCGTAAAGTTCACTTTTACGCACTCCTGACGACAAAATGCGTAAAGTGAACGGTCGTGCGTAAAGTGGTACTTTACGCACTCTCTTTACGTACCCAATTACAAAAACTAGGAAAAGTATAACTGTTACGCATCGGTCGGCAATTTTACACATCACTCGGCACCTTCGGCGCCTCGTGTAGTTCCCGCCCGGTGCGTAAAAGTACACTTTACACCCTTGTTAGGTAATATACTATTCTCACATTCTGAGCGCAAAATGACAATTTTCTTTCGATATCGCGTGAGCAAAATAGCGCATTCTCTCTCTTGGGAGCAAAATGAATTCAGCCGAGCGCAAAATAAGGTTCTCACACTCTGAGCCCAAAACACTATTTTGTTCCCTAGTTGCACAATGTACTATTCTCACACTCTGAGTGCAAAATATATTTTTTCATTCAGTAGGCGTAAAATGACCAGTGTATTAAGATAGGGTTTTTGCTGAGTCATCATTGCTAAAAATCATTGAAAAATGACCATTTTTCACATCTACTGAATCAAAAAATTATGCCATTATTAAGTCATTTTACGCCCTTGATACGAAAATAACTATTTCTTCCCTGTATGACGGTAGAAAAATATCACTTTCTAGTGTGAGGGAGTAATATGTGCAACAAAGGAGAATAGGTCAAACTCGCCCTCGGCCGCAAACATAATATTTTACTCCCTTGTTGCACAATGGTCTATTTCCAATAAAAAATGGCAAAAATGAAAAAATGTCCATCTTTCGTTCATCATATATAATTATTAATTACTATGTACGATAAACTTAAATACAATTATTTAAATTTAATTTATTACTTTTCGGTTACCTTTGTAGTCTCTAGGACAAATGGGGGTCATTATTATTATGATTGTTATTTTTGTTTTACTATTGTTATATTTTGTACTATTATTGTAATATTTTTTTTATTAATTCTTTCGGTCCTTCAAAAACAGTGGCAAAAAATACAGTTTGCCATTTCAGTTATCGTTTTCAAATAAACATAGCCAGTCGTGCTCCAGTTCTATTTGGGTTATCGTTGGCTGGCATTCGCGTATCTGGTGGTGGAATTATTCGTCAAAATCCGACTTTTTCGACAAACAAAAAGCAGTGAGGCGAAATGCGGGCAAGCAGGCCTGGACAATGCCGAGCTGTCTTTTCTTATCTAGCGACGGGCATTGTGTGGAATTGCGAAGGTTGTTAACTGGATCCAGGAACGTCTCTTATTGTTCAAATGAACGCGAGAGGCTCGACAGTGGGCCATTGTATTTGCTGCCATACGGCTCTAACATTTTTATCGATCTTCCCTTCTTACTTCCTCTACCTTAATCACGTGGCATCGCGTCCTTCATTGTCTCACTCTGATTGTCGCACACTTCATCGCTTACACCCTGCTGTAAATAGTTACCAAGCCAGCGATTCCGAGCACTTTTTTACCGCTTCTGCGATTAATAAAATTCCGAGTGTCCGATAATGAAATTTGCGTTTATAATCATTTTTTATGTTTTAAATTTATTTCAAATATTTTAAATCTCAGTTATTAAAAAAATACTAATGAAGAAGAGAAAAGTGTGTGACTAGTTGAAATAGTAATGATTTTTACTAATGAAATATTAAAAAACAACTAATTAGTCAAACTCTATTAATCTCAAATTAGAGATCTTATTTCTGAATGAATTAGAGTAGTAAAAAACTAGTAATTCTACACTTTTGATACTTTTGACGCAAAATGATTGATGTTTATCGGTTAAAAAAATATAAAAAAAGGAAGGGAATGAATAATCTGATGAAATGAAGAGTAACTAAAGGTAGAATGTCAAAATTCGAATATAATTAATAATATATAATAAGATATATTTAGTAATTTGAGATTAGTAGAGTTTGACTAATGAATTAGTTTTTTACAGCATTTCATTAATACAAACGATTACTAATTCAACTAGTCACCAACTTTTCACTACATTATTAATAGTTTTGTTAGAATTTAGAGAGTCTTTATTATTATTAATAATTTAAAACATAAATAAACCACTGATTTTTAAACGTTCGATTGTAACTTTAAAATTAATACTAACTACTAATTCGTTAGTCAACTTCAAGTATGTACTTTAAACTTATTTACAAAATTCGCAAAACGGCGGGAAAAATTAATTGTCTGTAAGGTCCGTAAGAAATATTGAATTTTATATGATTTTTTAAATTATGATTTGTTGATTTTCTAAAAAAAGAAACAGTGTTCAAGTGATACGCAGTGCTATAAATTTTTTTATTTCCAACTATTCAAATAACTCTTTAATTGAAATTAAATTTCTCTTTTCAGTATCCGTAATACAATTATTTACAATAATCTTGCTTAAACTTAAACACCTTTTATATACAAAATTATTGTGATGATCTGTGAAGAAATAATAATCTCCCAAGTTTACTGTTTTATCTAATAGTCGATGTTTACTAACCTAATATAACTAAATTAAACCCTTTAAAACACACAGCGATTAGAGTGAAATTACCCAAGTGTATTTAAATCTGAACAATTTTCCGGTAAAATAAGGATGAACCGTTGGATGTAGAGTCGAGAAAATCGCCCTTATAAAGTCGTCATTAATGCTTTTTCCTACACATGCACTAAATCTGCAATACTAAGGTGAATAATGTGGTTTACGGTTTTAAGACTAGGTATAGATGGTAATTAGTCGAAATGCTCTTGCAAGTTAACCACTTGAGTGGTAATGGATCATATATGTACAATAATTTCAAAATTTTAAATGACACTTGGTATCCCAAGGTTTACTGAATTTGCTATCAGAATGATAAAATTCAAAATGTCCGATCCAATATGGCGGCTGTATATTAGACATCACTAAATACCGATAAATACGCGTTTGATTATTGCCATTTTAAAATATGTGATCATGAAACTGATGTGAAAATTGTACAATAAAAAATGACGAATTCAAAATGGCGACTGGTTTAATTTTAAGCTGCTCTCTAAATGACTTAAAGTGAAAACTACGATTTTTTTTTTTTATAAGCATTTTTGAAAATTGTTGACTGTACCGCCATTCGATTTCAAAGATTCATTTTGAACATTTACTATACTGCATGTGACTTCTAGCAGAAAGTTTTCTAATCAACTTTTCTGGTCCAATACGTTAATTTATCAAAAAAAGTCTCATTCTCAAAATTTCTAAATATTCTGACTAAAATAACTAGTTCTTTACAAGTTCGTAGTATAAATGATTCTGAAGGTAACAAAACAATAATTATTTATATTTTTTAGAACGTAAATGAAGAAGTAGTGTAAAAATATTGGAGAACAAGGACTTAAAACAGATTTTTATCATTTTATGGTAAAATTATATTAGATACCATAATAAAGTAACATTAAATTAATAATTGTCTTCAAAAATGCGTATAAAAAAAAATTATCAGTTTATTCTATGGAAAACAACCAAATATTGCAATATTATATTCTTAAAGAACAACAGTAATGGCGTCTTTTTTCATACATCAACATTTCGGTCTAAAAAGACAGGAAAAAGAAAAAGAATCCCAGATTTTTTTGTACAAAAGCCACCTTATTTAAGGGGAGGGTCCAGGCACAAAATCAAGTCTATGAAATACACCAAAAAAAATTGAACAAATTATTTCTATAGTAATTTTTGACGAGGCACACAGTGCTCATAAAATAAAAAGTGTAAAACATTTTTTATGTACGTCTTTTCGGTGCGTAAAGTAAACTTGTGCGTAAAGTAAACTTTACGCACTCGATTGTACTTTACGCACGAAAAAGCCGTACGTAAACACATTTTCTAAATAATTACGTATGGATTTTTAAAAATTTAATTTTTTCGAACAAAAAATTATTTTTTGGGTAAAAAAAAATGTTTATTTGGGTTAAAACTGATTTTTACATTTTTTATTTTAGTACCAATGAATTCCATGTTAAATATGACTAAAGAAATAATGTTCTTTTTACCCGTACATTTTAGCGCCAAAAAAATTAGTTTTTTCGAAAAAATCCTATTAAATTTTTCTACATTGATTGAAAAATTCCAAATAATTATGTATGGATTTTTAAAAATTCCATTCTTTTTCGAGCAAAAATTTTTTCTTGTCATTATTTATTCTAGTGCCACTGTATTCCTGGTAAAAAATGACCACAAAAATCATTTTTTCAAATTTTTTTAACGAGTATTTCATAGAGTTAATTTTTTACCTGGACCCTCCCCTTAATTTCGCAATATTTCTCTGTTTTCTGTATTATTCTTTTGTCTATTTTGACTATTCTAATTCAAATATGTAACCCGTACATCATCGATTTTGGGCACCTTAACTATGGACCGTACCACTTTTGGTACTTTTTTTCAAAATCTCACCACTCAAGTGGTTAAAGGAAGTTCCGAAAGGCGCTAGTGTTGTATTTCAAAGTCTCGTGGTTAGGTTGGTTCTCGCCGCAGCCTCATAGTAAGAATTCCACGGCCACGGATCTGAATGAGTCTCACCAGCTGCATCGCATTCCCCGCGATGCCGTCATTGCAGCTTTCTCGCGTATTCAGTTTTTCTTTTTTTTTTTAACCCATCTCTCTCTTTAGTTCGGACCACACGACCATTTTTTTTACTTCCAAAAAAGTACCGGGGCAGCGTTGTACGCCATTTTTTCGCGTCGGTGATAGCAATCGGGGCACGATGCGAAGTATTTTCAGAAACGAAATGTGGCGTCGAAATCTTAAACGTTAAGAACTGAAGGTGAGAATGAGATAAGATAACGCTCGTTTTACACGAAAGGCTGTTTTACTTTTAATGCGACGATTTATGTACGTTTAAAAAAATTTAATTAACTAAATAATACCGTAAAATGGATTGCAATTAATCCAATCGGACGGTGTATCTACGTGTGTGAAATCAACCTTAACTGAGGGTATTTCGTTAATGCAATGTTCGATAACCGTTATCACTAATAATGGGTTCGATGGTTATCTCTGATTTTCCTAAAAGTTGGTCCTTTCGATGTTTTATGGCAATTTTTCTTATGGTATCTTCTTGTAGCAGTCTAAACAATCCTTAATAAGACGTAATTTAACTTTTATTTGACAATTCTAATGCCACCATAACATTTAAAATATTTTAAAATGGACCTAACCTTAAATATTGAATTTAAAGAGAACCTACGCTATGAAAATCTGTCAAATTCAGTTATTGTTGGTTCCTAGACCTGACAATTAATTGAAAAAAGCTTTTATTAATATTATACTACACTGTATTAAAAACAAAATATGTAAATATTCTTGTAACATATTAGGGGTCCAAATTAATATTTCAAGTCCCGAAGAATAATATTGGGAAGACAGTATTAAATATTTGAATTTATCGTTTGTTTGTTTTTTTAGTCCTTAAATCTTGTTCAGCTAAAAACTACTAATGTAGAGTCGAAATGAAGTGGGTAACTATTAATTAGTTTTTTTTTTAACTGTGTAAAAAAACTATGAACATATTAATAAAATAAATAATTTGGTTTAGTAGTTTTTATATTTAGTAATAAATTAGTAGTTTTTCATTATCTTTTAGTAAAATCGATTTCTAATTGAATTAGAGACTCTCTTTTTTTTAATTAGTAATTTTTAACTAACTAAGATTTAAAGTGCATCATTACTGTACATACAAAATGCTAATACATAAGATTGTTTTTAAAAATATTGTAATACTTTCTTTAATATAATATCTATGAAATTTATTTTTATGGGGAGTGGACTAAAAAAATCTTAAAAAATTTGACTACTTTTGAACTATTAGTAGAATTTGCCGAAATTACAAGTAAAATTTAGCGAGTCTCATTTAAAAGCAAAATTTATTGAAGAATATAAATAAATAATATTCTATCCCTTAAGTAATAAGTTTTTAAATGATGTTTAATCATAAATTAACGAAAAACTAGGCTAGATATTCTTCAACAACACTCGCAAGAACATTGACACCAGTTATATTAAATATAAAAATTATGTAAATTTGCTTACTTGGATTAGATTTTCGTACATCATTGGTATTAATCAAACATTTAAAAGATAAATTCCAGATAAAATGCAGAAAATTAGGATTGTTCTTTTAATTATTTTGTCTGACAATGGTTACTCAACTTTTTCGGTAAATTTTACACAAGTTCTAGGTAGAATCTACTAATTATTTTTTTCTGCGTAGGTGGGGGAATTAAATTCAAATGTTAGTAAATTTAATTACTCACTATTTACTTAAACAAAAATTATAAAATTAGCAGCATAGACAAGGATTACCTAAAAGAGTAATTTTTTTTTACACCTCGACGATTAAAATTTGTCAGGTAGATTTTTTTAGTCGTCTTTAGAAATAATGCATGATACCGTGCAACGTGATCGATCCTCGTATACTCTCATCACTTGCGAGTCAAAAAATATACTTTTACTGCCTCGTGATGAAAAATACATCATCATAATCGTTGGTTCAACCTATGGCAAGATTGAAACAAAAAAACAGGTTGAAAAGTAGGATGAAATTAGCGAAGACACAACAATTAATTTAGCGGATGCATCGGAGTGCATGGCGTTTGATCAACCTCGATGATGCACGCCATTTCTAATTAACTGTGCCGCTTCAGCCAGAAAAAAATGTGTAATTGGCTCGAATAAACACTCTCAGACCGCGATTCTGTTCGGTTCGACCGCGTTACTCCTTACTTTTCCGTGCAATCTGAGCGTTGCACAAAAGACTCAAAAACATCGATCGGTGCGATCCGTAGAATCGAGCGCTTTTGAAAGCTTTGTGTCCCTCGCAAACACGCACGCAGGCATCATCATCGCCGGTAAACCCCGTGCAACAACAATCAAAGACTCCGGGGCCACGTGCATCCTTCGCATTATTCAGAGTTTCAAGTGGACTCACGGCCACGTCTCTATATAACCGCGAACGAGCTCTGCCTCACTTATTATTGCTCTCCTCCCCGAGTCCGTCACCAAGGGCCCTGACTTCATCCTTCCCGCGGTGAGCGAGATGCATACTAAATTAATTAAAGGCGCTTGATAAGGGGGGATGGGGGTCATTGTACCCCCCCACATTGTCACTCTCGAGATTCGTCGCGGAACAAGGGTTAATGATGTTTGTTCTCCGAGATGTATAGTATTGTTGAAAACTCTTTTCACCCTTTCCAACATCATCGATCGCTGCGTTCCTTCTGTATCAAAGTCACTCTTCTTAATCACGAACATCCGATAACACAGCCCAACAAACATTTAAGAATTTCATGTTGCCCTATAAGTAAGAGTCGATTCTGATGGAATTTTTGCTCCAGAATCCAAAACCCGCCAATACAGTAGGGTCTCCCTTATTGAATCCTCCCTTATTCTCTAGACATCTCTTATTCTCTGCTTTTAGGATCTCTTATTGCATATATTCCCCTTCGGTCGGCTTCCCTCCTCGATTGCGTCCTAACCTAACCTTCGCAGCTGAGCGAATCTCGAACCGTAGTCGACCGTCGACCACTAAAAGTGGGGGTAAAGGGGAAGTAGCAAATAACGGAGACCGTCGCCATTTTGAAAAATCTGCAGTATGCAATAAGGGAGACCCTACTGTATATCCAATTGGTTCGAGTTTTTTAGATATTGAAGGTCAAAGGGGTCAAAAATTAGATTCTAGGCATTTTTGAGCATCTATTCACAGCCGAAAAGAATGATATTGTCCCACCAGTAAGAGTTATAACTTCAGCAATGCTAAATCCATTTTTCGCCTGTGTTTTGATTTTTAACGTCTCCCCACGGACTCAATTTTTATCAAAACGAAACGTATGAGGGGGAAAATTCTTCGCCTTTTCAAGCTCTACAACGTTGTTGTATATGATATTTCGCTAGCATTTTACAGAAATGAGTTAGACGCGAAAAACTGCGAAATAGGCAATTTTTACCTTTTTTTAGGTCGATAACTGGCGAAATATTCATTGCAGGTCATATGCTCTCTGAGGTAAATTCTAGCTCTATAAAAAACCTTCAAAATCAGTCATCATTCGTTAAAGTAACTTTAAAACAAGCCGAGTTATTGCAAAAAAAAACTATTTTTTTTTAATCTTCAACGGCTTGACCCTCAAATTCTTAAGCTTCAAATCCCATTTTGGTATGAAACTTTTTTGCTCAGAATGATGTCAAGATTCGTCCCCTGCAATATTATGCGGGAGTTCTGGGACACCCTGTATATATGCCAAAATATTTATGTGGACCTAGTTATTGACTAAATTGAAGGTCAAACGGGTCAAAAACCATGTTTTTGGACATATTTCACATCTTTACTCTAGGATGCGTCTCAACAAAATCAAAAAATGCAAAATGGCGAAACCAATGTGCGCAACGAACTTTTTGACATTCGAATGACTTCAAACTCTTTATCGTTCTTAACTATTTTTCGGGAAAAACGAATAAAAGGCCTTAAAATACGATTTATTACCCCCTTGACCTTCAATTTAGGCAAAAATTAGGTCCAATACAATATTTTGGCGTACATATTTAGATTCTGATGCAAAAATCCTGTCAACTATTACTTATACGGTAAGAAAATTTTGTTGGGCTGTGTAATTCTTGTGAGGATATCCTCAGAAGATTCTGTTGCTAACATCCTCTAAGCTTCTGACATCCCGAGTAACAGTATTATAAAAGCGAACGTGGACTTCTTGAGGACATTCTTAGGACAATGTCGTGTGTGGGGCCATCTTTAGGAGGTGGTTCAGGCATAAAATTAGCGTTATGAAATATTTGTACAAAAAAAATACAAAAAAATTCTTGCTTTAGTCATTTTTAGGCAGGACTCAATGGAAATATAATAAAAAGATTTAATTGACAACAACAAAATTTGGTCTCGATAAAAAAAGAGATTTTAAAACCCATTCTGAGTTATTTACACGATGTTTTTTTTTAAGTTCACCATTATTTTTTTCGAATATTTTAATCGGTTTAGTGAATTTTTTAAAACAAAAATGTAGCCCTTTTTTGAAACAAAAATTTTTGATAGGTTATAACGCTTAAATCGACAAATCAAACGCTCTCTCCCTCTCTTTCCCCCCGCCCCTCGTATTCTTTATTTCCCCCCCTCTCCTCTCTCTATATTAAAGTTTACAAGAATAAGAAATTTTTTAAAAAAATGCACAACTCTACATGATTTAGAAGGACCGATAAAGGAGAGGCATTCAAAATGTAATATTGAACAAAAAATTTAAAAAAAAAGACAAATTATAAATAATTAGTACCCTAAAGACACAAATGTAAATATATAAATTTTTACACACTTTTTGAATATAAATAAAATTTGTATTTATAATTTTTTTTTTTAAATCTTGTGAAATAATATTTTATTTGTCCGATATACAGCTAAATTTAAAGTTCTGACGTGAAAAAAGACCTTTTAAAATTCACTAAAATAATTAATAATATTAGAAAAATGTTGGTGAACCTAAAAGAACATTATCTAAATAATTATTGATGGAGATTTAATAATTTCATTTTTTGGATCTATAAATTTTTACCCAATTTTTATATTGTATTTCCATTGAATTGCTCGTGGAAAAATACTAAAGAAATAATTATTTTAATATTTCTTTTAACTAAATATGTGGTACAAATGTCCAATTAATGGCATCGTTAGGACGTAGTACATCTTAATCCTGTCAAATTTTTTCAGCAATGGTCTTTTGTAGCCATTTTTAATATTAAAATGACACTTGCCGAAAAAATAAAGAATGATTCCTCAAAAAAACAAATATGGTGGATTTTATGTGAGAGACAAACTTTTACTACACCACATATTTAAAATTCAAAATGGCGGACGAATTTTATAAACTGTGTACTTTTTACAACTTTTTACGTGTAATTTTTATTTCAAATGACAGATAAATTAAAAAAAATGATTTTTTAAATCGAAAATTAAAAAAGGACAATGGCTGACAAAATTGTAAAACGTTTTCAATAAAACTTGGTCCGGACACCATATTCTTTATTTATTTTTTCTTTGTGCAACTATTATTAGACCGGAAGAATAACATTTTTCTGAAATTAGTCATTGTTCACAAATTACTGGGACCAAACGTCAGTAATGACTAATATTTAAAACCTTTCTCTCTGCGATTCTTTCGAGAGTAGGAGGTCGATCTCTTTCCCAGCTACGGATGCATGTGTAATGCGAGAAATTCTTCAAGGGATCAAAGAGATTAATTCTTTGACAGGCACTATCGAGTCAGGCAACCGTGATAACGAAGTTTGCACCGATCAAGTCCGACAAATACGACATTACGGTTGCAACATTAGTACAGATTTCATTCTTCTCGGATTCTTTGCTTTGAATAAATGCGACATTTCGTCCTTCTTTGCACGATCTGTGTATTCGATCAGCGGATCTGTTTTTTATGTCCTTTACATAGTTTCGTGACAAATCCGTGACAGTGATGTTGACAATTTGAATATAAATTCAGAAAACAAACATTTGAGAGATAAGGGAATGAAGTTAACTTTGATCCCTACAAACACATGACGCCATTTTTATTTTAACTTAAGTTTTTTAACAAAATACTGTTTAAAAAATCTAAAAAAATTGTAATATATTCATTTCTAACAATACTCATTTTCTTAATAAAAATCCCAGTTTAGGTCTAGACATTTTTGGAAAGAGTTGTTCACTGTGACGCCATTTTGTGGTCGTTCCAAAAAGTTTTGGATCAATCTTTTAAAAATTTGATGCCATATTGGAATTCTTAGTGACTGAAACTCAATTTTGAGCAAGGAATCTTAAAGAGCGACCTCGAAAATATTAGGAAAAGTTTTCAATTTTTTAAATTAATAAATTAATGTAAGAATTAATCTCGGTAATAACGGTCTAATTAGGTAAATAAAAACAAATTTAGTAAATACAACGGGTTGTCGATTTTCAACCACTAAATATGTGGAAAAGGTGAAAAAAAAGCCGTGATTTAGATTTATTATCGCGACTGAACTGTTAATTTCTCTGTCTGTATTTAAATAAAATAAGAACCATTTTAATAACGAAAATTCAGTTTCCCTTTAGCGACAATAAAGCGCTTATTGAATAAAAAATATACGTTTCGTCCAACTTTTCAATTTTGTTTAACTTTGATTTTGGTACACAAAAATTTTGGGTGAAAAAAGTAATTTCAGTCGCTCATGAGTTGACTGTGATGTTTATAAATTAAATTAACATCATTCTTGGTAGCAGTGATGTTGATAATACAATGTATGAAAACGCAAAAAAAACTATTTTTCTTCCGTTTTTTCTTTTTTTTTTTAATAAATTTTAAAACGTTACCAAAATCATCTTGACAATCAAGAAAAGGTTCAATTTATTTGATTCCTACGGTGAAAATTTACCTTCAAAATTAATTTCCTTAACCCTTAAAGCGACACCCTATATAAAAATAACACAAAGCGCCGTGTGGGGTCGTGGGAGACCCCAATCCGAAGATAACATCGTCCTGCGCGGACAGTTTTCGTTATTTCGTCTCAACAAAATTACTCGATACTCTCCAAGTATCACTTTACCGCGTAGATAAGTTATCTTGATAAAAAAATTATTGGTGCTCGTTATAAAAATGAAATACAAAAGTGACGTTTTTCACAAAAAAAATCGTAACTCATATAGCTCAATAGCCAATTTTCAATATTTTGTCTTAAAAATTTAACTTGTTGCCTCTTGAAATGTAGCTCTTTAAGATAAAAAATACTGTAAAAGTGCAGCTTTAGAAGGGAAAAAAATGTAATATTTATGTGTGGGGTCTCCCACTACCCCCAGGGCGCTTTAAGGGTTAAAAAACATTATTACTAATACCCTCAAACAAAAAACACAAGGAAAATTTGTTGGTACACCTCAGGAAAATAAACCAGAATTTCCTTCAACAATGCAACTCCTCTATAATGAATTCGCTTAATGCATAAATTTCACGCACCAAAAAGTGTCGATCCAACGACAGAAGGAATCGTGGGAAGGACTATTTTGTTGAATAAAAGAGCAAAGTCGGGAGAAAAAAAGCCAGCATCAACAGTGAGGTTAGAGGAAACGAGATAAAAGTCATGTGCGGAAAAGGAAGGAAAATAGTCGACGGAAGGAAGTAGTAAAGTAGAGGACGAGTGTGCCCGGAGGTGACGTCCCGGACGGCGCGACATTCCCCTCGATCCCATGGGAGTCCTGGTGCCCGTTCTCCTTTTCCCGATGACGATGAAACTCTTGGTGAAGATAAGAAGCCGAAGACAATAATCCGCCTGACAGCCGACTCGCTGTCTCAGCTTATTTCTCTCGATCCGCGTGAGCCCCAGGACTTTCGCCCTCCATCTTTTCGTCTCTCTTCCACCGCCATTGCATTTTTCTTTTAGTTGTCATATTCTTTCGTTCACTTTCCATTCTTTTTTTTTTCCTCTCCGGTCCTGCTTGCTCTCAGGTGTTCTCCTTATCTCTGGAACATCCACTCGATCAGAGTCAGAAGACTGTCATGCGTGGCATTGACAGCAGAAGGGCTTATGAGCACGTTAATGTCATCTCTTTGGCTGATCCGCTTGCTTTTGTTCGGCATCAACCTCTTATGCGGTTAATGGATGACCGCGCTATAAATCTTGCATCGGGAAAGAAGCCTCTCAAACTTTATACGCGCATTAAGAAAATATGTCGGTAAATAAATCACTTTCCTCTTCATCTCGCGCAGCCTGTTTTTCATAAACATGCGTTTAAAAAAAATCATAATTTGTTTCGATTATCCAGTTCGAGACTGTAATGTAGATTCCAAAGTGCAATAAACTGTCCAAGATGTATTGTACTGGATTTATTAGTGCCTATTGTATTTTATTCCATCAAGAATTAGCCACTTTTTATCATAACTCGAGTGCTCATCAAGAAAAATTTGGGTAAGAATTAAGAAAGAAAGTCTGTATTTGACTAATTTTTAGTATGATCTATTGATTACCGCGTTTAAACCATTTCGACACACATTTTTCTAACGAACCATTTTTCGTGAAACTGGGCACAGTAAAACCTCGATAACTCGACACTTCGCTTGTTTGACAACCTCGTTTGTTCGACAGGAAACTTCTTCCCTCCCATTTATCCGTTGTGTCGTATGTTATTGCTCGTGAAAAGAAATGAGCCAATTACATTCGCGTCACGTCATAGTGGACGTGATTAAAAGAATGTCGATCAAGCGAGGTCTGAGAGAGATCGTCTGAAATCGAGGATGTCGAACAAGCGAGGTTCTGCTAATCTCGGTTTTTTTAGCGGTCGCTAATTATAAATATGAACTCAGATTTTCAAAATTCAAAATAGCGGATTCAAATTTTGACATTTTCGTTTTTCAAATTTAGAATTTAAAAGTTTTATCTTAATTCAATTGGATATTTGACAGCGACTGCATTTTTTAACTGAAAATTACGATTTTTAATTGTTAATTAGTTACAAAACAATATTAATTAAATATTGACTTAAATGCAACCTCAAAAACATCAACTTCCACTTAAAGTGGGTTAAAAAATGGGCGAAAAAACACTACTTTCTCTTGAAAATAGAATTAACAAATTTTCAGCTAAATTGCGGTGGCTACTAAAATGACAAAAACCATAACAATCCGCTAATTTTTAGATGTAATTAAAAAACACATTTTTTTAAATATGTTTTCTTTTTTTAACTATACTTATAGAACATGAACTGAAAAGTTACGTGGAATGCAAAATGGCGACCTGAATGGCGCTTTAGTAGAGTAAACATGAATTAATTTTTAGTTTGTATGAAAAATTGTTTGTCTTATAAAGATTGGCAGAGTCATAATTGAGATTTACAAAAAACTTCGAGTTTAAAAAACCCAAAGACGTCTCTGAAATTCTGAAAAACAATATAGGTTTATCTTTAGGATCATTCTTAACATTTTACTTATATGAATGTTTTTTGAAAGATATTTAGGATGTAAAACACAGGCAATTTAGTAATTTCTTACATAAAAGTAGTAATTAGTTTCATCCGAATATTTGGATATTTAATTTTTATAACTTATGTTAAAATTGGTGATATTTTAATACCTCATTTTTTGATAGAAGAAAGAAAATACAAAAAACGACCAAACAGAAATTCACAAAATAAATGCTCAAATAAAAATGTTAACAAAAAACTATTTATAAGATATTGTGAAGTTATCTCTGTTTTTTATCCTAATTATCTAATTTTTAGAAAAACTTCAAAAAACAAGCCTGTATTTTGTATATAAATATTTTTTTGGAAAACTCAAATATGACTAATAATTTTAAAAGACTTTACACGTATTTTTTTTAGTGAATCTAAACATTTTCTCCTTTTCAACAATTTTTTATGCAATTTACCGCACGTGAGTTAAAAAATCATGAATATTTACTCTGTTAATGCAACATTTCCGACGCCATTTTGGTTTGATTTATTAAAATTCAATATTTTAGGTCTATTATTTATTTTTTTTCAAGGTTCAATATTTGTAAATCAAAAATCGAAAAAAAACAAGGTTTTTAAAATTAAATAAAAAAATTTTGCAATCTTTTGAGATTTTCCGGAATTTGAACAAAATTTTAACAAAAAATATCATCAAAAAAATTGTCGACTAATTTTTATCTCTCGATGAATAAACACACACTGTTCAAATCAATAAATCAAAAAACCAATAATTTTTCTAGAAAAATATCAGAAATTTCACTAAACTCTTTTTATAATTGTTTATTCAGATGCAAATTCACTTCTCAGTCTTAGAAAATGAAGGAAAAAGAAATGAAATTCCTGATAACAAATCACAGGCACAATTAAGTGTTCTGTATTACAAAAAAAATATCCAGATTGATTTATTTGTCATTTATAATAGAAAAATGTACGCAAAATGTCTTTCAAAAATCTATATTGGAAAAATGATGAAAATACCTTTTTTTAACACATAATAGGGTAAAATTTTGAATTCAATAACTTATTAATAAGTGCAGAAATGAGATTAGACTTCAAATTGTAAATTGTAGGTTAAAAAACGAAAAATCTTTCGTTTGATGTGATTTTATTCTCTAACAATTACGACTTGAATTGGTTCTTCAGATTATACGCTAGTTTAAAAAATCTAATTCGCAGGACTATTTAAAATTTATGTGAATCTCTAAAAAATATAAAATTATAAACGATATACAAAGTTGTCTATTTCGAATGAACATATTAGGTCATTTTTTTTAAATTAGTTGAAAATTTACATAAAAAAATCTGCAAAAATAAAAAAAAGGAAAATATTTTGAAAATTTTAAGTAATTTAATTCTGAAAACAATTTTGACATTTTCCCCTTTTTTTCGATTGTTATAGTTTCTTTTTTACTGATTTTGAGCCAAAAATAACCTAACCATCAATTTGACCTCACGGGAGAAATTTTCAAAAATTGATTTTCTAATCGTTTTATTTTCAATATACCAAAAAAGAATATACAACAAAATCCCCCAATATTTGAAAGCGCTTATTTTCAATGAAAAAATTATATAAAAATTTGTATTAAAATCTGAAGGGATGAGATATTAAAAAAATTGTTTAACAAGTAACTTCTCATAAACAAAAACTTACATAGTAATAAAAATGACAAAATTAAGTATAAGAAAGTTATTTCTCGGTATTATTCATTAAAAAATCTATTTTTTAGTTACCCCTTGAAAAAATATAAACTTATTCTGCTAAATTTTGCAAACTAAAAATTTGCAAAATATTAAAAATAACTTTTTATTTACGATGCCTGAATTAACCTGCAAACTTATTGCAAATGGTTGAGTTCAAAAAAAAGGAAACTCTTAAAAAAAAAGTACCAAAGCCTTCAGAACATTTGTTCCAGAACCACTTCTGGTACACATTATGAAAATCGCGATCGTATATACGTAACAACAAGCAAAACGATGACGCGAGCATCAGGCGTAACAAAGTCGTCTTTGTTAACTTCGAAGAGTCGAAACGTTGAAGCCTTCAATATGTACTCAGTAATGATTGTAAGAAATGAAAAAATATAAAGACTGACATTTTATACGTTGAATCATTACTGTGATACGTCTCATAATATATGTTTTTCCAATAACATTTCAATAATATTTTATCCCTCCTATGTTACTTCAGATATTAATTAAGACTAAAATCCTTATAATAAACAATGTCTATTTAATCAAATTTAGTTTGAGTCAAAACATTTTGCAATTTAATAATACATTAATTAAATTGTAACAAATGAAAGATAGATTTAATAAAAATGGTAATAATTCAGTAATATTCTGTTATAAAACATCAAATATTTAATATTAAAGTTTCTAAATGAATAATGTTCAATTTAAATTTCAAAATTTTTGTTTTAGATTGCTTTGGAAATTAAAAACTGTTGATTAATTTTATGTTGAAATAATTTAATAAATGCAAACTATAATCTACGGTTGTGAACAATTAATTATTAAATGCAACAATTTTTTCTTGATTTTTTTAAATTTATAATTTTTTTACAGTGATAAATAAATTATTTATTAAATAATAAATAGCTTAATCTGTATACACAAAGCTTTTTCTATAAACAGTAATAATTAAAGAATACAATTAATATGTACCCACATATGTGTATTTTGTTTTAAAATATTAATATTGGTTAATAATAATGAATTAAATTTAATCGTTACTAGCTTATTACTAGTTAATTTTAAGTTTGCTTATTATTGTCAATTAATAATCTACTTTTTTCATCATATGCAGAAACCAAAATAGAAATAAAATTATTTTCATTCAAGAGGGAAATAAATACAACATGATAAACATGATTCTAATTGTCGATTAAAAATTGAACTACTATAAACAAACAAAAACTAGTATAATTACTACTTTTACGAACTTTTGATCATGTAGACTAACTTGAATAAACAGTTTGCGCTAATAATAATGGTGAATTTATTAAAGAAACTTACATTAAAAATATATCGATGCAACTTTGATTAACTTTATCAATACCTAATTATCTTTACCTTGGTAGTTTTAGTATCTTCTCTTAGGATACTAGAGAGGGAAATATCAAAAGGATTAGAGGCAGAGTTCGAATAATAAACATCAGCTAATAAAGATATCCAAAAATAGTGCGCTCTGTGTAATATCCAAGCGGTACGAAGTTACATACAAAGACTACTGATAGGAGGCTTTCACTATTTTAAAAAGTATTGAAGGAAATCCTGATTGATTAACTAAAAAGATATATTTTTATTATCTACAAATGACCAATATCAATATAGAGACAAATAAATCTGCTTTTGTAGATGCAACTTATTTATTTATTTGTAAATTTTTCTCTGTTTACCTAAATACAAAAGGAAAAAAAAAATTATTTCTAAAATCTTAATTGAATTAACTTCACTAAAATTATTGTTTTTAGGGGTCAAAATTAATTGTTATAAGAAAAAAAGTTGAAACAAATTTTCGTGATCTATTTCGACATTTATCGAATAAAATATTTAATTCCGTTCCTGACTTTATGTAATAAAAATTGTTCAGTCCTTTGAATTCTATGATTTTATTGCGGTCTATAATTTATGGAATTCCTTGCCTGTATTTACGATGTAGTATATTCAGAACAAATGAAATTTTCATGAAAATACAAAATTTGTACTATTTCCTTACTAGGTTTTGACTGTCCTGTAGACAATTACGCACAATTTCTAACATCCCGGAAGATCAGAAAACCAAACAAAGACTATTACAATTTAATTTACTGCCGAGTTTATTAAGAAAATTTCTTAAATAATTTTTATATTACTGTTACTATTTTTAGATTACTATAAGATATATATTTTTTTATATTTATAACATAAAACTTGTTATAAAAAGATTATCACAAAGAAGAATTATTGTTGTAATTACTAGTACTATCAGTCATTGTGTTACCACAGGAGCATAAAATTTGTACAAAAGTATGATATATGGTGAATGTGTTGAGAAGGTATCTATTGGCAAATTTGACAAATCAAAAAATTTGGTAAATCCAAATATAAGCGATAAAGTAGTTTGGATTTTTTATTTCAACATGGGAATCTTAAAATTACTAGACGATATAAATGTTACATATCAACATAAACGTCATAATATATATAAAACTAACACATTATCAATTTCATTACAACGATATAACATAAAATAATCTTATTGAAATAAATAAGTGAAGAAAACTGTGTTAAAATAGAAGAAGCAAATAATTGAAATGGTAGACACGTTTAAAATAAAGAAAGTTACGATAATGAGAAAATCTAAGAAAAATTTCTAGTTCTTTATGAAACAAATTTTACAAAAATAATCAGATATCCAGTTTTACCAGGTTTTGTATCTAAATGTTAGTGAGAAACAATTTTTGGTTTATTACTTCAGAAAAACAAAAAGATTTCATCGTATATATATTAGCATTGATTAAACAAGTTTTTTTCACTTCCATTGTCAAATTATAATATAAAATAAGAACAATTTTACTCACGATAGCAGAATGTTACGTAGGCAATGCTAAAAGCGAGGTTCTAGTGTTATAAAAATCAATGCAGATACGTTTTATCCAATGTTCAACAGCAAAGCGGTCGTCTTTTTGATGATATAATATAATATCTCTCAAGATCGACAGAACTAGAAAAAGCATAAATACATAACATTTATAATAAATTACTGAATTATGTTTAAATTTGTAATATTTTTTCATTGTGTTTAATAATTTTTGGGATGCTTGAAGAAAAATCACAATAGGTCAAAATCTCAATAAATTTTAATGACGCCGAAGCTAGCAGCAGATTCGCAGCAGCAGATTCGAAAAATGGTTTTCAACCATTAAAATTGCCAAAAAACAGATTATTTGTATAAAATGTGTCTAAAAATATTTAAATGCAAGTGATTTTTAATATGAAATTATCCATTTCCACAGTTTTCTTGAATCTGCTTCAACTTCTACACAGAGAGAACGAAAAAGGTTAATGGAACCATTTTAGAAAAGTTAAATACGTGATTATAAACAATAGTTAAATTAACCATTTCCATAGTAAAAAAAACATAGTTCCGTTTACTATTTCCAGATATTTAGATATGCAGCATAACACATAATTTCAAATGTACCATAGCTTTAAAGTTAAATAGTCACTCGAAATAATCTTGTCTAGAAAAATAGATTTAGTAACAGAGATTAAACAAAAATAACTTATACTTATCGTCATAAAAAGTAATTATTGTATGTTATATTTTACAATATTATGAATTATAAAAGTAAGATTCTGTTAACTTCAACTTTTCACGATGTTAATTGTACTGTTATGAAATGTTGCAATCATTTCTACCTTTAACTTCATGGGTCCAGTAACCTTTTTTTTTTCTGTGTAGCTTCAGCATCATTCAATTTTACAGACATTTTTTTAATATGCACATGTGGATATAATATCTCTCAAAAGTGGCAAAAGTAGACAAAGAATATTACAAATTACGTACATGTATACAGTTTTTGTTACATGTAATCAATTTAATTATTTATATATCACCATAATCGATCAAATATTTATCACATATAGTTTATCATAAAGAGGAATTATATTGTCGCAAATGCTATTGATTTTATTGAGTTTATGCATATAAAAAAGTATTAAAAATTCAACATTATCGCCGAGATTTCAAAACATTACCATACAAATATAATTAATAATGCACATTAATTTTATTACAACTATATAATGAATATATGATATACTATACTTAAAAAATAAATAATTTAAAAATTTAAACATTAGAAGTTATAATAGTGTTCTAATTTAATAATTAAAAACTATAATTATTTAAGAAAAATTTCCGGCAATTTAAGTAGAATGTTGACCAAGAGCAATTATTTTTTTTATTTATTTATTTATTTGATCAACAGCTTAAGAGCCTTTATACGAAAGTAAATACATTCAATATATGTACAATCTTCTCGGTAAAACGGTCCTCTTACTTAATTAATTTTTGTCAACCATTGGTGAAAAAATGTAACAAAATATTTTACGTTTCCGCCTACATGCTGGCCCTCTTCAGAAAAAGTTTATTTCTAAAAAAAATACAATGAAATTTTAACAGTGATTATTATAATAAGAGATAACAGCATATAGGCCGAAACGTAAAATATTTTGTTACATTTTTTCACCTATGGTTGACAAAAATTAATTAAATAAAAAGACCGTTTTACCAAGAAGATTGTACATATATTTCATATAAGCGGTTAAGAAATTTGAACGTTTAAATACGTATTATAAATTTACAAATACATTCAAGGCCCAACTATAAATTTAATAATACAGCTTAAATATAAAAAAAATATAATATAACTCTGTATATCACTAAAGAAAGCAATATTTAATTACAATTAATAAATTTTTAATAATCTTTGGTAAATTCCTTTACTCCATGGGAAAAAAATGCAGTGAAACTAAATTTCAACTGTTGCTTGGCAATGAGTTGAATTATAAACAAATTTTTATTTAAATTTCATGTTTTGTTATATTTTTTATCAAAATTGTTAATAAGAAATAAAGATGTTAGTTTACTACTTCAGAAAAATAAAAAAATTTCATCATATTAACATTTCATTATATTTTTCATGAACATTGGAAATAAAGAACGAATTTTTAGTTTACTACTTCAAAAAACAAAAAGATTTCATATGTATTCAGTGGTTTTTATTTGTATCGTCGAAACTTTTTATCAAAATTGTTATTAAAAAATAAAGAAACGATTTCCGGTTTACTGCTTCCAAAAAAATAAAAAGATTCATTTGAGATTCAAAAATTCATCACATTACCACTAATGTTTTTTAATTTGAATTATCGAATTTTAATATAAACTAAGAATAATTTTACTCACAAATAGCTGAACGTTGTCTAGGCAATGCCAAAAGCGAAGTTCTGAGGTTTTCAAAATCGAATCTTCGATGCGTATTGTCCAAGGTTCAACAGCAAAGTGATCGACTTTTTTGTGCGTTCCACAACTGTTTCAAAAAACAAATGAAAACTTAAAACAAGTGCGCGTCGAACAAAAAAGGTTAGGTCGGCGGTGATTCGAATTTTAGAATGAAACAAATGAAACGCGACGCAGGTAAATTGGACAAAATGAATAACGCGCATGTCCGATAGTCAACTATTTTCGAATATTTTCGAGAACATACATGATTATCTATATATATTTAAAAAAAAATAATGTGCAGTTATTTACATCAAATTCCGGTTCTAAGATACATTTATAACAAAGTACTTAATTAATTTTTAATTTGTAATATTCTCTTTCATTGGTTTTAATAATTGTTTAGTTAAAATCTTCAAGAAAAAACAAAATAGGTCAAAATTTTAATAAATAAAATAATTACAGAAATTTTTTGAATACAAACATGTGTATATATCTTTCAAGGCAGAAAAACTGGACAAAGAATATTAAAAATTAAGAACGAATTATTTTCGACAAATGGAATCGATCGAATCATTTACATATCACATACAGTTCATCACAAAGAGAAATTATACTATCACAAATGTTATTAACCCTTTTATATATATAAAATGATATACACAAATCAGCGGTAACAAATAGACATTAAACTTCAACATTATAAGTTAATATTCAAATACACCCAAAAGTAACGATTGTTACCTATCGATATACTTTGTCTTTATTTTTATCAATATATCTGCACATGAAAAACCAAGTTAAAATGAAATCGATAGAGAAACAATCGTTGCTCTTGGGTATATATTTCCTCACAAATATAATTGACATTACACTTTAATTTTATTAAAATTATGTAATAAACTTATATTATCACACACTTAGGAAGGAAATAATTAAAAAATTTAACAAAGTTATGATATGTTCTAACTATTTTAGCTAAAAAAGATTTCAAAAACACAAGTAGAATTGCTGAACGAAGGCCAATTATAAACAAATTATTATTCAAATTTCATGTTTTGTTATATTTTTTATAAAAAGAAATAAGAAACTATTTCCAGTTAAACTACTTCACACAAACAAAAAAATTTCATCTATTAACACTTTTTATTTAGTTAATGTTTTAATTCACTTTTTATCAAAATTGTTAAAAAATAAACAATCGATTTCTGGTTTACAGCTTCAGAAAAACAAAAAGATTTCACATGTATTCAGTGGTTTTTATTTGCATTGTCGAAACTTTTTATCAAAATTGTTATTAAAAAAAAAAGAAATGATTTCCGGTTTACTGCTTTCAAAAAACAAAAAAATTCAATTGAGATTCAAAAATTCATCACATTAACACTAATATTTAAAATTTAAATAAACGCGTTTTTTTCACTGGAATTATCGAATTTTAATATAAAATAAGAATAATTTTACTCACAAATAGCAGAATGTTGTCTAAGCAGGTCCAAAAGCGAGGTTCTGAAGTTTTCTAAATCAATTGCGTAGATGCGTATTGTCCAATGTTCAACAGCGAAATGATTTTCTTTTTGATTCGGTCTGAAAATTTTACAGAAAACAAATGAAAGCTTAAAACAAGTGAACATCGATGTAATATAGGTTAGGTGGTCGGCGATTGGTTAACGAGAACGCAAGGACCAATCAAATTGCGGTATTTAAGTCGTAAGGTCGTAACTGCTGAGATGTTCAAATTTTTAAAGAAACAAATGAAAAGCGGCGCAGATAGACATGCGCAAAAAACGTTTTAAACTCGAAAAACAAATGATTACAATATTTCTATTCTGTTTTGTTAAAATTGTTTAATTTGAACACTGTAGTTAATATATAATAGAATCTTGAAGTAGATGTTTAACCATTTCTACTGTGGTCGATGAACTAAAAGCATATGAGGATTTCAATATATATCAAATTATACGCAGATGAACTCGACATAACTCACTATTTTTCTATCGAAGTATATATTAAGTATAGTTGTATTTTGCCAAATGTTCTGTAAAGTAGTTTTTTTTTTAATTACGTTTCTCTAACAATAAATAAAACGAAAAGAAGATTTAAATTAACTTAACGCTTTATAAAATCATTTATTGCAGTAGTAATGTAAAACTCGATGTAAGGATTGAAAATGTTAATTTCATTTGTTCATAATTTAAATAACACTATTCTACGCTTCCACAAAAAAATTCTTTTTCATGCCGTTATCTTGAATTAAAGAACATAATTTATGTAATGTCGCTAATATATAAAATGACATAGTGAAATGACGTTAGTTAAAAGACATTTTTTACTAATTGTTTAATTACGAAATTTTTTAATTACGAGTATCTCATCTCTAACTCGTGCCTTCAGAGGGTGGATTCTATCTCACATTTGTGTATTATCGTGGACTCGTCATTTTGCTTCAGACCTCACCAAGACAGTATTTTAGCTAAGGCTTATTCTGCTTTGGGATTTTTAACCCATTAAGTCCCAAAAAGGCAAAATTTGTAGCTTACGTTTTAGCTCAGAAAACTTTGTGAAAAAGTAAGAAAATCTTTTGGAAAATACCCAGCCCTACTATTTTCGGGTATGCTCTACACGATAGAATGGTTTAAAAATTTCAAAAATTTGATTTTCAATTGTTAATTAACAATTTAGAAAAAAAAATACGAATTTTTTATGAAAAATTTTTTATTAATCAAAAATTTGAGTGGGAAGGAATTTTTTATTTTTGTTGCAAATAGGCACAAAAGTGCACAAAATATCAATGGCTTTACAACCAGCTTTGGCTTTTCATCGTACGATTATTTTAAACAAGATGGCGGCCAAAAAACGAAAGCTAAAAAATCAAACGTTCAGTTTACTATTGTTTTTGACGTTTTTTCATTGGAATCGTGCAAATTATTCAATTATTTCAGGAAAAATATACTTAAAAATAATATTTTTTAAACAAATAACTACAAAAAGTGTTAAATATGAAAAATAATGTTTTTAAGGTTTTAAAACGTTGTTTTTTACGGTTTTATGTGAATTGTATATATGTTGCGTCGTCCTGTGTGGGATGATGATGAACCTTGCACGATTAGCCAAATGGTGGCATAAAGTGGCAAGTAAATCTGACCAATGTCTATGTCTATGTCTATGTTATGAATTTTACCCTAAAAGTATCAGATCATCAATCAGTATTTCGAAATTCAACGATATTCAGGTTTTTGCATTAGTTTCTGTTGAAATAATAACGAGAAACCGCAAAAAAACGACGTTTTAAACCCTTGAAAACATTATATTTCATATTTAACCATTTTTATAGTTATTTTTTAAAAAAATATTATATTTAAGTACTGAAATAATTGAATAAATTGCACGATTCCAATGAAAAAACGTCAAAAACAATAGTAAACTGAACGTTTGATTTTTTAGCTTTCGTTTTTTGGCCGCCATCTTGTTTAAAAAAATCGTACGATAAAAAGCCAAAGCTGGTTGTAAAGCTTAAGTATTTTGTGCACTTTTGTGCATATTTGCGACAAAAATAAAAATTTCCTTCTCACTCAAATTTTTGATTGATACAAAATTTTTCATAAAAAATTCGTATTTTTTTTCTAAATTGTTAATTAACAATTGAAAATCAAATTTTTGAAATTTTTAAACCATTCTATCGTGTAGAGCATACCCAAAAGTAGTAGGGTTGGATATTTTCCAAAAGATTTTTTTACTTTTTCACAAAGTTTTCTGAGCTAAAACGTAAGCTACATATTTTGCCGTTTTGGGACTTAATGGGTTAAGACGTTCTACAAAGGATTTTAATAATATTCACTCTATTATTCACCTTTATAAAGCACTTGATCTTCCGCATATTACATATGGCTCAGTTATTTGGTCACCTCATTTCAAGAAATATATAAATAATTTGGAATCCCTGCAGCATAAGTTTATTCGGTTTCACTCGTTTAAATCTCATTCTCCTATGTCTTTCATTGATCACGAATACTCTAAATTATCAAGTACCATTATCAAGTATTGTTGTTATCGAATCATGATTGTGCTTTATTATGTATTGTTTATATTAATTTGTTTATCAGTAGTTTTATGAATTTTATTTTGCGCCTCTACCAATGTAATTTTTATTATTTTTTGTAAAAGGCCTTATGGGCCGTTGATGATTTAAATAAATAAATAAATAAATTGTCCTCTTAATGTTTGCATCATCTCATGAAGTCAATGACAGATAATATAAATTTTATTATAATATTATTGAATGTTCACTTCGTTCACACGATAAAACTTTGAAATGTATTTCGATCATCTCATGTCAATAAAACAATAAACACTGAAACATGTTTTTCTGCGTTTCGACATCCGATGTTGTCAGCGTAACGACAAATAATTTGTTTCACATTGCAAATAATTATTACAATGACATGTCATAAATGGTTTTAGCTATACTGATTATTAAATTATTTTTCGTTTATCAAGTAAATTATAAATGAGTACATTGTAGGTGGTAGCGAGACTAATCAAGTTATACTTCTAATTGCAATGTTAATTTTTATCTGAGTGCGAACATTTGTTACACGATGTACAAAATCAATCTTATCAAGCTGTATTTTTACTGACTCAATTTAATACAATAATAAATTATAACATGTTTGTAACTTAATTCATTTATTTTAATAATTCTTTTTTTCAATTGTGCGTTATAAATGATTTATATTGCAACATATAAATATTGATATCGATATTGTATGTTATTGAAATATATTACTGTCTTTTATATCGAATATAATATCTGTAACTCTAAGAAATGGAACTGAAATTCATAAATATTAATTTGAATTATTACCACATTAAAATGCGATGAAACAATTCTATTTTTCAAAAAGTACATAC
The DNA here is from genome assembly GCA_030407085.1 of Trichopria drosophilae. NCBI lineage: Eukaryota > Metazoa > Arthropoda > Insecta > Hymenoptera > Diapriidae > Trichopria > Trichopria drosophilae. The sequence goes on along the minus strand of CM059583.1, from coordinate 10,343,098 downwards.
CCTGCAAACACGGAAAGTAACAGTTATGTAATATTTACGTATTGGTTACATTATTACATAAATGTTACATAGTTGTTACATAACTGTTACTTTTGTGTTTGCAGGGTAGTAGATCTTGAAAAACTGATGCGGAAGTATATTTTGATACGAATTATTAAATAATTGTCTTTAATCACATCAATTGTTTTATGTAACTAATAATGGTTGAAATGTTTCTGTTTCTGAACTTATCGTTCAAAATATGATTGAAAACACTAAATTATTATACCAATATTTTGCCGTTATCAAATTTTCTGGTAATAGTAGCGCTGGAAATACAAAAATTAATTCTGGAAAATAATTCATAAATAGGTACATAACTTGTAATTTGCATATTCATTTTTTATTACACTTTATATAAAAACTAACAATTTTCAGTCTACAGTAATCGTTCTGTTACAAAAAAGTTAATGAAATTTCTGTACAATAGAATTTTCTACAATTTTATACAAACATTGTTGTTAAAAAACAAGTAAATAAAGGAATTTTTAGTGAATATTTAAGTTAATGACACAAAAAGAATTCACAATGCATCAAGAATTTCATTATTCAGAAAACCATTTTTTTTCAATTTCCCTAGGGAATTTTGATAAAAATAAGTATAATTATATACCCATACCGATATTATATTCATTAGAAAACAATTCTCGAAATCTGTACGTTCAAGTTTTCGAAATAGATTACGATTTATATGCAAACAAATTTGGAGTAAAATTCTACCTATTTTTTGGCGCGTACTGTAACATTCGCAGAATACGAAAAAATAGTTAAAAAAGTTTAGATTCGAGGTTAGGTTAGGTGTCATTGTGATTGGTTAACGATTTTAATGATGGCCAATCATATTGCGTTATCAAAAAAGAACCAAGTAAACGACCATAGAAAAAGAACTACAGTAGTCCTTCCCTTATTCTAATTTCCCCTTGCCCCCACTACTTAGATTTCAAGTCTCACTTTTGTCTCTTTTTTTTTGTTGTGCATGCGCCGTTATTTGCATTTAGAAAATCCACACGTCAACACACGTCAGTGGGGAGAACGCGTGAGGGGAAGTATTAGAATAGAAGAGAAAAAATTAGAATAAGGGAAATTAGAATAAGGGAAGGAGTACTGTAGCTGGTGAATGTGTGCAAAGAACTATATTTCATAGTTATTTTTTTTGTATTTCGAAAATTAAGAATTTCTGGCATATTTAAAGAATGTTTTAATGTTTTTTTGTGTTGTGATAAACATGTTTAGTCCGGTTCACAAAAATTGTGCGATTCATGGATAACTTTTTTCATTGTTTGGAAATTCCTAAGTTTTATAAATTTTATGAAACTTTTTATTATTTCTTAATAAAACATGGCGAACAATTAATACTTATTTACTGAAAAATGTTGAAAATGTTATACAATTTATTTATATTTGAAAATGCTAAAGATATGTTCATATTCCTTGTGAAAGTAAAACAGTACAATGTAAACAAAATGTAACAGAAAATGTTAAGAATACATGTTGACAGATTTCTATTTTGAATTCTCTATGAAACATAAATATTGACTTCGATAAACAGTTGCCCCAGGACCATCGTCTAACTAAAAGTTTATTGTGACATTCCGTTCAATGGTTGCATTAAAGACCGTAAAAACCAAAATCTTCTTCGGGACAAGTAAATATTAAATTACAAATAGAAATATTTATTTTATGAATTGTATTGCTGCAAAATTACAATATATTTGATCGAATATTCTTTATATACTTTCTACAAAACTTGCCTATGACAAATCTTATTTTTAATTGTATTTGGTATATCGATAACATGTAATTATTTATTTTTTTTATCTTTAAACACATAAAAAATGTAGCATACTTTTTGACTGTTCGCAATAAGATACCAATTAAACAAATGCAACTTTCTTATAATAAGATTATAAAGTAAAATTTTGATTATCTTTTTCGTTTCTTTTAATTTCAAGGAGTTTAAAATAGACGTTACATTTTTCAGAAACAATTAAAATAGCAATTTAAAGTGTTCTATATCAGGTATTGTCTTGTCCTTAATTAAATTAATTTTTTTGTACTAAATATGATTATAAAATTGATTTATGAAATGTCATATTTAATTCCTTGTCGATGACAGCTATAGCCGCAAGAAAAACTTAATAATAAACAATATAATACGGTTCGACAGGAGTTAATTGGAACATTCAGTAATAGGTTTCTTTAAAATACTTTATTAATGAATAGATACAGTATTACTATATTATAAATTTAATACAAAATTTGTAAATCATTTTTATATAACTTCTTTATCCAATGAATGAAAATGAATACAAAATTTAAATCCTAATTAATTTATATTATTATCTTTTATACTCTTGTACTTTCATTTAAATACAATTTTTTGTTGTCATTGCAAACAAAAACTATTTATTTTATAACAGTTCAGAATTTAACTTTTATAATTTACTATGGCTTATTTTTTAAAGATTGTAAAGTATTAATTTATTTTGAATCATTTATTCTTAATACACAACACATACATATTATATAAGTAAACAAAAGATTGAAAGTAAACAAATTAAGAAGAATTAACAAAAAGGATTCACTTCCTAAATTGTTGATTCTTGTTTGGTTTGTTTAGAATATTTTAATTTAATTCCTTACAACTAATTATACAATGTATGCAATTTTTTTTGCTAATATAACAAAAAATATTAGAGAAATATGATTAAAAACAAGATTATCTATTTTATTATGAATTTTCAAAATTTCATTTAAATATAAGTTATCGGAATTACAAAAAGAATACAAATACTTACTGTTTCCAAACTGACAGTGGTTATTGTTTTTCTAAGAAAACAAATATCCAGAATTACAAAATTATTAATTCTGAAAATCTTCTACGTCGAAATGGCTTCATCACACTTTGTTTTCGTAAAATTTATAGTGCATTCGTTTTTGTTTGTATAAAGAAAACGCTGCAAAATTTGTTTAGTATTGCGTTTACAAGTTACAAGTCGGGAGTTGTCGAGTTGCAAACAAACAAACAAATGCGCAATTATTGAATAAAGAAAACGCGCGGCAAATTCAAGTTCGTCTAGAAACAAATTACCTTGAATATTTTTCTGTTTTTCTCCCTTAACCCTTTGAAGCATACATTTTTCTTTACGTTTTATTGACTTTTATTGAAATTTGCTGCTCCGGGGTTTTCGAATCCGGAATCAGATTTTCAAAATTCAAAATGGCGGATCCAATATGGCGGAAAAAAATATGAAGATCCATTGAAATGTCCTATATCTTGTTACTTGGGGGTTTTCAGGGTTACTGATTACGAATCCGGTGTCAGATTTTTGGAATTCAAAATGGCAGATTCAATATGACGGATGAAAATATAAAAATTCATTAAGTTGTTGCGTTTTTACATAATAATGGCTGCAATTTTGAATTTCGTAAATCCAATATCGATACCTAAAACCCTATTATACCAAATTTCGAATTATTTCGAAAAAAATTGTGTTTTTTTCATGTTTGTTTATTTATAAATCATAAATAATAAACAATCATATCGTAATTACTGTTTTATACATTCTTCTATCACTATAGTAATAGAAAATAGCAAAAAGACCGATCTAAATGCGTTAACTGGAATTTAAATTAGCAAATATCAAAGAAATCGAGGTGGTAACGTGGGTTACCACCATGCTTCTAAGGGTTAATCATAAAGAGATTAAAATATCAGATAATTTCTGTATTCAAAATGTATTCAATGTATTCAAAAAATTGTTCCCGCCAATGCGCATGCCCTCTGGATGCATACCATACTTGAGTAAAAATAGAAAGATCCGAATTGCTCGGAACGCTTAAATTGTCTAATTTCACGCTTACCGAACATTCAGACTACGCTCAAGCGATAAATGAATGATTTATACTTACGCCACCCTGGTAAAAATTAAGGGTGTCGGACGCTTTAAATTGTCTAAATTCACTCTTCTGTAACGCTTAAATGCTATTTTAAGCGTGAATTTAGACAAGAAACGCTTAATACACTCTTCGATTTTTACCAGGGCAAACTTTTATCAGATATAAAAAATGTCTTCACTTTTTTTAGACTTGCGCGTACCTTAAGCGTTCTATAAGCGTGGATTTGGACATGTCCAGTGTGCAGTACGCTTGATTATACATAGTTCCACAATTTACAGTCAAGGAAGATGGCGGCTTCTTCCCTTATTTTACCGTTTCACTTCATCCCCACCACTGGCAGTATGAGAGAATAAAAACAGAGAAAGGAAATATAGTGGTCTTTCTTCACCTGTATCCTGTATGCGCAAGCGCAAACAGCAGTCCGCACTCTTTTGAACACTTTCAAATGGCGAATGGTGGGGGAACTTATGAGGGGAAGAAGTTAACATAAAGGACGAAAAAAAGTTAACATAAGAGGAGTTAAAATAAGGGGAGGACCACTGTATTCAATAATAACTAATGATTAGTAGAGATGGAAGCGTACTTTTGCAGTTTAAGCGTTCGCTAAGGGCGATGTAAGCGTGAATTTGAAGATTTTCTATTTGTTTTTCTTCCTATAATAGTTTGCTACTAAATGTAAATATGTGAAAACAAATTGTTTACGTCCTCAGTTGTTATTAAAAAACTAATTAATTAACATTTCGCTTAAATTCGCGTATTAACAAAAATCACGCTTGAAGTTTCATTTAAGAAGAACAATTGCAAATTGCTTTTCAGTATTAATTAAACATCGATTATTTAACTAATAGTAACATTTCGTTTATTAAATAGTTTATATCGTATATTTTCATTGCTTTATTTTAATTTTTATTTATCTTTTATTTGTACAGAAAAAAATTGTTTATTTTACATTCAAAAATAATTATGAAGCGACTAACAACAACGGTGTTGAACTGTTTATTTGACACTATAAGCAGAATAGGTTATGTTAGCTTCGAAACGAGAGTTGCCGAAGATTTCCGCAGATGCCCGATTAAACTACAACGTCTTAAATGCAGACATTTTTACCGTCTTTATTGTCTTATTTGTTATTGATAGACTTATATAATTTCTTAAATTTTTTGAGACGATTTGCATCGAGGACTATACATGGGACGTTTATTCTAAAAAGACATTTTCGATGTGTCTAATATCTTAAAATGAGACGTTTACGACACACGAATTTTTGTAGTGGCACGTAATTTATTTATCTCCTTGATAAAATGGAAGCGTGAACTACGCTTAAAATGCATTTGACCAATGAAAACATACATTGGATTTCGGAATTTCAACAATCAAAGGAAAAATTACAAAATTGAAAAAACTACCAAGAAAAATCTCATGGAATTTCCCAAAAAATTTCGAAGACTTAAGAAGAGAATACCAACAGACAACTTAATAAACTAGGATTCAGGAAAAAATGCATTTAAAGAGTTGGTATGCATAAATAGAAATTGTAATTGCCAAAACACATTGTTTTATTTATTAATTATTACAAAACAACAACTATCGTTAAAAAAAATGGCGTCGAGTTCTCTTCAATGTTAATTAAACTGCATTATTGGGCTGGGAATATACACATTTTCAAAATGAACTCTAAATAATCAATACTCTATTATTGCAGACCCACGAAGGCACCTTAAAAAATATTATTTGTCACTGAAAATATCAAATTTCGATTAAAAGAGTCTACCATAATTGCAAGTTCATTCGAACCTCGCAAATCCGTGCGTTATGAACCTCTCAATTGCGTTGTTTCTGACGTTCCACTCATCCCCACTATCGCCGACACTGATGTTATTGTATTCATCGAAAATTGAAATATATATTCGTTGAGCGGTCAAATTAGATAAAAAATATTATGTAGTTAAAACTATTAACTAATATTCTAATAAAAACTGGGTATCCGATCTTACTTATAAAACAACTTATAAAAAAACATTACATCTATAGCAGTTTATCTTATAAAAAATCAAGCTATGATAAAATTATAACAATAGGTTTACCCTACATTGAGGGACTAACAAATAATTAAAAAAAAGTTCTCAAAAATCATAACATCAGAACTGTTAGTATACCTATTCATAAAAATATAGGAGGTATTAAACCTTTTAAAGATACAATTCCTTTATTACAACAAAGTTGTGTTGTCTACGAAATTCCATGTAGTTAATGCAATAAAGTGTATATCGGAGAAACGGATAGGTTACGAGTTTATGAACATAAAAAGAACATTGAAATGGATGAAAGTTAATATACAGGTTTAACAAGACATAGAATAGAAACAGGTCATGCTTTTGATTATAAGAATATTAGTATTTTAGCCAAAGAATCCAACTATTGAAAAAGATTAGAATTAGAAAAGTTTTATATAAGGAAAATGCTGTTAACATTCGTTTTGAGGTTTCTAAGTTACTTGCGAACTATTTTAATTTAATTAAATATTCGTATGACTTAACAATTTTGAAAAATTAACGAATGTAGTTTATTTTCATGTCTTTTTGATATGAATCTTTCGAAATTCCTTGTTTTTCTTTGTCATATGTAATTTTCATATTTGTCTTCAAAATTTTAAATGGATATTATAATTTAATAACAACCTTTAGCCGTGAATAAATTATGAGCTCTGAAAAGTTAAATGTTTGTGTATGTTTATACTTGTTAGTTCGTAAGAAGTGAAAAAAATTTTAATAGTCAGTCTATATTACAACGTCTTCTAGTTTAATAAAAACAAACAAGTAAAATTTCTTGGTATAGACGGCAATTGTACCAAATGTAAACAAAGGAATAAAATCTTCTAGTTTAGTTCAAAATCCCTTGGTCTCAAAATGAACATCAATTATTGTGAAGGTAAATTAATTATTTTTAAATCCATTTTTTGCTTTTAATTTTTTATAACTTCGTATAACAATATATTTTTATAAATAATTAAATAAAAATAATTTTTCTTTTCGTATACAATTGTTCAACTTTACAATTTTATACATTTGAAGATCCGTTAATGAAATAACAGTTTTTCGTCTTATTAGTTTTTAAAAATATGTCTATTTATGTAAGAAAATTTTGTCCTCGTTGTATTAATGTTTTAAATTCTTTTATAATTATATTTCATGTAATATTTTACAGTTTTTAATAAATGATGACTTACGAGGGTGTCATATCAGTACACCGAGACGTATCAACTACATAATATTTTTTATTTAATTTTACCGCTTAACGAATATATATTTCAATTTTCGATGAATTTGAATTTCAAAACGGTCGACTAAGAAACTTTTTTTTATTTTGATGTTACTATACGAATGAGGGCTCATTTTCAAGATTTTTCTAAGCCCTACAATTCATACCTGAGAACATTTGTCCTGCGACGAATATTTCTGAAGTTATGGCCTCGAAAATGGTAAAAAAGGCCAATTTTTGCAGTTTTTCAGTCCAAAAGCGTTTTTCGTCAATTCTACGACATTAAAAGTGTTCCCGCGGACTCAATTTTCATTAAAAACGAACATATGAGGGGCAAATACTTCGTATTTTCAAGCTCTACAACTTTTTCTAGTTTGACATTTCGTTAGCTATTTTGCGAAATGAGTTAGGTGCGAAAAACCGCAAAAATTGGCCTTTTTTACCATTTTCGAGGCCATAACTTCAGAAATATGCACCGCAGGACAAATGTTCTCGGGAATGAATTGTAGGGCTTAATAAAAGCTTGAAAATGAACCCTCATTCATTGCAATAACTTGAAAAGAAGCCGAGTTATTGCAAAAAAGTCATTTTTTTTTCTAAATTTCAATGTCTCTGCACTTAAATTCTGAGCCTCAGATCCAATTTTGGTACAGGAAAAAGTTACTTAGAATCAACTCAGGAATCCACTATTAGCCGGTTGGCATAGACAAAAGGATCACCCTGTATATAAGGAACGTCGGAATAGGACAAAACGTGGCGCTATAAGTAAAAGAGGGGAAGAAAAGGTCCGTCGGTGGGGAGACTTGGATTTACGAGGTTGGAGAAGAATATTGAAACCGGACATGCTCGGATTGGAGAGGTTCTACTGTTTTTACTTAATTTGTAACCGTTTTGTACTTGACACAGCGTTACTTTATCGCGAGATAGTCCAGAACGATTTAAACGCGAAAGGGTTCCGAAGGCATATAAATGCGTATAGATAAAAAAAAATGCCGGTCACAACTGTGTTTCGTCACGGGAATCTCCGGGAAATCTCGCGAGGTACACGAACACGACTTTGGCGACGAAGGCACCACTCTTCACCGAGGGCTACAGGAGGAAGAGGGAAAGATTATGGTGGTAGTAGGTATGTTTCGGTAATTGCGCTGCTAAGTTTAGGCGGTGCAGTTGGCGTCAATGCGTGGATGCATATTCAGAACGGCCTCCTCATATTCTTATGCGCTCACTTATATGCGTCGGCATGGACCCTGGTGAGTGTGTAGATGTGAATGTGAATGGAACTTGCTGGCACCACGCCTGTTTATATTTAGCCGCAGTGGGCGGTATAGCTGTCACGGATACGTATCATCGGCATAACTGAGCCTCGCAAATGAATAATGAAGTTTCATTGGCCCTCCGCTCCGCAAGCGCGTCTTTTACATTTACGCCGGCTATTATCGCTACCCTCTCTCGTGGACCCCTTTCCTCCCTGGGGAATCCATGCCCTTCTCTATTTTGCACCCGCAGATATTTCGGTTGACAATCGTAAAAAGAGGACGCAATCGTTACCTCTGCTTTATTGCAATTTGGCGTACATTGTCGCGATTCTCGATGGAGATCGCTTGCTACTTTTCACACAGCACGGGTACCGTCCGAAATCATGATCCAACGAAGCCTGAGCAAAAGGTCGTTTACTTAAGATTTCGCGTACATTTGGAAAGTGTCGATCAAACTGGCCATTGAGTGTCATCACAATATGAATGCCGCATATCGAGGTTCCCGCATCCGCTGAGTATTTATAAAGTATTTACACGAGGCAGAATTTACGAAAATGGAAGATGACAGGCACGAGATCGGTTATATCTAATATTGTCAGCGTGTTAATTCTCGGCCGGTGCAGAGGCTAGATGAATAAACGTCTTCCTTATCGTCTAAAATAGCCTTTAAACTTCATGCATATCTGGATCACAGCCAGACCGCAGGAGTGCACAATGATGCTAACTACATTAAATTATAACGATTCTACGTAAGGCGCGTTCGCATCGGCGACTTGGCCAAAAAGCCTGCTCAAATTATGCAAACGATAATCATAATTCGATTAGTTCTCAGCGTTATTTTCAGCAACTTAAAAATGCATTTGTTTCATATGATGGCTAAAAGTCATTTATTGGAATAGATGGCGCTTAACAATTCATTAAAAACCATAGTATTTCTTTTATTTACAATTCAAATTTCACAACAATACTCTATTTTTCGACATTTTCTCTTCCCTGTCTCTGTGAAAGATCAACATCACACGTGTTCTTCTACTTTTACTCCTCTTTCTAGACCAACGGCTGTCCGTCTTCATTTTCTCTGCTTTAATCGCCTTCATTGTATTCTACTTCTGCTCCCTTTCGCCCGTCCCGTCCTTCAGAATGACGGGTCTATTTTTGTCAACAAAGGATTTTCACGTTAAAGTGTTATTTTTACAATGTGGAATCCATAAAAGAAAAAATCTAGATAAACGAAAAAACTAAGTAAAAGCGGTGAATTTAGAAGTGATATGAGTGGAAGCGTTGTAACTCCAGTTGCTTTATCCATACAAAATGCACTAATTAGTCTTCTTCTTTGCAGCCGTACCTTACTCACATGAAAGTCGACGCACAAAAGCAAATGGTGTCACAGCAGTTACAAACGGAACGGATGACGCGTCAACAAAAGCACATGATGCAGCACAACATCCAGGAACTTGTGTTTCATTTGTTGAGGAATGAGCAGAACATGCCCAATCCGCAGTCCCTAATGTTCCTTCCGCCTCTTGAGCAGTTGAGGGCCATGCCGGGACCAACATCTATGCCACCACCACCACCGACGTCAACGGCCTCCACCGGCAACAAGCACAGCAACTGTAGTATTGTATGTAGAATGGAACTTTCCTGAAAGCATAAATTATTTCTTACCGGTTTTGTTGTCGGAAATATCGCAACTTATGATATTTTTTTACAGATGATGAGCGGTCATCGAGATGGACCTAGTTGGGCAACACCTCATCTGACTCAAATGACGACGCAGATGGAAAAAGAAACTTCGCCGTCGCCGGTTTCCGCTGCCGTTACTCCGACTGCAGCACCGATGCAGGACCCAGACACACCTCTGAACCTCACCAAGCCCAAGTCCTCGTCGTCGAACGCGACAACGTCCTCGTCGCCGGACAGCGATTCCCACTCGACAGGAGCAGGTAGTAGCGGTCACCAGGAGCAACCGTTAGCTGCAACGGCGCCTAAACTTTACCAACCCGGTTTGCCGATGCCACGAAATTATCTGCAGAGTCTGGCTTACGCTGGACTTCCACCGCATCTCTCCTCACTCTCGCAGCCCAGTAAGTTCTAAAATAATAATATTATTTATTAGGATACGTCGTCTTTGTCTGCTAGGTCAGAATTTTAACTAATAACATAAGTTCAAGAGTTGAAACGTTAGAGGCATTACTTGATTCGTGGTATAATCAGAAAGGTATAGCAATTTGGAGGATGCGCAGTCAACAGCCAATGACAACACAATAAGTTTTCTCGATTCCGAGAACTCACAAACAAAATACAGTAGTCTGAAAAATCTTATGATAGAAATATTAAATTTATAATTCAGTTTGCGAAGTATTGCTACTCTGCAAGTCTGTCCTCAAATTGCTATAGTATATTAGTAATCTAATTTCCTATACAAATGGTACAAGATTTATTCTGTTTGATACCAGTAAATTGGCGGCTCGTTAAATTGTAAATATCTGAGGAAATCTGGTGGAATAAGCAAGACTTGCATCGCGCCTCGCGCTATTATTAACTTCAATACTAAGATGAACTTCGAAATACACTGTAGGAGAACAACAGCTCCCGAGTACGGGGTAAATTACGCGCGGAAGTCATTGCAAATAACGAAAGTGACGTTAGGTTTTGGCTACAATGAGGACTCCCCCTCGGTTTATAGCGGCGTAACGCTTTGAACGAGGTCCACGAGCTCTCTCATAATTCGGCATCTGTCTGTAAAAGCAAACATGTCTGGCTCCTCCGCGATCTCTATTTCTCGGCTCAAAAGAACGTCGATTTATTTACGCCGTATCTTCTCTCTTCCCGATCGTTTCTTCGGTCCACACATGAAAGCGGAATTGCTTACAGGAACCGGGGGGTGGCCAGGAAAACGCGCGGCCCTGTGAACATCAGAGGGCCTCTCGGGTTATTATGTATATATGCGAGTTCATAAACGAAATCATTTTCAGTGGGCAAAATGTCCAAGGAGGAGGCTGGAGGTCAGGGTTCGGCCATCGCCGTCGCAGTCGCCGCAATAGAGAAGTATTCGTTGCACGGAATTTATGGGCTGCCACCGAATGCGGACACTATGCCGCCCTCGCCGCAGATGCAGAGGCAAATGAAGCACTCCTCGGTGAAGGAGGAACCTCCGCAGGATGACCAAGATTTCCTCTCTGCGCAACACAGTGAGTGATTTACCTCGTTACAGCACGTATATTACAGACGGGGGTCTCCTTAAGTTATACACTTGAGTCTGGCAATATGGTGTCTGCTCCCCTTAAGTTATATTCCCCCTCACTTCCCACCACTCGCATTTCCGGTTTTGCGCGTCGCGGTATGGATGAGTGAGTAGTATCCTTTATTTTATTATATTTATTTACGATTAGTTTCGTGCCTTGGGCAGGGTGCCATGCTCACATAGCCCAACTGACGAGTCCGTAAGCAGACCTGGGACGAAACACCGATCCATACGTACATACAGATGCACACATTTAATTATGAATTGTTAAATCAGATGAACATTAGCGATCGCAAATTGTACGTTGAGGGAAGTGAAAAAGTGATTTCAGAGTCCAAAAATGAAATGTAGTGGAAAGCAGAGCGGGTGTGGTGGGGGAACGCGGGAGGAGAAGAATATAATTTAGGGGGAGCATATAACATAAGGGAAGATAACTTAAGGGGGGCACTACTGTACCAAGCTTTTTCGTATCCTCCTCGCTCCCATAGTGTTCTCCCGCTCATCGGTGAGCAGTTCCTTTCTTCTGATTAGATTTCATCGCCCGACTCTTTATTACTTGCTTTTTCATGCTCTTGTATTCCGTAATTACCTCTTATTCGTCTTCCTTTTGAACACTGATACTTTCGTCTCGACCTGACGGTTTTATTGAGTTTTCTGCTCTTAATAGTTTCTCGCATTACCGCCTTCCCCTACTGCTTCTGGCTATTTATTGTCTTCGTCGGTATCTCTTACTTTTCATTTTTTATTCTTCGATTTCTTTGATCTTCTTTATTCCTATCTTCCTACGTAGCGTTCTTTTTTCGGAATCACACCCACTCTCTTTCTGGCTCCTGGATTTCAAAGCCCCATTCTTCATTTCCTGCTTCATCGCATTCCTTTCATATTAATTAACTATTGTGCCGATTTTAATATTTTTTTATAAAATTACACTGACAGAAACGGTTAGTAACCATTAAAAGAAACTTTCTATTTATAACGTTTCTTATAATGACTACTATATATTTCTTTCCTATACGAAACTTTTCTATTAACTACTAATATACTTGTTTATTAAGACGCTAGGACGAACATAACCTTAACCCTATATGTAAACATGCGCTCTCAAATTGCCATAAACCGTTTTCTCGTATATAAATAGACCATTTATTAAATACAAGAAATCAGTTTGCTAACCGCTAATAAACGTTCTGTAACCCGTTAAAAGATTATTTTAAAAATATGTGTATGTTACACAGAGAGAAAAAAATTGTTAATGGAACCACGTAAAATCAAATTTAACCTCTTAAGTAGTGGAATTAACTATATGTAAGGTTAGAGTCGATATTTGAGGTTATGTACGAACCATTTAACCATCGGAAAATAGTAAATGGAATAATTTTATTGTACCGTTTACCATGGAAATAGTTAATGCAACAACTTTTCTTATTTACGCGTTTTACTATTACAAAAAGGTTCCGTTAACTATTTCTTTTCTCTCTGTGTAGGGGTTACTAAACTAGATTGCTGTCGAAATTCTTACTGAACCGTATATTAACGGTTATAAGAATTCTTATACGGTTAAATAACCTATTCTATCAGTGTAGATAAAACTGTTTTTATTTCATACAAATTTGCTATTACTTCATACAAAAATTCTACAAAGATATTCTAATGTAGGGTAAATGAGGATAAGGTCGGCCGGCCCCAATAGTCGGCTACACATTTTGGTTTTTGATATAAATTTTAAATTACGTCAGTAATTTTTACGAAACCCGTATGGTGCTCACGTACGTAATTAGTATTATATCACATGTGGTACTAGTGGCTACTAGATAATTGTGACACTTGACAATTTTAACTGATATACGCACAGCCCCGTTTTATGGCAAATATCGCCGTTTTATCGTATTTTTCGTAAGAAAGTAATAATTTCTTTTAGAAACAACTTTTTCCGAAATTACAAATATGGTTAATTCGGTTAATTACGAATTAGAATGATACCTTACATAATAAATAAAAAATTCCATTCTTTTAGACGGTGGCCGACCACTGCAGCATTTACGGTTTTCTTGTTTTTTGTTTATTTATTTCAAAAAATAACGAAATATAACTATACATAGACAATGCTTTTGAAGTGTACAGGTGCCTTATACTAAACAAATTAATATAGAATACTACAGAAATATTTATGAACTAAAAAATAAAAAATGCGGGACTTCGTCCTTAAGTGGCCGACTATACCCCCCCATCTACCCTATGTTTGCGCCTTGATTACGAATACTATAATAAAATTTTACGTTCGGATACGTTGAAGACGCCATCTTGGAAAAATTGTAAAGAACACAATTTTCATCATTAGGGGTCTAACTTATTTGCTATGCAAACTTAGCAAAAATTGCATTGTAAATAAATCCATTACGCGTCTTAGAGATCGGGTAAGAAAGATGTACATTGGCAAATTAGAAGACTTAGTTATTTTAACTAAAATTATTATTGTCCTACGAAAACTATTCTGTAAAATTGTATAATTATCTTTCCTATCCAAGTTTCATCCAAAAAAATTATGATATTTTATATAGCCTACATGAAATTGAAGTGAAAATTTTTACAAAATCACACTCGGATTTTTCTAGATTCCGTCGTTATCAACGAAACTAAACGTAATTTCTAAAAACTAAAACGTAATTTCTAAAAACTAAAACGTAGAATTGCTGTTACGAAGCGTTTTTTCACGATAATTGATTAAATTCATTTAGTAAATTAATATTGTTTTAAAATTCCATAAAAGATTAATAATAAAACCAGGAAAACAAGACAAAAAGCTGTTTTAAATCTTGAGGATTAAGTCATTTAGTAAATTCAGAATTTTTTTAAATTTCCATAAAAAGTTGATAATAAAAACAGAAAAAAAATAGTGAACGGTCAAGTAGTCCCTTGATGGCTTATTCTGAAAACTGACCAAATAATTAAATAATACAATTCAGTTTTTTGTATTTGTCCTACATAACCTCATCTTTATTTTCGACAGTAAATAAAATTTTAGTTGTTATATGATCGCTAAAAACTTGAATTTTTAACCCTTTCATTTTCATATTTCGTGGTTGACATAACAACCAATATTTATATTTGTATTTCTTTCTTATTTATGTATAACAGACCGAATATCCGAAAACTGACATTTTAAGTAAATATATAATTATAACTGTCGAAGAAGAATTTTTGTTGTTTTAATGCAACATTTTACTTAACCTGAACTTTCTTAAAAATATGACATAAAATTGGAATTTTTTGAACATTTTGGCGTCAAAAACAAAGCAGAAATTTTATGTCTCAAAAATGGCTACAAATAGTGAAAACATTCTTTTTATTATTGGCATCTCCAATATGGCGGACTAATTTTTGAAAAATTAGCGTATTTTCATAAAAATTGTTATTACGGGGTTTTAGGGTGGCAGATATCGATTCTGAAGTTAATATTTTGAAATTAAAATTGACGGATGCAAGGTGGTAGTCTAATTCTCATAAAATTTGCTACCAAAGGTTTTTTTAGGTTTTTAAATGCAAATCTAGTTAAAAGTGCAGATACCAACGTCGGCGGATTTTTAAAAATTGTTAATTTGTTATGTCCATCATTTTTAATCTCGTTAAATTATATTCAGCGGCGTAAATCCTAGTGCGAAACCTTTATAGTTTATGATATCTGCATTTCTAGACTTAAGTAGTTGGAAAATCGAAAAAAGAAACAAAAAAAATAGTCTACGATATTTGGAATGGCCAATAAACACTTCAAAATTTCAATTCAAGTGCCCTCTGCCAATTACTCTGAAAAATACTTTTCAATGAAGTATACGAATAATAAATGGAATTTTACGCTGGTGGAAGTTATAACATTAAAAAATTTAAATTTCTCGTCTTATACCCTGCGATAGCAACTGGTGGTAATTGCCTTAATTAAACATTAGGGTGAGGGGGGTATGGAATAACGGGTCTAAAACAGCACGTTTTACAATTTTTTTAACGAAACTACTAATGTTAACTTAAATAATTTATTTGCATAATATTGTGTAACATTTGATGTGTCTTCAGTAATGTTTTCACTGAAAAATATTAAGAAATATCGGAGTTATGCTGCATTGATGTGGGTCATGTCGAAATAGTAACAAGTCGTAGAATTATCTGAAACACACGAGGTCGGAAAAAATTAGTCCTTTAGAAGTATAGCTCCTGATCAACTTTTATTAAAAAATATTTTATTTTATTTTTTAAAAAGTTTACGATAGTTAATTTCGAATCCCTCAATCTTAAATTACCATCGTCGTTTATCTTACAATGTGATCATTTTCGTTGTTCACTTCAGTTCAATGTCTTCCTTCATCTGCTTCGTCGTCGGATTTTTTAAATTACGGTCTTATCTTTTTCAATTTTATTCATTTTTTTTTCTTCAATTTTTATTAGATTCTTTTCTCCCTCGTCCGATTTTAGTAACCTTTCTATTTTTAAGAGCATTCCATAATACTGGATTACTTCCTTTAGCATTCATGCGCTTCGTCTTCTTCGTCAAACTACTTCTTTATCGAAATACGAGTACTTGTACTTCAATCTACTGCGTTCTGTTACTTTTTTTATGCCCCTTCTTCGTTTTTTCTTCCCCTTCGCGACATTCTCTCATTCGTTCTTATACACGAGTATCATGTTCGTCTTTGTTTTACTCTCGTTGGTACATTTCTGTTTGCTTATTTTTCCCCTTATTTACCTCATTTTTGTAACGGCGATATTTCTGAGTGCAACGCGTCTTCATTTACATTATCTTATACTTCTTCTTAGTGCTACATTTCCAGCACGTTCTTCTTTTAATATACTAAAGACGTTCGCTCTTCTTTCGACTTGGTTTTTTTTATTTCTCGAAAACTTCAACTTCGTTAGTTTTTTAGCTACCTGTTTCTTTTGTTCGAATTTCTTGCATGCTTTTGGATTCTTTCCTTTCTTAAACGTCGCTCACGTCCTCCTCTTTTTTTAAGTGCTCTTTTCAAAATTTAATTCCCAACGTAATTATTACTTACGACGTGCGTCACTTTTAATACAATATGTAGCTGTAGATTTGTTTTCAAATTAAGAAATTAATGCGTGTTTTTAAATTTTTGAGTATCCTGTTTTATAATTAATTTAATTTACTTCCTTTCTTTCAGTATGGCGTGACTCTCCGTACAAGGTCCCGGAAGATGTTACTGAGAAAGGTAAATAATCTTCTTATTAACGATTTGCCACAGTTGTTATATTTACTCTAAATTTAGCTTTGACTATGCACACAAAATTCGTCGTACTAAAAGTGGCTCTTGCTCAATTTGTCTGAACTTGCACTTGGCTCATTGTACATTACGAGAAATTTCAGTTAAAAGCGATTGAAAGTTTTTGATCAAGTATTAAATAATTTGTTTTTGTTTTTAGCGAAAATGGTGAGGCAACAGAAAAGAGAAGGCGAAAACAAGCCGCATATAAAACGGCCTATGAATGCGTTTATGGTATGGGCTAAGGACGAACGTCGGAAGATTCTCAAAGCCTGTCCAGATATGCACAATTCAAACATATCCAAGATATTAGGTACAGTAGTTTTTTAATAAATTATATATTTATTCACATTTTCTTTTATGCATTTTTTAATATCTTTTAATCGTTTTTTTTAGGCTAATGTTACTATTGTTAATATATATTTGATAAGGTTTTAAATTTCGACCTATTTATGACTTATATTCAAATAGTTTTGGTATTTTTCGGTCACATAAAGAATAAAAATTACAAATGGTTAAGTTTAATAAAAATTAGAAAAAAAATAAGGGTCAATAATTTGGAGGGTTTTGTAATAAATCCACATTATTGACCCTTGTTTTTTTTAATTGCATCCGACAAAGACATTTCGATTTATTTATATTGGTTTAATTACTAGTAGTACTTATTAAATTACTTGTATCGGTACTAATTTAGACATAACAGCATTAATATATTCAAATAGTTTTGGTATTTTTCGATCATACAAAGAATAAACATTACAAATGGTTGAGTTTAATCCATTAATGCCCAAAGGACACTTTTTCTTGCTTCAATTTCAATCGAGTATTTCGTATCAAAATCAAAGTTAACCAAAATTGACAGGTATCCTAAAGGTCGTTCTTCAAGATTCCGAGGTCAAAATTGAGTTTCAGTCATTAAGAATTCCAATATGGCGCCCAATTTGAAAAACAATGTTCAAAAAATTGCTAAATATTTATTCTTACCAATTTTTTTGAGCCCTTGGAATTCTATTGAAACTCTGAACAAAGGTGAATAAAATACTTCAATTTAAAAAAAAAAAGAATTTACTTTTATAACCTGCATCATTTTAACGACTTCAAAATGGCCGAAAAAATGAAAATTTCTTGGAAATTTTTTAGATGTTCTAACTCAAAAACTACGAATTTTTTTTAAAAAATGGTAAGATTGAAAAGTTCTTAGAATTTATCGAGAAATATCCCTGGAGTTTTTCTAGATTTTTTTATGACATTTGGGGATATTTTTAAATTTTTTTCCAATTTTTAATTTATATACGAAAAATTAGGAAAAAATTTGCTGTATTCCCTGGTGAAGTCTAAGAATTTTTTGTTCTTTGCAATTTTTTCCAAATGTAGACAGTTTTCGAGAAAAAAAAACAAAAACCGAAATTCATTTTCTCAAAAACTATCAACTAAAAAAAAATATGCAAAGAATAACAAACTCTTAGAATTCATGAGAGAATATACTAAATTTTTTTTAGAAATTTTCGAAAATAAATTAAAATTTTCAAAAACATGTGAAAACAAATTCATAAAAAAAATCTAAAAAAATTCCGTGATATTTCGCGATAAATTCTAAGAATTTTTCATTGTTACCATTTTTTTAAAAAAAGTTCGTAGTTTTTTAGTTAGAACATCCAGAAAATTTCCAAGAAATTTTCCTTGTTTCAGCCATTTGAAGGCCGTTAAAATGATGTAGATTATAAAAGGAAAAATTTTTTTCTTAAAATTGAAGTATTTTATTCACCTTTGTTCAGAGTTTCAAAAGAATCCCAATATTCTAATGGCTCAAAAAATAAATATTTACCTATTTTTTTGACATTTTTTAAAAAATTCGGCGCCATATTGGAATTCGTAATGGCTGAAACTCAATTTTGACCTCGGAATCTTGAAGAGCAACCTCGAAAACAGTAGGATATATAACTTTTCATTTTTTTAAATTTCGATTTTGATACGAAATACTCGATTGAAATTGAAGTAAAAAAAGTTGTGTTTTGGGTGTTATTGGGTTGAACATTTTTAATTGTTATTTTTTATGTGACCGAAAAAAACCAAAACTATTTGAATATATTAATGTTATTATGTCTAAATTATTACCAAAGGAATTTAATAATTACTACTAGTATTTAAATCGATATAAATAAATCAAAATGTCTTTTTGGATGTAACGGTATGCATAACTCTAGTTAATTTATTGTTCCAATGCACAAATCCTATTTATAAATTACCTGATTTTCTATCAAGGGATCGTAACACCGTGACGTTTCAAAATAATGGATACAGTCTGACCGACAAGTTTGACTGCATACGATAAATTAAAATAGATAGATAATGTTTATTATTAACATTTAACTAAAGTTCCTTAGACAAAAAAACAAAATATATATAATGATAAAGTATAATAAATTCTTATAACTAAATTACAATCTAGTATAGAACGGTGAGTTTATACAATGTAAATTTTAAATGACCGAGAAAGTTAACGCTCTCTCTCTCTCTCTCTCTCTCTCTCTCTCTCTCTCTCTCTCTCTCTCTTTTCTTAGTAGTTCTATCATCTCCATCCATCCACTTCCCCTACCAACCTCATTTAATACATCCATACCTCTTTCTCCTTTCTCCCTCACATACTCGCAGTTGTTTCTTAAATGTTCGACATTCTCTCTCTCCCTCTCGCACAATCTACACTTTCTCTCGTCCTCCTCCATCCAGTACCTATTCCCCCTCTCCTCGTTCCCGCATCTCCACCTCGCTATTCTCACCACTGTTTTCCCCTCATTTCTCTTACAGATTCGTACATACGTTGGTACCCAACTCACCCTTTCATAACTCACACATGACCTAGACGCTCTCACTTTCTGCCCTCTCTCTTGTTCATCCACTTCTATATCTCTTTCCCTCAAACGCTCCCATTTATTCTCTCCCCATTCATTCAAAGCTTCCTCACTCATACCTCCTCTCCATAAATAATTCCCCCTCTCAACACTCTCTCTCGTCCATTCACTCCTATTATTCTCTTTCATCCTTCCTTTTCTCCAACATGCATTTCAAACCCGAACTCCCCTCCTCCTCCTTTCTCCAGTTTTTCCTCAAACCTTCCCGCCCTCCATCCCATTTCCACCCTCAATTTATTTCTTTTCAACTCTTCTCTCACTACATACCCCGGTGTTACTCTTTCCAGCCCTAAAATCCACCTGAGGTATTTTTCTTGCAGCCCTTCCACCTCCTCCCATTCTTTGTATCCCCATATATCCATTCCATAAAATAAAATCCCTTTCACCATACTGTCAAACAGTTTTAACCCCCACCTTACATCCCCTTTAAATATCCTCTCTCCGTAGCTCCATACCCATTACCCATCCCATTGCCACCCTAGCTTTTCTCACCCTTTCTCTCACATGTTCTTTTTCCCCTCCATGCCTAGTTACCATATACCCTAAATATTTGTATTTCTTCACTTCCTCTATTCTTTCTCTTCCCCACCACCAAAATCTTTCCTTCTCCCTCCCTCCCTTATTTTTAAATACCATCACTTTTGATTTCTCCACACGCAATTCGAGCTTTTTTCCTTCCATATATCTTTTTACTCCCCTTATCATGTCTCTTAATCCTTCCTCTTCCTCTGCCAGCGACACAATATCATCCGCATATTCTATTGACCTTATCCGATCATTTCTCTCAAACGCTCCCATTTATTCTCTCCCCATTCATTCAAAGCTTCCTAACTCATACCTCCTCTCCATAAATAATTCCCCCTCTCAACACTCTCTCTTGTCCATTCACTCCTATTCTTCACTCCTTTTTCCAGTTTTTCCTCAAACCTTTCCGAATAAACCCATTGTATAAACACACGAAAGTTCACTACGTACACTATTATTGTTGTAAAAAGGACATTTCTAATTTATTGAAATAAAACAAAGAAATAAAATAACTAAAAAATTGCAGGTGCCCGATGGAAAGGAATGTCGAATTCTGAGAAGCAGCCATACTACGAAGAGCAGTCGCGTCTGTCAAAGTTGCACATGGAGAAGCACCCGGACTACAGGTACCGGCCACGTCCAAAACGCACGTGTATCGTCGACGGTAGAAAAATGCGGATCTCCGAATACAAATCGTTGATGCGACAACGACGCCAGGAAATGCGTCAACTCTGGTGTCGGGACGGTGGTCCAGAAATGGGATTCTTGTCACCGGTGAGTTCGGACATGGGTGCGCAGCACCACCCGGGTGGACCAGGGCCTTCGGCTAAGCCTTCGGTGTCTCCACCAGCCACGATAATGAACGGAGCCGGACCCAGCTCCGATCATCCTTCCTTCTATTATCCTCCGGACAGCCTCTCACCCACCGACGTCCTGAATTTCTCTCCGGACAACTCCGGGTCGATCGGTGCCTATGACGCGAGCCCTCGGCACCACGACGAGGATTGAACCGTAGCTCCGGGTCAGCCATCCCTTTGGCAACCCGGAGCGCCAAGAAAATTCGGCCATGAACTCTTCTGGTAACCAGAGACATTCGAGGAAGACTGCGTCGATCAGGAGCCAGAAGCCTCGTACGATTGCCTTCCGGAGGAAGAGTCTTCATTTTTGGTTGTGATGTAACAGACGTTTTACCTTCAGTGACCGAGGAAGTGACCAGCAAGCAGGCATTCCGGATCGACTCGAAAATATAATCAAAAGTGCAACCAAGAAAAAAAACGTGCTTGTGATAAGAGATTATATCGTCACGTACATACTAGTTAACTTAAAAAAAAAAAACTATAATTGCACGAAGTCAGGCTTCAGTAGCAATCTCGGAGACATAGAAAGTAGACGCATCGTTACTATGCTCACTTCGAGTCTTGTTCCTATACCTCCCAGTGGTCTATATAAGACTCCGGAGCGATCTTCGAATCATTCAAGCCGTCGTCTTGCAGAATCGCACATATAATATACGTAATCTATCGATATATCGTACATGTACACAAATTGCATCGCCAGCACACATCCCCCGCAAAATCATCATCCGGACACGCTTTGGTACTTAGAGAACTAATTGCGCCTTTTATTTATTGAAAAGTCGTGAGATTCGAGCCACGTTAATAACGAGGAGAGACAAAGAGAAACGGAGCATCCAAGTTTGCCATCTCGAGAACTGTTATGTATTTTATACAATTAGAATATTCAGTGTTATTTATTGATCGACTCGTGTTTCTCTTTTTATACGAACATTGTGTTACGTTTTGTCATTTTCTTTTTATATTCATTTATAGAAATTGTTGACAAGAACAGATGCGACGCATCATAGTGTAGAGGATACTTCGCTGGTAGTTAGGAAAGACGCTGAATTTATTGATAGGGAGCTTGATGTGATATGTAATACTTATGTGCCAAATAGCATTCTTACGAACAGGTGGACGATGCAAAAGTGTTCCGTTTAGTCGCCCTCTGTTCTTTTATCATGTCGTCACTCTCCTCTTCACTGCGTTCTTTCACCCGAAGAATCCTGATAATCGCATCCGAATCAGAATTCTAGTTATTGGACATGACGTGTCATTACCGCCAACTAAATGATCAGTGTCAGTGAATCGTACAGTTGGCATTTTTGTTGACGTGAAATAAAAGTTTTATTTTTCTGAAGTGGTAAATTTACGACCAAAAAATGTAAAGTTTTACATAACGAAATTATGTTACGTTTGTAAATTTTTATTTTAATACTTTTTATAATTAGTAAATTTGATAATTTCACGTTCAACAAAAGGTTTTTGCCTTCATTGCTTGCTAAAACTTAGATTTTTACTTCTTTTGTACTCGACAGTTTTATATTTAAGTAATTGTTATTCTAACCTCAAAACCTAAAATGATGTTGAATTTGTAAAACAATATACCAACATAACCTAAATCCCATTGTTAATAACTAAATATCGACATATATAATGCAAGTTATAATAATAATAACAATTTTTAATCGAAAAATTTTTGACAAAAAAAGCGAAAAAATATTTACAGGTTAGGTATTCCTTCATTTGCCGAACTTAACCTATAAATATTCTTTCCGCGAGAATTTTTCGATTACAAATTTTTGTTTATTATTATTATTATAACTTGCATTATATATGTCGATATTTAGTTATTACCATATTTATTAGGTTATGTTGATCTATATTATTTTAAAAACTCAAACCTCTGTAGTAAAAATTTTTACTTCTTTTGTACTCGACAGTTTCATATTTAAATAATTGTTATTCTAACCTCAAAACTTAACAAATTAAAATGATGTTGAATTTGTAAAACAATTTAAAATATCAACATAACCTAATAACCATGTTAATAACTAAATATCGACATATATAATGCAAGTTATAATAATAATAACAATTTTTAATCGAAAAATTCTCGACAAAAAAGTGAAAGAATATTTATAGGTTAGGTATTCCTTCATTTGCCGAACCTAACCTATAAATATTCATTCCGCAGGAATTTTTGTCGCGAATTTTTCGATTAAATATTGTTGTTTATTATTATTATTATAACTTGCATTATATATGTCGATATTTAGTTATTGACATGATTATTAGGTTATGTTGGTATTTTAAATTGTTTTACAAATTCAACATCATTTTAATTTGTTAAGTTTTGAGGTTAGAATAACAATTATTTAAATATGAAACTGTCGAGTACAAAAGAAGTATTTGACTTTTTTTAATTTAAATTACTCCTTTTTTAAGTACTCCTTCATTTGCATAACCTAACCTATAAATATTCTTTCCGCGACAATTTTTCGATTACAAATTTTTGTTTATTATTATTATTATTATAACTTGCATTATATATGTCGATATTTAGTTATTAACATGATTATTAGGTTATGTTGGTATCTTAAATATTGTTTTAAAAAGATGTAAGTTTAATTTAAATTAAAAAACGTCAAATAGTGTTAAATACTGTGTAATTACAAAGAAACTTTCATTTTTCAAAAATGAAAAAGTTTACATTGAAATGTACGGAAGTAAAAATCAAAGAAAAAGTATCCTCAATATGAAACTCAGAGTGTCCAAATGAAAACTGAAATTCAAGAATGGATGAGATTGCGTAAAAACTTCTCTGTGCTCTTCGATGTTTCTCTCGTAAGCTCGATCTCTAAGCGACATTGTTTTTTTTATTTCGCGTCTTAATTTATAATCAGTGCAATTATTAATACAAGGTACCTAATATAATTTTACAAAGAGAGCCAGTATCCTCGATAAAGCCTGCCACCGAGTGGCTTGTATGTACGTTATTAATAGTCGCTGACTGGTTCAAAAAAAAAAAAACGAAAAGAGAGAGAGAATGAGAGAGAGAGAGAGAGAGAGAGAGAGAACAGAGCCACAGCGGTGAGTGGCAGGCGGGATAGCTTAATGTTGATAATAATTTATTTATGTATATAATGGATTTGTACAATGCGCCGCGGTACGCGACTCGAGCCTTGGCATGCGTCGATATTATTACAATAATAATTAATGTACAGTGTAACTATACTTCATGTGATGTACCTATACGTAGCTGAATGTGTAAAATTATTCGAGAAGCAAAAACTTATAGACCATATATGCATCTGTATGTATACATATATCTACGTAAAAACTGGCGCATATATATACATATATGTATATACAATTATACATATATCGTTAATCATTATAGGAGAAAAAAATGTAATTGCTATCGTCACTATTATTCGTTCTCATTACTATTATCATTACTATCATTACTATCGTTTTTAAGCGGTTAAAGATTAGCTTTTAATTTTCCCCTAGCGATAGAAAAGGTTGTAACGCGCCAGTCTTGTTACGGACGACGGATTTTCTCCATCGCTTAGTCGATCATACTTTGTACGACAAAAAAAAAAAAAAATCGTGGACGCTGCGGCGGCACTTTTGGGCACGTCGTTCTTGAATGGCTGAGAGCCGAATTAATTAAGGGTATCGGTCGGTTGATTGTTATTTACTGAAAAAGTATGGAATCTGTAATGTTTTAAAAATTTTTATTCGATCATTAAAATATGAGTTTGACTATTCACTGTCTTATTTATTTCAGATTTAAATTTATCGATCGTTGAAATGTCAATCCCACGCGTGTAAATAGTCGTGAACGAAGGAAAGCAATTAAGCTGTGTCCAATGGTGCGATCGTGACGTCTAGGGTTAGTATCTTTTTTATTTCAAAATTTTCGACTTTCGGCCAGATTCTTTAACGCCAGTTATAACTTCCAAAGACCAGTCCTGTCGCAAGGGTATTAGTAACGTAATTTTTATAAACGAATGTCTTAATTACACAGGCCTGCGAGGGTCAGTTTCTAAAATGAGTGAGAATGATTCTTGTAGCTTTTTGCGCGCTAAACACGAATCTGTTGTCCACAATAGTCCATCACGTCAGGATTTTCGGTAATTCTAGGTCAAGTGTCCAAAAAATGGCTATTTTTGTCATTTTTGGGAATTTTTTCTTTATTTTTCTATATGGCCTTCGCATAGTACACATTGTCAGCTTTAAAACCGATTTGTTTTATATTAATTTACGACGATTTTTAATCCTGTGCAGGAGTTTCGACCTAAAAAGACTTTTCCAAATGCATACATTTTTTAGAGTGGTGGATTTTCATACAACTTGAGGTTTTTGGAGTCCCTGATTACGAGTATGAAGTTCGAATTAGAAATTCAAAATGGCGGATTCAATATGGCTGACAAATTTTTTAAATATTGTTTGATATAACTTCGTATCTTGAGGTTTTTCGAGTCCCTGATTACGAATATGAATTTCGAATTAGAAATTCAAAATGGCGGATTCAATATGGCTGACGAATTTTTAAAAGATTGTTTGATTTTAATATAACTTCGTATTTAGGGGTTTTTGGAGTCCCTGATTACGAATATGAAGTTCGAATTAGAAATTCAAAATGGCGGATTCAATATGGCTGACAAATTTTTAAAAGATCATTTGATATAACTTCGTATCTTGAGGTTTTTGACTCGCTGATTGTTAATCTGAAGTCAGAATTACAAAATTCAAAATGGCGAATCCAATATGGCGGACGAATGTTTAAAAAGTTGTTGAATTTTAACCCCAAAGACTTCTAAATATCAAGTTTGATTAAAATCCAATTTTTTGAGAGGGAGTGCCTTGCGGGTTTTTGTGATGAGGACAAATCTGACCTTGAAAATTCTGTAGCACATCAGCATTTTTTGTAACTAGAGCTTGAATGGTCAAAAAATGGCTATTTTAGTCATTTTTAACCATTTTGTTTTGGAAGCCAAATTTGTTTGTTTAATTTCCTACAGAGATATCGTATTGCTTTTGAGCTTTAAAATCCTGTTTTCGAAATCATTTTACCATTTTTTTAAAGATGTGCCATTTTTAATCTAAAAGTTTTAGTTGTGCAAACTCTATCGTTATGCTAAAGATTCTTTTTTGAAGTAGTGTATGATTCTTGCCTTCAATGGGGTTTTCAAGACGTAAATTAATTTTTTTACACATCGAAATCAATGACGTAATCCAAAGAAGCAGAAAAATGAAAATGACATTGCAAATACATGATTTAAATGATTTTACGGAAACCAATTTTAAGATGGTATACAAAAGTCTGTTGAAACTGCTTTGTAAAGTGAATTTAAAGCATATATTCAGTTATAAAAAGGTTCTGATCCATACAACAAGAGAAGATTAAAAGATGATTCCCATATTTAGTATTTCACCATGAAAAAACTTTGAATTTTATAATTCTGATTTCATATTTGCAATCAGCGACTCCAAAAACCCACACATACCAAGTTATAGTAAAATCCAACAATTTTTTTAAAATTCGTCCACCATTTTGGATCCGCCATTTTGAACTTTGTAATTCTGACTTTAGATTCGCACTCAGCAACACCAAAAACCCAAAAATACTTAGTTATAGTAAAATCCAACAATTTTTTTTTAATTCGTCCGCCATTTTGAATTTTGTAATTCTGACTTTATTTGCAATCAGCGACTCCAAAAACCCATAAATGCAAGTTATAGTAAAACCAATCATTTTTTTTTAATTTCTCCGCCATATTGGATCCATCATTTTGAATTTTGTAATTCTGACTTCAGATTCGCAATCAGCGACCCCAAAAACCCATAAATACAAAGTTATAGTAAAATCAATCTATTTTTTTTAATTTGTCCGCCATATTGGATCCGCCATTTGGAATTTTATAATTCTTACTTCATATTTGCAATCAGTAACCCTAAAAACCTATAAATACGAAGTTATGGTAATATCCAACAATTTTTGAACATTTCGTCCGCCATTTTGAATGTTGAAATTCTGAGTTCAGATTTGCAATCAGCGACCCCAAAAACCCATAAATAAGAAGTTATAGTAAAATCCAACAATTTTAGAAAATTTCGTCCGCCATATTAGATCCGCCATTTTGAATGTTATAATTCTGTCTTCATATTTGCAATCAGCTACCCAGAAAAAAACAATAAGTACCAAGTTATAATAAAATCCAACAATTTTTAATTGTGTAATTCGTACTTCAGATTCGTAATGAGCTACCGGAAACCCCCAAGGTACCAAGTTACATGACAGTTTTACTGTAACTTGGTGTATAGGAGTTTTTTAGGTCTCAGATTACGAATCTGAAGTCAGATTTTGAAAATCCAAAATGGCGGATTCAATATGGCGGACAAATGTTCTAAATCCCAATCATTTCGCTTGACACTTGTGACTCGGGGGTTTTCCGGGTCGCTGATTACGAATCTGAAGTCAGATTTCGAAAATACAAAATGGCGGATTCAATATGGCAGACAAATTTTATAAAATCCAACCATTAATGGAATAAAACAAAAAAGGTAACAAAATAAATTAAAAAAAACTGTACTTTGAAGACCTTTATCTAATCTCCTCGTGGTAAAGTGTGTAAGTAGATATTGTACATCGAAACTATGGGAGACGGCATCATTTTTTTACAATTTTGCCTGCCACATTGAATCCGCCATTTTGAATTTTTCAAAACATATCATTGGACTTGTAAACAGCGACCCTTGAAAACTCCCGAGTAGCAAGTTTCATGCAAAATGATTAGATTTTCTTTAAATTTGTCCGCCATATTAGATCCCCCATTTTGAATTTTGTAATTCTGACTTCATATTTGCAATCAGCAACCCTAAAAACTTATAAATACGAAGTTATAGTAATATCCAACAATTTTTGAAAATTTCGTCCACCATTTTGAATTTTGTAATTCTGACTTCAGATTCGCAATCAGCGACCGAAAAAACCGCAAGGTACCGATAATTTCACAAAAAGTGCTCAAAATGCTGGAAAACAAAATTGGTTAAATTTTACTCACAATTTAAAATGGAGGATTCAATATGGCGGACAAATTTTCGAAATTCCATTCGTTTCGTTTGACAGTTGTTACTCGGGGATTTTTGGGGTCGTTGATTACGAATCGGAAGTCAGATTTCGAAAATCCAAAATGGCGGATTCAATATTGCGGACAAATTTTATAAAATCCAACCATTAATAGAATAAAACAAAAAAATATAACAAAATAAATTTAAAAAAAAATGTACTTTGAAGACCTTTATCTAATCTCCTCGTGGTAAAGTGTGTAAGTAGATATTGTACATCGAAACTATGGGAGGCGGCTACCATTATATTTTTACAAATTTACCTGCCATATTGAATCCGCCATTTTGAATTTTTCAAAACATATCATCGGACTTGTAAACAGCGACCCTTGAAAACTCCCGAGTAGCAAGTTTCATGCAAAATGGTTTGATGTTTTGAAAATTTGTCCGCCATATTAGATCCCCCATTTTGAATTTTCAAAATATATCATCAGATTTGTAATCAACTTCTTTTTCTTTTTTAATTTACCTAATGCAATGTCATAGCTCATGACAAAGGTTTTTACAAAATCGTAAAAAAAAAAACATATTTTAAGAACTTGTATCTTTTTTTTGACATCATCTTTTTGAAAAATGGCAACGACATAATGTTCGGTATACCTTAGACTGTCTAGAAATAGTCCAGTTTTTAAATTGGATATATTACTGACTTCATTAGACTAATTTTTGCCATAAAGATTTGCATTTTTGCCGCAGTGAGAGGAAAGTCGTAAATGATAAAAATCTTTGTAATCCGCAGCAAAGGGGCTCAAATCTCATAAATTCAAATATTTATAGCTTCTTTAAAAATCATCGTAAATTAATTTTAAAAAATTACTTTCAAAGCTGACGCTGCATACTACAGTAGGTCCCCTCTTATTTTAATGCTACTTCTCTTCCTCATCACCAGCAGAGTGAGAGAGAGGACATGAAAAAAAGTTAAAATAGAAGGGAGCGAATCCTTAAGATAGAGGAGGAACTTAAAATACGAGGGGTTAAAATAAGAAGGGTACTGTATATGAAGACAGCATAGAAAAATAAAGAAAAAATTTCGGTTTTGCAGAAAAAATTCCCAAAAATGGCAAAAATAATAGAATTACTCAAAATCTTGACATAATGGACCAATTTGAACAACAAAATTCACGTTCAGCGCGCAAAAACCTACAAGAATCACCCTCACTCAAGTTATAAACTGAAAAAAGTTAAATTTCGCAGGCCTGTGTTATTTATAGGCAAATCTAAAAGATTTGCTTGCCGATTCGCATTTTTTCATCGACCTTCTCCTTCCCGATGTGCCATACCTGTCATTTCTATTTTTATTGATCTCTTCAGATCGAGTCGAGGAGTCGCACAGTTAGATCTAAAAAAACTGTTTCAATCCCGCAAAAAGTCGAGTTTACTAAATACTTCATTTACACATATGTTGTTAACGAATATAAAGAATAAAACAAAATATAATAAATGCTTTATCGAAATTTGTAGTTTCTAGATAGACACGACTTCTAGAAACATGTAAATAATTGCTCGACGCAGTTTAACCCTTTAAGTCCCAAATGTGCACAATTTGCACATGGATTTCAGCATCGTTTTATGTATAAAATAAAAATTAAAAAAAAAAAATGGAAACATCTATATTCGACTAGTTTTGAGGTCGCTCTTTCGATTGGCGCTACTAAAATTTTCGAAAAATAACGTTCAACACAGTTTTTTTACAAAAATATTGAAAAAAACGCGATTTTTTAGCTACAATTTTTTATTTAAATGCATTTTTAACTATGATACCGGTTTCATATCACCTTCTAATCTGTCAGAAACGTGTTCCCGTTTGTTTTTCTTCAAAATTATACATTCACATATTTTGTTTTTCGTTTCAAAATGGCGTCTGAAAAAAAAAAAATTCCGCCATTTTAGATCAGCAATTTTGAATGTTATAATACTGTCTTCACATTTGCAAACAGCTACCCAAAAAAAAACTATAAATACGAAGTTATAATAAAATCCAACAATTCTTAAAAAATTCGTCCTCCATATTGGATCCGTCATTTTGAATTTTGTAATTCGCAATCAGCGACCCCAAAAAACCCCTAATTACGAGGTTATATTAATATCAAAAAAATTTTTTTAAATTCGTCCGCCATATTGGATTTGCCATTTTGAATTTTATAATCCCCACTTCATATTTGCAATCATCGACCCCAAAAACCCATAAATACGAAGTTATAGTAAAATACAACCATTTTTTAAACATTCGTCCGCCATTTTGGATCCGCCATTTTGAATTTTGTAATTCGTACTTCAGATTCGTAATGAGCGATAGCAAAACCCCCAAGTTACTTTAATTTTACTTCAAAATTATACATTCACATATTTTGTTTTTCGTTTCAAAATGGCGTCTGAAAAAAAGAAAATTTCGCCATTTTAGATCAGCTATTTTGAATGTTATAATTCTGTCTTCACATTTGCAAACAGCTACCCAAAAAAACCTATAAATACGAAGTTATAATAAAATCCAACAATTCTTAAAAAATTCGTCCTCCATATTGGAACCGTCATTTTGAATTTTGTAATTCGCACTTCAGATTCGCAATCAGCGACTCCAAAAAAACCCTAATTACGAGCTTATATTAATATCAAAAAAATTTTTTTAAATTCGTCCGCCATATTGGATTTGCCATTTTGAATTTTATAATCCCCACTTCATATTTGCAATCATCGACCCCAAAAACCCATAAATACGAAGTTATAGTAAAATACAACCATTTTTTAATCATTCGTCCGCCATTTTGGATCCGCCATTTTGAATTTTGTAATTCGTACTTCAGATTCGTAATGAGCGATAGCAAAACCCCCCAAGTTACTTTAATTTTACTTCAAAATTATACAT
The DNA here is from genome assembly GCA_030407085.1 of Trichopria drosophilae. Classification (NCBI taxonomy): domain Eukaryota; kingdom Metazoa; phylum Arthropoda; class Insecta; order Hymenoptera; family Diapriidae; genus Trichopria; species Trichopria drosophilae. Next base: position 10,311,864 of record CM059583.1, on the reverse strand, counting down.
TCACATATTTTGTTTTTCGTTTCAAAATGGCGTCTGAAAAAAAGAAAATTTCGCCATTTTAGATCAGCTATTTTGAATGTTATAATTCTGTCTTCACATTTGCAAACAGCTACCCAAAAAAACCTATAAATACGAAGTTATAATAAAATCCAACAATTCTTAAAAAATTCGTCCTCCATATTGGAACCGTCATTTTGAATTTTGTAATTCGCACTTCAGATTCGCAATCAGCGACTCCAAAAAACCCCTAATTACGAGCTTATATTAATATCAAAAAAATTTTTTTAAATTCGTCCGCCATATTGGATTTGCCATTTTGAATTTTATAATCCCCACTTCATATTTGCAATCATCGACCCCAAAAACCCATAAATACGAAGTTATAGTAAAATACAACCATTTTTTAAACATTCGTCCGCCATTTTGGATCCGCCATTTTGAATTTTGTAATTCGTACTTCAGATTCGTAATGAGCGATAGCAAAACCCCCAAGTTACTTTAATTTTACTTCAAAATTATACATTCACATATTTTCTTTTTCGTTTCAAAATGGCGTCTGAACGTTGAAATTTTTTGAAAGTGAAGAAAATGCTATTATATCGGATCTGCTAGGTTTTCTTTGTAGTAAAATCGTACAAATAAGTTATTACGAGATTTGTATGACCTGTTTTGATTTACGGAAACAGTAATATTCCATAAAATCCAATTTCAAGATGGCGACTGTCATGTGCTCAGTAGAAATACATGTATATCGAGACAACCCAAATTGGTGTGAAATTTACTAATTACCATCTCATAGGTTTCAGTAATCGCTAAACTCAAATCTTGAGTCAGTTTACCGAAATTCAAAATGGCGGATCCAATATGGCGGACCCGTTATGTAAAATTTCACATTTCTGGAATAGGAAAAATACTATCGTATTCCACTCAGATTTTCAAGTCAACATTATTCTTAAGATTTTTTTTATTATATAAATGGATTTTGTGACAGTCGCCATCTTGAAATTGGATTTTATGGTATGTTACTGCTTTCGTAAATCAAAATAGGACATACAAAACTCGTAATAACTTATTTCTACGATTTTACTAGAAAAAAAACTCACTTTCAAACATTTTCAACGTTCAGACGCCATTTTGAAACGAAAAACAAAATAAATAAAAATATGTGAATGTATAATTTTGATGTAAAACAATCGGGAACACGTTTCTGACAGATTAGAAGGTGATCTGAAACCGATATCATAGTTAAAAATGCATTAAAAAAAAAATTGTAGCTAAAAAATCGCGTTTTTTTCAGTATTTTTGTAAAAAAAACTGTGTTAAACGTCATTTTTCGAAAATTTCAGTAGCGCCAATCGAAAAAGCGACCTTAAAACTAGTCGGATATAGATGTTTCCATTTTTTTTTAATTTTTATTTTATACATAAAACGATGAAATCCATGTGCAAATTGTGCAAATTTGGGACTTAAAGGGTTAACGTAAATCAAATACGAAGACCCTCGACACAGTGGTCAGTAAACGTAATGGAAAAGCCACCGCTAGGAATCGACGTATGAAAATTTCTCTAATAGTCACCGTCGACACGTGCATATCAATTCAGACAGTAACGCGCAAGTTGGCTGTGAGAAGCAGAATTTCTTTTTTCGTGTGTCAGCAATTCGCTGAGGGTAAAATTAACTTTCCCCTTCGTATAATAATAATCAAAGAGAAAAATCAATTTATGATCCTGGATGTGACTTTTCCCTAAGAATAGTGACATCGTATTATATCGCATAGAGAACAGCACTATTATAAACATATATAATTATATTTATTATAATAATTTAAAAGTTAGGTAATCTTTGTTGTTTGTATTTTACAAGCGTATTACATATAAATAAATATCCATACAAAATATCTTCATTGCTTTCGTTTTTCACAAAATTCTGACGATACTTTTGTCAATGATAACGAAGATACATCAACAGAAGAAACAATGTCTCGTCAATGTCCAACTCGCTGATTCCCAACTTCTTTATCATTTCTTCCACCTTTTCCAATTGGAGTTTCTCCGACGGTGTCATCATTTCTGCAATCTAAAAGAATTACGATTAGAATTTCAAAGACTAAAATAATTACAAATTTTATTACCGCTGCTAACTGGTCTTCGGTGGCACCGTGATCCTTTAAAGTACTCGTTAAAGTTTGCATTCTCAGTTGCTTGTCGATCATTCTTTTGTTACTGTTAGTTTCGTGTTCTCGCCTTTGAATCGTGTTATAAAGTGCATGATAACAATGTTCCACTTCCATCCGTACAATGTGATTTAAATCTGCATGAAACAAAAAGAATATTTTTGCAGGTGCTGTCGAAGCGCCAGCTTTTTTCATTTCTTGCATTTGCAAATAATTTTCTTCCATCAACATGTACGTTATGTGTTTCGCTTCTTTCGCTGGGATCATCGCCAGTTGCTGAATTTTTTCCTGCTCGATATAATTGTGCATTTTTACTAACCTAAAAAAAAAGTAAGTATTAGTATTTTATCTATAGATTACAGTAAGATTATTTTACCTAAATATTCTGGCTGCTTTGGTGCCGAACCTTTCGAGGACAATATTTTCCATTGTTGTCCACGCCAATTGACAAAATGCTTCTTTCATATCGACGCTAAACTGACCACCTCCGGAATCACCGACTCGTTTCAAAAACTTTGAAGAATCGTCTACTATTAGCGACAAATATTGATCGAGGTACTGATACAGCATCGGACTGTCAAGTTTTTTTACAGAATCTTTTATTTCGCTGAAAGGTATCGGATTTGAAGTGTCGGCCCATGACGCAGTTCTCAAATACATAAGAATGAGCAATTGCCGCATTAATTCGCCTGCGTTTAAATCCAGTCGCTTTGATATTGCGGAAACAATAATTTGGTCTCTGTAAGAATTGATAACATTAGGAGTTGTTTTTTGATTGAATATTTTACTTTACGAACCTGAGATCTTGATTGAATCTATCAAAATTTACTTTCCAGTACACCTTATTATCACCTGCTTCAGCTTCGTTACCTTGAGTCAGCCGTATCATAGATTTAATATTAAGTTCTGGAATATTAAAATCAGGCTTATCGGTTGGTAAGTCACTTAAGATATGAGAGCACTGGCTACGCATTAGGAAATTATTCTTTACCAACAGTTCAAACTTTTCTTTCAAGACAGGCACAGACGATCGACGTTCAGCTAAAAAATATAAACTTTTTATAAAACTATGTACTTATTTTATTATTTCTTCTAAATATAGTACTTACGAGGGAAATGCTCCAATTTTTGATAAGTTTTAACTATCAATTGAGATCCAGTCTCGAATCCACATTTCAGAACTTCTTCGAACATTAACTGAGCCTCATCTCCGCATGTATTTTTTACAAAATATATATACCTGAAAGAAGTTGTAAATTATTTTGAAATCGATTAAATGAAATTTTTTTTTAATAATAATTTAGGTCCTCTATTATTTAATATTTTTATTAATGATATTGTAAATTGCATTTCGAATTCAAAGGTTTTATTGTATGCAGATGATATGAAGATCTATCGTGTAGTGAAAACTCCACTCGATGCTTTGGGTTTACAGGGTGATCTTAATAGTATTTCCGAGTGGTGTACAGACAATAATTTATTAATTAATCCTTATAAAACTAAAATTATGCGTTTTTCTAAACACGAATGTTGTTTAAACTTCCAGTATTCATTGCTTAATTCAGATTTAGAACAAACATTTATTATAAAAGATCTGGGGGTATTGTTTGACCCACGTCTGTCCTTTAACGAACATGTCAAATATGTTGCTAATAAGTCTTACAGTACACTAGGATTTCTAATTCGTTCCACTAAGTCATTCAAAGACACTAAAGCAATTATTACACTCTATAAGTCTCTTGTTTTATCACAATTAACTTATGCATCCTCTATCTGGACTCCATCTACTCTCTGTAACGTCAACTTATTGGAACGAACACAACGGAAATTTATCAGATATTTGTCATCTAAAACTAATAATCCAATGTCATTTTACTCGCATAGTTATCTGTCTCACTCGGTGCTATTTAATATATACACCATAAAATCAACTCATGAACTCAATGATATTTTGCTCATTAGAAATATACTGCACGATAGATTTTCCATTACAGAATTGAAAAATTCCTTCGTATTTCGTGGTGCATTTTATGCACATCGATTTTATAGACCTCTTTTAGAAAAAACCTTGAAATCAAATTTTTATTTCAACTCGCTGATTCCTAGACTGACTAGACAATGGAACGGAATTTCCCATTATGCTATCGACACTAATAACTTCTCTTTATTTTATACTAAATGTCGCGAATTATTTCTGAAATATGTTAATTAATTGTAATTTGTTTATTTATATGTTATATGGTGAAGTGATCCTCCACATGCTATGTAATTTCTTCTAAGGGCAATTTTGCCCGTTCGTTTTATAATAAATAATAAATAATAATAATTTATTTGATTAAATTTCAACAAAAATATACATTTCTTTACACTTTTGTACATCGTGTACTCAACGCAATCGTGATTGCTGGAGTATATATCACTCGCAAATATTAGTATAATAACCTCTGATATATCTGTCGTATTTGTAGTATATGACACATGTTTCTTTCATAATCACTAAATATCACAGTATTGGTATTTCAGCACGCGGCACTAGTTACACATTACCTTATGTGATAAGTCGCGAGGATGTTCCGTTATAATTGCCCTTATTCTTTTTTTAAGATTTTTATCGTTAATTATAAATTTGTCATGTAAGAATACATTATATAATTTAGGGCCCAAATAATCGAAACATCTTCGTGAGACACTTTTAACCCTACGTGGAATCACAGCCATTCCTTTACTTCTGTACCGAGTAAATTTACCGTGTTCGCTAAACTCAATTACTTTATTTTTAAACAATAAATTAAAGCAGTTTCCGCGTATCGTTGCCTAATATCTAGGACTTTTGACTCCTTAAAAAGAAAATTTGAGGGATACGAACTATTTTTATTCCATATTGTCTTTAAAGCCCTTTTTTGTAACTTATATAATCGATCAATATTACATGCAGCATCCCAACCAATTATGCCATAGAACATTATGGAGGAAAATAGAGCATGATAAACCATCATCAATTCTTGTATTGTCAATACTGTTTTTATTCTCGTAAAAGCAAATAGCAAACATTTTAGTTTGTTTACAACCGATGTAATATGGAAGTTCCATTTTATATGCGAGTCAATTTTCACTCCTACTTAGTATGGTTTTTTCGACAAATTTTATTGCACTTGCAGTTTTGTAACTGAGTACAGGAGTTCAGATCAAGATGTATATTTAGATTTTCTGGTATACTATCTACATAGCATCCAAAAGGCACAAATACCGTTTTGGAGATATTTATTGTCAATCCATTTGAACTAAACCAGTCCTGTACACAGCGAAATTGCATTTCTGCAGATTCCTTAGCTTCTTGCCATGACTTTTGTTTTATTATTAACGCCGTATCGTCTGCAAACTCCAACAATTTTCTATCAATATCAATTTCAAACAAATCATTTACGTAAATTAAAAATAATAAAGGACCTAAAATGCAAATCTCCTATTTGCACACTTTGCATTCTATCATTCAGATAACTGCGCAGCAGATCCAACACCTGACCCCTAAAGCCATAATTTTCTAATTTCTTTATAAGTATTTTATGATCTAGGGTATCAAAGGCCTTTGCTAGATCGATAAATATTGCTAGACTTGGTTCATCCTGTTCCAGAGCCAAAGAGATTTCTTTAGTTAATTCAGCTATTGGATCATCTGCTGATTTTCCTTTGCAAAACCTTTGATTTCCGTGAATCCCGCCCATTTTTTCAAGATATTTTAAAATTCTAACTTTTAAACATTTTTCGAAAATTTTTGATATATTTGGCTATAATCAGGATCTCCTGATTTGTAAATCGGTATAACTACTGCATGTTTAAAATGTTTTGGACAAATTCCATACATAAATGACAGGTTGATTATGTAACTTAGAGGAGAAGCTATTTGATTTGCAATTAATTTTAATAGATCAGACGAAATTTTATCTATACCTGTAGCTTTACGCAATTTTAATTCATTTATGTATTTAACTATTTCTAAAGGTGTTGTTTCAAATAATACCATTAATAATTGAATTCTTTTAAGTATTGGATCTTGAATAATTCGTTTTTTTAATGTTTTTGCCAACTTACTGCCAATTTGTGAAAAATATTTGTTAAATTTATTAGAAATCTCTAAATTATCCCGTATTATATTCCCATTTTCAGCTTTTATCATTTTTACTTGACTGTTTTTAGTCCCATTTGATATTTATATTTATTTATTATATTATAAACGGGCAGTAACAGCCCTTACAAAATAAATACAAAAATTTGTTGCAAATGAAAGTAAACTATATACGCATATAACTAAATAAAATTTAAAACTAATAATATTTACACAAATGACATTTCACTGACGGGATAAAATTGTTAGCTTCTACAAGTTCTACTATCGGTGTGGAAAGAAGGTTCCATGATCTTATGAGTCTGTTTATACCAGAGTGATAAAAATAAATTGATCTACACTTTCTTTCCTCCAATATTCGGTACTTCCTGTGAGAATAAAATTGAGGACGATAACGAAAAAACTCCTTCAATTCCGGTGAATGTATTCTATTATTCAAAACATTTCAGAAAATAATATCATTTACTGTATGTACAGATTTGATTGTTGGGATTTTAAATTTTGATGAAATATTGCTGAAATCGTGGTCAAAGAAACTCGTAGGATTTCCCGATTTGAAAGAAAAAAAGCGCAGAAATTTTCGTTGAACCGCTTCCAATTGAACTGCAGCTGCTGCAGTAAAGGGTGACCAAACTGGGGAAGTGTACAGCAAATGTGGCAGAACAAGGCATTTGAATATATAGATTCCATTACAATCTCGGAAAAATTTTGTAGATCTTATTATAAAGCCTAATTGTTTGCAGGCTTTATTTGTAACATAATCTACATGATTCGAAAAAGAGAGAAAACAATCAAAAAAGATGCCAAGATCTTTTATATTATTTACTACATTCATTGATGTTTTATCAATAAAATACTGAAACAGTGGGTTTTTCGATCTACTGAAATGCATCACGTTTGTTTTAGAAATATTTAACGAAAGACAATTTGATTTTTAACGCACACATCAGGGTTTTAATAACCCCGCTAAACAATATTCCGTTACAGCAACATCTTTGAAACGTCGCATTATAACCATGCGACCAAACTTGTTTCATTGCAAAAACATTTTTGTGACGTCCTTGGAACCAAAAATGTCCTGCCACATTTATGGTTTTTAAATAACGTTTCATTCGTAACGTACCGGCAACGTTTGAAAACTTTACATCCAACGTTGTAAAAACGTTACATTAAACGGTCATAAATAAAAATTATCAGAAATTTATTATAATTTATGTATCGTTAGATATGTTATGAAAAGAATGTAGTTTTATAATTTTGCTCACAAATAAATCTATGAATCTAAGAAAAATCCATCCCGACCGAGGATCGAACCCAGGTCTACCGGTTACAACGCTGACGTCTTACGCTACGCTACAAGAGCTCTTATACTCAATCGTAGAAGGGTTCTTGATAAATGTTTAGTTTAAACAAGATATGTTTAATTAATTTTGTCATTTCTATATGGGTGATTCTGCGGAAACTGTGATACTTCAGGTCTTGTGTAAAAAAATAGAATAATACGTATGTAGAATAAATGTATTCTCATGTAACGTATTAAAAGGCAATCACTTTAACCTGTACACGTGAAAACGACGAATAAAAAAATTATTATCATCGTTCTGCAGACTGAAATATAAGTAAAATGTCAGCACCACCAGTGTGTCTTTCTCCGATTTTTTTCGTTCAATTATGAATTGAGTGCAGAATATAGTTTCTAAATAAACGTTATTGGTCTTAAAATATTTGTCTATAGATAGGTAAATGATTATCATTCACATTCTACTTCTCTTTCTTTAATTATCTTGAGTAGAACCATTTGAAATTTGTCTACGATTTTATGCACAATTCTAAAAATCTGTAAGTTTTCCAATATTTGTGATATATTTCTATGACTTTATTTATAATTCGTCAGTGCCCATTGAAAGGTTAATATCGATAAACAAACAAGCATCGCACCAAGTGCTCACTGAATATTTCGTCGCACACACGGATAGTTAATTTTCAAGCAAGTGCGATTCAGAAAATTGTGGTCAGTACCACTTGTAAAAAGTGCTTAAGTGACAAATTGTTTAGGCGTAGTTCCCGAAGCGTACATATGTTAATTACTGGTTACTTCAAGAATGAATGCGGAAAACGTTATGTACACAGTGATTGCTCCATAAAACAACCTCAAACATAGTTTGTCAGTACCGCCGTAAAGTTGTATTTAATAAGTTAAAAAATGTTAGTTAAAAAATGTGAGTTAAAAAAGTTAAAAAATTGGAGTTGACGTACATTACATACACATAACACAACATATATGCCACAAAAAAATAAAAAATGGAGAACATACATTTTTTATTTCATTTGTTGATTTGATAATATCGAGTAAAAAATATCACAGTTTCCGTGGAATCACCGATATCATATTTTAATATTATTTGACTATTTTGTAGTAATTTATTGTAATTTAAATAAATATTTTTAAGATATCCGTATAATATTTTTTTTAAACGAAATTGATTAATAGACACTGTTTAGAAAAATGTAAAGTTAATTGACACACGTATATTTTACAAATGCGCTACTTGGAAATAAGTTATGAATTACACGGATATTAAAATTAACATAAGTGAACCAATTTTTAAATTATGAATTAAATTTAATACAATTTACATTAAAAATAATACGGTGTGAGTTATTTTTCTGGACAAGTGACGGAAATTTACAAATTTTGTACATAAATATATTAAAAGGGAACGAGTTTTTTAAAATAAATACAAATATTCTCTAAATATTACAAAACCCATTTCAATTTCAAATGTGAAGTATAACAATAGTTAAATTTCACTTCTTTGCAGTCTCAGTCTCAAATTACTCTATATTTTAAATTAATTTTTGCAGTAATATTACAAAAAAAAATATTGAATTTAATGGACATCAATGTATTCAAGTTACACATGTATAAGAAATAAAAAGAACAAAATTAATAATAGCAAATAATGTTATGCACCAGAAAAAAGAATAATTATAAGAAGAAAAAGATTGCATGTAAGTCGTGCTAATATACGAAAACAATTGCTGCATCCGAATGCTTCCGAATCTTGAAGGCCAAGTCTGAGATGGAACCGGCCGAAACGATAGAAGATATGCAATAAATCATGTCTACGAAACGTCACATTCGTAACATTACATGAATGTTACGTTAGTAACCTTAAATCGACGTTTTAAATTTCCTTGGTGATTTTGTGAGGTTGCAGAAACGATTCCATAAAACGTTTTTAAAACTGTTATAAAGTGACATTCTGGTAATGTTACGCATTACCTTTGCGTATTTAGTTATTGTGCAACGTGGTGTAAACGGCATCAAGAAGTTGTTACGAAATGTTACGTTTCATTTACGTTACATGTTTAGCGTGACGTTATATAATTTGATATCATCAGCATATAATAAAATCTTTGAGAAGGAAATTACATTGATGATATTTATGTAAACTAAAAACAAAAGCGGACCTAAATGTGATCCTTGGGGAACACCCGATGGCACATCAAATGGCACCGAAGTGACTCCTTTTATGCGAACTATCTGTGATCGATCACAAAGATATGATTCCATACAACTCAATAACGGACCCGCAATACTTTTGGTTCAAAGATTTATTAAATAAAAATAACAACGGTTCCATCAATGACAATTGACAATTTTTTATGAAACATGGTGGCATGCCATCCGGACCACAATTAAAACTATTATCCAATTTAGACACTGCTTCCATAAAATACTTACTAATATAAATTATAAAAAATTATTTGTTAAAGTTATGTTACCTTGAATATCGAAGAATTGCTAAGATGTTATCTACTTCGAGTGTATACATCATAGCTCGTTCTGTCTGTAGGAAGGACACGTAGCTGAACTTTACAAGAACGCATAGCGCCTCTTTTAGCTGAAATAAAACGAATAATTGCGGAATTAACGAATTGGCGTCTTTAAATTGTTTTGACAGTCGTTTCTTATTAAATATTAGCAAAAGGATTTCGACATGTTTAACAAAGATTTAGAACATGAAAATGTTGAAAGCGGTGATATTTTATTTTGAAAATATACAAAGATATTGTAAATTTCCTTATATTTAGTATATATGCTTTTGACATTTTAGGTTATGTAAATTAACTAAAAATGTATATACAATTTTGATAAGCTGTAATTATTATAAATTAATAAAAAACTAAAAATTACCTTAGTTAGTGGAAGGCCGGTTGTTGATCTAATAAGACCAAGTGGTTTTGGTCCATTTTTAAATAAATCATCGCCGACTGCTTGAACAATTGGGCCAAAATGTTCAAGTAATAGCACCGAACAAAGTTTTCCACATATCAGGGACATATTATAAAACTTTTATGAGTTTTGTGTTCAACACGAGTAATTCGAAATTTGTTTTTCAAAATAATTTTTACGGCACGTGACGCACGTGACACGACTACACATGTTACGCACGCTTAAACATAAGGCATCTAACTTAACCTGACTTCATTTCCAAGAGAAAAATTAAGTGGCCATCGCATGCAACGACATTCATTCCGGTTCTTTTCCGTTGGGGTCAGTGTTGTCCAATCAAAAGGTGAAATTCGAATGCGCATGCGCATTGTACACGTCATATCTAGTGATATCCAGGTACATTTTTTTTGTAATTGAAAAACTACTAAAAACAAGATGAATATTTTATTTACCATAACTTGATCAGATCGGAAATCGTATTTTGTAATAAAAAAATAAAACTCGTACGAATTTTGTAGCGGAAAACAAGGCAACTCCATGCGTTTTTAGGAAAAATAAGAGCATTTAGGGATAACTCAATATTTGAAAAGAACCAGAAATAATAATGTTAAAAAAATATCAGTCGATACGGTTTTTTACAGATTTTTGGCTGCTGATTACGAATCTGAAGTCAGATTTTAAAAATTCAAAATGGCGGATCCAATATGGCGGACGACTTTTTTGAAAATCTATCTAATTTGCCTAAAAATTATTACTCGGGGGTTTTTGGGGTCGCTGATTACGAATCTGAAGCATCTGAAGTCATATTTTAAAAATTCAAAATGGCAAATCCAAAATGGCGGACGACTTTTAAAAAATCAAATGCAACTCGCTTGAAAAACGTTAAAGTTTAACAAAGGCAAGATACGATACTCCAACCAAGGCAAGATGTAGTAATCCAACCAGCAAAGGCAAGATGTAATAATCCAACCAACAAAGGCAAGATCGTCAAATCCAATCAACAAAGGCAAGATGTCATAATTCGACCGGCAAAGGTAAGATAGTATAATCCTACAAACAAAGGCAAGATGTAATAATCCAACCAACAAAGGTAAGATCGTAAAATCCCACCAACAAAGGCAAGTTGCAATACTCCAACAAAGGCAAGATGTAATAATCCGACCGGCAAAGGGAAGGTAGTATAATCCTACAAACAAAGGCAAGATGTAATAATCCAACGAACAAAGGTAAGATCGTAAAATCCAACCAACAAAGGCGCGATGTAATAATCCGACCGGCAAAGGTAAGATAGTAAAATCCAACCAACAAAGGCAAGATGCAATACTCCAACAAAGGCAAGATGCAATAATCCGACCGGCAAAGGTAAGATCGTAAAATCTAACCAACAAAGGCAAGATGTAATAATCCGACCGGCAAAGGTAAGATAGTTTGAATATTTTTTTATTGAAAATTTTTTTAATCCTTTTGAATCCATTTCCGTTTACTGGGCTCTACCGATCTTATTCGACCTTTCTACATCAATTTACATAATTTTCGATTGAGTTTTGTCTTACTCTGTACTTCTTGATTGTCTTGATAAAACCATTCTACAAATTATAAAATTAAGGATGGTCAAAGGCCAGGGTAAATTGCAAAATTTTGAAAATTTTGTGCGCACCAATTCAATAAATGATTCACTTTTGAGCGTTGATGTTATTTGTTGAACTTTATGAATAATCCTTGTTAACAATCACCCTAAATCCTATTGGAAGAATCAACTATCTTGCTCTTTAATTGTTCTCTATGCTTCTGTAAAAAATATGAAAAAATCAAATTTCCTTTTTTTTTTAAATCATTATTTTATATCGAAAACGAAATTATTTAGAAATTACCAAAAGTGGCACAAAATAACATAAACTTGTTGAACTTTCAAAATTTGGGTTAGTGCATACAATAAATTGAAAAAGGTGTCTAAAAAATGGCAATTAGAGCACAAACATTTTATCCCGAAATGTACGAAATTCCGTTCGAATTTGTGGTTCTTTTTAGGATTACTGATTACGAATGTATTTTGGGTTTTCAAAATTCAAAATGGCAGATCAAACATGGCGGACAAAGATTCAACATCTTTTCGATCTGTACAAAACGGGATGATTGGGTATTTTGAAAACAAATTTTGATTTCGTACATAGCCATTCAAAAAAACGTCAAATACTGTGTTTCGTACATTTTGAAAAAGAAAATAATACCTTGTCTGCCATGTTGAAATTTTGGTTTTTCAAAATCCTCAAACGGATTCGTAAACAGCGATCAAAAACAAAAAACAAATATGGCAAATTTTTACATTTTAGGATGAGATTTCAATATTTTCTTACCGTGAACAACATTTTTGGGCTGTAATCACCAGTTGTTTGCCTGTAGGCTTAAATTATTGTATGCACTATTGCACATTTTGAAAGTTGATGCTATCTCTCGTTACTTCTAAGTAACATTGTTTGAAAATATGATTTTAAAACAATTTATTCTTCCTTAAAAAGACCCTTCATATTAAAAGTAAGGAAATTCTGGGTATGAGATCTTGTAGAGCGACCTTAAACCCACATAACACTCGATATTCACAGAATATTCTCAGTGTATACTCGGTATATTATGCTCGATATACTGAGGATATTCAAAATAAATGTTGTGATATTCTGAGAATATACTCAGAATATTTCTATGTTCGCCCAAAATATGTTCTCCGATGTCCTCAGAATATTATTCACGATATTCTGAGAATATACATAGTATATAATTCATACATTTTCGATAATCAAATATAAAATATTCTGTGCTTCTCTCCAAATATATTTGTAATATATTTTTCGGCTAACCACAAGTTTACAGTTGAAAAAAATCGATTTATTTTTAACAAAATATAAAAAACATTTCATCCCTTTTGAGAGTATGAGGTTTATACAAAACGTACACGTTCAGATTGGGCCTCGTTAAGTTTATTCATTTCGAAGTTTCTTGCAACACTTCCATAATTTTATTTATTAACAACAGTTTCCTTTATTCGTATTTTAATTCTTTATAGCCATCTTTGCCGTGGTAGTAGATCATCAGACTTTCTGACAGGCATCGATGTACTTGCCTGCTCAGGATGGTTGATTCTTATTTTATACGTACTGGACTCGGCTGTTACCACTTGCGAGAAAGGTGTTAAAATGCGTCTCGTGTCATATTCTGTTTTCGATATTACTTACCGTACACACGTACAATACACTTAACGTGTATGTGTAGGAAATTCAGGATGACTTTCGGATATACGGCTAATATACGAATTTCGAACTAAATATAATATTCCCTTTTGGATATTCTGAGAATCTATATAGGATATATGAACTTTTATATGCTGTTTATGATATTCCGAGTATATTACGAGAATATTACATATATTCACAGGAGATTTTCGTATGAATTTCAAATAAGCGGAGAATATCATGTGTTATCTGGGCAAATAAACTAATTTATATTTTATTTTATTTATTTTAGAATAAACGAGCAAAATCCCTTTTTACAAACAAATTTTGATATCAGTGTATACAAAATATATGAAAAATATATATAATAAAAGAAATGTAACAAATAAAGCAAAAACTAATTAAATTCATAAAACGTATGCTTAATAAGATTAATAACAGAATTACATGGTATATTATTATCAAATAAATTTATATCCGCATTATCGCAGAGAAGTTGACTAACAAACACAATCTATGTATCGCAGCATTTCTAACAAAATGTTTTTAACTAAAGGGTAAATAAAAAGGATATATAGTTCTTAATGGATAGTTTCGCTCAGCAAATGGTAACATTTCGTGTAACGTTTCACAATCCAGCAGCTTCCGAATTAATTTGAAGATAAAGATAAGGTCATCAACTCATCTAATGGATCTAAGAGATGGTATTTTGAAATTGGTAGCCATCTAGAGATAATTATGGTCGTCAAAAATAATGTTACTAATGAACGTTGATGCTTAATAAATTATGCTATATGTCCATTATACAGGGTGATCCTTTTGTATGTGCCAACTGGCTAATAGAGGATTCCTGAGTTGATTTTAAGTAACTTTTTCCTGTACCAAAATTGGATCTGAGGCTCAGAATTTAAGTGAAGAGCCATTGAAATTTAGAAAAAAAATTACTTTTTTTGCAATAACTCGGCTTCTTTTCAAGCTTTTTTTAAGCCCTATAATTCATTCCGGAGAACATTCGTCCTGTGGTGAATATTTCTGAAGTTATGGTCTCGAAAATGGTTAAAAAGGCCAATTTTTGCGGTTTTTCGCATCTAACTCATTTCGCAAAATAGCTAACGAAATGTCACAATAGAGAAAGTTGTAGAGCTTGAAAAGACGAAGAATTTTCCCCCTCATATGTTCGTTTCTAATGAAAATTGAGTTGGTGGGAACACTCTTAATGTCGTAGAATTGGTGACAAACCCACATTGTCAGTACCGTACGCGTTTTTCGTCAATTCTACGACATTAAAAGTGTTCCAGCGGACTCAATTTTCATTAAAAACGAACATATGAGGGGGCAAATTCTTCGTCTTTCGAGCTTTAAAACTTTCTCTAGTGTGACATTCGTTAGCTATTTTGCGAAAAACCGCAAAAATTGGCCCTTTTTACCATTTTCGAGGCCATAACTTCAGAAATATTCACGTCAGGACGAATGTTCTCAGGAATGAATTGTAGGGCTTAAAAAAAGCTTGAAAAGAAGCCGAGTTATTGCAAAAAAAGTAATTTTTTTTTCTAAATTTCAATGTCTCTTCACTTAAATTCTGAGCCTCAGATCCAATTTTGGTACAGGAAAAAGTTACTTAGAATCATCTCAGGAATCCACTATTAGCCGGTTGGCATAGACAAAAGGATCACCCTGTATATGCAAAAAATGTTAATTTATCCGTATATCAAACAAATATCCGACATATCTAACGCAAATACGTAAGCCTATACCCGCGCAGGAATTGCATTTATCTCATTCGATTGCAGGTCAACAGAGGAACTCGACCACCTTCGCATAAGGTTGTCATTTCAGCTTCCATCTTCTGATTGGATGTCGCAGATCTTCAGCGGAAATAATTCCTTTTTTGCAACGCCTACCATCGTTGCCTAAATGCTAACCAACCAGAAGTTAGCATCACTCGAAGCTACCAATAGGCAGCCATCTTTATTCCTTTTCGCATGTTGCATACGAAAATTCAAATCTACCTCTGACAAATTTCACCGAAACGTATATTTTGTCACCTTTTTTCCATTGAATAATTTTTAAAAAACAATCTTGTCTACCACTTTTTTCATATCTCTCAATATAATTTTCGAATGGAAGAAATAGTTGTTCGAATGTCAATCGAACCAAGTCGCGATTCAGTTGGAAGTTTCGGCGCGAAGAGCCTCGCCTCGAGAGAAAAATCAATAGACCGAAAAGTCGCGCGTTTCGCGAGTTAGCACCGTTCGCGAAATTTCAAAGTTATACACTCGATAAATTGGACCATAAGTAAAAAAGGTCTCGGAGGTGATCCCGTCGCCGGTACTCTTAGCGTTGCTGCCCAGGGCGGAAAAATCTGTCGAGAGCCGAAGTGGCGCCCCGAGCGCGGCCATTTCCGGCGGAACATCACTGTCGCGAACGATCACGTGATCGGAGATCGACTTCGTCCGTTTGTGACCACGAGGTTTTGTGGGTGAAAATCGCATTTACCGGGTGAAGTGAGCCCCCTATTTTTGTATTTATACAAAAATGCCTTCCAGCAACCATCTGCCACCCAAAGAATATGCCTTGTTTAAGCGAATTCTGGTGAGTAACAGCCCCGCGAAAATCTCTGTTTTGGACCCCACTCTTCCCCCGGCGGCCGAGCGAGACCCGTCCGGAGCGACGACCCGCACCGTGAAATAGGAAATCCTCACTGGCGATTGTCGTCGACGCTCCCTAAGGTCACCCAGCCGTCGTCCATTCGTGACGTACCTAATGAATTCGATGACTTTTTTCAGAAATGTTACGAGCACAAACAATACAAAAATGGCTTGAAGTTCGCCAAGCAAATACTCTCCAACCCCAAATACAGCGAACATGGGGAGACCTTGGCGATGAAAGGTCTCACTCTGAATTGTCTTGGCCGTAAAGAAGAAGCTTACGAACATGTCAGACGAGGACTGCGCAACGATCTTCAATCCCATGTCTGTTGGCACGTCTACGGTCTTCTCCAACGCTCCGACAAAAAGTATGACGAAGCCATCAAGTGTTACAGGAATGCCCTCAAATGGGACAAGGAGAACATTCAAATTCTCAGGGATTTGTCCTTGCTGCAAATTCAGATGCGCGATCTCGAAGGCTACAAGGTTTGTCGTTTATTAACAACTAGACGTACATTCCCAAGTTTACTTACATTCTGCTCGGTTTTATTTCCTTTCGATCGTACCATTTATTTATATTGACATCTATTTCGGAGTTTTGATACACAGGACAAAACGTTAATACGGTAGGACCTCTCTTATTCTAATTGTCCAGCCTCTCTTATTCTAATCGTTCCCCCACTATCACACTAAAAGTCAACGAAAAATATTGTCCACGAGTCGCAAGCTTGCAAGCAAAGTAAGTGGGGGTAAGGAGAAAATTAGAATAAGAGAGGTCCTACTGTACACTGACAAGGGGACCCTCAGACGATGTGTTTTTTAAAAAAAATTAATACTTTGCTAAAGTGTAGCGCATACCCCACCTTGAATTGTGCCAAAGTAGTTCAATGCGCTTCTGAAGCGTTTTCGAGAAAAACAATTTTGAAATTTTCCGTATATGGAGGACGTTCAGCGTTGGTAGCGCACTTCAATTTATCTAGATTTAAATCTCGGAACCGGATATGTTTGAAAATTTAAACTTTCGAAAATACATTATGTTATAAACAATTTTAAAAATGTATAAGATTGTAGATATTAACAATGTTAACAATTTTTTAAATTAAATACTCGAAATGAAAGGTTTTCGTCGCATGTGTTAAATAATCTTAACTTTCAATTTATTTTTACTACCGTAGAGTAAATGGTCGTAAATACTTTTAGAATTTCTTAACCACTTCAATGGTAATGGATCATATATGTACAAAAAAAATTATTGACAAACGTGATAATGGATAATATGTGTACATTTTGCAATAACTTTTACAATTCAAAATGGCGGATCCAATATGGCGGCTGTAAATTTGCTAAATTTATTAAAATGGTGCGGCGCACATTTTTCTTTATACAGAAAACAGCTGAAAATTGTTACTCGGGGGTTTTCGGGGTCGCTGGTTACGAATCTGATGTTAGATTTTGAAAATTCAAAATGGCGGATCCAAGATGGCCGACCGAAATGCGAAAAATTACCCAAACTTTATGAAACTGGGTTTTCGGGGCCGCTGATTATAAATCTGAAATCAGATTTTGTAAATTCAAAATGTCGGTTCCAAGATGGCCGATATAAATGTAAACAATTGAATTGATTTTGATGAAAGTTGGTACTCAGGAATTTTTTGGGTCGCTGATTAGGAATTTGAAGTCAGATTTTGTAAATTCAAAATGGTGGATCCAAGATGGCCGACATAAATGTGAAATATTACTTGATTTTTTAAATGATTAATTAAATGTTAAATGATATATTTTAGGAAAAAATGGAACCCGTGTTTCATCGTTTTTCGATATCATAAGTACAGGGCTGTACCACTTCTGGCACTTTTTTTTTTAAACAGCTACCACTGAAGTGGTTAAATCTCGGATATGTTTGCCAATTTAAACTTTCGATAGTACATTATGTTATAAACAATTTTAAAAATGTATAAGATTGTAGATATTAACAATGTTAACAATTTTTTAAATTAAATATTCGAAATGAAAGGTTTCATCGCACATGTTAAATAATCTTAACTTTCAATTTATTTTTACTACCGTAGAGTAAATACTTATAGAATTTCTTAATAACAAAATAGAAATTGTGCAATAATTTACAAATGATTTATAAAAATCCTTGAAATGAAGTGTCAAAATGAAGAACATAAACTTATTAGCAATTGTGAAAAGAGTAAATTAATAAAAATTCTGAAAATCTAAGGAAAAAACAGTTTGGAACTGTATTCATGCAAAATATTGGCTATTCTCTTCAGATGTGACACATTAAAATGAAAAAATTGTAATTAAAAATTATTGTAAAAGTCAAGAATTTTGATCTGTTAATTGCTGACTGCCGATTAATTTTAAACGTTTATGTTCCTAATAAACAGCTTTTTGTTCGTTAATCAACATAACCTGAATTCAACATATATAATTTGCCCTGACGTCTCAGCAATCGAAATTGTATTGAAATGTATTGACTTGGATTAATTTTTCGCTTTTGAATATGCTATTTGAAATTTTCGAATCCAAAAATACTTCACTATTATTTTAATACAAAAATATGAATCCAAATGAATACATAAATAATATCGTTGCCAAAACTACTAAAAATATTCAAAAAAGGCAAAAGTTATGAATCCATCCGAATACAAATGAAGATTGAAATGATAATTTTTTAATACAATCGAATCCATAAATAATAATAGTTAATTATCGGAATTAATGAATCCATTTCAATACTACAAATGAATTTAAAATAAATCAATACAAAAATGAAAGTGTGGCGAATTTATTTTAATACAAATGAATCTATAAAAAAAAATAACTTTCGCTTTGAAGTGAAAAAATATTAAAATTATGTTCATTTCGTAATTATTTATTTCAATTACAAAAAAGTTATTTTCGAAAATAAAAGCCACAATTTACTTTTCATTAAAAATTTGGAATGTGAAATGTTTATTTTAAACCAATTTCCAATTACATTTAGCAGTGCTCTGTCGGACATGATACACTTTATTTAAGCGTTCAATACACAAGAGTCCAAAAAGTGTTGTACACTTAAATGAAATGTATTTGTACACTTATTGGACACCTAACTGACACTTACAGTAGGACCTCTCTTATTCTAATTAGTAAAGTTTTTCAAGATGGCGCCGACCTCTCTTATTTTAACTTTCCCCTTACCCCCACTTACTTTGCTTGCGAGCTTGTGATTCGTGGACAATATTTTTCGTTGACTTTTCGTGTGATAGTGGGAGAAGACTTGTGGGGGAACGATTAGAATAAGAGAGGCTGGACAATTAGAATAAGAGAGGTCCTACTGTAGGTACTGTGAATATTACTGTTTTACCTTTGTAAATGTCAACTTGTAATTGTAAATTACAATTGAAAATGGATTTTACAGGTTACAGTATTTTTACCTCGTAGAGAAGTTTCAATTCTCCAAGAGAATAGTAAATTTACAACAAAATTTAGGGAACATTTTAGGTTATGTACTAAAGCGCAATAGCCTTATGCGAGCAGGTGATTTGAACTCTACATTATGTGTTAAAATGTATTCAAGTAATCCTGAACCAAATGTAGTGGCTTGTAATAATAATTTGTTATTTTAATAATTTATGAATATAGATTTTATGATTTGATGTTTTCTTTCAACAAAAGTTTTATCGACAAAAGATTATAGCTCTAAAACTAGTTTTCGATCAAAGTTTTACTATCAAAAAAAGATTTTAGATTTAATGTTTTCTTTCGACAAGAGTTTTACTATCAACAAAAGATTATAGCTCTAAAACTAGTTTTCGATCAAAGTTTTAGTATCAAAAAAAGATTTTGATTTTTTTATCAGAAAAAAAAGATTATGATTTAGATATCTCGTAAACGGTATGAGTTACGTGAAATCTGATGAAATTTTGCCATGATATATGATGATTCAGCTGACATACACAATTCAAAAATTTCATAATTTTAGAAATCGAAAATTTCGAAAATTCTCGAATCATGTACAGTGGCTTCGAAGGTATCCCTGATTTATGTCAATTTCGTCAAATTTCACGTATCTCGTACCGTTTTCAATTCGTAATTTAGAAAAAAAATTACAATATTTATTTTACCAACAAAAATATCTACATGCATTCGTTCTTTTCAAAAGTCGATAAGCAAATTATTACAAAAATGTAAAATATGGTAATATTTTTAGCAGATTATTTTTATGTACATAACCCTGTCGAAAAAATCAGATTGAAACGGAATGACTTTCATTCCGTCTTAGTCCGTTTCATGCCATAGTGCATTTGAATAGTCACAACTCTGAGCATATTTTTGTACCACTTATTTTTCGTAACAAAAGGATTATTTTTGGAGCATCTTATTTCTCACCGAATTCTCCAGTTCAGTCTTATGAAGAATTTGCAAATGTAGTGGAAAAACTGTCTCAGGATTACAAGGATTACGAGTGGCTACTCGTTGCAGATTTCAATTTGCCTCATATTATTTGGAACTCTCACTCGCCTGTTTTATTTGAGACTATAGGATATACACCTCCGATCATCTGTGATGCTGCCTCTGTTTTGAACAATACACTGTCATTTCTCGACCTTCAACAGCATTTTCCGCATCATAATTCCAAATGTTACACTCTGGACTTGTTATTCTCTTCAGTCTCTCCTCTACGGGTTACGGAATCCAGTGATGAATTAATCCCACCCGACTCTCATCATCGTTGTTATGAAGTGATATTGGAGCAAGTTGAGCGACAAACTTTATCACACTCAGCTACTTATTTCGACTATAAGAATGCAGATTTTGATCTTTTGAACAAGGAGTTCTCCAATATTTCATGGGATGAGATTATACGTAGCACCGATGTAAATTCGAATCTTGACACATTTTATGGCATCACTCTCACCATAATCAACAAATGTGTTCCGAAGAAAATGTTCAAATCTTCCTTTTTGCCCAGATGGTACACTACAGAATTGTCTCAATTAATTAAATTCAAGAGAGTTGCACATGCGGTGTCGAATAGAATTGAAGATTTTGAAGCCTTTAAAAAACTTAGGGCCAATTGTATACGCGAATCTCGGAAATGCATAGAAAAAGTCGAGACTTATTCCAAAACCAACATAAAATCTTTCTGGGCGTATGTTAACGGTTTGAGGAAGTCTAATGAATTTCCTAGCTCTATGTCATACAAGGGCGTATGGGAAAATGATGGTAATAGCATCGCTGACCTTCTTTGTATTACTTTGGCTCAGTTTATACCTCCAATGACGTTCCGTTACTTGTCTCGTTATTTCATAATGATCCTGTGTCCAATATTATTATCCACAAGGATGATATTTTATTGGCAGTCAATAAGCTTGAGAGCGGTTTCTCGTGTGGTCCTGACTTGCTGCCCGCTATTTTCATTAAAAATTGCATATCTTCCCTTATTAATCCCTTGTTGCAACTATTTAACAATTCTTTAGTCTCAGGTGTGTTTCCTCATTTATGGAAAACATCTTTTGTAACTCCCATATTTAAATCAGGTAATAGAAATGATCTAGTAGATCTTTTTAGAAACCCCAATACAGATGTTGCGTTTGAGACTGTCCTAATTAAATACTCTTTATAATTAAGAGAGTTATCTAAAATGATCCCGAGATCCTTCACAGAGTTTACGTTCGGAACTTCAGGTAGATGGGAGGTTAGGAATTTCAGAACGATTTGTAAATTCCCTACACTGAAGGTGGTAAATTTACAACACGAAGCGTTTTTCCCACGCTATAAGTGGGTAAAAATCGAACCCATTCTGTACATAGTAAATTTACAATATGAGGGGAAAAACCATTGGTGTAGTAAAATTGATTTTTACATTAAAATTCCACATATTTTTGTTTTATTTTCTTTTTAAATGTAAAACAGAGGAATATATTGTAAAATTCATTATAAGATGTATTTTAATATTTTAGAGGTTTTCAAAACTATAATCTTTTGTCGAAAGAAAACATTAAATCTAAAATCTTTTTTTGATACTAAAACTTTGATCGAAAACTAGTTTTAGAGCTATAATCTTTTGTCGATAGTAAAACTCTTGTCGAAAGAAAACATTAAATCTAAAATCTTTTTTTGATAGTAAAACTTTGATCGAAAACCAGTTTTAGAGCTATAACCTTTTGTCGATAAAACTTTTGTTGAAAGAAAACATCAAATCATAAAATCTATATTCATAAATTATTAAAATAACAAATTATTAATACAAGCCACTACATTTGGTTCAGGATTACTTGCATACATTTTAACACATAATGTAGAGTTCAAATCACCTGCTCGCATAAGACTATTGCGCTTTAGTACATAACCTAAAATGTTCCCTAGATTTTGTTGTAAATTTACTATTCTCTTGGAGAATTGAAACTTCTCTACGAGGTAAAAATACTGTAACCTGTAAAATCCATTTTCAATTGTAATTTACAATTACAAGTTGACATTTACAAAGGTAAAACAGTAATATTCACAGTACCTACAGTAGGACCTCTCTTATTCTAATTGTCCAGCCTCTCTTATTCTAATCGTTCCCCCACAAGTCTTCCCCCACTATCATACGAAAAGTCAACGAAAAATATTGTCCGCGAATCACAAGCTCGCAAGCGAAGTAAGTGGGGGTAAGGGGAAAATTAGAATAAGAGAGGTCAGCGCCATCTTGAAAAACTTTACTAATTAGAATAAGAGAGGTCCTACTGTAAGTGTCAGTTAGGTGTCCAATATGTGTACAAATACATTTCATTTAAGTGTACAACACTTTTTGGACTCTTGTGTATTGAACGCTTAAATAAAGTGTATCATGTCCGACAGAGCACTGCTAAATGTAATTGGAAATTGGTTTAAAATAAACATTTCACATTCCAAATTTTGAATGAAAAGTCAATTGCGGCTTTTATTTTCGAAAATAACTTTTTTGTAATTGAAATGAATAATTACGAAATGAACATAATTTTAATATTTTTTCACTTCAAAGCGAAAGTTATTTTTTTTTATAGATTCATTTGTATTAAAATGAAGAATCGTTAAGAATTTGGGTTCAAATAAATTCGCCACACTTTCATTTTTGTATTGATTTATTTTAAATTCATTTGGATTAAAGCAGGCATTATTTTGCTCAGTCATGTATTGAAATGGATTCATTAATTCCGGTAATTAACTGTTATTATTTATGGATTCGATTGTATTAAAAAATTATCATTTCAATCTTCATTTGTATTCGGATGGATTCATAACTTTTGCCTTTTTTGAATATTTTTAGTAGTTTTGGCAACGATATTATTTATGTATTCATTTGGATTCATATTTTTCAAGAGGTCGGCGCCATCTTGAAAAACTTTACTAATTAGAATAAGAGAGGTCATACTGTATGTAAATTTACAATAATATTGCGTAAAAGTCCTACTTGTAGCACGGGCAATATTGAGTTGTAAATTTGCATTTCCATTTTTTTCAGCGTATATTGTAAACAATACCGACTTGTCATATAGATTATTGATATACATTTTATATTACGTTGATAGATTTCTAAACTTCCCATTTAAAACTAAAATCGTTAGATACTACTATAAATTGACGATTGTTGACAAAAGCACTAAAGATCCTACATTAAAAATGTATAGAATTTGTTTAATTTTAATTCTAATATTCATTTCCAAACTTTGTTTTAAACACTTACTACACTTTGTCAAATATGGCAGATTATCAACAGATCACTAAAAGTCACTCTAAATATTCAATTTCCACCACGTTATTACCAACATTACTTGAAACTTGGTTATAATATCAGTTTAATTAAAATTAGAATGATTAATCGACCGACGATATTTATAAATAATAAATTTTCAAATTCTTCATGATGCGGTCATATAAGATTTTATTTTAATTTTGAAGATACGTCTCGGTGAACTGATGTGTCACCTTCGTAAGTTCACCGAGACGTATCTTTAAAATTAAAATAAAATCTTATATGACCGCATCACGAAGAATTTGAAAATTTATTATTTATAATATCAGTTTCCTTGAAAAATCTTCCGAAATGAAAAATATTTGATAAATGAAAACAAGTAAGTCAAAGTCAAGTCTTCAGATGTAAATATACAGATATTTTAAGTGAATTACAAGTTTGTTACACGGTAAGAAATTTGAATACGGGTTCCGAGAAACATAAAATAGCAATTAAAACTCGAAATCGTTAAGAAAGGAAACTTTATGAAGAAGTAAACTTTTATTACATCTTTTGAGATTTTTTATTCATAATTTCTAGACAATTTAGTTATTACTAATTATTTGTAATGATCAGCAAACGTTGCTAAAAGTGAAAAAATCTGCATTTTTTTCATTCTACGGCTTTCGTATCGAAAACAGTGCAAGATACACTGAAAATATGGTATCATGCCATAATATTATTTTTTTAAATATTATCGCAAAATATTATTGTGAATAATATTATTGTAAAAAATATTATTGTGAAAAATATTACGGTAAGAAAATATTACTGTGAAAAATATTGCAATAAAAAATATGAAACTACATAATACTACTGTGATAAATGTTGTAATGATTTAATATTATAAAAGGTTAGGTTAGGTTAGGTTAGGTTAGTTCATTATTACGACGAACGTTTACGAGAATTAGTCCAGTCATGGTGCGACGATTACGATATACTTAAATACTTATGAAGCATTGCTCATAATGTAAAATGATATGTACAATATTAAATTTATTTCCAATAAACTATTTCTAATCTTACAATATCTATTATTAATATCTCCAAAGTAACGTATGCAAGAATTTAAATATTCTTTACAATAATAATTTAAAAAATAATATTATTAACAATAATATTTTTTACAATAATATTATTCAAAATAATATTTTTTGCAATAATATTATATTTTTTTAATATTACGGCATGTAATCGAAAATATACTCAACCTTTTCTGTAGAGCACAAAATTTCCTATAAAAAAGTCAATTGCTCTGGTCTAATATTAATATGTTAGCAGCGAATAAAGCTTGAATTTTGTCTTACAATTTAACTTATGAATATTTTAGAACTTCTGTAAAATCCGATGCATATTCGATCGTTGCTCATGGATATCTTTTTAACTTTAGTTTAGGGTCCTCACAAACTTTTTTGTAGGAAATTTTGCGCTCTACATAAAAGATTCTGTATATTTTTAGTACATCTTGGACTGTTTTCAATACAGAAGCCGTAGAATGAAAAAAAGTGCAGATTTTTTCACTTTTAGCAACGTTTGCAGATCGTAACAAATAATGAGTAATAACTAAGTTGTCTAGAATCATGTAACGATAGAAGTTTAGTCTAAACGAAAAGCCACATGTAGAAGTTTTTAAATAATACAGTATACACTGTAAAAATAATAATAATAATAATAGACGTCTTTATTGGTCACGTAAAGAGAGTACATTATTCCTTTACAATGCCAAGGGGCGAGTCACAGCTTTTACGAAGCTGCTTTGCAGACTGATCGTAATGAAATTCACCATTTTAAACGTAGGGATTTTAGAACCTACAATAAACGAAGCAATTATACAACTAGCGATGTAAACTTACTACCATAACCGCACTAAATGTGAAGCTTGTGATGTTACCACACTGTAAAAAATCAAAATGAATTTTACAACGATGAGCATGGGCAAAAACATTACCCACTTTCAACACAGTAAATTTACAATGTGGAACTTTGTCACTTTCGATACGTTACTTTTTATATAATCTTGTATATTTTCCCTCGATTTGTAAAATTACAGTCCAATGTCGGCAAAAAAAATTACCCATGAACAACGTCGTAAGTATACGCAATTTGGTACATTTCCGATTCGCAACGTTGTAAATTTTCAACGCAGTCTTGAACTTTAACCTCAATTCGGAAAAAAAATCCTACGCTCAACATAGTATTATTAAAAAAATTTTATGTCCGAATTTTACCAGTGCGTTGTAAATTTTATTTTGTTTTTTTACAGTGTACAATTAATTACACGCCGTACTTTCCCTACAATTATGGCAGTAATTCACATAAAGGTGTAAAATTCATTACGTTTTGAGGGAAAATCCTACATTAAATCGTCGGCTCAGGGGAGTAATGTGACATCTCGACACCTAGCTTGAAAAACTTGCCATTTCAATCTCGTATTCGAAAAACCTGCCATGTCGGAAATGCAGTTTCTCTGCACATTTTATGTTGGCAATGTTGAATCTTCGACTTCGAATTAATAATATTATAAACTGCCGCTTCTTTAAACGGAATAACAAAATACCTGAATTTTAGTATTGCTAAGTAAACAAATAGAAACTTATCGGTCCATACATTGACATCTTTTTTGAAAAATTATCAAAAAGTTTAAAAAAATGTAACATCGAATTGATCCATTTCTTGTCTAGTAAAAAAATAATATTATAAAAAAAAGGGAAAGATGCAACAGACTTTTTTCACACAACAACGTAATATGTAGAATCGTCTGTGAAAGTTGTGAAGCGTTGTACGTCAGAGAGATCAAACGTCAACTTAAAGTTTGTATCAACGAACATAAAAAGAACATCGATCACGTTCAGTCATTATTTGAACTAGCTAGTCGCCTTAACATTATCGCGCAACACAGAACTTACTGTTCCAAAATATGTTTTAGTTTTCTGATCAGGACGAGCATGACCGTCCAAAAGTTAAGAGGAGAGTTTGATGATCTGGAGATCAATAAATTATTATTAATATCAAATTACTTAATGACACCGGATGATAAATTCTTAACATCATATTCACTAAGAAATAATCGGATTAAGAAAATGTTTTCTTTTTTTTTCTTTTGAGTTTTTTAGAATCTCAAACGTCAATACTTCATCAAGAATTGTAAAGGATGAGACCAAATTCGATACTTTGTGTAGATTTTTTGGCTGGGTCGAAGTAAATAATTTACATTACTTTAATGACAATTATTTAAATAAGTAATAAAAGCGTTATGTGTCGAAATTCTGCGAGTTACGGATGTTTTCAAGACATTTCCATTTATCATATAATTTGTTATCTCTTTTATTAATTATTGGGTGTTTTGTTCACTATGAAACAATACAAAAATGTTAATTAACTAACGAAATAAAATCTTGGCATGCTAAAAAATGTTTTGATAATAAACAGCCGTTTAGTAAAAAATTATTTTTTACATTTATCTCAAAATCGTGAATATGGACATACGACTTTTTTTATAGAGCAAGGCAGAACAGTTATCTTACCACATATGACAATATATGACCTAGATTTTTATTAATATAATTAGTCTGATTAACGATAAGGACTATATATTGCCCACATAAAAATTTGATTTTTATATTTGCAATAACACAATATCGAAACTTAGATTCGTAAAGAATATTTTGTTGCATTTATTTTGAAATATGTAAAGTTGTCTTCTGAATTACACATAACATATAATACAATGATATTAAAATTGGAGCTAATATTGTAAGAATTAGGTTATGAGTTGAATCATTGTAAAAAGTCACAACTGAATTAATCCACCATTTTTCCCCTGTTAATATCGTAAAATGAATACAACTTTGGTAGCGTTGCGATATAAGATCAGGTGTATTACCTGAGTACAATACTGAACAGTAGTTTAAAAATCATAACTATTGTCATACTAATGTTTGGTGGTAAAGTAGTTAATTGTTATTAACTAATAATCCTTTTTTAACAATCAAAATATATATTCAGTTTATTATTATTCTCTACCGTTTTATAAATGATATCTTTTAATTTAGTATTGATATTTATCGGTCAGTATTAATAATTAAGTTGTGTGTAGGGCAAACGTACCTCTGGAGTTCAGACTGAAAGAGCATAAAAAGAATTTTTTAACTACTAACACTGAACAACACACCGGCTTAACCCAACATAGAAACGAAACGAAACATGATTTCAATGATCAAAAAACAAAGATTCTTGCTATGTTTTTTTGTAGCTAATTTGGAAGAAACAAAGAAATATTTATTTATTTATTTATAAACGGGTTAAAACCCTTTTTTGTTTACAACAAAGAATATACATCAGTACAGAAAACAGTAAATTTATAACAACAAGAATTCATAAAAATAAGAAAAGAAGTACAACTAAATGTATAACACGGTATAAAGATTCTTACTTAATATTAATGGAATTCATGAAACGATTTTTTAATGCTACTTATAATGATATTTCCAGAGATAGTATTATTAAACAACTGAATATTAGAATTCTGCTCACATAATAGGTTTGCTAGTGAACACATTCGGTATATTGGCGCGTTTCTAACATAATTTTTAGAACTAAACGGTAAATAAAATGGATATGCAGTTCTTAGTCTGTGGATACTATGTTCAGCAAATGGTAGTAATACATAGAGTGGTTGACAGTCCAATATTCCTCTGATGAGTTTAAAGATGGTAATGATGTCATCCGCACGTCTCACAGATTGTAGAGATGGTATCTTAAATTTGTAAGCAACCGATGAATAGTTGTGGTCGTCGAATCTCATTGGGTTTCCAGACTTGTAAGCGGTATATCGTAGGAATTTGTGCTGGACTGTTTCGATTCTAGAGATGCTATTTTGATAAAACGGTGCCCAGACTGGTGAGGCGTACGTTAAAATCGGTCGGATCAATGCATTGTATATTGTACGCAGAGCAGTAGGATCTCTAAAGTTTATGGTGAACCGCTTGATGAACCCTAAGGTTTTTGATGCTTTGCTGATGATGGTGTCAATATGAGTATCAAACAGGACACCTAGATCACGTACTACATGTTTCCTTTTTAGGTTATCCAAATCAAGCTGATAATTAAATAAAATTGGATCAGATCTTGTAAATGAGATTATCGAACACTTATCTTTGTTCAACTTCATACCATTTATCTCACACCATTCACTCACGTAGTTTATATCTTGTTGCAGAAGATTGTGATCTGTTTTTTCTTTGATTACTTTAAAGATTTTTAAGTCATCCGTGAAAATAAGCGGAATTGAGTGGTGTAGTCCTAGAGTTATATCATCAATAAAAATTAGGAACAATAATGGTCCTAGATGTGAACCTTGTGGAACACCACATGTAACATTTATGGTTTTTGAGATGTGGTTTTTATATCGAACCATTTGTGAGCGATTGGTTAAGTAAGATTCAAACCAGTTTATTAATTTCTCATCAAATTTCCAGATTTTCAATTTGTTTAACAATAGGCGATGATTGACTCTATCGAAGGCTTCAGAATAATCTGTGTATATGCTATCAACTTGCCATTTGTTATCTAAAGCATCGATAATATTTTGTTGATAGTATAATAAATTGGTAGTAATTGATCTTCCTGCAGTGAAGCCATGCTGATGAGGAGATATTTTGTTTCTTAGAAATTTAGATATTTT
Source organism: Trichopria drosophilae (assembly GCA_030407085.1). Taxonomy (NCBI): domain Eukaryota; kingdom Metazoa; phylum Arthropoda; class Insecta; order Hymenoptera; family Diapriidae; genus Trichopria; species Trichopria drosophilae. The sequence continues at coordinate 10,282,020 of CM059583.1, read as the reverse complement.
GTTTGTAACAATGGAGTCAAATAATTTCGGAATACAATTTGAAATCAATATTGGTCTATAGTTTGTAATATTTTGTTTTGAACCTTCTTTAAAAATGGGTGTTATAAAGCTATTTTTCCAAACAGCAGGAAAAGACTCATTCTGTAAAGATAAATTAAAAAGAAAACATAATGGTAGTACAAGAGAATTAGCACATTCTTGCAGTAAACGTGGTGGAATACCATCAGGACCGGCACTACGATCCGGGTGTACTTGTTTTAATTCTTTAATGATATCGTCCGGTATTATTTCGAAGATGTGCAACGTATCTAAGTCATCACTTGAAAGTGGAGGTGCAATGTTAACATCTTCTGTGGTATAGACACTTTTGAAGAAATCTGCAAAAAGATTTACAATATCATTACCTATTATGAAAATTTCTTTATTAAAAAAGAAGAGAACGCGGTAAACATCCGTCTTCCCGAAGTTTGTAATTACTTTCTCTAAATTTTTTATCTTTGCTGATGACTTAAAAATATATCGTACCATATCAACAGACCAGGATATAATGGAATTACAAATCGATATTGATAGTGTCTCGAATTTGTGTATAACTAACGGATTGAAGCTAAACTCATCGAAATGTCTTTCAATGTAATTTTTTAGAGTACCATCTACTTCTATTTCGGCATACTTTATTGATAATAAATTATTGGAGAATGTTATTTTCCATAAAGATCTGGGTGTAACATTTGAACAATCTTTATCATTCCATAAACACATTGATATGATAGTATCTGGAGCGTGCCGAATGTTAGGCGAGCTACAGTCGATTTTCTATCTTTAGCACCTCTTATTATTATATTGCATTATATAAATCTCTTGTGGTTTCAATTCTGAGTTATACATTATAACGGTTATTTTCTATTTTTATTGTCCGTTATCTTCGGGAAACGCTTTTACCATCCGGAAACTAATAATAAATGACAATGTACTATAAAATAAGGACGTCACAACTCATTTAAATAAATAACTCTGCAAAATTATCTTGTACTAAAAAAAAACTATATTGATCAATTACCGAACTTTATATTAGAAGTTCTATAATTAGACTAAATAGTTCGGTAATTAAAATAAAACTAATTACATTTGACCTTGACACGGTATCAACTTCTAATAACTTAATTCTTTAAGATTTTTAAAAGAAGATGATAAAAGAAGATTTATACAAAATATCGGTACTGAAATTCAATATTAAATTATGACATAAATACTTGGTCGAAGTTCCAATTAATTGGCAGGTAGACCCGTTGACACAACTATCTTCTGGATAGTAACCACGAAATTCACACTATACTTTCGGCGGTAAGACATTCGCCATTAATTTTACAATAAAAGTAGAAATTTATTCTGAGATAATTACTATTAAATTACTCAAGAATCAAAGGTAAATTGCGTAAAAAGGTTACAAATATTTTTCGGCAAAGTTAATCAAATAACGGAAAATTTAAATTAAAAAAAGTATGACCGAACTGGTTCGCATTTGAATAGAGAATGAATAATCGGTAGTGGGGATCGACACCCTCAGGATTCTTCGTGGACGATTCTCTGGTAGATCGCGTCGGCTCGTGATGGTAGCAATCGTTACCGAAATTTACGTCATTGTGACGTTTGAAACGAGCGCACCTTTTGAATGTTCGATATTGGAACGATGTACTTCGTCTTTAGGATATCGAATCTTTTAAGGTGTTAATTAATATTTCCGGACGGAAATACAAAGGACAAATGTCAGGATGATCCTCGACAGCCTCAGATGTTGGATGCTCGTGTAAAATGGAAATATGCTGTTGCTCTCTGACCAAATGAAAATGCCTCGTGAAGATATTGAGTATGGCACCTCGACTCGTCAACACCTCTCAGACTCTTTCCCGCGCTCTTCCTTATCGACGCTCCGGTAGTTGTAAAAATATAAAAATAGCAATAATAAATAAAAGAAATATACAAGAAACAAATATGATCAGATCGCCAGAAGGTATTTCGCCAATTACAATGTATCGGTATAATTCCTAATCTAATAAGATTCTCCATTCAAACGATATTTAACGATCATAATATACTCCGGTATTTTGTAACGGTTGGAGTGAAAAGTAACATCGTTACAACATCTATATGGTCACCTTATCTAGCTTACGAGAAAACAAAGATTGAAATAGTACACCATAAATTCCTCCGTTAACTAGCCTTTAAATCTAATGACGTTTGGGGCGAGTGCCATTTTAACATGGGCTCTTATGGAAACACTGAACGAGTGCAATGTAAGTGAAAAACGCCATAACACACTGATGAATCCCACTAATCACAACTATCTTCCAATTGCTAAGGCAAATAGATTATTTTCATTGCAATTGTGCAGAGAATTAAATGATACGATATTTGCGTACAACCTAGTCTCACGCAGGATTGATTCGGAAGAATTAAATGGTTTAATGGTTGAAAGAAGAACCACATACAATTTCCGGGATCCGCATACCATTGTTGAGTCCAGTCACTCTTTGAATTGCGGCTAGATGTAGTCTTATTTAGTTTTTATTTATTTCATAATTTTACTGTTATCCTATTTTATACTTCACAACTGCAACGCTATCGTTTGTATTTTATTGTAAAGGGTCTTTGACCCGTATATTTTTTATTAAATAAATAAATAAATTATTAAATTATTTTTTTCTAGGACACAAGGTACCAACTATTTATGTTACGACCAACTCAACGTGCATCATGGATTGGTTTTGCGATTTCATATCATCTACTTAAAGACTACGAAATGGCTCTTAAGATTGTGGATACGTTTAGAAATTCACCAATGGTAAGTTAATAACCAGTAACTGTAAAAATGTGATGAATTACTTAAAAAATTGTATATTTATTTGCAATTATTTATCTTACAATCGCATGGGTTAATTTACGTCACGAGTTTTCTAATATATTTTTAGGTTTGCTACGATTACGAGCACAGTGAATTGCTTTTGTATCAAAATATGGTTATGCAAGAGTCCGGACAAACTGAGCTTGCATTAAAGCACCTTGATAAAAACTGCCAGCAAATTTGCGACAATGTCACAGTAAAGGAGGTTTACGGTTAGAATTGTTTTTTTTTTTTACATTATTAGGATTATAAAACTCGATTCGTAACTCTGTTATCTGGAATTTAGGAAAGCTAAGACTGGAATTAGGACAACACGATAAAGCCACCAAAGTGTATCAAGATCTACTTCAAATAAATCCAGAAAACATTACATACTACATGAAATTAGCGGAGGCTGAAAATCACAGCAGTCCAGACGAAACTTTGGAAATGTTAGAGTTGTACGAAGCGAGTTTCCCGAGGGCACTGGCACCTCGTCGTTTGCAGTTGAACTACGCTTATGGAGAGAAATTTGAACAACTAGTAGATTCCTACTTACGAAAAGGTAGTTTTCTCATAGCGCGTCCAGCGTTGCCTTACCTTAATATAACCTAACTTTCAGGTCTTCGTAAAGGAGTTCCACCGCTATTTGTGGATCTGCGTTCCTTGTATAAGGAACAAGAGAAAGCACAGACCATCGAAACTTTGGTTCTTCAGTACAAAGCTTCTTTGAAAGCGCACGGCCACTTTTGCAAAAAAGGAAAGCGCGTAAAAGAACCGGCATCAGCACTCTTGTGGACATATTATTACCTAGCTCAACATTTCGACTATCTAGGCCAAACAGAAAATGCTCTTTATGAGATTAACGCTGCCATCGAGCATACACCAACACTTATAGAACTGTTTGTTACAAAAGGCAGAATTTATAAGGTATACTATCATAATCATTTTTATTTCAATAATTAGGGGAGAGTCACTAGTTGTGAGACAGGCAATTATTCTCAACACGAAACGTAAACAATTCGATTTGTTAACGTGTAATCTTTACTTTTAATGCAAGGCAGTTATTGCAAAAACACCGAAGCTGTTAATCATATTTCTTATATTAGTTCTCAACATAACCGTATAAAATCATTTAAGAAATCTAATTATTGATCTGTGACAAATTAATAATTTACAAATTAAATTAATTGAAAAAGGTAAGTACAGTACATTTTCTATTATTGTTTCGTTCATATTTCACGATGCCACATTGCATTTTGTTAATTTGCAGTTAAAATTTACTTATTTTTTTGGCATTTTAAAAATATTGTCAAATTTTAGTTAGGAGACACTACGTGTCACTAGTTGCGAGGCACTTTTCTCTTTGCTAGAAATCGATTTTTAAACCCTTTACAATAACAAAGTTCAGTAGTCCCCATCCTAAGTTATACTGTCGGTTCTTTCAAAATGGCGGTCGATTCTCCAAAGTTATAGCCCCTCACTATCCCCACTTCCGTATATTTGTTTATATCCGGTGCTTCTGCGTGCCGCGTGGAGGAAGGAGAGGAAGAAACTGGTATAACTTTGGAGAGGGCAAAGCTATATCTTAGGATAAACATATAACTTAGGGCGGGTGCTACTGTATTGTCATTATATATTTATTACGTTAAACTGTATTAAGTATTTACTTGGCGTGTTTTTCGATATGAAAATAAATAGAAATGCACAAATGCGTGTTTCAGTTTATAATAGTTAACCAATTCAGAAGCGACAACATTCAAAATTTCTTGATGTTTTATTATTTTATAGTGTATACAGAAGCTTAGATTCGAACTTGAGATACATACACGTATTTGTTTATTTCTATTTACTTTCATATCGACGAACCATCACGCCTTGTAAATACTTAATATACAGTGGCCCTCCCCTTATTTTAACTTTTCGAGTCAAGGAAGATGGCGGCTTCTTCCCTTATTTTACCGCTTCCCCTCATCCCCACCACTGGCAGTATGAGAGAATAAAAACAGAGAAGGAGATATAGTGGCGTCCTTCTTCAACTGTATGCGCAAGCGTAAACAGCCGTCCGCACTATTTTGAACACTTTCAAATGGCGAATGGTGGGGGGAACTCGCGAGGGGAAGAAGTTAACATAAGGGACGAAAGAAAGTTAAAATAAAGGACGCGGTTAAAATAAGGGTAGGGCCACTGTAGTTTAAATGTCGGCGGTTAAGAAAAAAATTTTCTCGTTGTTGCTTCGCAATGAAATTCATTAAGTATTTATTATGTCTTTATTACTTTGAATTGTTGAATATAACGATATTTTATTGTTATACTGGCTCGTTTTCTCATAATTTTAGATATGTCTATAAAAGCAATTTAAATTTATACATTGCGACAGCGATGTGGATGAAGAAGACAGAAAACCTTTAAAATAAATTAAAATAATGTTGTATTTATATTAATGGTAGTTATGTTACATATTTTTCAAATTTTACACTGAGAAAAGTGTCTTTTACCGAGTATTGGAATTCTAATATCCCGTAAAAGGCAGTCTTTTAGATATAGGGACAAAAATATTTCTTTTACAGGTTAAAAGACAAATATTTTTAAAACATCTTGTAGTAAGTATAAATATATCTTTTAACAGTTAAAAGACAGATATTTTTACCAGTACAAACTCGGTAATTCTTGGATATAAGAAAAATTATTACCTACTACAATTCAGTTAATGAACCATTTTAGCTCGCTGTTGGTAAGGCGGGTCACATTGTTTGTTTACGATGACTCCATTACCGCTACTTGTACTTTAACCCTTTAAGTCCCAAATGTGCACAATTTGCACATGGATTTCAGCATCGTTTTATGTATAAAATAAAAATTAAAAAAAATGGAAACATCTATATCCGACTAGTTTTGAGGTCGCTCTTTCGATTGGCGCTACTAAAATTTTCGAAAAATGACGTTTAACACAGTTTTTTACAAAAATATTGAAAAAAACGCGATTTTTTAGCTACAATTTTTTTTTTTATGCATTTTTAACTATGATACCGGTTTCAGATCACCTTCTAATCTGTCAGAAACGTGTTCCCGATTGTTTTACTTCAAAATTATACATTCACATATTTTGATTTATTTTGTTGTTCGTTTCAAAATGTCGTCTGAACGTTGAAAATGTTTGAATGTGAAGAAAGTGCCATTATTTCGGATTGCTAGGTTTTCTTTGTAGTAAAATCGTAGAAATAAGTTATTACGAGTTTTGTATGACCTATTTTGATTTACGGAAACAGTAATATCCCATAAAATCCAATTTCAAGATGGCGACTGTCACAAAAACCATTTACATAATCAAAAAAAATCTTAAGAATAATGTTGACTTGAAAATCTGAGTGGAATACGATAGTATTTTTCCTATTCCAGAAATGTGAAATTTTACATAACGGGTCCGCCATATTGGATCCGCCATTTTGAATTTCGGTAAACTGACTCAAGATTTGAGTTTAGCGATTACTGAAACCTACGAGATGGTAATTAGCAAATTTCACACCAATTTTGGTTGTCTCGAAATACATGTATTTCTACTTAGCACATGACAGTCGCCATCTTGAAATTGGATTTTATGGAATATTACTGTTTACATAAATCAAAATAGGTCATACAAAACTCGTAATAACTTATTTCTACGATTTTACTACAAAGAAAACGTAGCAGATCCGAAATAATAGCATTTTCTTCACTTTCAAAAATTGTCAACGTTCAGACGCCATTTTGAAACGAAAAACAAAATAAGTAAATGTATAATTTTGAAGTAAAACAATCGGGAACACGTTTCTGACAGATTAGAAGGTGATCTGAAACCGGTATCATAGTTAAAAATGCATTAAACAAAAAAATTGTAGCTAAGAAATCGCGTTTTTTTCAATGTTTTTGTAAAACAACTGTGTTAAACGTCATTTTTCGAAAATTTTAGTAGCGCCAACCGAAAGAGCGACCTCAAAACTAGTCGGATATAGATGTTTCCATTTTTTTTTAATTTTTATTTTATACATAAAACGATGCTGAAATCCATGTGCAAATTGTGCACATTTGGGACTTAAAGGTTTAGGGTTAATGTATAGGTTTCTGTATGCTTTACAAATGTAAAGTATGACGCAATCAAGAAAGACGACCTGCAGCTCTAGCAAAACTTGAGAATAATATTGTGTAAACATTTGTGTAAAAAGACAATTCCGCTCGTTAAAATAATGAAAGAAACAAAAATAAGCCGTTTCTAACCTATACATATTAACACCTGATTCATAACTTCAGTCAACATCTGATAACTTTTCGTAATTGTTGTAAAATTATTGAAATAATTTCGGTAGATAGGGGGTGTGGATTTTCAGAACTTAAATTTGGATCAAACTTCCCACAATTTTTAATTTACACTTTATGTTTGATAAATTATGCTGGTAAATGAAGAATAACGCGATTTTCGAATATTCTGATGATGTGTATCAAAAGGAGACATTGTAACGGTGAATTTATTGAATGTAAAAGTTTATATTGATTCCCAGCTTTATTTATTACATAATATTCTATACATTTGAAAGATTATAACTTATAAGAAACAAGTATTTTTAAAATGCTCAAGTTCTTTTAGACATAATAAAACGTTAAAAAATAATAAATCTTCTTTTCCGCGTATTGTTTTCTTAAGTGAAAATATATTTTGTTGAAATTAAATTCCTTCTTGAATTACGGAAATAATTGAACATGGTAGAAAATAAAAACCATATAAATTAACGTTTCGACCTATTTATTTTTGGTCCTCCTCAGATAAACTACAATATTACATAATAATAATTTATTGATAACATATAAAAAATATAATTTCTTTAAGTTAAAGAGAGATCAGTTAAAATAAAAATATGAATTTATTCTCCTTACCTTGAGTTAAAATAGATTCTTTATTGTCAATAATTAAAATCAATAAATAAATAAATAAAAACACTTCAATGAGGTTGAGTCCATCTAAAATTTAAAAATAAAAATTGTAAGTTTTACAAAAACTTAGTAAGGGGAATAAAATATTTAGAAAGAACAATTTAAAACGAACATTTAACAAGAACGAGGGATATACACAGACTGATCGCTATTTGACTTTAAAAACGACGTGACATAATGTTAATAAAGTTATAAATACAAGAAAGAAAAAATTCAAAATTGCTTTTATAAATAAAACAATTTTGAATTTTCACATTAATGCTAAATAATCATCTGGTAATAATGATTTTTCAAATCTTATGTTGACTGTATTATTATTAATTTTAATAAAATAATTTTCAATATGTTTTCTTTTATTTTTGTTGTGTTCAGTAGCTAAGATTTTAATATTGTCATAATCGAAGTCATGTCCTGTATTAATTTTATGTATAGTCAATCCCGTAAATTTCGTTTGATCACCTAAAATATTCTTTTTATGTTCATAAATTCGTTTTTTAAGTAATCTTCCCGTTTGTCCAATATATACACAATTACAATGTTTACATTTAATTTCGTATACTACGTCGTTTAAATCACATTTATTCAATTCATCTTTAAACGGTTTTATTCCTCCGATATTAATGTTGTAGGGTTTATGTACTATTCTAATAATAAAACGTTCTTTTAAAACATGAGAACTTAATAGTATATCTTTTACTCGATAATAAGTAAATGCTAAAAGACGAAGATTTTTATGGATAACATATGGGATTTCAGTAATTACAAATATTTATTTTACGGAGTATCAGAAATCATTTTAAAAGACACAGGATTGTAACTGATAAAAGACACTTTTCTCAGTGTAATAAATCTTGTTTACTGTGTCACAACAAGAGTCAATTTTTGTTTTTTCATAAAAATACGTCTTTAAAAAATTGGTCATAAAATTTTTTGGGATGGTCAAAACACTATTCCATATTCCGAAAAAGTTGCGTATTTTAATTACCTTTCAAATGATCTTTGCATTTTTTAAATTCGTTTACCCATTAACCCATTAACGCCTGACGGGACACTTTTTTCACTTCAATTTCAGTCAAGTATTTCGTATGAAAATCGAAGTTGAAAAAATTTGAAAGGTGTGTGTCTTACTATTTTCGAGGTCGTTCTTTTCAATGGCGTTGTCAAAATTGAGCTATCTTAATTAAACAATTAAATATGGCGATTTAAATATAAAAAAAAAACGCGAAACATCGGGTGGAATTTTTTACAAAACAGTTTTTCTCATCGAAAGAGTAGTTGCCGTCACAAAATTCCTTCACCAAATGTGGACCCAATAGTTGTAGTACTAAGATATATTGTTTAAATATTTAAAAATTAACATGGAGATCTCAAAATGGCGACCGCAATGACAAATGTCGTTTTAAAACTTAACGAATTATTTTCTTGAAAACGTTTCTCGAAAACGAAAGACTTTAGAGAAAACTTCCTTAGAACAAAATTGTCTTAAAATTAGTTAAAGAATACTCTCAAATTTTTTCAGATTTTTTAAATTACTTTTTTCAAAATTTCAAATTTCCAAAAAATTAAAAATTGTATCAAAATATTCTAAAAAAAATTCAGAGTGTTCTTTGACTCATTCCAAAACATAATTATTCTTAGTATATTTTCTTTAAAGTTTTTAGTTTTCAAGAAAATAATTCTTTAAGTTTTAAAACGACATTTGTCATTTCGGTCGCCATTTTGAGATCTCCATGTTTATTTTTAAATTTGTAAAAAATATATCTTAATACTACAACTATTGGGTCCACGTTTGGTGAAGGAATTTTGTGACGGCAACTACTCTTTCGATGAGAAAAAAATGTTTTGTAAAAAATTCCACCCGATTTTTCGCGTTTTTTTGATATTTAAATCGCTATATTTAATTGTTCAATTTTGACAACGCCATTGAAAAGAACGACCTCGAAAATAGTAAGACACACACCTTTCAATTTTTTTGAACTTCGATTTTCATACGAAATACTTGAGTGAAATTGAAGTGAAAAAAGTGTCCTGTCAGGCGTTAACCCTTTAAGTCCCAAATGCGCACAATTTGCACGTGGATTTCAGCATGGTTTTATGTATGAAATAAAAATTTAAAAAAAAATGGAAACATCTATATCCGACTAGTTTTGAGGTCGCTCTTTCGATTGGCGCTACTAAAATTTTCGAAAAATGACGTTTAACACAGTTTTTTACAAAAATATTGAAAAAAACGCGATTTTTTAGCTACAATGTTTTTTTTAATGCATTTTTAACTATGATACCGGTTTCAGATCACCTTCTAATCTGTCAGAAACGTGTTCCCGATTGTTTTACTTCAAAATTATACATTCACTTATTTTGTTTTTCGTTTCAAAATGGCGTCTGAACGTTGAAAATTTTTGAAAGTGAAGAAAATGCTATTATTTCGGATCTGCTACGTTTTCTTTGTAGTAAAATCGTAGAAATAAGTTATTACGAGTTTTGTATGACCTATTTTGATTTACGTAAACAGTAATATTCCATAAAATCCAATTTCAAGATGGCGACTGTCATGTGCTCAGTAGAAATACATGTATTTCGAGACAACCAAAATTGGTGTGAAATTTGCTAATTACCATCTCATAGGTTTCAGTCATCGCTAAACTCAAATCTTGAGTCAGTTTACCGAAATTCAAAATGGCGGATCCAATATGGCGGACCCGTTATGTAAAATTTCACATTTCTGGAATAGGAAAAATACTATATAGTATTCCACTCAGATTTTCAAGTCAACATTATTCTTAAGATTTTTTTTATTATATAAATGGTTTTTGTGACAGTCGCCATCTTGAAATTGGATTTTACGGGATATTACTGCTTCCGTAAATCAAAATAGGTCATACAAAACTCGTAATAACTTATTTCTACGATTTTACTACAAAGAAAAGCAGATCCGAAATAATAGCATTTTCTTCACTTTCAAAAATTTTCAACGTTCAGACGCCATTTTGAAACGAAAAACAAAATAAATCAAAATATGTATAATTTTGAAATAAAACAATCGGGAACACGTTTCTGACAGATTAGAAGGTGATCTGAAACCGGTATCAGAGTTAAAAATGCATTTAAAAAAAAATTGTAGCTAAAAAATCGCGTTTTTTTTTCAGTATTTTTGTAAAAAAAACTGTGTTAAACGTCATTTTTCGAAAATTTCAGTAGCGCCAATCGAAAGAGCGACCTCAAAACTAGTCGGATATAGATGTTTCCATTTTTTTTAAATTTTTATTTTATACATAAAACGATGCTGAAATCCACGTGCAAATTGTGCACATTTGGGACTTAAAGGGTTAATGGGTTAAGAAGTTGCAGCTAAAAAAACAGAGCCCGTCTCACAAATAGTGACTCTCCCCTACAAAAATAAAATTAATCGCGCTAAAATATGAGAATTTATTCAGCATGCCGGAGACGTTCAAGAGGCCTATAAATGGTTGGATCAAGCGCAAGGTTTGGACACTGCAGACCGATACATCAATTCAAAGTGCGCCAAATACATGCTTCGTGCCAACTTAATTAAAGAAGCGGAAGAAACTTGCGGAAAGTTCACAAGAGAGGGAGTTCTAGCTATGGAGAATTTAAATGAAATGCAATGCATGTGGATTCAAACCGAAGCAGCAAATGCTTACGCACGTTTAGGAAAATACGGAGAAGCTTTGAAGAAATGCCACGAAGTTGACAGGGTAATTTAAAATCTACATAAAATATTTTTTTTTTTTTTTTTTTTTTTGTAGAAAGAATAATTCATTCTTATTTGTCTCTGAAGCACTTTTCGGAAATCATCGAGGACCAGTTTGATTTCCATACGTATTGTATGCGAAAAATGACATTACGATCCTATGTTGGTCTTCTGAGGCTCGAAGATGTTTTGCGATCCCACCCGTTCTACTTTAAAGCAGCAAAGTGCGCAATGGATGTTTATCTCAGATTGTACGACTATCCTTTACCAGATCCTACTCAAGTGCAGGAGATTGATACCGGTAAGTTTCTTTTAAAAATATATTAATCTGTAGTTGAAATTAGTGACAGATTTAGTATATTAGGGTATTAAATTATTAAACGATAAGAGAAGAAATAAGTTTAATTCTTTTCTTAAATCGTACTGTCTAAAATGAGAGGTTAAACAAATGTATTAAAAAGTCCTGTGTGTTTTATTATTTTGTTTTGCATGGCAGGGAAAACAGTATAAACTTTTTTAAATCATAGTTGACAGTTAAATATTTATAGTAACTTAATTTTACTTTTTTAAATTCGAGGTTATGTGAAAAAAAAAAGATACGTTTATTAAAACTAAACTTTACTTACATTTTCACAGTGATAGTCAATAAAAATCGTACGAATTTGAATTTATCGAAAGAAAATTAAATTAAATCAATTGAATTTTCAGATATTTGCAGGATTTTAAAATTGCATTTCATAAGTAATAATTTTGTATTTATCAATTGTTTTGTTGAATTATTAAACTATTTAAATAACATATTTCGATTTCTTTATACTTCTTTGAAATCTTATTTTTGGTTTTCATGCAATAAACCTAACCTCAAAATTAAAATACAAGTAATTTTCCCATTTCTTTTTGTTTTAACGATTATATTTGATAAAGAAAAAACGAATGCAACATGATTTTTCATATATTTTTGAAAAAAAGACTTTTTACATATTAACTTTTTATAATGTAATTTCAAATTTTATATTCACATATTTTTCACTGCATGGAAATGAAGTGTTCAAGGTTTTTAAGTATAATAATAATTAGTTAATAAATTAAGTTACAATAAGTTAAGTTTAAAAATATAATTAGTACATAGTATATAATATATGTAATAAGTTGATTTACTTGCCACTTGGTTGGTAATGAAGGAATCTCGGAAAATGTAAATGTGATTTGTCAGTCGACTTGGAAACAAAGGATCTTCAGAAACTGTTGACAGTTTGAGAGTCGACAAGATTTTTAATTGATAACTATCACAAACTAAATAATTCTACTTCTACTAAATTCAAAACTTTTAACGTCCTGACATTGAGATACTAATTTGCAAACTTTCAAATTTTAATATGTAAACAGTTCTATAACATTTTTGCAAAACTAAAGTATGAAGAATAGCGGAGAGTATTTAAATGGGTTACATGTAAAAATATCACACGTCAAAATAAGAAATTACCAAAATATCACAAAAAAAAATGAACAAAATATTGAATGCAAGTAATTAAAATGAAATACAAGAAAATTTCCACGAAATGAACATACACATTTATTCATCAAATTACAAACATTTGAAATACTACATGCATAATTTTAAACACGTACATTCTAGGATAATCCACGTAAATACTCACAAAACAATAATAAAAACTGACCACTTTTTCGACTAGAATTAGTGTGTACTAACGCGGTACCAAAGCTTTACTGAAAAATATTCTACACATCTCCATGTTACATTTTGACGCATGTCTAAAAACGATGGAAAGATACTGGTGACATATTACCAGTTATGGCGCATAAAGAAACAAAAAAAAAACATTTGATAATAAAGTCCTATGTGATTCTTTTATATTCGCTTAGTGCGTGACTTTGGAAGGGTTATGACAATCAACGCCAGCGCTCGATGCGGCGAAATATGAAAGTTGATATATTAATGAAAACACAGCTGTTACATTGAATGTCATAGAAAATATCACATTTTTATTTCTCGATTTTGGATATTTAGAAGGTAATTTCAAAGCATATAAAATTCTTGGAGTTTTATTAAACTGTATATAACAGTATGTATAATTTTACTTTGTTCAAATGGGTACATAAATTTTGAAAATGATTATTTTTAGAGCTTGCTTTTCGTTGTACCTGCTATACCGACGTGAATCATAACCCTAATTTGCAAAGTGTGCATTTGGCGAAATATGGATCCGGAGAAAAATTATAATGTTTATTGTAGTGTGGTTAACTAGCCCAAATTCTCCGGGAACAGAATTTTATTGTTAAGTGTCATGGTGGCGCCGTCTGGTGGCCACAGTTCGAAACTTTGAGTACCCCTCGAGACACGGTTTAAACTGAGATAAAAAAGATTTGAAAGGAAGATGAATTCCTTAATTGATTTAAGCGAATTAATAGAATACGTCGGAAGTGGATCTCGCAAATACGTGGAAGGAGAGAACGTAATGCGAGCTAATCATCTCATGTTCGTAGGGATAACCTCAGAAACGACAGAAGATATAAAAATTATGGCACTGTGTTTAAAAAGCAGTGATCTAAATGGAACACCGCAGGAAGTGACGCTTATATACAAAATAAATAATGTCAGTAAAATTGATTGCAAATGTTCGTGCAAAGCAGGGCAATCTGGACGATGCAAGCATTGTGTCGCATTGCTAATTCATTTGACAAGGTAATATTTACATCGTGTTCATAATGTAAGCATTGTGATCATTGAATTCCAATATTGCATTTAAAGTTACAAAGTATTTCATATATATTTTTTTATTTAATTTTCACGTTTGACATTTAGCACTTTGAATAAGGCTTCGAGGTATACTCAAAGTTTCGAACTTTGGCCACCAGACGGCGCCACCATGACACTTAACATAGCGAATTACGTCCAGAGAAAATACAGCGTAGAAAACAGTGGCAATTCAAATTTATGAATCTATTGTTTGCGTTATTTATTGTTGAAAAATTCGATCTGTTCCGATCAATGTCCGTCTTTCATAAAAATATGTTGAACAATTTATTAAAAATATGGTGAACTTAAGACTAAAAATATTTCAGTTTCCTCCTAAATACTTACGAATGTTTTCATCAATATCAACTTCCTAACCTCGCCACTAGTGGCGTGACAGTTGTCATGCACTAACCGAATATTTGTCTTAAATTTCTATATTGCAATTGAAAGGGAAATATAAAACTGTTTTTTTATCAGTGAAAGCGTAACATTTTGACCGGTCCGCAAATTTCTTGTAATTTTCATTCGTAAAAAAGATGGTGATATGTCCACGTACGACGTTGTAAATTTCCTACAAGGTTAGGAACTTTACAAGGTTATGTAAATTTACAAAAGATTGTAGATCAAAATCGAGCCCACGCTGTAAATGGTACATTTACCGGTAAAGATAAAAACACAATTACATTTGTAAAAATTATTTGACAATGTAAAACTTCAAATATTATAATAAAATTCTTTTTAAAAGTTTAAAATTCTAATTATACCAAGAAAAATGACAAATTATTGATGTACAATTTCATTCAAAATGTGTTTACTTTGGAATGTTTGAATCAAATTTGTTTATATATCCACAAATTTTAGTTCATTAAATTCTACGTGTAATAAATTCCTAACTAAGTAAATATAAGACTTAAAATAAGTACAGATTTTGCAGCACATATTTCTACACAAACTTAAAACAAAAGAGAAAAAACTTAATCGAAACGATAACTAGTACGATGAGATTTATATTTATTGTTACTTTGTATTTACAATACATTTTTATTTGATTAATTTATTTAGTTTACAAAAAAATCAAATTCGCACAAGAGAAGAATAGTCGATATTTTTTTGAAACGTACAAATAACTGCGTCGTAAATATGTTAAATCACTTTCAACTTAAAAAATTATTATTTATTGTTTCAAGATTTAACAACTTTTATTCTCATTACTGCTATTTTTATTTCTATATTTACATTAAAGTCTTATCCTTTATTATAATAAAATAATACTGAAATATACATTGGTAATAAGGGAAAATCATCTATTCTTAGAAATTCTCGATCAGATCTCAATTTCTTGGATATTTTTTTTGGAGGTTACATGTAGTGATTACAAAGTGCGAGACATTGCAACAATTACTGGAAAAATCAATTCAAGTATTGAAAAATTACATTTTTTAGCGTAGATTACTACTTTATAAACTGACCACTGCGGTTGTCCCGGCAGTTCCTAATCTATATGAAATCCCACATAACCTGTAAGTTCCTTTACGCGATTGTAAATTTACAATGTTTTTTAAAAATTTATCCTGCTCTACGTTATATTACCGTATAGTGGGACCTCTCTTATTCTAATTAGTAAAGTTTTTCAAGATGGCGTCGACCTCTCTTATTCGAATTTTCCCCTTACCCCCACTTACTTTGCCTACGAGCTTGTGATTCGTGGACAATATTTTTCGTTGACTTTTCGTGTGATAGTGGGAGAAGACTTGTGGGGGAACGATTAGAATAAGAGAGGTCCTGCTGTACTTTGTAACTTCCACTTTCGATTGTAAAATTGCACTTACGACCTGAAAATTCACAAGGTCAAACCGATATTCCCGTTAGCTTTGTAAATTTACAATACCAATGCGTAAAAGCCCTACTTGTTATGTGGGCAATAATTTGACCCACGCTGGACGATGTAAAATTACATTTTCATTTTTTACAGTGCATACTAATCTAACATAACCTCTTTTTAGTACAGCTTAATTTTAGAATTATTGAAAATGATTCACATTTGAGCATTGAATTCTATTCTTTTAACTTCATGAGTAATTCCTTATTATGAATTATTCTAGACCCTATTGTAAGAATTTACTGTCTTATCCTTGAAATCAACACTGTTCAGAATAGCATCGACGTGCTATCTGATTCTTCGAGAAGTATTTAGTGAGAAATTGTCAATCTGAACCCACAAACTTTTGAATGTTTCATAGTTATTAGGACAGCTCAAAAATATACTTGCTAGTTTTGATTACAAATAAATCACTCCCGTTCTGCTGTTAGGACAGTAACCAGGTGCCGTTGACGCATTTGTAGCCCTCTATACCGAATCGCTGTTCCCAGTAGAAAAGAATTTTCATTTTATCAAAAAAAAAATGCCGTACAATGGGCCAATGACCATTTATAATAGACAACAGCAAAAATGATTGTTGGAATAAAAGAAAAACGTCCAAAATAGTAATTTTTGTAAATGATGTATACAATATAATGTCATCAGAATAAAAAGGTCCAGGTTTCATGATACATTTGTCATTTTAACAAATGTGTATGCTTCACCTATCGTTACAGAATCAAACACTTTTTTTGCAAGTTTGAGATCTTCCTTCTACTGACTAGACTACCTTAATACCTCTTGCATGTTCCTATTTAAAACTGAAAACCAAAAGTGAAAGATTGAGGCAGTATAAATGAAAATGCGTTATTTTTTGTTTCAATCTATATTTTACTTAACAACACATTGTTCTTCGGATTACAAGTATAGTTACGTAAATTTAATCGTTTTCTTTCGATTTTCGTAAGTCATGCAAGACACTACAATTAAAGTGTGGTAGTACAGAACGGCTATCTTACACTGAAGGTGCCTCGTCGAGGAGACGAGAAGAACTTGCTCTACAAATAAGAACGCTCGAATCAAACGCCTTTACGTATGTACATTTCAATCATTAATCACAGACTGGGCGCAATTACACGATAGTCAATCCTCAAGTCGAGTCAATAACGCAATACTTTGCCCTAATATTACATAATTTTAACTTAGGAAGCGGTATGTACAAGCAATAAATATTCTAAATATGTCGTTATATACGATGGCCCCTTGCGGGACTGCGACACTCACATTGAATCGAACATCGAAATATGGCATCCGCCTCTTTTAGCTAAAGCTATCGTCGTTTATCGTCGACCTCAGACGTTGGTCGGTCCGCGCCTCCTCCTCAGCAGTCTCGGCACTCTCGATTCCTGTATTCTTAGTCTCGAGTACAAGTACCCGTCGTTAGGGTCTTGTCGTGGACCTACCGCTTGTGGCGTCAGGAAGTAGAAGTGTCCTCCGTCCCCGGGTAGCGTATACGCGAAATACGAACTTGGCTTTTCCGGGCTGGCTTCGACGCGTCCCGGACTCGGGTTGATAAATTCGGCATCCGGATTTATCGGGGGTCGCGGATGTCGGTAGTTGACTGCCACGTCACCCGCGAGCGATATCGGCCTCGGCACGTAAGCTCCAGGATTGACGTTTCTTGGATCGCTGATCGGCACGAACGGACTCGGATCTCTCTGTGGCTGCTGGATGACCCTCTGGTGAACGTAGTCGTTTGCAGATCCGTAACTAGGTCTAGGCCTAGAATTAGCCTGCACGCTGTACTCCCGTGCTTGATTGCTAACCGGAAGCCTCGACTGTGTTCTGTATTGTTGGAATATCGCTGGCCGTTGTTGCGGTTGGTTTACTAAAGTTATGAATTCGCTATCAGGATTTACCGTTGGTAGCGGATCTTTGTAGTTCACTAACGTGTCATCCTTCAACGAATACCTATCAGGATCCTGATTTTCATCACCATAGTGCACGTTAATGTTTGGTGCCGTGTACGAAATCGGTTGCTGAGCACTGAAACTGTTTTGAACGTAACTGTTAACTCGATACCTGCTGACTTGAGGCTTTTCGGTAACACTGCTCTTTCCGTAGATCGGCGTGGTGCTTGGCAGCTGCTTGCCGGAAAGCTTCTTGCCAAACATGGTGAAGTATTCTTTCGTTACATCGTCTAACAATTGTTCGTCTTGTTTGGTAAAGTACATTTGATGAGAAGCCATGGTCGTGTCTCGAATTGGTGACGGAGTGGTAGTTTGCAGGAATCTCCCTTTGTTGTTATTGATGGTAAACGGCAATCGCTCCTGTCTGAGGGGTTGCTCAGGAATGTTGCTGGTTCCACCGAAGTCGTATGGATCATTGATACTTTGGATGTCTTGGTACTCATTGTAGGAAGCAAGTTCCTGTCGTTGACGTTGCCTTTCTTTCTCTTCCAGGCTCTTTTGTGATTTATCCTCTCTAGACGAGTAACCGGCAGCTTCAAAACTGTACTGGTAGATTGGTTTTGACCTTCCACTAGGTTTTTCGAAATCTTTTCCAATTTGTGGCTTTCTGTAGTACCTGGGGGTGGTGTAGTAAGGCTTAGCTGACGGCATGCGTGTTGGGATTGGTTCGTAGAACAATGGTTCGGAATGAAGTAGTTTCGGACTGTGACTTCTAATAGGAGTTTCGAATTTTTCTTGACTACTCTCTGCGCCTGAATCCGAGTACCGGAATATCTGGGGATCTTTAATAATAGAGTCTATCAACTTGACGCTATAATCCTTTGTCGTTTGTTCTGGCGATGTCATCTCAACGTTGTAGAATTCTTTTTTATTCTCCGGTTCTAGGAGAGCTTCGAGTTTGAAGAATGTAGGAAGCTCGGTTGTCGTCCTGTAAAACAGAGGAGGACTAGGAGTCGTAGTTGATGGTTTCTCTGTTGACTCTTCGTAGAAATAATACGAGGCGTGTGATGGGTAACGCGATGGACTCCTGGTTGTGACGATGTTCTTGACCGACGATGGAGTTGCCTCGACAGGTTGGTCTACCGACGATGGTATCGTCGATGCGTAATACGTAATAATGGGTGTTGATTTCTTGCCTTCAACTTTCCATGGATTTCGTTCCGTACTCGTTTCAGTCACTTGATTTCCAAGCACGGGAAGAATGTGATAATCGGAACTATCCAAGGTTGTTGACTTTTCTGGAAGCGGTGTTGTAATTTCAACTACGGGCACAGGCTTGTAGAACGTGACCGTCGTTTTTTCCATGGGCTGTGTCGTGGAGTTTTTCCATTTAGTTCTACCGAATGATTTACCATTCGAGTAATGCACTGTCTTGGAAGTCGTCGATGGAGGCGTCGCAGCTGACGTCTTGTACAATTTTGTACTCGACTTTCTCGGCACGTGGAAGGAAGTACGAGTATTTGGTAGAGGCGTAGTCAACGGACGCTTCGCGTACTTTTCTTTGGTTGATGATTTCTTTTCTTCCAATTGCGAAAAGAAATCTGGTGGTGGAGGTAATATGATGCCAGGTACAAGAGGGCCTGGAGGAATTCCCGAGGCATTATCTGGATGATACACGAAACTGTACGGAGGTGGATAGTAGATAGACTGGTCTTCTTCGTCATAGTCGCTGCTGCTTGGTGGTGGAACAACCACGGCTCCAGGAGGTAGCGCCGGGTAAAATGGACCGGGTGGTCCATCCGTGTTTGGCCTTTTGCCAGCATTCCCGTCGCTTGGATTGCCCGAACCATTGTTGGCGAATGGGAAGAATGGTCCCTCACCTGGGAAGAAACCTCGCGAACTTCCGGAAAGGTCGTAGAGAGTTCCGTTAATGTCGTCAGTTCTGTTTTGCCCAATGATCTGAATTGGTCCATCGTCCGTCAATTGTACGGGGAAGGGCGGCGGAACTTTCGGTTTCGCCGGTATTTTGACTTGCCTCCTGGGCGCCGTGTAATCGTCGATTGGTGGCCACTTATTGTCGTGATCCTTCGCCTCATCATGTTCAGGAAATCTACCGCCTCGCAATACCAGTACGTGATTCTCTGCAAGCCAGATCTCCTCTTTGTCAAGACCGCCCAGATTTTTCGCTGTGTCTCGGGGCACTTCTGGATTCGACGAGTAACTGATTATTCCTGGTCGCTTCGGCTCTTCAGAGTAAATCTCGTTTTGGATCAGACCGTACTTTCCTTCTTTGACTTGTTGCGCCAACGTTTTTTTATCTTCATCATCCTCGGCGCGTCCACCGGTCTTTCTGTCTTTACCACTTCCCGAAGAAGACAGAAGTAGTCCATCATCCCAGAACGCTTCGTCGCGATTTCTTCTTTCGTTTTCCTTCGTAGCCTCACTTCGCAGATGACCACCCATCAATAAATGCGATTCTTTTCGATCAGGTTCTGTCGGTAAAAGTTCATTCGGCCTTTTCGGCGATCGTCGCGGGATGAGAATCCTCGGTGATCTCGTTTCCCCCTCATCGTGACTAGATTCTACGTCCCCGTCGCCGGTACTTAACGTGCGGATCGACGGGCAGCTTGTAATTACGAGCAGAACGAACAAAAACTTGCTAAAGGCTCCCGGCTCCATCTGAAACGAGAAAAATTGATTTTCTTAGTGACTTTTGACTTTTTAAGTATCTTACTATTTTAGGTATTAGCGGTGGATATGGGAAATTCTTAAGAAGTCGAGTTTTTGCGCAAGCGGAATTGTATTATGTCAGTACTCCTTTCTTTTTGCGTTTTCTGATAGATGACTTCATATATCTAATGAATTAATTAATATTACGTAATAGACTTTAGAAGAAGTCTCTTATATTAAAACGTTGGAAATGAAAGAAAATAAATTGGCATCTATAAAGCATGTTTTGTGCAATGTATTTTTTTTAGTAGTTGGTTTTTCAATATGGTTGATTATTGTTAGTTGACTGCTTATCTACTTGTTAAAGGAAAATTCGTAAAGAAAGAGAATTAATGTTTTGCCGTGTTTTCATGTATGGAACTAGCGGTGGGAACGAACGGCAAAAGCTATCGGGCGTTTGCTAGCAGTTCATTGAAAACTTTTAAAACTAAATAACGGTCAGCGGTGCGGTATATTTACCGAGTTACCTCTAAATCCGCGGTTCACATTGTGTGTTGCGCAAGTGGTCAAATTAATTTTCGCGTCACGAGGAAAGCATAAACCTCCGGCGTTCTAGGTGGTTGTGGCACAAAGAAACCATATACTTTCTTTTTCGCGATTATCTGGGAGCTAAGAAAACAATGATTCTGGGTTTTGTTCAATTATAGATGAATTATCCGTAAGATAACTTTTATGATCATACGCGAAAACAATGAGTGCTTAGCTCCTTACATTTATATTGTGTACGGGTGATTTATAGTCCCTATTCGAATTATATATTCTCATTACTTTTCGGTTGTAAAATTCAATAGGTTTTGTGTGAAGTTGGTCGTACCTGGAGAATTGTTTAAATTTGTCGATAGGTGTTTGATGGCAATTGGAGTGGGATGCTGTGATTGGTACCGACCGGAAATTTAGATGATTAGGGTGTCGGAAGTCGGGTAAATTGTGAGGATTTCGATGACCAGATTACAATTGGGAATGCGATATACGGGAGGGTGCCACGCCTTTCCCTGGTTGCAGCGCTGCGACGGCGTGGTAGGTGAACGGTCTCTCTGGTCGACAAACATTCACGGGTCACTGGAGTACCGACCAACTCGTAATGACTTGCAGCCGAAGGAACAAACTTAAAGGCGGTCGCGAGAGTGTGCATTTCCTGCGCTTGTGATGCATTCGTCCAGGAATACGTATGCAACCCATGTACTTTCTGTTCGCTATCGGGCCCGAGTTTGCGGAAGTTCGCCCGCTTGGGTAAGGCGATAGAATTTCCTATATTCGAGCACCGACTTTGAGAATATTTTCAAGAGACCGATTTATCGTTGACCGATTTCTAAGCAGTGCGGAACCCGTTCCAAGTCCTTTTGTCAACGGGAGTCGTATTTGTTAATCGTTGATTAACGTGCGAATATTTACTAGTCAAGAT
The DNA here is from genome assembly GCA_030407085.1 of Trichopria drosophilae. Lineage (NCBI taxonomy): Eukaryota > Metazoa > Arthropoda > Insecta > Hymenoptera > Diapriidae > Trichopria > Trichopria drosophilae. Next base: position 10,259,804 of record CM059583.1, on the reverse strand, counting down.
ATTATTTTGACATTGTTATTAGAAAGGACTTGTTTTCGTAACACTTCTCTTTTTAAAACTTCGACCTTCAAGAGCTCGCGTGGAAAGCAATACACTGACCGCTAGAGATTTGATTTTACAATCAATAAATTCATAAATTGAAGTGTTTTACATGCAGTAATACCCTGTCGCGTGATCTTTTTGTCTCTTGAGATATTATTTTATGATAAAATCTTTGAGGCGTCGATTCTAATCCCATATATTTTTCAGAATGACACAATTGTAGTGACTCGGGAGATTACGCAACACATAGAAGATTAAAAACGTCGTATTTTTTAAATTAAAAGATACGAAGGGAAAACCAATTAAAAGTTACATCTATTTCATGATAGCATGAATCAAACATTTTTCAAACGAAAGTAAAAGAGAAAGGATTTTCATGCGGAAGAGAAAAAGTATTCGGTTTAATTATTTTTTTCGTTATTATCGTTGGAGTTCTTAGTTAATATAGTTGTGAAATTTAATATTTCAGATGTAAGTTTCATTATTGATGATTAACGATAAAGTGATTGTCATGAAAATACAGCATAATGCTAGTAATATGCATGTTATAATTTATTTAAGAAATTAACAATAAATCAGCCTAAACATATTGACAAATTTAATTAAATATTTAAAAGAAGTAAAAATAATAAACACATTTTCATCTAATAAACAAAGAAAATTAATGGTTCAAAAATATTTTGCGGTATTCATCATGTATTTCGTATTAAATTTGTTAGAACTGCATTCGCTTCTTAACGATCCTTTCTTGAAATCAATCTAGCACAAATAATGCTGGTTTTTATGAGAATTTACTGTATGCCACATAACCGAGTAAAGATACAAACGTAACTTTTAATGGCGTGACAGGAAATATAGCAATTCATTACAAGATATACCGGCATTTAAAACGGTAAATATTGTCAAAGAAACGGTAATGTACATTGGAAATGGCATAATTGCAATGTATGTAATTCAATAGAAGTATTGTGTTGGATGTGCAAGAAGGTGTTATTGCTTCCCAATCATTGACTTTTTCGCACGCACGGTCGTGACAGCATTGTGATGAATTTACTGTTAGAAATGTTCGGAAAATTCTGATACTTTTATGCTATCGAAGAAACAGAATCTTTCTAAATCCTGTAACAGATATCTGAATCAGGTACAGTCGCGACGCTAATTAAGAATAAATAAACCTGAAATTAACTATATTAATATAAATAGATTATCTAGTGCCAAGATTATTTTCAACACGGGATTAACTAAAGAAATGTTTAACGGCGTTAACGGATCGTGGAAACTCGCGTTCAAACATCAACAAAACTTTACGGCTTCCGCCGGTAATAGGTTATCCCATCGACGCACTTAAACTCTAAATCCACCTGTCGCAATGCGCAATTTGATTTACGGGTCGTACCTAGTTGCAACGTCATATCGCCTATGAGCACATGTCGCTCGTATTTTCGCACTCGTTGACTGGTTTGAATAGGCGCGATATCGGGACATTAAAAGACGGCGGTACCGAACCGAGCTCATCGATTGTCCCGTGCGTGAAAATCGGTTTCCAGCAAAGTGCATATGTGCATACATATGCATACATTTGCACGGGCGTCGTCGGGTTCCCGGTGAATGCTTAACGGCCCGTCGCGTGGGTTTTATCTCCGTGAGAATTTCCGAGCCGCTCTTCCGCATTTGCATTTCTAACCCGATAGTGTCTTTGCAGTTATGCAGAGCTGGTGTTAATTCGTTAGAAGGAAGCTGATTGCTCGTTAACACATCCACGTTACTTATATTGCAGCGGTGAAACGTGTTCGCTCGTTTCGGTAACTCGCGCGGTTTGTTTTATTGTCCCTACGATTTATATCGCTTTGTTTGCACGCGGAGAGATGTTTTGACTGGAGTCTGTTGAATGTGCAATTCAATGGTATATTCAATATACCTTTCGTTCGAATATCAGGTCGGAAGAAAATTTTGCATAATTTAATATTGACCAATTTGTTCATGAAAGAGTGTGTAAAAATATTAAATAACAATGAGTGAGACGGGCGCGAAAGGTACGATTTAGTAACGAAGTTGCCCAAGAATTTTTTTAGCATTACTTTCTACATACCCGTCTATAAAAACAGATTTAAAAAGTTGAGTTTCATTATTACGTATCCGATGAACGAGTTCAATTATTGCCCTTCAAACGATTACTTGCGAAAATATACGCAACATCAAATAAACAAAAAATGTTTACTCCATAGCCGATCGATGCCGATTGTTCAACGATAATTGACACGGTATTGAAATATGTTATTAAATTGTCGACATGCAGACAAGTTTGGTTTTCAATTGCGCAAAGAAAGGCCGAGGTTCGAAATGAAATTATGCTGGGCGAGATGAAGTTACATTGTTGTCTGGGAATTAATTGTAAAAAGTAGCCAATCATCGCGAAGGAGGCAAGCGGCGAGTGCCGGAAGTGCAGCACGATGTGTATTATTTGGGTTGCAGCGCAAGATCCAGAGGCGAGGCCCGATCGAGCAAGATCCTTGACTGGGATCAGAACGCTCTTATTTTCGTTCTCGCGGCTGCCTCACGCGAGCAACGGCCACGACTGCAGAACAGCACTCCGCCTTTATGCCTCGAGCAACTTAAGCTTTCTGCGGAGTATATATCAAGGATCAGTAGGCTATGCGAAGAAATTGCAACATATCTCTAAACAGCGCTCCGTGCACCGTTTGTGTGCATTTTCTTCGAGTACACAAACAGAAGTGCAACGTTGGTGTTTTCGGCTCGAGACGCTGTGTTTAACTCGATTTAACCATTTCGCGCTTTGCTTAACGTACAGCTGCTTAATTTTCGGATTTGCATTTAATGAATGGCGAGCGATCGGTTTCGAAATGCACTCGAGATCGATGAAGACTCAAAACGATCGGGAGGAATGGTCCTGATTGTACGTTAGAAATGCATTATCGTTACAGGTCAAGCAGCGGCCATTCGAGCAAGTGTAATTGGCGAACAATTACAAGTCAGTTTTTTTTTTTGTTTTCAAAAAAAAAGTTCAGGCTTCGATGACTAGCCGGCGCCGATGAGACGCAACGAAAATAATGTTTGTTTTCTTATTGACCTAGCCTCTCGCCATTCATTGAAATTTTTACGAGACATCTTTTACATTTGATGGAAAAAAATCCAGTTGTAAACACAAAAAAAATTTGTAAAATATAATGAATTCCGTTGCGTTCCAATGACGCAAACTTGGTTATAATTTCTGACCGATCCAGGATTTGTTATACAAAAGCCGCATAATTCTGTCATCAGTTAATCCTGTTACATTTATGACATTTGTTTACTTTAATCATTCCTTGGCCTTTGATTTACGATGCAATATGATCTTCACGTGAAAAATGTACAACGACATTATCGGCGTTGACAATGGTTTTTTACAGTTGCAGCAATTAAATGCAACGACTGTCATTACTTCCTGGTGAACCGAGCATGCAGAACTCGTTGCCCATCGGAGCTCATCGATTGGCCAATAAAAATATAACTCGGAGTGTATACAACGGGACTAATTTCGAGCTGGAATGGTGATTTATCAACCGGATTCTCTCATAAGCTCGTCACGCATTCCGCAAATGTTTTTTGCAGCATTTACGTCTCTCGTCGGTTGCCTCTTTTAAATAGAACGAGTGGCTCGCGTCGCAAACTTTTTTACCGATTCGGTACGCATCTCGTCGGCACGATCTGCCGGTCCGTAGCATAACAGGTGGCACTTGGCTAAAAAATCGCACTCTTATCGACATTTGCTCGTCTTGCAATCGGTGGGCCGATTCGCGTTTATTGACATTATGCGCGGCGTACCGCACCGCTGCTCTGTCTTGAAAGGATCAGAGGAACGAAAAAAAAATGGCAAACCGGTTTCGGCGCTGTGACGCAATAAATTCTGGAATCGGTCCAAGTCGATTGCGCGTATAATAATTGCAAATATGCTCGCATTATTGTCTTTGCAGTTTTATTTTCTCGAGCCTGAGAAATTAAACGATCGGCTCGTACCGATAAAACGCCCGCGTCGGGCGACTCTTTAAAAGCCCGTTAAAGGTGGACGGAAAATCATACCCCTTGAGCATAACAATGGAGGAAACTCTTTCAAACGGTGTAATATTGTTTTTGATTTTTAAATATGCCCGCCTTGATCGATTTTATCGGTTTTTATTGTTTCGAAGGCAGCCGCCTTATGCAACTCGGGGGAATTATTTAATGCGTTCGAGAAGTCGTTGACTAAATACTCGAACGCTTTCAATTAATCGCCGCATCAAAATGTGAGGCAGTTAACGATCGAATAAATTAAAATTCGAAACGGGACAATGCCTAGCCCCTGTTTATTATCGTTACGTTTAATGTGAGCGTTTTAATTGCGAGTCACCGGCACACGTTGTGATATGATAGGTTGCAATACCGGCGCCATAACGACGTAGGAGCGTAACCCAGTTTCGCCTTTAGAATCCAATTGTTACTGTAATTGCTTGGCTTACCGATAGCCTCGACTAGTAGGAACTATCGAATAAACGGCCGAAAAAGCGATCGGTATCAACCTGTGCCTCGATCCGATGTGGTTAATGACGACGTGCGTACGTCGCCGTTCATTGTTGTTACTCGGACGTTAATGATCCAGGAACCGATCTGTCCTTGGATCTCGATCATTAATCGTTACTCGCGTTTACGACGGGGAGTCTCGTACGCCCGCGTTTTATGAAAGAGGTGAAAGGCAAGTCCGGAGCACGCCTCAAGTTTCAGTAATGCCCCCCGAGAATTTTCACCAAAGGCGACACCGGCGATTATGCAAAAGCTAGGATATTGAAAAACTCGAGTAAGTGTATGAAAATTGTACTTGGCAGCGATCGCTCCGAGCGATTGAGACATCAGCTATGATTGTCGGGTGCAGAAACCAAAATTTACACGTCTCGTTCGATATTGCGACGGCTAATCTTAGTTTGACTTACGACTCATTTGTTATCAATGCGACGTCTGAATTTACTGGTTGGATCGAGTAAATCTGTATGGGGATAAATACCGCTGAAATATTATTATTTATTTTGCAAACAATTATTTGGAAAAATTCAGCAGTAGAAAATTTGCCGATTATAAAAAAAACGGGGATTTTTCCATTTGTTTTCTGATTTTCCATCCGCCATTTTGGATACTATTAACTTCATTTCTTTACATCTTGCAGGAGATCTGAAAGATATTAATGAAGAAAAAAAGTGAGATTTCAATAAAATAAATGGAAAAATCCCCGCTTTTTTAAATCATATTGGGGTTTTCACGAATGAAATATTTTGAGGTTATTTTAAATAAAAAAATGGAACACCAATAAAGAGGGCTATGCGCCTTTGTAGTTAGCTTTTTGCGATTAAAAATGGTTGCCATATAGCAGTTGATGTTTATAGATTTTTTAAAATAAATATTACCAATCAAATTCGTTTTCCTATTAAAAAATATTTTAAATTACACAATAATTGAATAATTTAACAAATAGAAAGTAAACGCTATAAATAATGTATTGCATAAAAAAAATTAATCATTTAATTAAATTAAAACGTTATTACGAAGTACGCAAACGGTTAAAAAAATAATTAAAAATAGTTTTGTTATTGTAATTAATGATACGCTTGATCGTCGACGATTCCCTTTACGGAGCGTAGTTCATTTACATATAGATATTCTTAACGTTCGTGGAAAACAGATTTCGTCCGTATGGGGATAAACGACCTTGCGTCAATAGTACTATAGGACTGGTGAGGTCACCGGTTCTTTTTTCTACGTTTCTTTTTTTTCTACCTAGGAATGCAGTAACGACCAACGTAATAGAATGATTGACGTAACGATATTATCGATCGATTTCGTGTCATTTTGAAAAAAAAAGAAGGAACGATTAATTTCGTACGAAAAATATGAATCTCCAGGAACAACATTCACGATTTCCTTCTATTACAAAACATTCTCCTGTTACATTTCGGATGATACCCTCGGCCTGCGTAAGACACACAGCACGCGTGCCTGCGTATTATGATGTTATCCAATTTACTTTTACGCTTTCGGTTACTTTCCTAGCTTTTCGCGCTGCGCTTGCTGAGCAGGATTAATTTTTGCGCTGGTAGATTATACATGTATTTGAGGCCGATTACACGTACGTGCTACTCCACGCTTGGCGTCCTTTTCCTGGCACGATTCGCAAGTGTCGGTTAAAATAATAATGCATATCCATACTTAGGTTACGCCCGTTATACTCGCGTTTCGTTCAATGGGATTTCCAGCAATATTGGGAAAAATTACCGACGCATTCATCGTTGTTAGAATGAAATTCTGAATCGTTGGGCAACGATGAGAAAATAATATTTCCTTCTCAATTTTCGACCCTGTAGGTTATATTTATGTACGTTGCCTTCAAACTCTCTCTCTCTTCAAACACGATCGCTTTAATGTTGATTAAAATATCAGAATCTATGAAGCTGTCATGCTGCGATTCAATTTGAAGTATTATGGATCGGACTTGGCTCAGGTAATTTACGTCCGGAGGTGTCCGATTTCCTTATGGTGCCAAACGTTTCGAAAATTACGATTACCGAGAATTTTGTCTCCTCGAGGTACTGCCCGTACCGGATCGGCGACATGCTGCAATTAACGCCTTAGGCGTTACCACCAATTTGATAGATCAGGTTAACTCCGCACTGTTATCAAAATGGCGGCAGATCTACGGATCGTGTTGGCTCCTAATGTGCACTGCTTTGGTGCGCGCGCTTTCGTTTTTTTTTTATCGAGTGGGCAGGATCGGAGGAATTAGAAACGGTCGTTAGAGCGCACTTATGAAATAATTGGCATACCCCGGACTTACAACACCCATCCGCGAATAATTTTTTTTTTCTTCCATCACCGATTGAATTTTAAGCCAATTGAGAAATTATCCAAAGAAATGAGGGAAAACGGATGCCAGAGAAATTTATAGGTGAGATTTAATTTCGTTGGAACGCAAGCAAGCCTTCAAGTATTCTTGTTGGTTAGTCAGGAATTAGCAGTTGTCTTACTTGATGCAGACTTACTTGAAATATCGCGAGTTCAATATTGTTACGGGTAATTGGCGAGGTTAAAAAGAATGGATGAAAGCAAGCGATAAATATCTTGTCTAGAGTCGAATTTCACTGATACTTATTTAAAATGATTTCGATATTAAACTATTCGATTTTCTCTGAAAATAACCTTTAAACTTGTCTGTGTTGACGTTTAACAAAATAACATGTACTTTATAATTTACTACGTTGACGATGTTGTCAGAGAAGACAAAGATGAAAATATCCGAGAGCCTACTTGAGAACACCTTGGCATTGACTGCTTTTGCTCGGCTGAGGCAGTTTACGCTTACATAATGTGCTCGTCTCTTTCATCCCACTTCACAGCAGCTAGCCACACGGATTCGTGTTTTCAACAGTAACGGTACCCAATTTGGATTTTCGGAAACGTTATCAAAGCCCCAAAAAGATGCCAACAAGTCGCATCCTGAAAGATACTTAAATTATTGTTTTTACACTAGCTATCAACATATTCCCAGCGATTAGTCGGATAAGAATCTGGCCTCAATCAGATGCCGAGACCTTTGCCAATGTTTATTTCGTTAAATTATGCTTGGTCACCGATAAAATCTGTCCTATACTTGCTTAGTTTAAGGAAGATTCCTAATTAACGACAAGCAGGTATATAAAATGAGCCGCTTGTTTGAATTTTGTTAACTTTATGTAACAATTAGTCACTTCGTAGCAATAATAAAATTTGCATCGAGCAGCATGGAAGACGGTGTTTACTTTTCAGTGTTGACCCTGCCGTTTACCAGTAGGTTTACAGATTCCAGGTTGGCTATTCCTCTGGAAACAAATTGCATATCATCTTCCACGATCCCAGCCTATTAGCCGAATATTCATCATTCGGTTACTTGCTTTCTCGGAAAGGGGCATCTTGCCAATTAAAAGGCTCCAAGGCCGCGAATTGCGTAAAAACACTAAATGCGGGTTGCAGTCTGCAATGATCTTATTAAGCATAACTCCGGTATTGAGTCCTCTAATCATCTCATCTTCCAAGCCGGGACTAGGAGTTTTTATACATGACACTTCTTCCTGTTTTCCGCAGAATTTTCCAGATAATTTTTTTCGTGACAGACAAATGTGGAAAATTCATGATATTTATTAAGGAAATTGTCGATCGCATCTTCGGCAATTAATATTCCCGCACCTTAAGCGTGGGCGATCATTAATAGTAATGAGCACTATACACTCGAATAGTAATGAACGCGGACGTGATGAAAATAATGATGACGATAAAAATATGCGTTCACGTGATGTTGTATGCGGTGAAGCTAATTTTGCGTACCACAAATCATAACGAGATGGAAGGTTAATAGTTGAATGTTTATGTTGCTGCAATTGTCTTAATTATCAGTCACAATCATCTGCGTTTTTTGTGTTGGAAGAAGTCTACTGTTAATCGTGGTTTACTTCTTTTTTATCTTTTGGATTCGTCGGAGGTCCTTTTCAGCTGCGCAGTAACTATAAAATTAACGCAAGGTATCACTCGAGAATATCAATTCGTCTTTTCCGTACGTGACATTTTCTGCGTAGCTACGTGTACTCCCTTAGAAAAATCGTAAATTTTCTCATGTCCGACATCCGCTCGACCTCACTTCGTACATTTTGCACGTATGCGTATCCGATACGAATGTAGTACTGATTGACAAACTTTCTGGACGATTATGTGGATCTTACGTGTTGACCACAATTCGCACAGAAATGGGTAACTTTCCTCGAATATCCATCAGCAGCTGGACGTTGCAATAACATGCATGGAAGCAAATAAGACAACCAAAGCTTGTGGAAGAAATCTCAGTGAATGAAGATTCAGACGGGATAATAACCGGAAATAACGATCTCCAATGGCCTAAGTGGCGTTGGCTTTTTTTTTTGTCAGCTTCCGTGTCGAAAGAAATCTTTTAAGGAGTAAAATTTGACGTGATTTAGTATAATGACGGTCGCGTAATATCTGGGAGTAGACCAATTACGTATTTCGGCAATTTAAAGAAAAAATTTGTTTCAAATTCTCAAAATAGCAGGAAATGGAATGGAATTATTTTGCATTGCAATTGAGTTCGAATATCACTGTATTCATTTCAGACGTAGTTATGAGTGAATTGCTTTATTTGCGAAATATAGAATATTGTCACACATCGGAAATTGAAGATTTTTTTCTCCTAACGAAAAACGCCATTCGAAAATTCGCTTTGTTTTGTAGCTGCTCCACATATAAGAAATATGTTTCGAAAATCGTTTGATTTAAATATTACGCGCAGTAAGACAATACATGAAGAATAACTCTGTCGATATGAGATGAATGTCTGGCAAGTCGCGATAACAGGCATTATTTTTCGGGTAAAGGGAAATATCAAGATTCCGTAAATTCTGTTTACTTTGTACGGTGGGTTCGGCATTGGCACACAAAGCCTCTCTCTGGGACATGTATCGCGAATATTTATGAGCTGCTGCAGATTAAAAGGTTCGCCCGATTATCGGCTCTCGATGAATCACCGTAGTGCGCTTACGCGCGAATTACGTCTAATCCTCCGACCCGAAAGTTACTATAAATTTATTTTTCGTCTTTTTGAAATCGGGTACATGCCGGGATTTTCCTGTTTTTTATTCAACGCATTCCCACGCTGCGCTCGCAGATAGACGTTCAATTTTACATCGATCGATAGTGTAACGAGACAAATGATCTTGCGCGAAGGTCGAACAAAGGTTGAAATTTTGCTCTCATTACAATTCTCACAGGTTTGCGCGAGGCTCTTCAGCAATCGGGTCAGGATAAGTGCCGACCTCGTGCTAATTGCGAAAATCATTTACCGGCGAAAGTTTGGATTTGAATTTATATCGAATCGAAATACATTTTCCGCCATGCACCGCTGATTGCAGGTACGATTGCGAAATATATCGAATAGCTCGTCCATTCTCTGGTTTAGTTGAAATTTCAGTCTGAAAAAAAAGGCGTAGCCATTTCGATCGAATTCCAGGCATTTTAATGTGAGGTTCAACCTATCGAGCCATCCTGTTTGGAATCGCGGGCACGTTTCAATAACACGGAAGGAGATCTGTCTGACCGCTCACGAGTGCATCGCGCAAATGTGCAGCTATTCCCACTCATCTTCCATGCGTTTCGCATAAATTGCATGCAAATTTTTGAAAGCCGTTCCGAATCTCCCTAGACGAGGAGCCACAAACGATTTTGGGCAGAATGTTAATGTCAGGAGGGAGAGTTTTGCAAGACGCGGAACGCTCGATCGGCGTTCTACTTGCTCGCGATCGGTAGCTGCCGGTTTTTGCGTATCTTCATTGTCATGCGACACGCGATTTTGAGCTGTAATCAGGTCGACCGCTCGAGTCTACCGGTCACTGACATTGCAGGTTCGCTTACTCGAATAATCGCTATCTGTGTATCGCTCAACGCAAAAAATTCTTTTAATAAGTTCACGACTCATACACGTTCTATTTTTTGTTCGTGTCTTCATTTTTTACAGCTATGTTTAACCTGTCGACAGTTTTACGGCTTAATTTGCTAACAATTGCTTTACCGAGCTTACCGTTTCGGAAGTGCCGAGATGACTAACGATGTTCATCTCGCAAGGAACGCAAATTGTCAGGTTGGTCACTCCTCGGGCAGTTTTTAATCATAAGGTACAATAACTTTAATGTCGTATTGGAATACTGCGGAAACGCCGAGAAGCCGATTTCCTACTAATCGCTAAATATAACATTCCACGACGAACAGGAGGCAAATCAATTCGCTGGCAATCAGCGATAATGACCCTCGCCATGATTATGTTGCCGTGTCCAAACTCGGACCGGTCGACTTTCTCCGCAACTATTTTTTCAGCTTGTCTCTTTCTCTTAATTTGTTTTCTCGAAATCCTAATTCTTTGGTGTGGCATATATGCCAAATCGCATTGTGCAACATTGATAAGAGTATAGGTTTGCGTTCCCGAGTGTCCAAGTCGTAACTCGGTCTGGGTGTAGCTCGCGTTACACGCTTTCGATGTAATCGCCGTTGTGCCAATCGCCCCAAGACAATAGTTGAGAGTCCGACAATAAATGGAACCATTCGCGCCCGCCCAGTGCGGTCTTGGACGCAGACAAAAATATCGGTCTTAATCGTCGGCAAGATCAAATCGCAACAAGGGCACGTGAGTTAGCGTCATTTTAGTAGCTCGTTAAATAGCGACTAGATTGCCTCGCGTCGTAGTAAAACGAGAAAGACCTGTTTTTGCGATGATAGAGAATAATACGCGGTTTTCCCGCTGTTTGCATGTTTATTTTGTCCATTGCGAAGGCTGTTTTATGAGAATGGAAATGCAGACGGACGGTGTTTACACCTACAATAAAAATTACACCTTGGAAGGTCGTTCTCGGAAGATACACGAGCACCGTTGAAAAGGCGCCCTGCTCGTAAAGCTTTTCAATAGGCACGGTCCTTGATGCGTATTGTGACGATTTTCAGACGATGCGTTAAGATCGGCTTCCTTCTTTCTCGACTCCGCTTATTTTTATACTTGGGTTCCTGTTTTCATCTGTCGCCACTGGTGACGTACACCTGCATGTTTACGTTTCATATGAATTACTTATCGATAACCAGTTTTTTAGCGAAGTATGACGTAGACAACCCCCAATTATCGTTTTCTTGGATTGTTGTATCTGATTGCACTTACAATTTTAGAATTCAACTTTCAAATCGAACGGCCTCTCCAATGACACTGAAAGACGTAGTAATAAGGTAGAATTTATTTTTTCCAAAAGTTTTTCGTTACTTAGTTATTCAAACTCGCCCGTTGTTGTTAATCATACTATTTACTAACTTCTTTATTGTATCTTATGCGAAAACCATAAGAATAACTTGGACATTGTCAACATACAATGCAAAACTGATGAAATAAAAAAGTGATTATGAAAGTAAAAGTAATGTGAAAAAAAATGTCCCGAGAGAAGATCGAACCCTCCCAATCACATTAGAATCCATTTACCTAACCCCTTGACTGCAATAACTTTTACTAAGGAATACTAGTTGCCTTATTTCAACTTAAAAGTTTCTCACCAACAAAGAAAAGCTGGTTTATTAAATGGTATATAAATCTTTAAATGACTGACAATTTTTTTATTTTGCCTCGATTTTTATGTGCAATTCGATATGTGTTGTGTAAAGGACATTTTAATTTCAAGTGTGCTATCAAGTTATTCTTGGACAGGTCGATAAAAGTTATTGCAGTCAAGTGGTTGGATGGATATATTACTAATGGGATCAGAAGTGTCGGGACATTTTTTTTAATCAATCAGCTGAAAACTACTTGAAAAGAAGCTTACTTAGTAAATGTATTAATAAAATTTAAAAATCTACTATTTCACTAGTTCAATATTATTTGTTACTATTAGCTTAGTAGAATCAATTTTTCGACCAATATAATTGTAAAACATTTTGTTATATCATTTCAGATACAGTTATATATATACGATCCATTTATATATTGTTATATATAACTTTATGTATACTTGGGTCAGTTTATATACAATTACATAAGTCCAAAATCCACGTATAATTATATATAATTGTATCTAAAATTGTACGTCATTCAGTGAGTTTCAAATATTTTTAATAATTATTTAGAGGAATGGGCTGAATAAACGAGCGTTGAACAATGAACGTTATTCTTGTACGAATTGCTTTACCAATTCAGTACCAATATTCGATTGTTAACCAGACCGATTGTGGTTTACGTTGCGACGCAAAAAAATGTTGAGCAGATAAACAGAACATTTAAGTTTATAAATGCCACTTGATGGTATTACATGATAGGTAATTGAGCCTAATTGAATGGCGCGCACACACACGGGCATTTACGTTCCTCCGTGGTATTTTCGTGGATAATAGAGATCGGAGCTCGAACGGTAACCACACACAAGCACCACCACCACTTGCGACCGGTTATTTTTACGAGCCCCTGAAAAAAATCTATTTTATATACCGCAATCGCTCCAATTAAACATAATTTCGTAAATATTACGTAAGTCGCTTCCTGCTAGGCTTTGTATCGACGTTTTCTAGATTTAATATTTGATTTACTTTGCTACAATTTAATTTGGTGGCAGGTTGCGCAAGAGGGATCGCCGCGGAAACAATAATTACGTTTTATCTCCCATTTTCATTTCGATTATCTTCTGTATCTGGAAATATTCAATTTCCTCGGCAGAACTCTGAAGGGTCGGCAGGAGTCTCGATCTCGCAATCATGCAAGATTATCGACGACTTTATCGAGGCGCCTCCTATCGCTTTATCGAATCAAGCTTCGAGATAGGGAGGAAAGCGAGAGTGAAAGCGTCGATCGGTGGTTCGAATATCGCTTATTAGCGACAAACCGTGCAGGATGCAATTTACTATTTGTCCAGCGCCAAAGGATTGGCATTAGAAGGGGCAAGGGGAGGACCCATCGTTTATTCACGCCAACAAATCTCACGCTGGACACCGACACGCAATTATTTTAACGAGAGCGTACAAGGTACCATTTCTTGCCACGTACATACCAAAGATAATATTTATCCGCGAACGCGTTATTATTTTCCCGTGGATTTTCTCGGCCGGCTTTTGTGAAAGCTTTTCCTCCAGTCGCTCATGCGGAACTCGGATGCGAAACCAAATAAAAGATGACTCCATCCTTCCGGATGTAAACACACGACGACTATTTTAACACTAGACCTTCGAGAAACTATCGGCACTTTAATACGCTCCAAGATATATATATATTTTTTTTCTTAACGAGGCCAATGACTCGCTCTTATTTTTAATCGTGGGAAATCCGGAGCTTTTAATCGCCTGTATTAATTAAACAATGAATGCAGGTTTTTTATTTTGCAAAGGTCACGCGTATTGCTTCATTAGCACGATATTCAATATTGCATTTTTATCCTCTGCTTAATTCGATGACTAATAGGTTCTCGTATGTAATTACAGGGAATGAAATGCAGTCTCCTTCGCACGTAACAGAGTTACTTAAAGAGTGAGAAAGTATTTTTAAATTGATTTCATTATTAAAGAAAATTCGATTCTTTCGGAGGCTTAAATATTTTTAAATCCACTGGATCATTAGTCATTTGTTACCGAAAAATTCATTATGAGGAAGAAAGTTTGTTTTCAAGAACAAAATAGGATATGGTTGGAAAGTTATCGACCTGTTTAATGCAAACAAAAAGAAACATGTTTCTTTTCATGCTGCACGTCTTAAATAAGTAATAGCAACTATAATTTATATACAAAAATGTATCGAATGAAAGTGTAGAATAATCGTGCAATGAAAGTGCGTGCTTCGGCATGAATGACGTGTTTCTTTTCTAAGCAGCGAAACGAAAGCTGATGTTATTATTAATGCGAAAATGATGCTGGAAGTCACTTATCGATTTAAAATATCGAAATAATAGGGAAAAGGTGCACTGTTAAATTTAACTAAAATAGCGGATAATTTCGTTGAATGACTAGTTTCGAGATACTTTCAAATCGTATTTATCCAACATGATGCCGGTACTGTATCAAAAGTATACCGATCCGTTATCAAACGCATCATTGCTTTCCTGCCAACCGATAATTATCTCGTTAATTTTAATGCTATATCAACATTCGGTAGTTTTATTCGGAAGTTCATGATCTAATCTAAAAAATTATACGTGAGAAAGTTGAAAGTTTTATTTATTTGATAGTTAAATAATTTGAAGAATTTACTGGCTTTCTTTTTCTATTAAGTTAAAGATAGTGTTGTCATAGTTTATTAGATCAAAGCATGTGTTATTTATATTTTTTGGTAGGCTGATTATGCATTTAAAGTCGGTTTGAACGTCAGAAAAGAAAGTTTTATTTATTTACATGATGTAGTTACTAAAGTATGATGGTAAACATTTATTACACGCGTGTGTCTTTAATTAATTTTAAATTGATAGTATCATTCTATGAATTTTATTAATTGGAAAATTTAAACGTCGTAATAAAATTTGATTTTTATTAAAAAAATAGTTCCAGTTTAATGCATTTTAATTTTTTTTCTTAACTTCAAAAGAACAAACAAAAATTTCATTTAAAATTTTTTACGGATACTATAATCCAGAAATGTTTCAGGATGTTCTCCAATTCATCTGTTCGATATTCATAAAACCGATTTGTAACTTGGTTTTATTAAATGTAATTAACATTTTTATGAAAATTGGGTTTTACCAATTTCCTACCTTGAACTACGTTGGACAAAATTCGATATGAAAAATTCAACTCCCCATAGATTATTGAGTGAAAAATAAATTAAAGAACCATTTTTTAGTTGGACAAACTTTCTCTATGTTGTCAATAAGTATTTTATTATATGCAATTTTTGAAGGCTTAGTTATACTAACTTCGTTAACTAAATTTCGTTCAGTTTATTATATTCGAAGTTGGTGTAACTACTAGTAGTGAAACTACCTGATGAATTTCAGTTGAGGACCTATTCACAGTTTACAGATGCCAATCAATTGTTTTTAATTGTTCACTTTGTGCGACGTTTCTTAAAACAAATAGTAGTAATTAAAAATTAAAAATAATAGTCCTGCGGTCAGAATAAATATAATCAGCTGTTAAAATACAAATAAGTAGGATATTAAAGAATATATTTTCCCTAAAATAAAAATGCTGAAAGTATGCGACAAAAACATGGTGTTTATCAATAATCTTATTATAAAAGAAAACAAGTGAAATTTTCAGACAGACGTAGAATTTGTTTTTCATTAAGGACCCAAGGGAATTCCACCACCTATGAGAATCGAAGACTCACATTGACTGTATTTCCGGTGTCGGAAAGTGCAGTGTTATCGACTTCCTCTTCGTATGTGCAAGCGGCAACGGTGATCTCGCCGAATCGTGCTCGACCCTCCTCTCGGCGCTCGGATCGTTATCAGGCACATGTGAATCTCGTGTGATCGAGATCTTAAAGTTTCTTTTGTTTTTTTTTTCTTCTTCTCAGATTTCCAACCGATCCAATGGAAAAGCTCGGCGTGAACGTCGTTGTCTCGTCAATTTCTGGCCACTCGTTACATCGCTGTTACGTTCAGTGTTGACTTAACGTTGACTGCCACGTAAACCTCGCGTTTTATAATTAACATTTCAATACAGCACAATGCAGGCACGGCTATCGTTCGTTGCACCTTGTCTCGATTCGACGAAACGCTCAATTAACTCGAAAGCGAATCGATTGAAAATTTCATGGGTGTGCTGCTGTCGATCCTGTCGTTTTCAGGATATCGCAGCGGCTGTCCTCAACACACCCATGACGCACGGTTTCGTTTATCACCTCGCACTTGGTACACTGACAATTCGCGAGCCGGCAAGTCTATGTTGACGTGCTAATGCCAACTTTTCTTTTAATGTGACAATATTTTTTTTGTTTGTTTATTGGAAATAATTTTCGTAATTCGAAAGCAATTGGCGATTTCTCGCATGAATCGTATATGCACTGGGAATAGTTGAGTTGAGCGCGAACGAAGTTGATGTCGGCGGTTGATCGCACCAGACCGCGTGCGTTTCGCGATCAGTTCGTACTGTGACTGTGCGACTTAAAGTCCTCGTGTCTGGTGGCCGGCGCCGTCGTGGTCCTTCTTTCGCCCCTCCGTGGCGCACACCGCGCGGTGGCGGCGGCGGCGGCGGCGGCGGCTACGGCCTTCCTCTCTTTTCCTTCCTATATTCACATCGCGAAATGCTCGCATGGGTCCCCCTCCCCCTCCCCGCCCACGCAGATGTCGCGACACCCCTGGCCCCCACCAATTTACCCTGGTAGCACCGGTGATCCTCGAGGAAAAAGCCGGCGGTTATTGCATCGCCCAGGAATTTCGTTCGTTTCTCGAAATAACAGTTTTTTCCGGCGCTTTATTGGTTCGTGAACGTCGCCGATTGATGAATGTTGCACGGAGGCGGTTTAGAGAAAAATGGTCAAAGCCTTTCCTTTATGGGTAGAGGCGGATATGGATCATATGCGCGTTAAAAATGTGCGACGTCAGTGTATTGTGAATACCTTAAAAACCCGGCATTAAACAAAAACATGTCAAAAACACGACGTTGAAAAACGCAAATGTCAATGCTTTAACATGTAGGGTTACTATATGGGGGCACCTCAAACCTCAGTATATGAAAAACAGGAAAATTAAAGTCCTGACAATTAAAACCCCGACTTTCGAAAACCCGAAAATTAAATACTGGAGATCCAAAGACAGAAATGTCAGAGTTCAAATGTTTTGGGTTACTAAATGGGGAGCATACCAAAAACCCAAACTCTCCAAAACGGGTGCGGGTCAAAACACCGACAAATCAAAAAGCCGACAGGTCAAAAAACCGACAGTTGAAAAACCGACAATCGAAAAGCCGACACATAAAAATTAGGCACATCAACCAGCGGACAGTCATTTTTTGAAATGTCGGTTTTTTGACTGCTGTTTTTCTATTGTCGGGTTTTCGACCCGCACCCCGCTTGTCCATGCGTCTATTTTTTTATTTGTCGGCTTTTTGACTGTCAGCTTTATGAATGTCGGTTTTTTGACTCGTCGGCTTTTTAATTTGTCGGTTTTTTGACCCGCACCCTCCAAAACTCGGACAATCGACAATTTTAAACCCAAATGTCGGATATATAAACTGTTGGGTATTGAAATGGAGGCACCTCGAGACCCACTATACAAAAAACCCGACAATAAAAAAATCCCAACAATCAAAACCCCGACTTTCGAAAACCCCAAAAATTAGAAACTGGAGATCCAAAGACAGAAATGTCAGAGTTCAAATGTTTTGGGTTACTAAATGGGGAGCATATCAAAAACCCAAACTCTCCAAAACTCGGACAATCGACAATTCTAAACCCAAATGTCAGATATATAAACTATTGAGTATTGAAATGGAGACACCTCGAACCTTAGTATATAAAAACCCCGACAATGATAATCCTGACAATCAGACCCCGAATTTCGAAAATCCGAAAATTAAAAACTGGAGATTCAAACACAGAAATGTCAGGGTTCAAATGTTTTGGGTTACTAAATGGGGAGCATACCAAAAACCAAAACTCTCAAAAACTCGGAAAATTGACAATTCTAAACCCAAATGTCGGATATATAAAAAACCCGACAATCTAAACCCCGACATTTGCAAACTCGAAAATTAAAAATTAGACATTCAATAATATAACCCGACCATTAAAATGCGCCTGATTTATAAATTGTTGGGCTTCTAAATACGAGACACTTCAAAAACCCAACATTCAATACCCAACTGTCTTATTTATAAACTAAGGCATTTCAATATGGGTAACACCGAAAAAACCCAATTGGTCATAAACCCCAAATCCTCAAATACGCGACCTTCAAAAACCTGACAATTAAAATTCCGACATTCGAAACCCGATAATTAAATGTCAGGTTTCTAAAGGGACGCCTCAAAAACCCAATATTTCAGAAACCCAAAAACTCAAATACCCGATAATCGAAACCCTAGTAATTTAAAAGACGGACACTCAAAAGCCGACATTGAATACCCCAATGTCTTATTTGTAAACAGTCGGGGTTCTAAATAGAGGACACTGCAAAAACCCAATATATGAAAACCCAACATACAATAACACAACCCGACAATTCAACAGCCGGACACTCATAACCCCGACATTTAAAAGGTTGGTTTAAAAAACTGTTTGATTTCTAAATGAGACACCTAAAAAATCCAATATGTCAAAAAACCCGACATTCAATACCCAATTATTTAATTTATAAAATGATGGGCTTCGAAACGTGGCACCCATAAAAAACTCAATAAGTCAAAAAAATTTGAAAACTTAACCGACACTGAAGAACCCGACAATCTAAACCCCGACATTCGAAAACTAGGCAACTAAAAAACTTGTCATTCAATAATATAACCCGACAACTCAAGAGCTGGACATTCAATACCGAAATAAATTGTCGGATTTCGAAATGGGAGAAACCTCTGAAACCAAAATGGTTAAAAAGTGGACACGGCATTCAATACCAAAGTGTCTTATTTAAAAACTCGGATATCTAAACTTCAGTATGTCAAAAGAACCCGACAATTTATAAAATGTCACGAGGAAATATGATACGTAAAAAATGACTATCGGATTATTAAAATTGTCTCGCGTTTATATTTAACAATGAATTGTTATTCATTATTACATACCTTCGTTAAATTAACTGTGCAGAATAGAGAACATAAAACGATAAAACTAGCTTTTAAGACGAGAACACAAACATTTTTGTCCCTGAGAAATTCTCTAACTTCTTCCAGAAGAGGGGAATGTGAAAAAATGTTAAGAAATATTCTAGAACTTTCTATATAATATCCAACATTTTTGTTGTTGTTTTTTATTAAGGTATAAAAACTCTTTCGTGGTGGGCTAAATTGAACAACGGAACACTACCTCCGTTTCAAAATTTATTCCAAAATGTTTTTTTGGTCCTGTGTTTTAAAATGGTGCAAAAACTGTGACAGAAAGTCTACCATGCCATGATCTAAACCGTAAGGCACAAAGATTTTTTATGTACGATCCATAAATTCAAATCTTACCTCCAATTTTAAAACTTGTTAGATGGATGACAAAGGTTTCAATTTGTTTATCATTAAACCAAGTTTGAAAGTCGTAGTTTTCAAATGGGATGATCCCCATTTTATGAGTTATGTCACAATGCTAACCTGATCAGGGACGTATAATGGCTTTACATTTAAATTGTACAGTAAAACGATAATTAAATTAGGAATAAAATTCTTGTGGTATTTTGCAAAATCACGTTGTAGCCGCATTTGCGAAGAACACGGGAAAGTCTTTGCACTCTGTAAAAAACCTCTTCGCATTCTGACAAGGAAAGAGATAATTCCAATGGTGCACGCCTTAAAAGAGCTACTGGAAATTTTCAGGATCACGGCACTCAGAATAACCCGCAGTTGCTTTATTTAAGCTGCTTTATCTTTTCCGATGATATTTATGGATTCATCTGGAAAGTTTTAAAATTTTATAAATACTATCTTCTTTCCCGAATGACTAATCTTTAACTTGTTGCCACATTTTTTCATTACTGCAAAATATAAAATATTATGGAAAATAGTAACTATATCATATGGATGACTTAGTATCATTATTATGCATAATTAATCCGTAATTTGCCTACTCCTATATACAATGATATGTCATGTATGTCATAAAGGCAATTTCAATCGGCCTAATTAATCATTTCAGCCTATTTTATCAATATGTATATATTAACTTTTAACACGAATTAAAGATGTTAACAAAATTTATTTACCGTTTAATTTTTCAACTTTGTAGAAGTCATAAATGCACACAATTCTTTATGTCAATGGTTTTCAAATAAAAGATCAGTGAAGTTGTGTGAAACTTTCCTGATCTGAACTCAGTTTTCGAATAAATATGATCATTTTGCAACAGCGTCTTTAATATAATAAAACCTAGCAAAGAAACTTTTGGAAAAGTTTGGTTTCTGCTATAAACATGCGTGCTATTCGACCGCGTTTTGGATCTTATGTTAAATGACTTATTTTTAACGATGATACTGGGATCGAAGAAAATTAAAAATGAAGATAACTATAGGAAATACAGTTATAAATTCATTTATTTTTTACATGAAAACTATTTACGTACTAATTCGGACAATTTAAAAATTGATGTCATTCTAGACATTTTTTAATTTAATATTAATTTTTGTCGATACTATTTCTAAGGTGGATGTACTTAAAATTTGTTGTCTAAAACTTGTATATCTGAATGAAATACAAATCTCAAAAACATTTAAGGCGATGCTCCTAAAGAGAGCAGGGGGCCCAAAGATCCAGTAGTTGTGTAATTTTATTTTATTAAACTGTAAAAATATTCGCTTGAAACTTCTAACAAATGTTGGAAAATTACTACGAAATGTTTCAAAAATTTGTAGGCAGTTTAAGTCGGAAATTTCTTACAGTGTACTTAAAAGAATATTTAGCAGGTATTTGTGACAATTAAAGGTCATGCGCATTTTAAGTTATAGTAACGATGACTAGGCAACTTTCAACCATTGACTGATCCATCAAACCAAACTTTAATACCTAATTGTGGGCAAAACATTCATTAAGCTATCCGATTAATAAGCGGTTTGGTTTACTAAGCATTATTTTTCTTAAGAAGGTTAAAATTTGTTTGTCGATTTTTCGGTTATTCATTAATTATTATTAAATAAAAATACTCGTCACTTCCGATTGATATGTTGTATTTTAAGATTCCGATGCAAGACAAATATTTCGCAGGATGTTTTCGTTGGGGAAGCATATTTTAGTAGGTAGATACTTTGAAAAGCATCTAAAAGTAGAACACGTTGAAAAAGAGATACATTGTTCGTCTAAAACGATTTCAGGAAGGTACTACTGAAATGTGAATAATTATTAATAAATATCGAACAATAGAAATTGCACAGATAATTTATTGTGTGCATCAATTTCATACAAATATCTAAAAATAATATTTAATGGAATTATCGATTGAATGTTTCAAGTATACAAAAATAAATTGAGGGAGTAAATAATATTTGCTGTGAAAAGTGTCCATCACCCGGGGAATTACCAATTTTTGACACATTTGTATAATTATTAAGTTTAATAATTATTACTAAAACTTGGTTTTACAAAATGGTTGATTAAGAGTTACAGCATTTTACATGACATTGTGTAATGCGCTGTTTTGATTTTTCGAGAAAAAAATAAAAACAGTACTTTTTAAAGTAATGAAATACGTAAAAAATAGTTTATAAAACAGAAATTAAACTTTTTTCAATTTTAAAATTTCTATACACCTTCTAAAATCAAAATATATATAATATAAAAAAAGTTTTCCTTTTGAAGTAAATCCTGCTCGATAAACATTTATTTCTTGGTATACACGAACATAAAAATTAATTGAACAAAAAATAATTTTATTCCTATTAAAAAATGGATGAATTTAGTACTAAAGTTTTTGTATACGTTCCGTAGAAGATATTTATTCGAAGAGATAAAAATAGTTGCTAAATTCCAATTTCAAAAAGAAGTTAAATTTGCTTATTAGCGATCGGAAGTGAGTCAACACGTTTGAAATAACTGCTGTCATCAATTATGATCAACCCTCTATTTTTGAGTATCTAAAACAAACATGGATAATGATAGGCTTTATTTAGTACCTATTTTCCACTGAGTCATAAAATCACACGTTTTATTATACGGATATTAATATTTCGTTGTTCTTTGTTGTTCGAATTAATTAATACATTTTTTTGTGACACATTCCGAAATGAAATTATAAAGTTGTCGCCGAGATATTTATGTGCAATGCCGCTAATTTGAAGAAGGTAATTTTTTTATCGGCTTCATTAGATACCTTTGTAACCCGTTTCCGAAGCCGGTATTGTTTGTTCTCGTCGAAAGAAATAAGACGTGCTAATGGCGTGTCTTGTTCATATTTTTAAAAATACATTAAGCAGCTTTTATTCCCGGTAGGACAAGTTTTTCGCCAACAGATACCGCATTTTCAATAAATCCATAAAACGGTTTCGGTGTTTAATACTTTTCCTTATTTTACACCCGAAAAAAACGTACACACTTAAATATAATACGTTAACTGTATTACGCGTTGAAAATTCTGTCGCCATACGTGATTTTGTTTTCATTAAGAATCCTATTCTTAAAATCGAATGTTTGTGTTGAATACTAATTGGATGATGTGTTGCTTCTTTTATCACCTGTTTCGCAGGTCCCTCAATTTCGCTAATGACATTCCCGAATGTAATTTGTCTTTTTCTTCTTAATAAAAAATAGCTGTAAAATAAATCCCTGGCTCGTGTTTTCTAGTAGAAAGGTTTTATTCCTATTGCATGTTTCTCGACGATTTTAAATACCTTTTTATATTTTTACACGACTCGAAAGAAAATAAGGTTCACCAATTCAAATATCGATGAATATCCTGATGAATTATAACAGTTTTTGTGTCTCAATTTCGTTTTATCGCTTTTGCCTTATTATACACAGATATCATATCCTTTTCATTAAAAATTAGTTGCATTGAATAAAATTATTTCAGACTATTGATCATTAATATTATAACACACAAGTTTTTATTCTTGTTTTATTGACATATTTCATACAATCAGCAGTATATAGTTGTCTATTGTGGTGCATATAAGCTGTTTGATAACGCTATTGACTGATATGATGATAAATGGCACCGTTGCAAATGTTATTAAATAATACTTTAAAAAATATATATACATAAGAAGCACATAAGGCCTAGCTCACCCACGTAGCCAAACAAGTGATTATTTATAAGTGACTAAAAATTTATGGCCAAATTAAATGGGGACATTTCAAAACTTGTTTGTTTTTCAAATTATTTACCTTATTGTTATGTAATACTGTATCATAATAAACATTTATTCTATTTTTTGTCGATGTTCGCCTTAAATAGCTTTATAGTGTAAAATGATTCAACATTCTGCTAATAAAGGAAATTTATTGTTCATAAGAAGTTTACAATGTTGTATACGTAAATAATGTACTTTCATGTAACAATGGAAAGTTTTAAATACGACAAACAACATTAAAAGTTGTATGTAGTTCAAATATCTGATTTACATTAAAGGTAAAAATGTCTTGTAGTGTAAAAGAATTAATAAAGATTTCGAATTCAATTAATTTTAATAGATTCCTAACATTTTTTCGAATATCGACAAGTTAATAATTGTGTTTTGATTTTGGCTATAGGGAAAATAATTATAATTAGTCCAGCTGCATTTGTTTTTATAATAGGAATGATTGATCTCGGCGTTATGTGCAAGCGATAACAGTTACGATAATCGTTCGATGAATTTCATAATTTAACTTCCTTGGAATATAATAAGTAACATTATTTTAAATATAAAACTTGATATGTTTAAAGTTCAATATCAGGGAATATCGCATGTGAATCCCCAATTATTTTTCGAGAAAATGTTTATGTTTAATAGAACATAAACAGAAACTTGATTTTCGGTAGTGTTATTTTTCTTTTGTATTCTTTTGTATTATATTTTTTTTCGAATATGTATGGTAGAGATGATTATATTTGACAGTACAATCTATTAACGTAAGAGGGGAGGTGACAAATCTGTGGGTATAAAATTTCTCAAATTCAGAAAATTGTTTAAAGTCTATAAATTAATTTATTTGAAAAGTTTTATTTGGGTCTTGGACCACAAAAGAATATGGAAGTAATCTCGCAACATTAAACCGAACGATATTTAAAATCTTATGTTTATTAACCAAATGGAATTCAGCGTGATATGAATAAAAATTAAAAATAAATAATCCCGATGACTATATACTCTTATATCTTGAATTACTCTTTCGAATGGAGTAGGAAAAATGTTCGAAAACCGCCATTCGACACTATTTTTTTTTAAATATGCAAAAAACACTGACTTTTAGGTAAAATTTGTTGTTTAATCGTAATTTTCCCCATCATAACATTTTCCAGGTATTTTCTAATCTACTAGAAGCGTGTTTCCGGTAGTTTTACTTAAAAAAACATGGATTCATACATTTTACTTTTAACAATGTTAATTTTTCCGATTCGAAATCGAAATTTCATTCATATTTGAATTTTGTCAGTCTATACATAGTTAAATAGTATAAAATAAGTTATTAACTCTCAAGAGCCACATATTTTGACTTTTGGAAACTACAGATATTATTTTCAAAACCCAAAATGCCGATTCGTTATGCATATGTAGGAATTTCTGACAAATTATTTTTTTTATTAGAGACGAATTGAGAGGTTATATCCCAAGCTTATATTTCAAAAGTCAACATGTGCGGAGCCAATATGGCTGACTCGATAGTTAAAATGGAAATTTCTAAAAAATAGAAAAACCACCAATTTTGCAACATTTTAAATAGTAACTGTTCCGTGTTTTTCGATTTTGTGCGTTGTTTTTCGGAAACAACATTCGATGTGTGATTTTTTCTATAATTATTCAGATTTTTTTTATTATGGGTAGTCCCTTTGTCTATGAGTATTTAAAGTTGTTGAATTTTCACAGAGAGGAGGTCGACGATTCGGAGAATCATTTATTTCTGTGTATTTTTTTTTGTAATTTTATTTCCTTATTTATGTAGTTTTTGTTTAATACAAGGGATTTGGTGTCATTTATGAGATCAAAACAAGGATTACAATAACATAAGAAACAGGTTTTATACAATATTCTCGTTCTGATTTTACACTTTGGAGTATTACAATGTCGAAGTAACTTCTCCTCCTGAATCGGTTAACCCGTTTCGTCCTGAAATGCCCTAAATTTTGATTTCTTTTCATCAGGTGCTTTCTTAGGGAAAAAATCACTCGATCGTTTTGATATAATCATATCTATGGTATTTTTTCTCGAACTTTCGAAATCCGGTTTCAGATTGACCATATCTGCCGCCATTTTTTTACTATGGCGGTTTAAACATAAAAAAATCGTGAATTTTGAAAAAATTTGTTCAAATAATCGCATTTTTTAACAGGAAACCGTGTTCGAATCAACTTGAATCTCTGTATCTGGTGGAGTAAATAGTTATACTAAAAGATAGGACGGTTATTAATTCACCATTTAAAATGGCGGATTCAAAATGGCGGACTTCAGAGAACATTTAGTTGAAAAATTTCTGGACTCTCTAACTGAACAATTATGAGCTTGTTTTAAAAAAATGCTAAGAATAAAAAATTCTTAGAATTCGTCGAGAAATATAGTGGATTTTTTTACAGATTTTTTAAATGAATTTTTGAACAATTTGTTTCAAAATTCTATTCAAAATTGTAATTTTTTTTTTCGAAAAATTCTGAACAAAATTTAGTGCATTCTCCGATGAATTCTAAGAGTTTTTTATTCTATGCATTTTTTCCAAAAATTTGATAGTTTTCGAAAAAGAATAATCTTAAACTATAATATTTGAAATTCATTTCCTCGAAAACTATCAACTTTTGGAAAGAATTGCAAAGAACAAAAAACTCTTAGAATTTATCAGAGAATGTACAAAATTTTCTTCAGAATTTTTCGTAAATAAATTACAATTTTGAAAAAAATTTTGAAAAAAAATTTCTCAAAACTTCATTTAAAAAATCTGAAAAAATTCCACTATATTTCTCAATGAATTCTAAGAACTTTTCATTCTCAACAGTTTTTTGAAAAAGCTCGTAGCTTTTGAGTTAGATCGTCCAGAAATTTTTCAACAAAATTTAGACTGAGAACCGCCATTTTGAATGGAGAATTAATAACCATCCTATCTTTTAGTGTAACTAATTACTCCACCAGATACAGAGACTTAGCTTGTTCCGAACACGGTTTCCTGTTAAAAAATACGATTATTTGAACAAATTTTTTCAAAATTCACAATTTTTTTATGTTTAAACCGCCATAGTAACAAAATGGCGACAGATATAGTCAATCTGAAACCGGATTTAGAAAGTTCGAGAAACAATACAATAGGTATGGTTATATCAAAACGATTGAGTGATTTTTCCCTAAGAAAGCACCTGATGAAAAGAAGTGAAAATTTACGGCATTTCAGGACGAAACGGGTTAATCAACGAAATTGGCAAAAAAGAAAATACCAAAATGAATATTTTCTAAGAAAAAAGATCGATAATACGCTTCTGATAGTCTGGAAAGAGTTATCAGGGTGAAAATTACGATTCAACAAACAATGATATCTAAAAAATCGGTATTTATGTATATTTAAAAAAAAAACGTTGTGTAAAATGACGTTTATAAAAAATTTCGACTACTCCATTCGAATGAGCGACCCCAACCATCTCCATCTCAATTTTGTTTACATTTATATTTTGTAAGTTCCATCTCGCTGAATTCCGTCTGCAAATTCTGCACATTTGGGCATTAAAGGGTTAAAGATCGGTATTTATTTCATATCTACGATAATAGTAATTTTTCTTAGTGTTTTCTGATAAATTTTAATAATATTTCTCAAGCATAAAAAACGAAGAACTATGAAAAAGTACAACGGACGCTGACGCGCAAAGAAAACATTATTAACAAAACACGTGGATTCTGGATGTCTTAATCAGGTTCTTTCTGCTAGGCATGGGAATATATCATTTTTCCAAAAGTACCAGAAATAATAAATCCTAACTGTAAAAAAATTCAAGCGGTTACTCGTTAGATAAACAGTTTACTGAAATAATAGAGAGAGGCTGAGACAAATTGTTTCGTGAACATTACACGAGTATCGAAAAGTTTCACCGTGCACTTATTCGATTAAGAAATCTCTCGAGCATTTCTGGTATCTCGAATTCCTGAGCGAAGCAAAACTTGGGTTCATTAAAGATTCAAATTCTAGTTGTATCAAAACAGTCACTTTGCGCCAGATATTAAATTATACCGTCAAGTGATTTGCATACCACGCGCGCGCGCACGTAGGCCCCCGCAACATATCATCGGGCACTGAAAGCAGGAGACGACTCTTGGTGTTTTGAAGTGCTATTCGGGACCAATTTAGCGAGCGTAAGATGAAAAAAGTGGCGCCTGACGTATAAAATAACTGTGCCAACTCATAAACATTCGACCTACGTCATAGGAACGCTCGCCTCCCGTGTGTATACGGCGGAAGATTGATACTGGCATTGACACTGGAATTGGTCCCGCGGTGAAATACCATCGTTAGTCTTGCTCGTTGTATTTCTCCGAGGTTCGAATCTTATAAAGCCATCGAATTCTTTAAAAGTATCAGGCGCGTTTTCTCGACGCCTCTGACGCCTCTGACGCCCGACGCGACGACCATAGTAAAATTATTCACAGACATTAGATAACCCAAGAATTCACCAAGAATGCCGATGATCTCCGGGCGTTATTATCCGCATAACACAATCCTGACACGATCGACATCGGGGATTCCCCCGTCGGATAATGATTTTTTTTTTTTTTGTCCACACAGACTACGTGATCCAATTTCTATATTTAGAAAAATTCAATTTGTCTATAGTAAAAATTATGGGTTTAGCCGCGTCGAATCCGTAACTGTGCGTACGAGAAAGAATATTTGTGAGCAGTTTTTTTTTTTTTTTTTTGCCAAACCGTGACGTAAAACAAACCTGCTCCAAGGTATTTATTGGGCGTATTCCCCAATGATGAAGACCGCATTTTTATTTTTCATTTTCAAATAAAATCGTGTTATGGAATTCCTAGAGTGACTGGACTTTTTATAGTATTTCGATTCGTTATATATTATTCTTGTTAAATTTTTTGTAATATTCGGCTTTGCCAATATTCAGTCAACGTCATACGCGAACGCCGAATAAATTTCACTTTAATTGGAATTAACAATATACCCGGCGACACCGGCGGATATATTACGTTCATTTCAATTCCTTGTCGGCATTTTTTGTCGTGATGGAAATTATGAATGTATCGATGACAGTGTTATACGTAAAGGGTGGAGATAAAAAACCGTATTAATTAATTGAAGTAATAGCGCAGTCGTTATAATACAGATTCGATTTTTGTTTTAATTTCTGAAATTTAAGGCGATTGTTTCACATTATGTCTGGCAATGTTGGAAAGGAACCATCCGAGTGTCATCTTCTAGGAGACCACACCTGCAATGACGCACTAGAAAAGAGTAAAAAATTATTTTCATCACCCTCCTTAATGCTAATAGCTGATAGACGATGGCCAATAGGCGAAGGTCGTGTTTAGATCCTTATTTTTTATTTTTTAGGCAGATTATCCCGAGCGGCACTGCGAACGAACGAGCGTCTTACGCCAATCTCTGTCCCGTGTAGCCTCTTTTGCAATCCGAGCGATGTTTTCAATACGAATATCAGGTTTTCTGCTGCGGTCTGTTAAAAACATGGGAAACGATATCTTGCTTTGTTTAGAACGGACCGGTCAATGCAATCTAATCGTTCCACGGGACCCTTAAATTAACAAACAAACAAAGAAACAAAAATAAACAAACCGAAAAAGTGCGTCACATAGAATCGTATAGATAAATCATTAGACGGCTTGTGACGTCAAGGATTAATCCTTCGTCGAACCCGAAATCTCCTCAGATGACCGATCGAGGTCGAATTATCAGAAATCGCATCGTCTCTTTTATGACGTCGTTTCGAGAGGGATGTGTTCTATACCTTGACTGTGATTCGTGGATATCTTTTTGAAAGAATTTAGGTTACTGACGTCAATAGATTAACACTGGCTGTTTTAAAAACGCCGGGATTCTTTACCTGCGGAAATTCGAAATATTTGGACTCCAGACTGGTGAAAAAATAAATCGGAATTTGATAATGACGGTAAAATACAATTAATTACCGAATGAATAGGTGGCAAATTGAATTACATACCGGTTCGTCAATACGTAGAAGCGGAATAATACGGCCCGGTCGCTTGAATGAAGCAGGTTTTTGTAGCCGGGGTTTTGTTTATGTTCCGTAAAAACTACTGGACGACAATTCGAAATGCTGAGGATATAAAAGTTATTTGCATTCCTTACGCTCCAAATTCGAATAGAATAATTTATGTTGTTTTGAGAGCAGCTCGAATTCCGTAACTAAGAATGAATGAATGATTGCGTTGGACTTGAAGTACGTGTGTCTTCTACGTGATGTTTTTATTAGTATTAATTTGTCTCCTATTACGTCTTCGGCACGAAGGAATGCACTAAAAAAATAAAATTATTATGGCCATCAATAAACTGAGAAATATTAGAGGAGCTGGTACAATTGGGGGACAAGTTGTTGGCCAGATTACTCTACGATTGACGTACGAAAAAAGATGTCTTGGTTCTCTCTGTATATAATGATAATAATCGGTAGCAGTTGACACGTCAACACATATTCCGAATGTTTTTGCAGTAGTTATTCGAAAATTCTTTTTAGACAATCGTATCTATCGTTGTTGACATTATTCGGTAATATCGTATGTTTTAGTATTTTAATCGTAATTTCAACTTAAAAATAAAATGGTACTAACAGATTTATAATTGTTATGAAAATTGTTTGGTAACTGTTCATGTCGGTTCCGAATCGTCATTTACTAATCGAAAAAAATTTTACCAGCGTTTAAATCAAAGTTCATGTCTTTAAAAATTATGGAAATGCAAAAGTTCAAGAGATTTACTAAATCTGTTAAGTAATGAATTTTCATCCAGTTCGATTGTATGTATTCTATTAAAAAAAAAGTTTGACACGTTATATCTATCAGAAAATGAAATGATTTTTATACAACCTTAGAATTTCTGAAAAATCCATGCATAAAACCTTTTTTACAACAAAAAAATACGATGTTGTTTTCTGAAAAGTTTAAGAACTAAAATTATTTAAAAAAAAAACGATAATTCACGCATCCAATTCTATACAGAAAAATGTTTTGTAGTCCTTAATTGTAAGATATGTACTGAAATTCAAAATGCCAGTCCCAAAAATGGTGTTCCAAATAAAAATTTTTACTTTTTTAGAAATGTTTGAACATCTGCGAAAAATTCGGAACATTCGAGAAAAAACGAGATAACATTTCTATTTAAAAATACATGTTTTTTTGTTTGTTTTATATATTAGGTTTAGTTTTTCATGGTTGCATTTTTTAAAAAATCTAATAACAGATTCTAAAAGTTCAATTCATTTTACGTGAAATGTTGACAATATTTTAGATCCTTTTTTCATTCAAAATACATCCGTTGACATCTGTAGTGAAAAAATGTCCACTTAGGACTTAACGGGCAAAGCCAATTTAGTTTGAAAAATATTATTATATATATATATATATATATACCCTCAAATAGCACATTTTATTCCTGTAATATTTCTGAAATATTACTTTGGAACATTAAGAAGGTTTTTATTTTTGGAGTGTAGTTAAATGTCCGACACTAGAACATTTCATTGGCATATTTACATAAAAAATTTTAAAAAATATTACTTTATTCAAGTTTTTAAAATAAAAAAAAATTCGTTATAAAAAATAATGATTAATTGCTATGGAGATATAATTAAAAAGTTTTCCTTTCCTTATGAGCATTTGAACCAGTGTATCACACAATTAAACAAAAAAATAGTCAATTTAATCTTTATAAAAATGTATTGAACTATTGCAACCATGAGACGTTAAAAAAATAAAGAGATTAAAAATGTTCAAATAAAACCCCTATTTAATATATTTATTCTTTCGCTGTAAATTGATAAATTTGGTAAGTTTGTGATACAAACAAGACTAGTTTAAGCTTTTTTAAATGTTTTAAATTTGCATAGATTAATTTTCAGATATGTTCCTCGGGAGTGTCCGGTACATTCCAATTAGAATATTTAAATGATTTGGAGTCTATTTTCATTCATTTTTTACTTTAAATTCGTTGAAACCTTTATAAGACAATTTTTTAATTAAATTTTGGTATAGATTATTTGTTATTTTTAGACATATATCACAACATAAATTGTAGTTTAGAGGTTAAGGTAGTTGTTTCTCGGGATATCATACATTACGGATATATAATATATTTTATAACACTCTACAGAATTTAGCGTTTATTATTGAAGAAAGAAAGCATTATTTTGTTGGAACAAAATTGAAACGTCCAAAAATATAGAACTTTTTTTAATGACTCAAATTTTATTTTTATCGTAAAAGAGTTTTTATAAATTGTTAAAAATGTTTAAAAATTAATGGATTTTAAAGAATGATAGCATATTTTTTCGAAAAAGAAATTCATTACAACTTCACCGAATGAGTTTTTACAAATCTTTATAAATCATTAAAATTAATTCATAAAATAAAATATTGATCATTTTTTTTATACATTGAGATCTTTCGGGTTAACTTTAGAAATAATCCTTCTGGTGAAGTTGTAGAAAAATTGTAGATCATTAGTTAAAATCCATCGATTAAAAATTTTTTTTTAATTTTTTGAAAAAATAGCAGGACTAAAATATTCGAATAATAATCCAAAGTAATATTGAATAAAATGTTAGATATTAGATAATAATTATAATAATAAAGAATTTTTCAAATTAAATTCACACTCGATAAAATATTATAGATGACATAAATAATTTATTAAAATAAATTTGTCGTGTCTCGAGTCAATTTATTTTAATAAATTATTTATGTCATCTATATTACATAATAAAATAGGATCATTCAAATTATTAATGATAAATTATTATGTTTTGGTTTATCAGATTTCTGATACCGTAAAATTACTCCGAAGAGGATTTAAAAACATTAGACTAAAACTGAATGTTATTTGGTTTGGTAGAATTTAATTTTTTTATTAAATTATTCTTAAATCGTAGGAATACACGAAAACTTTCTCAGAGTATTTATAGCTCAATCGTTAAAAAATTGTTAGGTAAAAATTTCTTCTACAAACACATTTGCTCTATTCCAAATAAACGTAAAAATTTTAGCTTAATTTATTTCTTTTATCAATAATATTTTGATAGAACCCGAATATATTTGGATATATTGCACAGATGAGAGTATTGTATTCGTTTTCAAAATATCTGCTAATTTTCGTTTGTTCGTTGAATAAGAAAAGAACGACCCGGCTTGACCGACTAAACTGTGGCACGTAAACTCTCGCAGTGTTCGTCAAATAAAGACGAGGCGTGACAAGACTAAAAATCGCTCCTGCTATTTCTTGTGAGAAAAATAAATAAGAAACGGTACAAATGTGGATTTTTCGCGTAGCTCCTGGTTCCCATTAAATTAAATTCGGATTTAACAACCGCGAGCGGATAAAGGCGTTGCTTACGAGCTCTTATTAACCGTTATAACAGCCACAGATAATGAGACGCAGTTCCGGGACATACGCACATTCGCCTTTTTTCGCACTCTTTTTGCTGGGCTCCAGCATTGGCGCGTGTAAATCCACTGATAAATTTTCTTTCTTACATTTCTGCTGCCCATTTCGGGCAATTGGCGAATCTATTAATGGTTTCTAGTGTGAAAAATCCGATTAAAAAAAGTTAAGGTATTCTACGAAAATTCGCAGTGGTCAAACTGGCTACCGTTTTTATTCGCCATGGAGTCGCGCCATGTAGTCGACGACGGCGCGGCGCGGCTTCAGAGGCGACGGTCGACCTGGGTGACGTTCAAACGTGCGCATATGTATATATATATATGTATATATATATATACATTTGCAAAAATATACAGAGCCAACGAGAGAGCGTCGGTGATTCGATGGCCGAAGTTATGCTGGAATCCCGAACCGCTCGAACAGAGCTCGGCGACCTTCGGGTAGGTCAACCCTTTTATCCGGATGTGGTTTATTTTCATCCGGGTTTAATGAATGCTTTCTGATATTTTAACAGTCCCGCATTAAATTGAATCGCGTTTGCCTTGAAGCGACGTCCGAACACGTAAGGTGCGAGATCTCATTAAATTTAAAGGGCACGCACGCATCGCGCCCGCCGGTACTTAGGCGCACTCCTCAATGAGTTTATTATAAACCCAAGGATGACAAATAATTTACGGATGCTAAAAATAGACCGCATTTACGCAATTTCCGTAATGTTAATAATATTTTTACAATCCGGTTCCAACGATCAGAATCAATCGGAACACGTAATGAAAGAAATGCTTCAGTCGCCAAATTCGGTATTATGTACTTCAAATTTAGCTTATAGTGAATGACCGTTTTCAGAGATGTCACCGCAGTGAAGTGATTTATTAGGAACCGTTGGAAAGTAACTGCATGGCTTTTTTAATCGTCGGCAAACACTCCTGGTCATCACGGAGATGCTTGAAACCCTGGTGTATCGAACACACACCGTTTGGTGGCGCATGAATCGCGTTGAACACGTGCACTCCGGTGTAACTCTCGCAAGCGGACAAACAGGATTAATTCCGTATGTAAGAAACGCGCGTTCTGAATCGGTCCTGTTGATTTGTTCTAGTAAATAAAGTTGTGATACATAAATATTAATTATCACACATATTAACCCCTTAACTGCCGATGGCGAAGATTTTGAAAAATTCATCAAAACTGTAGTTTTAAATATTTTAAATCTTCTATTTTAAACAATAATTTCAAAAACGGACACCGACATTTTATGCAGTATACCCTAGACTATGTAGAAATAATTTTGTTTTAAATTTGCATTAATTATTGAGTTCGTTCGATTAATTAATATTTCGGGGTCAAAATCTTTGTCATCGGCGGCAGTTAAGGGGTTAAATATCCATTTGCATTTATATAAAGTGACAATTTTTTTCCTGCAGTGAGAAAGCTTTACTTTAAGAATCTCACTTCAACGAGAATGGTCAATTACCATTGGTAGTTAATGAATCGATTCGACTATAAAATTTGTAATAATAGGTAAATTGTCTGCTTAGAGCAAAGTACGTCGAGCAAAGAAATAATACCGCAGGACATAAAATGTTCTATTATTGCTACATTAACACTTCAAATTACATTTTTTCATTTACCGCTTTAAATATTACGTATATAAATCAAAAAGTTGATAGAAATTGAAATGTAGTTATCCTATTATTATTTTTGTGGTATCTGTAACTAAAAAATTATGTGCTTTGCTAAAAATGCAAGAAACAACGAACAATTCTTAGAAAATTACCAAAGAATAAACTGAAACTTTTTATGATTTTTAAACGATATTTTCAAAAATTTGTTATTTACATTTTCTTACGAAAAATGCAGAAAAAAAATGTAGGTAGTATTCTTTGATGGATTCTACTCATTTTTTGTTTTCATTTCTTTATAGAGTTTTTCATCAATTTCTAAATATTTGGTTAAAAATATCTAAAAATATCATTTATAAAATCTGAAAAAAACAATCAGTTCAATCTAAAATCCTCGATGATTTTGGACAACTTTTTATCCTTATCTTTTTGTTTAAAGAAGATCAAGTTTTTGAGTTACATCGTCCTGAAATTTTCCAAAGAAATCTTGATTGTGACGCTATTTTGAGGTCGCTACAATAAATTAGGGTATAAAACATTTTTTCTTAAAGTTCAAATATTTTATCGACCTTTGTCCGTAGTTTCAATAGAATTCTAATATTCCGATAGCTCGAAGAAAAATTCATAATATTTCTCAATTATTTTTGGCAAGCTCTTTTAAATTTGACGCCTTATTGGAATTCCTGATGTCTGAAACTCAATTTTGACCTCGGCATCTTCAAGAGCGACCTCGAAAATAGTAGTATAATACGTACCTCTCCAATTTTTTAACTTCAATTTTGATACAAAATACTTGATTGAAATTAAAGTAAAAAAAATGTAATTTCGTTAGTGGGTTAAGTCGTGTTGTGTTATTTATAAATTAAGGTCAACTGCAGGAGTTATATGTACCACATACCATACTATTTACAGAAGTAGTTCTATCTACTTACTTCCTTACTGCGATACTTTCTCGAAATACTTAGCAAAATGTTTCTTTGTGTATGAAGTGAAATACTTTCTATTCTCTTAGTAAAAATGCAAAAAGGCTTATTTAAAAGAATGGCTCTAGTCAAGATTCCCTTTAGATCTTTAGTAAGAAGTGTTTAATCAACTAACATAAACTACTGCAGTATAACTCGAAAATGAAAAATATTAATGACACAAAATGTCTTTA
Organism: Trichopria drosophilae; assembly: GCA_030407085.1. Taxonomy (NCBI): domain Eukaryota; kingdom Metazoa; phylum Arthropoda; class Insecta; order Hymenoptera; family Diapriidae; genus Trichopria; species Trichopria drosophilae. Next base: position 10,224,047 of record CM059583.1, on the reverse strand, counting down.
AAAATGATTGATGTTATGAAAGAGTCTAATACCCTTATTTTTTTATACGCAAGTATTTTAACGAACGTTTTTTATTTTTGCACAGTTTAGTGTAGCAAAAATTCACGAGGACTCGCATTTGTTATTCAATGAAGTAATTTGTTGTTTCCGTTTCGAACTTCATAAAAAACCCAGTACGGGATAATATCTCCTTTCTCGTCGAAACAAGCGAAAACTATCAAATATCTCGAATATAAAGAATATCAATGATGTATATCAAGATTTGTTTTTTTTTGTCGCGGAGAGTCGGATAAGAATCTAAACAAGTGACAACGACCTTCAACACTGATTATTTAAGAGGGCCGCTGGAATTACATAAGCTGTAGCAAGTTGTACTTTTCGTTTTACGACTTTATTTTTTAAGTGATCGACTTTCTCAGAAATTCTGAAAAATACGTCGTATAGAACCAGGGTTCGGGTGTAAAAGATGTTATAAAGTTAATAGAATTGAATTAAACCGTTACTGATCGAATTACGTTAATAGCATTTTTGATCGATATTAAATATCTAGTGTTTTTTTACTGGGTTACTCGTATATTTCGGGAAAAAAATAAACATACAAACAGAAATAAATACAGATACACGCAATCAATTTATGGTGGAAAACATTATATATAATTTTTTTTTTACTGTGAGATATCTCACGTATGTTAAAATTAAAGACAAAAAACTTGGATACTTTAATCGAATGCCAAATACATTATGATTGCTCATTTTTTTTATAATTACATTAAAAATCACTTTATTGTTTTAGATATTATGTTATGAAAACCACTCACTACGTTTGCAGGATATAAATATTCCTGTGTGTGTGTTACCTAACACTAAGTTATTCTAAATTTTGATTCATTACTGAATTATAAAATGGAGGACAAAGAAACAATTTCCTCTCGGACTTAATAATTAATATGTTTAGAAATGACGATAATGAATTGCGTTATATATGTGCAACGTACAACATTGCCTATGGGCTTTTGATTCCATTATTCATTCAGGTGTATAGATTAATTATTTACAAGTTTGACAATCGAGTTCATAAAATTAAGCAATAGGAAATGTATTACCGTGTAAAAACAAGGGTAGATCTTAAAAATTCTTTTATAACTTCATAAAGTCTGCGCAAGTGATACTCTCGTAAGTCGCACTCTACCTCGTAATTGCAATCCACAATTACGACGCGTATAAACTTAGTAAGTAAAGTATTCTAATTATTGTACTTGTGGCGTAAAGAGTCAAGTTAATCATCGCCTTTCGAGTGAAATTAATTATTCATTAATAACAATCAGGTTCATGGTGGTTCGATGCTAACAATATCTCATTTAATGATTTCATTGCAGCCCTGCAAGTGGAGGATAGGTTTTATGCTCGATTGGATTTCTATGTTATTTCGCCTCGTAAATGAGTTTTAGATATGTACGTCACTTAATTATGTGCAATGTTCTGATTCGAAATACCGGTCATGGTCAAAGTGAAAACGAACACTATTCATATCTGACACGACGTCATGTTTCACCATATGCCAGCAGACCTCTCAGACATGATTCTGAATCATTTTTGCATTTACAACGCACACCAAGGCCATTAGAAATATTTTAAGAATATCTGCGGCTACGATTTAAAGCCTCGTTTTCACATACACTTCAAGGCAATTTTACTGCTTTCTGTCAGTTTTGACGATTGCGAAATTCTTTTTAATTAATGCAATGGCCATTTGTCATATAAGTTAAGCTCCATGTCTATTCAATACAAAACAAATTTAACACTGATACTTAACAAACAACATGGCGAACACATCTCAGATACGGTTCCAGAAAAATATACTTACAGGCAATTCATCATTATTTATTTCAACAGCATATTAATTTATAAAAGTCGTTTAGTAATCAATATATTTCAATCTTAGTATTATACATAATATTTGCCAAGTATTTCACCAGCTATGCCTTGTGTCAATTTGTGGCAATATTTAAAAGCTTTTCATCGAAATCGGAATTTAAAAATACAGTGTAAGTTTCGTGGCTAAGGTGCTACTTTTAGAAAAAACGATTCAAGTTGACATCAAGTATTTGTAAAGCTAAAACCATCTGACAAAACAACTTCCAGGAGTAGTGACAGGCTATTATCTTGATTAATCATATTTATTACTATATATTTATCTGGTATTTTGTCCAGTGGTTTATATAGCACAAAATCTGTCTCTTTCTTTCACTGTAATAAAATTATTTTATTTTTCATCCTTATATTCAGTAATTCATATTTTTCATTTGCCTGAGTTCATTCGTTTAACCCTTTCCGGCACGTGGCTAATACATTAGCCACTAGAACCCAGTTGAAAATTTGAGTTTTTAAAGACAAAATAATGCATTTGTGCCCGTTTTTTTAAAATCCAATGAAAGTGTCTTAACTTTGAGACAATCCAGAATTAAAATTAGATGAGTTTTTCACCAAAAATTAATTTGTTTATTACATTAAATTTAAATAAATATGTAAAAAATATCTGAACCGACCAGGATTCGAACCCTAGTACTCCGCGTAACAGCCCGCGCTCTTAACCACTCAGCCACGCTCACTATTCTAATATAACGAATAACAATTGTTAGATACTGATTCAATATAAAAATGTTTTATTTTGTAATGTGTTTTAACGAAATACGCATTAAAATGAATGAAAAATAGAAGCAATAGAAATTTTTGTAAACAATATTCTGTATAATTTACTGCAGAATTCAGAAAAATTTACATTTGTTGATAGTAAAGATGTTTTGTTTACGATTTTTTTATTATTTTTCTTTATTTGTGAAAAATCAAAGGACAGCTTACCTAGATTATCATGCATGCGTTAAATATTTAGCGTCGAATGAACATATCAGCATAAGTCCTGATAAATAATAACTACATAATGTCTAAATCGTTAAGGTTTTTGTATGCATTTTGCTCGGAACGGTTTATAGATGAATGAAACTCTCGAAATCTTTAAACACGTGTACACAAGTACTTAGGTACTATGTATTTACCATCGTCGAAAAAGTGATAACTCATAGGTTTGGGGTCCAGACCGAAGAGAAGTTATACGTAATTGTACACTTGAAGCTTCTAAACCTAGCATTAATTTAAGCGCTTGCGGGCTGCGTTACAAACACGTTCATATTTTTGTTGATTTTCAGTCGACCTTTCCGATCGGCTGAAATTTCGCTCGGCATTCGCGAAGCCTACATTTTTCCCAACTGACAGTAGCCAAAGATTTGCAGCCTCATATAGTGGATCAGCGATTATTTAGGGAAAAATTCTCGGCTGGCGTAAATTGCAATTTACCGGATACATGCGCGATTCTGCGCGAAAGTGAAGATAATTTCTCGGCTGGCAATTAACGCGAAAGATCCCGACAATTATAATTGCAGCGAGAGTGCGAAGACAAGCGTCTCTTACTCATACGGTGGAGTTGTGAGAATCGGGTTGTATGCGAATCTCAAGATCACGGTAAAGAGCGCACGACATGTGTCGTATAATTGCATTTCCCAGTGTGCGTCTGATGCACGCCTATCTAGCCGTGCATCGCGACACGTCATTCGCGTTCTTTTGCCTATCAACTAGTTCTACACATCGGAATAATTTACCGGGCATGTGAAAAAGCCCCGGAATATAACTCGATTGTTGTTTCTTGCGCTTTTACTCGATTTGAACAGTCGGCGCGCGTTTTTTACGCCACTAGCGTGCGACGCACGTTTACGTTAAATGCACGGCAAGGGAAAATTCGACACGACGATTCTCACTCTCGCTCGTTTCTTATGCACCGAACGCGGCTCGAAAGCTGAAATGGCGCTCGAGTGAAACTTCGTATGCTGCACTTTTCGGTCTCTTAGATTCCCAACGATACGCTAGCGCAAGTGTTGGATGTCAAGAACTTTGTTACTTTTTAAGAGTTAATCGGAATGGATCGGACAAGTACGCCTAGAATTCGGTTTTATAAAATACACATAAAAGATGGAATACTAACTACAGTAGGGTCTCCCTTATTGCATACTGCAGATTTTTCAAAATGGCGGCGGTCTCCCTTATTCGCTACTTCCCCTTTACCCCCTCTCTTAGTGGTCGACGGTCGACAACGGTTGGAGATTCGCTCGGCCGCGAAGGTTAGGTTAGGACGCAATGGAGGAGAGAAGCCGACCGAATGGGAATATATGCAATAAGAGATCCTAAATCCAGAGAATAAGGGAGGATTGAATAAGGGAAAACCTACTGTACTGACTTCCCTGGTAGAGATGTTGACGAGAATCTATCCAGAATTATCCTAGATTTTTATGATCTGGGTAGAAACTAATCTATAATATGGGTAGAAATTTTACGAAAAAAGAATTATAATAAAAAAAAACATGAATTATAGCCGAAATCTACCGAGACGCGAGACATCGAGACAGCTAATATAGTTTAACACGAGTGCGACAAGCTCCTACAACTTATCGACCTCTGCTCGATTCGAAAATCTCGAATACCTCTCGATCGAACTACCAATATGGCGGCTGGATCTTAGCTGATTCGCGCGCACATGCTGTCGAGATTGTTTACTAAGCTGCTGTAATGATCAAAGCTTCATTTCAACCAGCCAAATCTCTACCAGGGTCACAGCTATCCTCCAAGGGTCATAGGTCTGACAAAAATGTGGAGAAAAACGGCATTTACGGCTTTATTTGTAATACTATTTAGCTTCAAAATTTACTAACCGTGAAATCTCAGCTGATCGTTTTCTCCAAATATATGTCATTATACGTGATTTACAATTTTTACAGCGATTTTTTACCTTCAATCGAAGAATGTTTTATGGGTATGTTGTAGGTATAAAAATATCTACAATTTTTGTATACATCGTTTTTCACATAACCTCAAAGTTTCAGAAAAAAATCGAAGAAACCGTGTATTTTGTTTTTAATTTTTTTCGCGCTCAAAAATGAATTTTTTCTTGAAATTTTTAGGAGATTTATCTTTTTTTGTCCCGAAGCTGTAATTTTGTTGAGTAATTGTATAAATTCGTTTCTATTTTATTGATTAAAAACCGATTAAACACCTATATTTTCCAGTGAAAAATCTAATAACATAACAGTAGAGGATGGAACATTATTTAATGGTATTTGTTCGTTGAAATAACTACTTTCAGATGGTATATGAATTAATTTACATTTCTGTACTAGAAAGTGTCAAAAATCTCGAAAAACTAAAAAACATCGATCTTCAACATTAATATTTACAGGAAAAAAACAAGTGCAATTCTGTTATTGTAAAATTGTTTTTATTACGTAATTTGTTTTATTGTGTAATTACGTTGTATATTTTATCAGTTAATAAAATTAAAATCTACTTTTTTAGATTTTCGTGTTTTTTTGCACGTTTTTGTATAGAAATTTAATTTGATTCATATATCATCTGAAAGTGGATATTTCAACGAACAAATTTTATTAAATAAAGCTCCATTATCTAAAGTTTTAATATTAGTTTTCTTATCGGGTTTTAATCAATAAAAAATAAAAGAATAAATATTATTATTAAAAAAAATTACAGCTTATTCGGGACAAAAAAGGTAAGTATCCTAAAAATTTCAAGAAAAAAAAATCATTTTTGAGCGCGAAAAAAATTAAAAACAAAAAACACGGTTTCTTCGATTTTTTTCTGAAACTTTGAGGTTATGTGAAAAATGATGTATACAAAAATTGTAGATCTTTTTTTATACCTACAACATTCCCATAAAACATTTTTCAATTCAACGAAGGTGAATTGTCGCGGATAACGAAAAATCGCTGTAAAAATTGTAAATCACCTATAATCATCTATATTCGGAGAAAATGATCAGCTGGGATTTCGCGGTTTACAAATTTTGAAGCTAAATAGTTGTACAAATAAAGCTGTGAAAGCCGTTTTTATTCACATTTTTGTCAGACTTATGACCGTTTGAGGATAGCTGTGAACTAGATTGTAGGATAAGACATAGCCATCGTTTTTAGTTAATTTTACTGTCTAAATAGTGTCCTCGACAAATGTAGTATCCAAAGCCTACTATTTAAAATACGTAGTTGTACCAGATCCTACGGTTTAGATAGTACATCCAACTATTTCTTTTTTTCCGTGTACCGTCGTGAAAAAAATAGAAGCACAGTTTACCAGCATTTAATACGATAGACTTTCTTTCCGAAATTTTACCAATACTTTTTTAATTGATGTAAATATTACCCTTGCTACTATTAAAATAAATGTTGATTTGCATCCGATAAGTTAATTGATCCTGTTAATTTAAATCATTTGTGTTTTTATCACGATAGTTTTCAAATGCTGTATTTAATGTAAAATACAGACATATAGTGTCAGACTTAGTCAGATTTATTTGACTTAAGAAAACTAGGCTTGCTGAATCTCTTCGATTTTTTAAAAACTATTTGATCATTAAAAATACCTATTAACTTGAACGAAGCCAAGATGGCAACGCAAAGACGAAAAATTAAATTAGAGATACTAAAATAAAATTACATTATAGTACTTACTTGTATATTTCAAGTTCTTTTTTCAATAAAATGATTTCTCATGATTGTCTTTTATTATATATTCTCTTGGGCTAGGGTATTACATGCAGTGTGAGTAAAACGATTGCTTATCAGTTAGAGCCTAATATTACATAACAAGAATGGAATCGTTCAGAATAAACATTATAAAAATAAAAATGATGAAAAAAGAAATAGTTTTAAAACATAGACTAAAAGAGGAGCATCAACAAGTCATTATAATTGTAGACTAATTAGTGAATGCGCAAATGATTAAAAAATTTCGAGGAATGATAAGAACGGTACTGAAAAATAACAAAAATCGATGTTGTGTGAACATTCCGAATCAATATATTTGTTCGAAATGGTAAACATTTTTTTCAATGTTTGGAAGCTTAAATTATATCAGTGAGAACTATGCGTGACGAAATGCACGTCTTGTGTCGTCAATGTAAAAAATAAAAATCAATAACAGATTAGATATTTTTGCGTACGTTCTTCTTAATTACGTGATTGAAAAAAAAATGGGAAGAAAATTATCTAACAATACTATGTCGAGAGAGAGGGTTATAATTTGGAAATTAACAAGTTACTTGCATTTTAATGAATGATGTTAATAATTGTCAAAAAATCCTTACCAATATAGTTACTAAACAATGATTTCAATAATTTAAAAGTATTCCTTAAGAAAAATTATGCAAATATCCCTTCGAATTGGGAAAACCATAAAGTAATTTTCGTGTAAAATTCAGTGTATTAACTAAGCACCTGCACCACATAATTTTTTATCGTTGAATTTACTACGTGATAATAATCGTTTATTTAACAAATTTAGTATACCTTCCCAAGATGAGAAAAATTGATGGGATCGTGTTTATCACGTGATTCAGTTTCATTTTTTCCGTTGATAATCGTTCACATTTTGTTTTCCTGATTAGTAACATTTATTAAAAGAAAATTTTAATTTCATAAGTATATTTTACTATTCTTGGTTAGGAAATTCCATTACATGACAATATCAAAATATATTTATAGAATGGTATTTATTCCGAAAAGTAGTTGTTCTTATTCTTTTTAGATAATTAGACACTTAGCTGTCAGCTACATGCTAGCATCCAGATCATAAAATTCATGAACATATCTTTTGTAATATTAAACTAAATTGTAATCTTTTTATGATTAAATATTTAATATAAATTAATATCCAATTTCTTTTATAATTCGAAAATATTATTTTTCAATGAGGCTGCCGTGTCGAAATTACAGCTTTACATTTTTTCTTTCCAAGTGTAAAGTAAAAATTACAGGGAAAAACTAAAAAAAGAAAATGAAATAACTAAGAAAGGGGTTACTTTTATTTATTACCAGGGTGGAAATAATTATATATGATTAATAAATATTATCGCCTATTACACTCAAATAAAAGACAATAAAATGAAAAATTGTTGTCTGCCCTTGACGGGAATCGAACCCCGTGGTTCGAAATTTTCCAGAAACAAAATGTTTCGGTGCAGTACGTATATTGTCGGACTGGAGTTGTAAGGTATAATATACGAAAGTCCATCCTCACCTTAACATCTAGAATGTTAAAATGTTCTATACAAAAGTACGTTTTCAGATATTATTTCTTTGTGTAATCGATTATGAGTAATGATAACTTATGACGGCGCCAAAACAATACAATATCGAAACACTTCCCTTTTATACATTGTACGCCGTTTACATTTGTCAATGTCTAGTTAAAGACTACCTATAATCGAGTGACTATTCAAATAATCCCACATGTCTTCAGTTAGATCTCCATTGACGGAAACACATTAATATTTATTAATTGAACATTAATCACCGGAATGATGGAATCCTTTTTTTTAGAACTCTACTAAGACCGTGTAGCTTCCTTTCTGGAATGACACATCCGACATAAAATGTAAGGTGCGCCTCGGCGTGAACCAAATTAGAAGCGATTCATATCGAGGAGCGCCGACATTGTCAATTCGCCAAGTGAGAATCTCGCCGTTGGCGTACGTGCAACGACCTTGCCAAGGAACCGTGCTTCGGCGAAAGTCAGAATCGTCACTCTCGCTTCGCGGTCCTGGTACCCCACCATCTGGATGCATCTTCTCGTTTCTTTTTGGCCAGCACCGTTCCTAATTTGCCACTGTGTCGTCGTTCGCCCTCTCCACATTCGGAGATTTTTCTTCTCATGGCCGCAGTGCCATTGACACGCATTGGGATTTTTAGCGATGCTTTAATTGCACTGCGATTAACGTCACGCGGCGTTCCCCCATTCTCCTCTTTCCCCTTCGACTTTTCATTAAGTAGCTAAAAATCTCCTAATTGCATTCCCGTGTCGTATACCAGTGAAGGGAAGCGATGAAAGTAAAAGTTTGCGGAAACGCTTTAAACGATATTATTTCAGAAAAGAACGTGCTGGTCGTTTGACCGATTGTCGATATAATGGGTGAAAAGGTCGAATGTTGGCAAATTTGGAAATGGTCCAGGTCGAAAAATGTCGATTTGATCCTTTTTTTTCGATGTACGTCTGAAAAATACAGCTGATAATCGAATGCATTATTACACACGAATGCAATCTCTGGTGGTACGGGATACGACTTCCGGTATAGTCATAGAATGTTTTTATTTAGATGTTTGAAAATATGTCGAGATGTTACGTAAGAGTCTTGTAGCGTTCTCGATACGTCACGGTATTTCCTGGAGGAAATTGTGCCCAACAATGACTCGACTAATAAAATGGGTAGTAAGAAGTCGATAATTCATCTTCGGCGAACCGAGGTAATCTTGTGTTTTAGGCGATTCGTCGTTACGTACTCATCGCCCATTTTTTTTTCTTCTCGCGTTACCGATTACGCGCACGCACAAAAAGCGGCCGGTATTGGGCAACGCTCAGTGTACCGAGCAAATACTCGGTCAGTCTCGTTTTGTTCTCTAAGACGCATGGGAAATTGCTGTAAAAGCTACGTTGATTTACGGGAATTTTACGGCGATCGACGTAAATCGTCATAAACGTAACGGCGCGGGCGATCTCTCGAGCGTATTCCGATTATGACAAATTGCGGCAAAAACCACATTGCCTCATGCATTTTGACAAAGATCGCCGTAGATCACGACGGATCGCTGCCAATGCAACAAGGACTCCGTCTCGAAGTATATAACCGCGCTCGTTCCCAATTTTTCTACCGGCAAGACGAGACTGCAGCTCGTATTTACTTTGGCTCATAATTGCATCGCGACATGTATAACGCTCAGCTTACAATTAAATGCAAATGGAGCAGGAACGGATCGCAACATTTATGCAACGTGGCATCGCGCAAAGTCAACATCCTGCACGCGTCTATATATCCGTTATTGATGACGACATCTCTGATATACATTAAACACCGCACGCGTGATATGCATTAAATACGGCGTACACGGGGCTTTCTTTCGCGGCGGCGTTTGTACAGACGTACCACATATATATCTATTTATATATACATCGCGTGAATTTATTTTGTAATCCGTCTGTTCTAAAAGTCGAAAGGAACACGTAGTTCGGCGTTACCCAAGTTTAACGCGAAACGTAACGACGGACTGTTTCGTGGATGAATTTTTACAACTCGAATCACAGTGGCCTGTAAGGTTTCGCAGACTCCCGAGGTGAAAGGCACCACGAAGTCGTCAAAACTTTATTCCCGGCAAATTTTCCTACGCTTCTAATCGAATTTCTATATCATCGATTGTAAATTTCGCGCCTTCCTTGAAAAATTCCGTGGAACATTGAGTCGGTTACTATCGACTTCGCGAAGTCGGCAACGATGAAATACGAAAGACAGAAGGTTGTTGTTAAAGAACAAAAGAGTTAACTGACTCATTAATTAGCAGCGAAAATGCAAAAAATAGACAGACGTGGGCTTTGACTTCTAGTTGAGCTTTTACGTAAAACAGGTATTAGGTAATGGACACTCGTTCATTTCATGGTACATATACGTTCGATCGCACGAGAAACTCCATTCGTGACCCATTTCATCGCTTTCTATTTCATTGTATGGACACTTCATCGGTGATGCAGTGTTGACAATGTCTCATAAATATCGGAAGATCTCATGATCTAGTATATATTCCACGTACAATTTATTGATATATAATAAACTCATTCTAAAGAACGGGATTACAAATCTGAACTCTGCAAATTTAAAACAGTGGATTAAAAATGGCCGATTGTTTTTCAGGGCGCTGATTACGAAGTTGTGCTCAGATTTTGAAAACATCTCTCTCCAGTTATAAAACATCCCAAATCGACAATTTGAATGGTCAAAAGTTACCCCGAAAACCACCGACTACCCACTTTCGCCCGGTTTTATAATGACAAAGTAACTTGGAAACTGGTCAGCCATCTTGAATTAATTTTCAATTTCGGAATTGTGTGACCAGATTCGTAATCAGCATCCCCGAAAACTTCCGGGTACCAGTTCCAACTCAATACACTTTTACTTATCGGTCGGCCATTATGACTTCGCCATATTGAATTCTCAAAACCCGAGTTCAGATTCGTAATCAGCATCGCAAATTTCAACTGGTTTTTGTGTGAAGGCAAATGAATGTCGTAAAAGGTAATGTAAAAGAGCCATTGGCCATCATGGAACCCCATCATTATCATGAGTTGTCATGATGTCTCATGGAACCCAACAGATTTCTAAAGTCCACTTTACCACTTGCGTGATACACATCTGTTATAAACAGAGTAAAATAATTGCTGCGAATATTTGAATTGGTCATTGACACATCTTCTCTTTTTCCCCTTCCTCTTTGTCATTATTCTGCTAATCCTAACCAAATCCTAATCCATTCATCACTTATTTTATTTAATACACACTATTCTTCTTTTCTTTTCAAATTAGCTCCTTCCTCCCTCATAAAAAATCGACTCTTTATGTCGTGTATTTTCACCAGCATCTTTTTCTTCTTCTTCTTTAAATGTAGGTGTAAGAATCTTGTATCAACCTCCCTTTCTTTTCTAACTTCATCTGCATCTTCCTTATTCTCCTTTTAGATCCTCGGCATTTTCACTGTTGGCTTTAACTCAACTTAATTCTACTTCATCTTTGCAAAATTTTCTTGTATTTACATCTACTTCAAGCTTTGCTTCCTACCTCATTCTTCACCTCTTTCACTATTATATTATTTATAATTTCCTCTCTTTTCTTCACTTTTATACACCTCTCTCTCTCTCTCTCACTTCGTTTCTTACCTCTTCTTTACCCTTTGTTTCACCATTTTCTCAGCTCCCATCCCTCTTATAGACCTTCCTCTCCTTTACTTCTTCTTCCTCTTTTCTTCGTTTCTCCACTCTCTCAAATAATAGTAAAACGTACTAAATATTATGGAAACTCTAAGAATTACCAAACACAAAATGATTTTCCCTCCCTTTTGTGTAATATTTACATTTGGCAAAGTGGGATTTTGGCGTTTCAAGATATCCTATGCGTTTGTTTGCATTGTTTATTTACAAATGAGTTATTGTAATACAAATTTTTAAACATATTTCAGTTTCCATTCAGTATTTACCAACCGTTCGAACATGACCTAGGAGGTCAAAGTCAATTTGTAAATTTAGACATATTTTCAATCGACTAGTAAGTATCAATAAATTAAGCGCAATTGAAATCTGAATTGCATGATTTAATAGTCTTCCCCTACACTCTATTTTCATTTTTTATTTGTTTCATTTGGGGTTGAGGATGATTTTTTATGACGTGTTTAAAGAAATTCTATTTTGGGGCAAGGTGGGATATGTTCCGTTTAGGTTCACAGAGATAAGTAAGAACTCTCTCTCTCTCTCTCTCTGTCTGTCAAACCTTTCCGGAAGTAATTTTAACAACTCACCCCACTTTGCCCCTGGATATTCAGATTTCACAAATAAAGTGGAGTATTAAACAGATACTTTTTTTAAATGCGTTTCATAATAGATTAGTTGAGGACCTAAATAAGAGTTTCTAAACCGCACCTAACCATTCTTATGCCCAATATTTTTTGTATACTAGTTTTTTCCAAAAGCATTCAACTTTGCCCCTACTTCCCCTATATTTTTTCACTCTGCGTCGTCGAAGCGTCTGGAAAACTCTGGCAGTGCATTCTAACGCTTGCGGCCTTGCTAGATATCAACGGATATCCGAACGACTAACGTACTTGGAGTACTAAGCACTGGACAAGAATCGATATATAGTTTCTTTTTCTTTCTTTCATTCTGCATCTTTCAGGAAAGTAACTCGCAAACAGATTCCAAGGGGCCTGGGAAGCAGGCATGGCATTCCAGTGACTTCGTATATGTATACGTTCTATCATTCCCGGTATCGTATCGAGCCTTTCAGTGTTCGATATATAGTCAGTCCAATGACTATGGTACCTTTCTTATTTCTCCGTGGAGAGCCACGCCCTGGCTCTTTGCCCCGTAGAACGCGATACACACCCTTCACCATGCGTTCGCGGCTCGCCTAGACGTGGGCAAACTCTCCTGGGCTCACGATAAATTGCATTTGATTGCCGAAGATCGGGACAAAGATTCGAGGGAAAACTTAGATCGTTAACGAGCACAAATAGTTTTAATAGCGCGACGTTAATGAAGCGGTAGGCAGTTGCCGTACTTGGACGAAGGACCTTTCAGGAAGCGGAGATGATTCGCGACAAATATAGCATTTATTCCCTGCTAACAGCCTAAAGAACAGACGGAAACGATAATTCAATGGGCAAAGCCGTTTACACGGTGAGAAATGTCGTTATTGTTAAAAATACTATTTTAGACGATGTTTGAGGAATGTCGTGCACCAGGAAGCGAGCACAACGTCGCTGTTTACAGAATTGTACTATGTTAATTTTCCATTTTCGATACCGTGTACCGAAACTTTCCGAGCGAGCTTGTTAGTTATTTGCGTGAGAATTGCTCGAATAGCCGCTAGAAATACAATCGCCATTAGTGCTCCTCGAGTCCGATTTCAGATAACGTATAATTTGAAGTTTATCTATTGTTTAATGCAGTGAGAAAATAATGAATGATTAGCCTACCTACGTTTTACACCCGTTTTATTAGTTGCCTACAATTCTTAATATTATTCATAATTCCCAAGATCTACATACGGACTGAATTTTGCATTCGCGTTGTAGGAATTGATTAGTATATAAACCATATGTTTAGAAAGAGTTGCAAACAATTTTCATCGTTGTTACGACCGAGATGCAGAAGTAGCAGGAGGAAATAAGAACATTGCGAATTAATCTGTGGGAATAAAGTTTCCGGATGGTTTGCGCGAGCAAGCCGCAAGAGCTAATCGTATAATAAGAGAAATTCTGCTATACCACAAAAAATACTCTTTTTCTTACGACTAAGTTTGAGCTGAAAAATATTTGTAAACTTATTAGCTAGTCTAGTTTACGTACACCATAACACGTTACTGTAATGAAACAGAAGGAAAGTAGACGCTTTTACTCGATTGCATATTCCATCATGGAGAAACCAAATTCAGTACGCGTTGTTTTGCGTTAAGTGTATCGAAAAAGTCGCTTTCTTTTTTTGCAGACGTTTCACAATTGCGTACACAAGTCGAGCATTCACAATTTGCGTGAAAACGAGTACCGTCATCAGACGTTTTTAAAACTCACGTCTCGTTTTGTCTTTTTTTTTTGGGTTGATTCCGTCGGATTTTTCACGCAAAAGACGATCAATGCGTGGTCAGGAAGCCGTAGGTACAATTGTGGATACGCACGCATCCGAGCCGGTCATTAAACCGACATCGGATCGCTTAATTGAACGATTGATTCAAATTCGTTCGACATGGTGCATATAGATGCTTTGCCTTGACACGGATAATTTATCTCAATTCAGTCTAGGAGAAACTCAAAAATACGTTTTGCTCCGGCTCACGTATTTCACCAGTCATCTATGTAAGTGAGCGAAAGGAAACGTGAATAATGAACGGTTCGTTTGATTTTCGATATACTCAGGTTATTAGTTACAATGATTTATTAAAGGCAATCGTTGGTAAATAAATATTTAACGTTACCAAATGTGTTTATTGTAATTTAGTCATTTTTTAAATTCATTATTATTGATAAATCGGTCGTCTTTTTATTTTATTTTCCGGATATCACATGTAAGAGATGACTATTAATTCTTTAAAGCTACAATTGCAGTTTTTTTTTCAAACGTTAATTTTACATTGAAGCAACTATCTTTTTTATATTAAACCTGTTAAAATCGTGCAATTGCAACTCGAAATAAAAAGTTACGGGCTGATGCAGGGTAAACATTCTGAATTTGTAAACTCCAGTACCGCTAACATGAAAAATTGTTGTAGAACAAAAATTATTTAAAAAACAGGTCTGATTTTTTCAAAAATTTGTTTAGCCATTTTTTAGTTTTTCAGAAAAGTCCAATAAGATCTTCAAAAATTCTAAAATAAATAACATTTATTTTTTCCACGATTCTCAGTTGTTTTTCATATATACGTTTTATAATGGTTGTCATTTACGATTATAAAAATTTTAAAACAGTTGGATATAATTTCGTAATTTTTTATAAAAAAATATTAATAAAATAATCAATATATTCACATAATTAGTCTTTATAAGCTTACGATTGATGTTTAATGCACATACGGTTATTTTAGCACATGATTTTAAATCATTTAGCCATTTTTCAACATAAAAATATTTAACATAAAATTATGAGATTCTGACGACGAGTAGATGTAATTATCCAGAGTTTTTGTTAGTTTTTTTTAAATTTTTTATCAGTTGACAAATGGTTAAATAATGTTTAAATACACAAGCTAATACAAAAACTAAAATAATAACATGCTCTATTAAACAAAAGTATGTTAAAACTAATGAAAATAAATGAATAAGATTTTGTTACTTTGGACTTTAATATAAAAATGTATCATTTTTTTGTAATTTTGCCTATTATAACAGTTTCGTAGTGGTCACCGACGACATTATAAAACCATTTCAGACTAAATGTAAATTTATTCAGAATTTTCAAAAGCTCAAAATGGCTAAAAATAGTTTATATAAATGCAGAAGTATGTTTTGAGTAATTCTGAACATTTTTTGTTGTATAACATTTTTTGTAATATGGACGGTACCCGATTTCAAAATTAAAAAATTAACTCTGCCAATGCACCATTTTAGACGCCATATTGGATTCGATATAACCAAATCAAATTTTGTTGAGTTCCAATAGCACGAATTTAAATGGTTTCATTTAAAATGGGAAGGACCTTCAGAGTAAAAATGTTGTTTAAAAAATACTTCGAAAAAGTTGGAGTTTTTGTCGTTTTTCAGCATTTTAACCACAGCCAATCAAAAGAGGATACAAAGCAAAAATAGTCAGATATATTTATGTTTACGTGTACTGCAACCATATTTTCAGAAAAATTATGTTCAGAAAGTATAATAAATTGCACTGGTTTATAAACTTTAAAAAATGGCACAGTTTTTCTGCTTTTAGACTCGAAAGTCATGTTGAATATTTTTTAGGTTAATTTACACTAAGACTGTTGTCAAATTTAATTCCAAAGGAGCAAATATCCAATGTGTCAACCCGGAGTCAGTTTTGAATGTAAAAGGGTTAACTTCTAATCCCAAAGAGTAAATTCTTAGTTCTTTGGAGTAAATAATCTGTTCGAATATGAAGTTAATTGAGTTTCCAACAAACACGTTCATACATTTGTTTTTCAAATATCCTGTTTCTTATTTTTATACACAGACTAAATGTTTGCGAAGATAAGTAGGAATTGTTCACGAAAATCTTTGGATTAATTTCATTGAACGTATATTTTTATCATAATTTCGATCGAATTAGTGACGACAGAAATATTATTTACATTTTTTTTGTTATATAAATTATAGTACTAATTATTTAATAATAATAATAATTATTATAATACTAGTATTAAAATTACACTTTAAAACATCGCTCTATCAATAAATGTATCTTCGTAAGTGAAAAAATTGAGTTTAATGTAAATTACGTAATAAAATTTGTTACGTTAAAATAAATGTATTTCTGCGCAAATAATACATCAACTTATTATTCACAAATTATGTCATTCCTTCCAATAACATGACAATTACATTCACTTTAAAAGAACGTTATGTCACGAAGCAAGACAAACAGGCAAAAATAGTTATATTTATCAAGTTCACGCTTAAGTGCATTATTGTCGTCAACTAATTATATGCACATAACGGTATTATTTTACTTTTTTTTTCTTGCTAACTATAACTCCGAAACGGCTACAACCTGAAATGTTTTTTGCAACGGAAATATGTGCACTTTATGTTACTAAAAATATCCGCATGTTTTGGCAAAGTCACATCGTAAGTAACCTGAAAATTGGAACAAGCACGTTTCGCTTTTAAAAGTTTATTATCTGGATTTTCCGTGGATGCTGACGAATAAATATTACAAAACCGTTATTAACAGGCATACGCGGCAAGGTAGTTCGGTTATAGTTACAATCAAGTATAACTAGTTCACTATTTTTGAACCTTGAACGAATTTTATAAAACTTAAGCAAATTATATTTCATTACGTGAAATGTCATAGGTGTACTATACACGTAAAGATAACGATTTTTTAAATTAACTTCCATTAGGCAAAAAAGATAAATTTATTTCTTATTATGTAGTAACTCGTTGCATTAAGTAAACATTATTTACATTCGATAAAAATTGTAACCTGTTTATTATTTTCCTCAATGTATCTAAATAAATAATAAAAGCAGCAGTACGAACAAAAATAAAAACAAAAGTAAAATGATAAAAAATTGTCAGGTAATTCGTATAAAAATTGTAACAAGCATCAATAGGAATTGAGTTTAATCAGGATTTTGTGTCATCCTGATTCACCATAATAAATTCTTGACCGCTTGTATAAATAAATGTAAGAATTTTCTTTATTGAAGAATATTTCTATATTTTAGAGAGATACAAAATAAACTGAAGATGGCACACATCAAGATGCCGAAACGTTTTTAAAATTTAAATTGTTTTTATTTGAGGAACCGACTTCACTAACAAAAGATTCTATTGAAATTGTCTTCAATAAAGAAAATTCTTACATTTATCAATAGGAATTCTTTAAAAAATTGTGAATTTTTATGAAACTTCGTAGTCAGTGGTTTTTGAGGTCGCTGATTACGAATTTGCAGTCAGATTTTAAAAATTGAAAATGAGGAATCCAACGTGGTCTGTTTTGAAATCAAATAAAATTCGTTCGCAACATATCGGGAGATTTTAGTGGCCGCCGATTTTTGATCTGATCTCAGATTTTCAAAATTCAAAATGGCTGATCGAAAAAGGCCGACGGTTTTTTAAAAATCACACGAAATCTTGACACCTCCCTATTATAAAAAATGCTAATATATATATATAAAATGTGTACTGGAAAGGAAGATTTTATATTTATTCAGCATCGGGCATATTCTCCCTGAGCAGCAGCCCAGTATGCACTTTAACAACTTAATTGAAACTGATGATGCCATACTCGGACGGAGCGAACGGGCCATCGATGGCGAAGAGGTGACTAACGTAATTGACGATAATGAAACTGCAACCGCCAAAATGCATTCTCCTCCACGTCGCACCGATCTAATCCCAATTACCAACAATTAGAAACGATCGCATTTAACTTAAAAGGCGGAAACTAAATTTCCGACCAATAGATTTTCGAAAGTTAGAGCTCGCACCCAGCGTATTTATGGGTCTTGACAGGTGGAAATGAGCAAATTTTGAATGCACTACGACGCACGTAGTTAAAATATTGCGTGTACAGCGTAGTTTGCGTTTGACAGTCGCTGGATTTCGAAATTGAATGAAATGATTTATAAAACGCTGTTATTATACAGATATATCGACAGGAACCGCTGCATATCGGTTAGGTGTTGATTAAAAAATTATGGAAATAACTCGTAAAGCTCTGTATTTGCGAGCGGTATGACATTCGTTACTAAACCCACTATCAATACGTTTCTCATGCTCATTATCGCACGATTGTTGAATTCTTCAACCTATTGCAAGTTTAACGACGCGTGACGTTTGTCAAATTATTAGACTATCTCGAATTCTGAACAATAAGATTATAAATGAGCCATAAGTTCCACATTGCGCGATTTAAAAGCGTCACAAAGCCGAAGGACAATAGATGCTTAAACAACATATTGCTCCACGGCTAGCTGAAAATCAAACAATTTATTTGTTAATGTTGTATTGTTTTAGCCATGTGTAGATATTAAGGTTAGGTATCTCATTTTATTTGAATTATTTGATATTGTACATTTGGGTGAAGTATAATTTGATCATTTGAAACTGAAAACAATCGATAAACCTTTGAAAATTGCCGTTTGCAAAATTAACTCTTATTTTTCTGCATTTTTTTAATACTTTGGTAATAAACGTTTTTACTAAATTATACTTTATTCAATCTATGTTCGTTCGACCTCAAAAACTCCCGAGTAACAATTTTTGTCTGGATTAAGTAATAATTTACTTATACCTTTCTGAAAAAATGTACTACATTTCGTACCAAGGGCGTAAAAGAAGAGTTTTACACCTCGGTTGGTGATTTCACGAGGAATTACATCATTTCGTCAACGGGTTTTAAAATTATTTTGCAGATATTTAAAATATATTATTATATAAGTCGTTTAATATTAAAATAAATAATTTTGGAAAAAATGCAAAAGTAAATGCACTGAATTTTATTAAATTTCATGTATAAATGCAGTTCGGTAGCAGAAATAAGTTCGGATTCAAAATAATGTATTCTTAAGCATGTAACAAAATTTTATTAGGTAAAAATGTATTACGCATTAATGTAATCTGTCTCATTACTCACGTAACGAGCGGGAAGTTTATACAATACGATTACCCTAGCGACATTTACTAAAATAATCATGAACGAACTTACGAAGTACACTATGCATTTAGTGTAGTACGCAGAATAAATTATTTCCGTTAGAAAAAATATTATTTTTTATGTGTCCATTACGGGGCATAAATAGGCACTTTCAAATCCGTTAAATTCTTAGAGCTAATAAGCGAAAAATTCGCATTTCTCACTTATTTCATGGCTTTTCCTTTCCATTCTTAGCCGCGATTTCACACGCATTTTTTGTAACGGCAATCATTATTGTTTCTAACTACAGCGATTATACTTTTCGACGTAGTCAGCAATTTCATATCGATGCGTTTATAAATCCGAATGCTAGGTCGATAAAAACAATGTATAATTAAGTAATTTAGATAGAAGTTCGATTGTCGATTCCCATATGATGTATACAATTTAATAAATTAATTCTGAAAATATTATAAAACTGCTGAAATTAATTTATCAAATTATACTGGCCACTGATTTTTCCAAATGTTAATATTCGAACAGCAATTCTATAAAGTCATTATAAATAATTTGCTCCCGCCAAGATGACGTTTTCGAAAGATCCGTAAACGATCCTTATGTCAGTAAACGAACCATTTCCATGGCTGCGAAATAACGACGAGTAATCTGATTTACAACTGCACACCATTAAAATTAATGCAGGTGTTTGAACCGGCAAACTTGAACCGCATTGTTGCGAAGATACTTTACATTTCGACGCGTCTTTAAAATGTCATAAAAGTGACAGAATTTCTCTTCGTGTAGGATGTTTACATGAAGCCATCACCGTTCGCATGTTCCGGTAAATCGCTGACTAAGTGCTCGTAAAAGTGCGCGTTATCGGTAAGAACAAGTCTGAATTGCACTAAATACGTCATAAAAAGAAACCAATTTTGAGTTTCATCAGAGAAGGGGGATGTTAAACAGCGTTGCCATTTATACCTTGATAAAAGTTTTAGTACTCAAGAACTATTTGAATAGAAAAATATTGTAAACCATGAGTAATGCTCATTTAGTCTTCTGATGTATTTAATATTAAGTACATTGTTATTCTTCAAAATACACGAATGGAGAAATCCAATTTGGTAATTAAATTTAAACACAATTGAAAAACGATATTGTGAGATGAGTTTCTTGGTGGTACACTAGGTGGCGCAGATATCCACAATTAAAGTTGACCATCATTTGGTACAAATGCCGAATGAATGGATGATAAGAGATGAACTCTCGTTTCTGAAATGTATGAATGTTTGAAAACATGTTCAGATTTCAGATGAACTGATCACTTTAATGATGTCCACAACATGACTTTTGGATTTGAGCGCCACCTAGCGCACGGAAAAGTCACTTGCGTGAAAATCCTCGTAAACATACATGACACTATTTAATCACTTGTCTCTTAAATCGTTTAATTATGGCGATATTGGCAATAGTAAATTTTAATCCAACACATGACATTTCTGCGTGCGAATCGGATCTTTTGGCGAAACTTTCTTCCCTGGGATATTAATTCGTGCTTCCGTGTTTCCATAGTCGTTGCCTTTTTCGAGCATTCACGGCAAACATAAACTGCACAATGCATCAACAAATCACGAATGGGATTTTACAGTCGGCATTCAAAATGTGCATCACGGCTGAAACTGCAGCCTTGGCTCATTCACGCCGGTCATTAATTCTCGTTCCGTGCCATAAATCGACAAGATTGCAGGGTAGAAGAGCGTAATTCGCCAAGAGTCAATTCGACTTATTCGGATGATTTATCGAATGTCCAATGCGATCGCCATCGGAAGCTGCGATGCGCGGGACCGCGGGCAGCGCATAAAAAACACAAACAAAGTTAAATCTTTTTTCGATTAATCGCTGGAGAACTTTCCCCACTACGCTTTTGTTCAGGCGTAATAGCGCGAGATAATTAAAGTCGTGTCTTCCGCAAAGTCGGTCAGAGTACAGCGCCGTTAAAGTTATTAAAATCTCGTCTGCTTTTGAGGCAGTGCGCATAATGACTGCATTCGACAGGAGACGCGAGTGCATCATTCGCATCCTTCGGTCGGTCCATCACTCTGGCCACTGTATGTTATTCCAAGGAATCGTAATTACAAAACAACAGAGGGCATCTTTAGTACATTGCGAAAAGTCCATTGTCCATTTTAGGGGAATTTTGTTGCACAACGAACCGTCCTCAGGGGTGATGTACGAACCGCAGCAGTCCGAATGCACCCAAACTCCCAACATTACGTATCGTTGGAGAATTTTCAACAATGAGTATTCTAGTTTAATGAATGCTAAATCACGCGAAGTACCCCGATAAATTCAGAAAAGTTGCGATTTATTCGAATTAATTATTTTCGAAAGTGCACGGGCACGAAAGTAAGAGTCTCATTGTACGCGTTCGAGCTACGCGGCATTACGTTTTATACCAGCGATTTACTTTTCGTCCCGTTATAATATTTGTTTTCGATCGAATAAGTAAGAAGTGTATCTCGCAATCTCGAGAGAGCCGAGGAAATCTGCGGAAGGAATATATGCTCTGCCGCTGGAGGCAGGCGTGGTCGGCGTGCCCCTATCCATCGACGTAATCAAAATTAACATACACACAACCTTAATCCAGCAAACTCAAATCTCGATGTACACCTTATCGACAGGCTAATTATTCACGAACGCACCCTTCATTCTCATAATTACTTTGCTTAAGAAGCCAACAGTTAATTATTCAATGAAAAATCGTGAGTTATACCGTTTGTGCGACATAAGAATTTAAAAAAGTGAAAAAAAAAGGATTACGCGAGGATTGTAAATCATTTTTTTTTCACGTCACTGACATTGTTAAAAAAAGTTTCTATTGTCAATTTTGTAACGTTGGGGAATATAACTCATTTGTCAAACTTTCACGTACCTATGCGAATGCACGTGCGCGTACACGTGTACGATGTTTATCTTGCTCCTTAGATACGGATTGATTGGTAATTATTTATTTCGAAGGAAATTTAACCTTGTTTACGCCATGTGCTGTTTAAGGTGCTGAGATTCGAATCATATAAGTATTATGAATTTATCCAATATGAACATTTTTTTACGCGACAAACGCACGTTGAATAAATTAACACTGTACTCAATTTATTGACTGGATTCGAGCAAAGGCCTGGAGGCAGTACATGTTGGTGTTAAAAAAGAAAGGTACTGTATCGGATAAATGTATTTATGATTTGGAAAAATAAACAGTTCAATAATGAATTGAAAATTCAACATTTTACAACGTCACGTGTGGAAACATCGTAAATGGCAACAAATTTTCAGCTTTAAGCCGTCATTTTGAAATTTAATGTACAGAAAAGTACATAGCCCATCAGAAATGACAGCAAAAAAGAGACAAAAAACCCTTTGGAATTTAATGGGTTACAGGGAGATTTTTTAATTGTAATTTGTCAATTCTGAAGAATACCGATGTATCTGAAGAGTTAACCCTCTTCATGCCAAAAGGCCACAATTATTTTATGATTTTCAAGTAAATATATATCTGTGTAATGATAAGCAAACAAATTTCAAAACCATATTTTCTAACGTACTTTTGTCCGTGCTTTTCAAATCTGTTATTAGTTTTGTTCTACGACGTTTGATTTTTTCAAAATGGCGGTTGATTTACCAAAAAACGTGATTTTTACAATTTTTTATTTGTTTAACGTACTAGCTAATAATGTTCCTGTTGACGCATCGGTACAAGCATCTGGATCCTGTGTAATAATAGCCACTAATAAAATTTGGACCAGTTTTAGCCACTAAATTCAAAATGGACGATCCAATATGGCGGCTTTTACACGCATTTTTTACGTTTTTTTTTCATTTTATTTTGTTTTTAGTCCGTGACATTTACTTTTTTAATAGATTTATTATATTTATCTCAGTTTGATATCGATTATGAAACAAAATAGAATATTTTCCACTATTTTGAATCCCATTTCATCTTGTATTGTTATTTTCTGGCATAATCTGCACCAGACTGATATAAATATAACAAAACAATTCAAAATGTAACCGTCAGGGACTAAAAACATACAACAAAAAATGAAAAAACATTAAAAATGGGTGTAAAAGCCGCCATATTGGATCGGCCATTTTGAATTTTGACATTCTGCGACGCTTAAATTTTTAGTTATGGTGATTATTCCACAGGATCTAGACACTTGTGCCAATCCGACAATGGGAACGTTATTAGCCAGTATATTAAACGATTAAAAAATCAAGTTTTTTTGTAAATTAACCGCCATTTTCAAAAATCAAACGTCATAGAAAAAACTAATAGTAGATTTGAAAAGTACGGACAAAAATACGTTAGAAAATGTGGTTTTGAAATTGTGTTGCTGATCATTACACAGATAAATATTTACTTGAAAATCACAAAATAATTGTGGCCTTTTGGCATGAAAATGGTTAAAACAATTGATTAGGTCTCCAGCTTGAAAACGAC
Source organism: Trichopria drosophilae (assembly GCA_030407085.1). NCBI lineage: Eukaryota > Metazoa > Arthropoda > Insecta > Hymenoptera > Diapriidae > Trichopria > Trichopria drosophilae. Next base: position 10,200,094 of record CM059583.1, on the reverse strand, counting down.
TTGACTTTTAATATTTTCGCAGCTGCATTACAATTTTATTAAAAGGCAGTTAAAAACTGATAAAATGAATAATTAGATTCTTTACTAACATACAATTCACAAGAGCATTGTGGTGTTCCAGTGCCATAAATAACAATAAATAATAGCCAAGTTACAAGGTTTCTACTCGAAACTCGTTTGGTGAATAGAACCTAGCATAGTACTAGAAAAAATGCAATTACGAAGTAATTACTCAAATTTATTGGTGCAATTAACACGTTGCATTTTATCGATTCTCGGTCCCATCAATAAAAAGAGCAGCAGCTTTTACCTCCTTTAATGCTTAGGAGCGCGCAGTCACGCGTCCAGCAGTCGAGGAACGTTTTAATTTCGCATTACCGAGAAGCATAAAAAGATCGGGTATATCCGACACCATAAAAGCGCTACAGGACGTCGGCGCTACTTTCTAACTCGCGGAATATTGTCTCGCGATTCGCGTAGGAGTCGGCGCAGGGACCCATTGCCTACACGAATTGCATTATTCTCGAGTTTGTTGAAAGAAATTGAACGAAAAGGATAGCCGGCAATCAAACGCGTTCTCACGAAATATTAATCTTTGCTGATTCCATATATGCCGACTTCTGCAATCCTCGATGATTCTCACTGCCCCCTTCAGTTATAGTTGCAATCTTAATTGTAATCTCGCATGAAACATTTTAGGATAACGAAAGCGAAAAATATTTCTGCAATTACGCCGATCGATGAATTCGCCGCATTTTGCAATTGCTCCGCAGCGCAAATTAGGTTTCGAATTTGCCGGCGTTAATTAACCTCTTGTGACTTTCTCGCGTTAGCAGTCCGGCCACTGTTATTTGTTCCGGTTTGAAAGATTCATGTGTAGAATGAGTTCCATTCTTATATTTTATAGAGGTTTTGATGTCCTAGTATATTGTGGTTTGGCTACTGGACAAGTTCATAACGAAAATTGCGATCTTAAACCTCAAGCACGAGCGCGTTGAATCAGAAACAAAAAACTGGGTTTGATAAGATTGAAAGGTTATTCTGATGATAATTAAAACAATCACAAGAAAAGACAAAGGCTTGAACTCTTACTACGTACTCAGAAAGAAATTTAGTAATGTTGACTAAATATATGGTCGCCTGGTAGCAGTCAAACATTAAGTAATTGCAAATACATTTTATCTAAATTGACGGAACGAGTAACTATTGTCTGGTAATCAACTGATCCAAAATATGGTACTGCATTTATAAAATAGGTCTACTAAACGTATGTCTTGGATCTTGTGAAGGACTGTTTCGTGTCCCAAGTAATTTCCAGAGTAGAAATTTATTACGGCCCTGATCAGGGCCTGGCCAAAAGCGTTACACCCTGATCAGGGCCTGAATAAATTTCTGCTCGGGTTTATGCGTAGAATCCGAATTCGCGTCGCATCACATTAAGATTTTTAAATACTTGAAGTCATTACTAAAATAAATGCGTCTTTGTCATTATCTACTTGTCTAAAGTATGTAATAATTATTTTTGTCTTTTTATCAAATTCATAAGACGTCATGATAAACGCCATAATTTAAAACATCTGTAATATTCAGAGAACAAATCGTAGGCTATCGATCACACAGCAACTTATTTTATACGGTTACACTCAGAGAAATTTAGGAGAACAACGCTGTATTGCCTACTGTAGTACAGTAGCGCCAAATTAGAGACAACAGTGACACAGATTGGAAGCGAACTGTCGTTCCAAATAATAATACAAATATTACTCCCGGGTCATTGGGAATAGTAAGAGTACTGCCGCGTGTAAACATTGAGACATGTATTGTATTGTTTTGAAACGACAGTCGTATCAAACTAAGAGAAACACAGCGCGGAAAGCTGATATACAACACAGCTCTTGCTTTCGTATAGCAGTTGTCTCCTATGATACGACTTCTGTCTTAAACTCGTTCAGATATTGTGGATTTGAGAAAAGAATTTTGCAATTCAATTAATAGTAAATGTCTGAGAACTGTCAAGAATCATTCCGGAACTCTACAAGAATATTAACTGAGAAGTTAAAAAAAAAAACAATTTTAAAAAAAATACGAAGGAAAAATTCAATTTTTAATTCTACATTAATGGAAATAATGTAATGGAAAAATCCTTACTCCAACGGAGATTCGAACCCGGGTCTGCTGAACGGTAATCATACACTTTAACACGCTCGACCACCGAGCGTTAGAATTTTCAACTTTAAATAAGGCCGAAAAACCTGTTATGGACAAGAAATATTTCCGAAGAGTTCCAGGATTTTCTCGCCCCTTTCAACATATTCAGAAAGGTTTCATCGAACTTTTATAAAATTCTCAACATCCGAACAAGTTCAGGGATTTTCACTGGATTATTTTTGATGTGTATCGATCAATTTTGTAAGAAGAAAGCATTCTTTGTCATGCATCGATGATTCCTACTGAATTACGGAACCAATTAAAGGTTTAACAATTATTTTAGAAATTAAACCCTTCGGATATCTCTTGGTAATTCATGCAAAACAATCCTAACCTTTACGTAATTCCGGAGGTACCATAATATTCCGTGTTGATGTTTTTTTTTTAACGGACACTTAATCCCGAGGTTACAAGAACGAACCAAGACTCACGCTCCACTTTACTACAAGAAAAACCCTTATTTATTGGACCAGAATTAAGTACAAGAATAACATAGTCTACGAGATTTCATTATCTCGTTTAAAATGTTGCTGCCTCCGCGTTGCGTGCGGTAAATGGATTGTTGATAGAAGGTGGCTGAACGGTTTTGTTTATCTGTTTGGATAATCGCCGGGTAAAGGTGCACCGTTTTTTTTTTCATGCAAGCCTCGTACGTTCACGGTGTCAATAAGTCATTAGGCGCTGATGGTTTCTCAATCGTTACTACCGAGACAAAGGAAGAGAAACGAAAGAGCCATAATTGCAGATAATGCCCAGACTCGACACAAAGTCATCGAAGAGATGCGATTAGCATGAGGTATAATTTCAAGCGGTTGCCGCCCGCTGCTCCACATTCTTGGTGCAAGGTCCTCTTTCGAAGGATGCAAACCCGAGACGGCGCAGATTCTTGGTTGCAAGTTCATTCAATCGACTTTCGTTTCCTCTAATAATTATCAGCCGCCAACAACTGCTTTGTATACCCACACAAAGGTGACCTGAGTTATCGCATCTTGTTCGACTCGGTGATAAAATGATTCAGACGCGATTGGCTAACAGCTCCGACACCAATAAAACGCCATTTTTACGCATTCACGACAATTGAAGTTGTTCGATGAAACCCCGTCAAAAGTGCAAGTTTTTTCCACGCCTGCCAAGGATTCGCGTTTAATGTTCCCGCAGTTACTTTACACCGGCTTAGCAATTGAATACAAACGATCGTTTATAAAAGCGGTCGCGCGCATTTCGTTGTTCCACCGTGCGAGCTTTTCAAACACTTTTGTTTTCTTTAAATACATCGTTATTGCGCTTGATTTATGCAAAGGGTGAAATAATATTTACGTAACGCTGATTTAACCGCGTATTGAATCATTCGCCGCGGTATTACAATGGCAAGCAAATGAAAGACTACACAGTAATGCGTAATGTTTCTTTTTTTATAATTATGCTCGTGCAGATTGCACGACGATTAATCAAATAAATTTTTCTATGAATTGATCATGGGAAATCACCTTCAGATGTCAATCATCCCGCAACAATGGCGCCGACATGGGCGCAGGCTCCCCTGCATCCTGGAGTATCGTCGAAACCCAAAGTTCTGTTAACCTCTGCACTAGTGCGTAACTCTAAAAAAAAAAACAATAATAAAATAAACAGAAAAAGCCGACAACACGGGTGGTTTCAAGGTCGCCCGAGCATACCCACGCACGCGTGGCTTGTCTGCGAAACTGTTCTCACGTCTAGAAGTTCAAATGTAAGCCGGGCACTACCATCCACCCACGACTGGCTCGAGCGTGTTGTTTAAAAGGCTCGATCGAAGGTGGTTTTATCTCCGCTGTACATAACGCCAAGAACATAAACAGTACAAAATTTACTATTGATAAATCGATCCAGCAAGAAGAAGGTACTTGGACGTTCGAATCTCAGATTCCTTTGTTTATTTCTGAAAGCCCGACGACGACGCGGCGCGTAATAAAACGGGACGAAAGATTTGCGACGCGGACAATGCGCACGGCCAATGAACAATTTTTATCGGCGCCAGGCAGCAAGTTGGGAATTTGCGAAAATAAAAGCGAGTAAAAAAGCATTGACCTCTCTGCGGTTTCAAGATCAACCGGGTGAACGTCCCGGTGACGCTCGAATAACAAATATGATTTTTGGCTGCGAAGCTTTATCGGGTCAGCAGACAGACTTGACACATGCAAATAATCCCCGAGGCGATTTCGCATACATTTCGTAAAGGACGTTTTTAAATTGGAGAAATAATAACTTATGATGTCACGGGCAAGGAATGCTCGTCACGCGTGATAAATACTTATGTATACGCGTCGGATTCGTGAAAACAAAAATAAAAAACAAAAACAAAAAAGAAAAAAAAAAGGTAAGGAAATGGGTCCAAGTGGCGCCTTAACCGGATTCGACGTTACGCGCGCAATCTAGGCCGCTTCCAGGTTCGCGCATATTTATAGGGAGCCGACGTTTCGCCTTGTGCGGGCGGATAAAAAGAAAAAGGGCGATTCTAAACGCGATAGTCGGGAATGCACCTTTACATAAGTACACCAAAGCGACTTTTCACTGAAATAATGGCGTGGATAGTTACGCAGGTTGAGGTAACCGTTCCGTCGCGTCGCCCGTACACTGCTATTTACGTCCGAATTTACCCGGCGCATAACATAACACCCGGGTGCTCCGGGCTCAGTATCCCTGGGTTTTTAATATAACACCGCCAGCGAGCCGCTTTTACGCAACTGGAAAGCGCGTGGCTCTCGCGTTATGATAGACCGCGAATTAACGGGTGCTCGTAATTAAACCGTTAATGTCCAATGAGCAGGATGCATGGGTTATTATCGCAATAATCGAATTCCACCGACCCCGTCGCTCTCGGCATTTCGGTAAAGCGCCGGAGCGCGACCAATGGCTCGGCCTCACATTTATGTCAGAAATGCGGCTTCTGCAAGAATCGCATTATGCGTGAAAAATGACAAATTCAATTTGCAACGTGGTTTCAATTATCACAGGCCGACAAATTTTAGAACCAACATTTTACAATTTTACACCAGATCATACTTCTCCGAAGGTATTTGACGCGCTGAATTCGAATCCGACCTCAGAATACCCCCTGTACATCAGATTTTTGAGATATTTTAACCTAAAAGTGCAAAAAGTACGTTTTTTGGGTACGTTCGAGATGCTGCAACTTCAAGACAGATTTTTTCAAAACGATCGTCACGGTATCTCAAAGTACCTTTTTTGCCCTTTAAAATCCGTTTTCAAACTTAGAAAAATCGTTATTGGTTACTGAAATATCGTCTGTTGAAGTTTCTGAGTTTGACGAATTCGGCGATATTCAGAAACTGAGCAGAATCGGATAAAGCTTCAAAAATAGAAAGAAATTAACCCATTAACGCCTGAAATGACAATTTTTATACTTCATTTTCAATCAAGTATTTCGTATCAAAATCAAAGTTCAAAACAATTGAGAGGTGCGTATCCTACGGTTTTCGAGGTCGCTCTTCAAGATTCCGAGGTCAAAATTGAGTTTCAGCCATCAGAAATTCCAATATGGCGCCGAATATGAAAAAAATTTCCAAAAAATTGGGAATTTTTTATACTTATCAATTTTTTTCGAGCTATTAGAATATTGGGATTCTATTGAAACTCTGAACAAAGGTGAACAAAATACTTGAATTTTAAGGAAAAATTTTACTTTTATACCCTACATCATTCTAACGACCTGAAAATGGCGTCAACAATGAAAATGTCTTTGAGAAATTTCTGGACGCTCTAACTCAAAAACTACGAACTTTTAAAAAAAATGCCCAGAATGAAAAGTTCTTAAAATTCATCAAGCGATATAGTGGAATTTTTTCAAAATTTTTTAAATGAAGTTTTGAGAAATTTTTTTTCCAAATTTTTTTCAAAATCATAATTTATTTATGAAAAATTATGAAAAAAATTTGGTGTATTCACTTATGAATTCTACGAGTTTTTTGTTTTTTGCAATTTTTTCGAAAAGTTGATAGTTTTCTAGGAAATGAATTTCAAATATTATAGTTTAGAATTTATCCCCCCAAAAACTATTAACTTTTGGAAAAAATTGCAAAGAACAAAAAACTCGTAGAATTCATAAGTGAATACACCAAATTTTGTTCAGAATTTTTCATAAATAAATTATGATTTTGAAACAAATTTCTCAAAATGTCATCACAAAAATCTGAAAAAATTCCATTATATTTCTCGATTAATTCTAAGAACTTTTCATTCTTAGCATTTTTTTATAACAGCATGTAGTTTTTGAGTTAGAACGTTCAGAAATTTTTCAAAGAAATTTTCATTGTTGACGCCATTTTGAGGTCGTTACAATGATGTGGGGTATAAAAGTAAAATTTTTCCTTAAAATTAAAGTATTTTCTTCACCTTTGTTCAGAGTTTCAATAGAATCCCAATATTCTAATAGCTCGAAAAAAATTGATAAGTACAAAAAATTCCCAATTTTTTGGAAATTTTTTAAAAGTTCGGCGCCATATTGGAATTCCTGATGGCTGAAACTCAATTTTGACCTCGGAATCTTGAAGAGCGACCTCGAAAACAATAGAATATGTACCTTTCAATTGTTTTCAACTTCGATTTTGATATGAAATACTTGATTGATAATGAAGTATAAACAATGCCATTTCAGGCGTTAATGGGTTAACCACAAACACCTAAATTTCTAATGGCCCTTAAGATGTTCGGTGTTGCTGAGGAATTTGAAGTTAACAAAATACAAAATGTCGGATTCAATATGGCTGACAGCTTTTGTTTTAATTCGCTTCAAACTTATTACTCGGGGGTTTTCGAGGTTGCTGAATACGAAACTAACACCAAAATTGCATAATTTTAAGACCCTGATCTAATATGTCGACTAAATTTTTTAGAAATCGATTATATGTTCGCTGCAAACTTGTTATTCGCAGGGTTTGGTAACAAATAACCCATATACGCTGACAGTAATCAATAACGATTTTTCTAAGTTTAAAAACGGAGTTTGAAGGGCAAAAACAGTACTTTGAGATACCATGACGATCGTTTTGAAAAAAAAATCTGATCTGAAGTTACAGCACCTCAAATGTACCCAAAAAACGTACTTTTTGCATTTTTAGGTTAAAATATCTAAAAAAATCTGACCTATAGGGGCTAATCTGAGGTCGGATTCGAATTCAGCGCATCAAATACCTTTCAAAAATATGTTCTCGTTTTTGGTTCTGCAATTTTTTCAAATTTTATCGGCCTGTGTTACGTTTGATAATTGCAATTGCACAAAAGTCAAATTAGCTACACAGGATGTTAAATTTTTATAGGAAAACGTTCTGGAAAAATTAACGATGTATATGGTCCGTTTCACAGAAAACCGCACGCCATTTTTAATTGATAATTTTCCATTCATTTTTGTTAATAGAAAGGTTGCTCGTACAAAAAGTGACGTGTATGGCTTTTTAAAAAAATATTCCAAAGGTTTTTTTTTGTTAAGAAAGTACTCGTATTTTGGTCTGCTGAAACTTTTTTTACAGATTTTATTTTTGAAACTAATAGATCTTGTAGGAAAAAGTGGTAAAAAAATTTGCCTGCTTTTTGGACCTGAAATTTTGAGGAAAATTGTACGGGAAAGAAAATTTTCTATTAGGTTACTCGTAACAAATTTTCAAATTGACTATGTATCTTAATCTTCAGATTTAGGAGTTCAAAGGGGGCAATTTGCGGCATTTTTTTAAATATGACTTTTTTATCTCAGAAAATATACATTTTACGAAAAATTTATAATATTTTTGTTTACAATTGTCCAAAGATCCAAACAAAATTTTCTCCTGATCAAGAAAATCCAAACGGTTAAAAAAATTTTGCCATTGGTCTGAAAATGTTGAAAATTTGAGTTTAAACTATCAAAGAGGTTTATAAAACTGTTCGATATTCAATTTTGAATTGGTACTAAAAAATTGAGGATTTACTTTAAATTAGTAATTTTTCTACAAGAAAATAGTTAATCAAATTATAAGAATAGGTAGACATGGCTGTAACATATAATAATATAGTAGGATTAGTAAAATGTACCAGATTATAAATATTATCACTGCAGCAGGAGATTATTTTCGTTTAATCAATTTTTTTGCACAATCATGAATATTTAAAGTGACTACTTTATTACACGGCTGCAGCGAATTTGAGGTTATGTAGAGTAATCCAAATGATAGATAGTAAACGGAATAATATTATTGCCTTATTCACTGCATCAATGGTTAATTTAAATATTTTTTTATGGTCTTGTATTTTACTTTTGTAAAATGGTGCTATCAACTGTGTTCTTTTTCGTTACGTTTATCATAGTTTTTCTGATTTTTTTATTTGTATACTAAGATATGGTAGTAAATAAGAAAATTGAATTTTGCACTAATAATCGTCGAATAATCGTGGCAAATTAACCACTGAGAAATAGTGAATTTTATAATCATTTTTTATTTACTTAAATTTTATATTAATTATATATACGTAAGAAGATTAATTATCTTGTAGTATATAAAAACTTTGATTTTAAATGCTTGAGAGTAGATATAGTCCTATTTGTGGCAACATTTGTAATACAAATATTTAAATAAATTTAATAAATGTGCAATCTCTCTGAACATAACCTATTAGAATATAAGAATTCATACAGTCAACATGTGATCGTTTCACTATTTCAACAGTGATAAACCAACTGCTCCCTTTTTCTGATTACTTAGCAGGGAGATTTTCACTCGGTGATTTAACTAGTGACTTGACTGTAGAATGCAGAAAGTATGCAAACTAAATGATTGAAACGACAAGCTGTTGTTTTCATAACGCATTAAATTTTAGTTTCACAGGCTTATACTAAGAATTACTTATCAGTAATTATCACAATTATGATGCATTCATTATTGTATTCAAATGATTTTATTATATGAGGTATAATTAGTGATATACGTGTTTTAATTATACAAAAATTATAAACAACACTTTATAATTTTATAATCGGTATCTCTTGAACTAAATACAAAAAAATAGTCTGCAATGTTTATTTTCGTAAAATTTTTAGATTGATCTCGGCAATGTTGCAAAGAAATTGTTATTTCTATTCGGGAACCACAAAAGTACTTTACTATTCTAAATATCAAGGTAAACTCGTAATTAATTATAAGACAACCTTTTAATTCTAAAACAACTTTTCGCGTTATCGTTCTTCTAAAGTCTACATGACAGTCGCAAACATTACGCAAATGAAAGGAAATTAAAGTGTAGTATAATTTAAGGATTAAGCCGTAGATTAGGTTTGATATTGTGAATTCGTGCACAGATTTCTCGATTAACGCGAGATCTGCTCTCATGAAACTAGTTAGTGAATGTAATTTTCCTAAAATTGTCATTTAATTTTCTAAATGGCACTTTAGACATGGGAATATACGGTTGCCACAGGCGTGCTTATTTATTGGCAGTAAATTTTCCAAAGTTAAAATCGCGAGTGTGTTTAGTCCGATTAATAATATATTACGTGCCCGCTGCACAGTACTATGCTGACCATGCAGTCTTGAGAAACTTAAAATGAGCAATAGATTATGTCCCGATTATGGGATATTTAATAACATTTGTACGTGTTGATTTTTACTATGGAATGCAGTAATTTTCATTAATAAATGATTCATAGATAAAAGTTTCCGATCAAGGTTATTTATCTGTTTTTAGTATGCCTGATATCTGTTGTCTTGCACATTCTGAGTTCCATTTTTTGGTAAATGACCAACGGAAGTGTTACTGGCTTTGTTCACATTTAAGTTAGTTTAAAAAAATTTTAGTTTCTAATACATGTCTCTAAAAATATTTGTACGTCGTGTTTTAATACTTAAAATGAAAGAAGGTCGTCTCAAAATCTTGGAAAAATCCGCAATGGTAACTTGTCGTATTATATTAAAGAGAGCTAAAATATTTGAAATAAAGAAAGTTGAAATAAGTCGATACTTAGTATGTAGAATTTGGGGAACACTTTGTGAAGGAATTCTCAATAATGAAAAAACTCTAAACGTCGAGACACTTTTGTAAATACCACGAATTCTTCTGAAATTTCTTACCGGAGATGTTTCCAAAGATGCTGATTAAGAATCAGATGTCAGAAATAGTTTTGGACAAAATTTTACGCTCACTTTTTGGCGTAAATTAAGAGTCCACGAAATCCCGGTTGATTTAGCGTTCTGTTAGTAGGTAACGAGGTTAAAAGCAACTTTCGATATCGACACTGGAATTCCACTCGGAATCAAGTCGAAAAAGTCATTCGAAGAAGACGACGTACCCCATTCTTCATCGAAGGAACTGTCATTTCGTTCTGTCAAATGTAGCGCAATAATACATAGCAGGCACGTGACTCAACTGGAGAACACGTGCGTTTGTACATGTCACGCCTGCTTGTTTTTTACCGTCCTTCTTTCTCCTTGACAGGCGAATTCTGCAAGTGCCATTACTATCTCCCACTAGTCTTAATCTGCGGTCTACGCACACCATAGGCTTTTTTGCGAAATCTGTACATTGCGACGGGCCTCGTTGATTTCGCACTGACCTTGCCAGACCGAGACAATTACGTTTTTGTCACCGCTCCAGCACCATGCGATTTAAGATTGCGCGAACCTGCGGATTGTTGAGAAATTGAAATTAAGGACAGTGTTCGCGACAAGGCTTGCCACGTTGGCCGGGTTAACTGTGATTGTTCAGGTGGTTCGTAACGAGCTTTTCGAGTCTTTATTTGGATAACGTTGACCGCTAAAATTTTACGCCAAGTATTATTTTCCAAACATTTTACGGCGGTGCTGAAAATACTGTCGAATTTTTAAGAAAACTGAGTGTAATAAGAGATATATCAGGATTTTGGTTTATCCTGATACAAGTGGATTACTTTTTGACCGCTTTTATTAATAAATGTTGGAAAAAATGTTTGAAAATTCCTTCCAAGGATTTTTTCTTGGTTAAGTCGGTCCCAGGATTCAAAATAAATAACTAAAAGTTTCTTCTTTAAATACGTTTCGGCATCACGATATGTGCCATCTTCAGTTTATTAAAGTTATTAACGCAGAAAAAGTCTTCGCACCGTTTTATGATGTGAAATGTAATTGGTGACGTTTAGTGGGAGAAAGGATCCATTTTTGACAGTCCCAATACACAGTGTGTAGTGGGCGTAAGTTTTGATTACAGAAATAACAAAACATCAGTCATTTCTACTCTTTTTGGGACTGTCAAAAGTAATTAAAGAAGAAACTTTTAGTTATTTATTTTGAATCCTGGGACCGACTTAACCAAGAAAAAATGAGTGTAATAATTTGCTATTTTCTTCTCATGACAGCCAAAGTACCATTTTGTACAAAAAATGATATTCTCAGAATTTCCCTTCGACGTTACATTTTCGATAGGAGTGAGGTGTACCCTTTGAGACCATCTTCAACGTTTGTCGACGATTGCGCATCTATTTACTATCAATTTTACGAAATTCAAAACGGGAGATCTAAAATGGCGTACAATGTATGAAAAAAATTAGCAAAACTTGTGGACTCAATTGTCAGTTTCTTAAATTCAAAATGCAGGTTCTTTAATAGAGGGCTATATTTGAAAAATATTCATACAAAATATGACATACAGAATTGGACATCAATAGAAAACAGAAGAATGAGAAAACGGAAGACAAAAGATAAAAAAAACACAGAAACGTATACGTTTAAAAATAACAAACAAATAAAACTCTGTCGTTCACGGCCTCAAGACTATGTGAAAGCGAAAGATGTTATATTAATAAATAAAGATCAAATTCGTAATTAAAGGCTCTGAAATCCCATAAGTATTAATTTCCACGAGTCTTGCTCAAATTTTTAAACTATTCTTCGCCATATTGGAATCGCTATTTTGAATTTTGAAAAATAATACTACATTACTAATCAGATACCCCGACAACCCTCAAAGTATCGTTGTTCAGTACCATTGCTCACGTTTTTCAAATTATTGTCCGCCATATTGGATCCATTTTTTGAATTTTAAAAAACTCAAAAGGAATTCCTAATACATAATAGAATAATTGAACGTACATGGGGGACATAAAGGTAGTGGATAAAGTGTTGATGATGCATCCAGTGCGTAAAAGACAATTTTTCTCACGACCTCTCACTTTACGAATGTTCTCGACAGGAGTGTGTAAAAGTTAACTTTACGCACATTTGCAAAAAAAAAACACCCGATGCTAACATTTTAAGTTGCCATTTTTATCCATATATCACGTACAAACGAAGTTTATTTGAAGGCCCCAAACGACAAATTTGTCGCCGGTTTTCATCCTCCGTAAGTTTATGGATATCTTTGAGGTATTGTTATAAAATGAAGGTTTCCGTAGTGTTTGGATATACTCTTTTCTAATCTGAAGTCCGTTTGTCGATATCACATTCCAGTTTTTCATGATGGCCACTTAAATGAAAGAAAACGTGGAAAAAATCAAAAACTTATTCAGTAAACTGCAATTTCTATCGCCAAGGAGTTTCGGAATTGTATCAGGTCTCAGAATCCTGTGGCATAATGAGTTTTACTAAATGTTGGTCAATATTAAGATTGAACTTACAAAATGGCGTCGTCAAAATGGCGCTATTGATTCGGATTTCTTTTCGTTATTTGAGTTTTACTAAATATGTCTGGTATTTTGTCGTGTATTTTGAGGAATATGTTCTCATTATTTTCGAGGATGGGGAATACAAATCCGTCATTAAATTTTGGAAGTACAAAATGGCGAACCCAATAGGGCTAACCGAGATTTTAAAAAACTTGTCTGATATTTGGTATATAGAAGATTTCGAAGTCACATTGAATCCACCATTTTGAATTTGCAAAATAACGAATAAGTATTCAGTCACCTCAATATCTACATATTCATCAAAGTACACTTCAACATATCAGAAATAATTTAATACAATGCAAATAACAACAAAAATCTAAATCAATAACGCCATTGAGAGGACGCTATTTTGAAATTTAAATCTTCACATTGCCTAACTATAAGTAAAACTCATTATGCCACAGGATGTTGAGGCTGGACCTGATCCCGGAATTCCATTTGCAATAAAAAATGCAGTTTTCTGAAAAAGTTTTCACTTTTTTCCATGTTTTCTTCCGTTTAAGTGGTCATATTTAAAAAATGAAAAGTGTTATCGAAAAACGGACATCAGATTCAAAAAGAGTATGCCCAAAAACTATAGAAAACTACTTACGTACGATGAAAACAGGAGGGAGACAAATTTTGTCGTTCTGGAATGAAACATAAAAAAATGGTGAATTTTGAAAAAATTTGTTCAAATAATCGTATTTTTGAACAGGAAACCGTGTTCAGATCAAGCTAAATCTCTGTATCTGGTGGAGTAATTAGTTATACTAAAAGATAGGATGGTTATTAATTCTCCATTCAAAATGGCGGTTCTCAGTCAAAATTTTGTTGAAAAATTTCTGGACGCTCTAACTCAAAAGCTACGAGCTTTTTAAAAAAAAATGTTAAGAATGAAAAGTTCTTAGAATTCATTGAGAAATATAGTGGAATTTTTTCAGATTTTTTAAATGAGGTTTTGAGAAATTCTTTTTCAACATTTTTTTCAAAATTGTAATTTATTTACGAAAAATTCTGAACAAAATTTAGTGCATTCTCTGATAAATTCCAAGAGTTTTTTGTTCTTTGCAATTCTTTCCAAAAGTTGATAGTTTTCGGGGAAATCAATTTCAAATATTATAGTTTAAGATTTTTCTTTCTCGAAAACTATCAACTTTTAGGAAAAAATGCATAGAATAAAAGACTCTTAGAATTCATCAGAGAATGCACTAAATTTTTTTCGGAATTTTTCGAAAAAAAATTACAATTTTGAAAAAAAATTTTTAGAAACTTCATTTAAAAAATCTGAAAAAAATTCAGTATATTGCTCAATCAATTCTAAGAATTTTTCATTCTTAGCATTTTTTAAAACTGAGGTCCGCCATTTTGCAGCCGCCATTTTGAATGGAGAATTAATAACCATCCTATCTTTTAGTATAACTATTTACTCCACCTGATACAGAGATTTAGCTTGATTCGAACACGGTTTCATGTTCAAAAATACGATTATTTGAACAATTTTTTTTCAAAATTCACAATTTTTTTATGTTTAAACCGCTATAGTAAAAAAAATGGCGGCAGATATGGCTAATCTGAAACCGGATTTAGAAAATTCGACAAAAAATATAATAGGCGTGGTTATATCAAAACGATTGAGAGACTTTATCCATGAGAAAGCACCTGATGAAAAGAAGTCAAAATTTAGGGCATTTCAGGACGAAACGGGTTAAGCATAGTTTATGACACCAGAAATCCCATTTATCATTTGCAATAATAAATAAAAATCGTATACGAAACTTAAGCGTATCAATAGGATTTTACGGCTTGTTTCCACCTAATTACATGTTAATTACTAAAGCGTGAAATGAGATTTTACGCTCTTGACGTCTAAAATAGTTTTTTTTTTTGATCTTGTGGGCGTAACATTCGGTTTTATATGCGATAATATGATTTTACGGTTTCGTTCTGACAGGCGACTCCCCAAGTACCCGGTGTCGATTTGTCGTCGAAAATATGTAGGAAATATTTTTAAGTAAGGTCTTTGTCATATTAGTATATTTACCTTAAATAATAGTGTTTACAATAATTTATTAATTTTATCGTTTAGAAATGTGAAATTTATGCTCTTAAAGAACGAGAATAAAGCATTTTAAACTGAAAAGTTGAAAATATTGAAAAAATAGTTTGAAGAAAGACATTGATACAAATAGGTATATTTTATGAGGATAGGCATTTTAATAGGTACATATATTACGGAAATATAGCCGAGGCTAAGATATTGAAAAAAATGGTTGCTCTATGTGTGTTCCAGAAAACTTGGCGCCGTCGGAACTAAAGAAGCTGAGGAACAAACAGAGAAAACAACGCAGAAAGGCCGAATTGGAGAGGCAGCAGGCTGCCCAAGCCCAGGAGAAGCGGGAACAACACAACAAGTCACGGCAGCAGACCGATCCCGATCTGGAACAGCCCACGCTGGACGAGCTGATTCCGGAGAAGCTGGAAAGGGTAACGCACGTTTTCACGTTCTCGTTCGAATGACGTACGATTCGGTATCCTAAAAAAAAAATTCATTCCCTATGCCGACGATTTGAGAATCACCGAACGATATTAGTCGCGGACGTTCTTTCGAAAAAGTGTTTACAAGTCTTTTCGAATAGTCACGGGTGGTCACGATTCGATCGAATTTGGTCGCGCGGAGGTTGGAACTATAGATTGGCCTGATTGAAATACGATTATGCCCAAACTTTTTTGTTTTTAGTGAACTCGAAAATGAATTTTCCGCCGCGCCAATTAGGGTCATATTATCCTTTTATGCCATAACACAGTGTAAGATTTTCAAAATGTACCGAAATAACGGTAAACAAGTCGATATATGGTCAAATCGATGAAGACCTCGATTCTCGGTACTCGCATTAATTTTTTAACACTCCGTGCGGGAAGATCGATTTCACGCACTAGGGCGAAACCTTCCAGTGCAAATTATCGAGACCATGTCTAATAATTAATTAATAACGAGCAACAATGAGCAAATACCTAACAAATAAATTCCCAGAAAAGTACGATGTGCGCGGTTGGAGAAAAAAACACTGAATGTAGTTACGACTGTCACTATATTAGTTCCGCCATTTTGTATTTGCCAAGTCTGATGACATGTTCGTGATCAGCGACCTGAAAAACTTTATAAATGAAATTCATACGAACTGAATAAGAAACAACAAATTCAGAGGAAAATATCGGCCATATTAGATCCGCCATCTTGTATTTAGCAATTCTGACATCAGAATCGTGATCAGCGACCTCAAAAACCCCATAAATAAAATTCCCTTTGCAAATTGGATATGAAGCAATGAATTCAGCTGAATATGTCGGCCATATTAGATTCGCCATCTTGTATTTTGCAATTCTGATTAGAAACGTGATCAACGACCTTAAAACCCACAAAATATGATATTTTATCTTCCAAAATGCATAAGAAAACTTTTAAAACTTGGAATTTATAAATCCATAAAAGAACAATCCTTTAAGCCGACATTTTGAAACTGCCATCTTGAAAAAAAAAATATTTTCGGATCATGATCTTATTCCTTAGATATCGGGATCACTTTTCTGATTCATATTATATTCATATAGATTAATATTGATTCCGGAAAATTTTCATGCAAATTCAGTATTTTTTTATGTATTTGCTTAAAAAAGTTTGGTTAAATGACGTTTTTTCCAAATTTTCTCTGCGGCATTCGAAAGAGCGACCTCAGAAACATAGGAAATGATAGGTTTCCAAAGCACACATAAATTTTTGGAAATACTGTAAACAATCAAATTCAACGTGAAAAATCAGTTCACTTTGGGCCTTAATGGATTAAATTACAAAATGGCGCTACTCATACGAAATTTTGTGGTTATATTTAGATGAATACGTTTCTGTAGATATTTATAAGGTCACTGAATCTAACACATTTTGGAAATTCAAAATTGCGGATCCCATAAGTTTTTTCTTATTCATATTAACTATTTAATAATTTTTGAAAAATAAAACACGAATTACTGTGAAATGTTCGTATAAAAAGTAGTAATGTTCTTGCGGAACGTTTATTTGAAATAGGTGATTTTCGACAAACGACTATAAAAAAAATATGAGATAAATTCATTCAAATACCTTATTTATAATATTTCCGTGCGAAAGTTTTAATTTTATCTGTCATTTTGAATTTTTAAAGGACCGATAATGAACTAAAAATCAACAAATTCCAAAATCCCAACTATTGAATAATAGAAATTTTGACATAATAACACCTACTATTTTTAATATTTTAAGAATCGATAATGGCTTCTTAATTAGTGTCCTCCAATAGTACTAAATACAGAGCTTGCAAAGTTTTAATTTTTTGTATATTTCGTCCTCCATGTTAGATCCGCCATTTTGAATTTTTAAAAACCAACAATGGAATCATATTCAACTACGTCGAAAACCCTTACACGCTTAGTTTAAAATTTGATCACCTACTAATTAATAACGACAAATTAATTCTTAGAAAAGTAATTCAATGTTTTAATGTTTATTTGTTTTTAACAACAAATATTTAATCAGACAAAGCAAGCTTGACATTTGTTTATGTTAAATATATTAAAGGGAATAATAAGGCAAAAATCTTTGCATTCGAGAAATATAAAAACTGATGTCGAAGCACGTGGCACACTTGTGGCAATTTACGACGCAAAGGGTTTATATGAGGACACTGTTATGTACATTAGGCTGTAAAATAAATGTCAATAACTTGGATGAAATGATGAAAAAGATATTCGAGGGTTCTTGAAGTCGCTGATCGTAGATCAACATCAAAATATCTGATTTCAAAATGGTGAACTCAATGTTGGTCGGAATTGCGCAGTCATTTGATTTAAGTAAAACATGATTCTTTGGGTTCTTTATGCTCCCTCGATCATAAATCTCTGGTTAAAATTTATAAATTCAAAATGGGGGATGCAATATGTCCAACAAAAAATTTTACAAGTTATTTTATTCGCACGGAACGATATATTTACAGGTTGTTCAGGTCACTAATCATGAATCTAACAAAATAATTTATACTTTCAAAATGGCAGACAAAAAATTTAGCACATAATTGGTTTTGAATTACTGGAAATGGAAATCAAAGTTTTTGTGATTGTTCTTTACATACAGATTTGATGCTCTGATCTGAAGACTTCAGTAACATTTACAGAAAAAGTTAAGTAACCTTCATTAAATAGAATTTATGTAATATTCTTTTCCTTCACATTAGCCTGTTATTATAGTTTAGTTCTTAGCCCTTTTCATCCCAAAATGAGAAAAGCCCGGTAAGTCAATTATAGCTCATTGTCTCCAATAAAAATTATTTTTCAATTGTTGAAAGAGAGATTTTCTACTATATTTATAAGTGTACTCTAATGATTCCCGTCGAGGAAATTTAAAAAAAAACATTATTTACACCAACATTTTGAAAATAAAATGAAAATGCCAGGATGTTTAGTTTTTGTTTAATTTTTCACTATTTTCTCCACCGCAGCAGGATATAATCGATGAAATGCATACATAAAATGTGATCCCGATTGTTGAACATAAATTACATACTAGTAGAATATTATTTAAAAGTAATGGCTAACTCAAAATTCTTTGAATCTCTAACACACATCATCTACGTTGATCTGTTACAAATTGTCAACCTTCTTTTTTTTATTACATAAATAATATAATTTTAGACACCCTAAACCGATAAACGCAAAATGGCCGAACGAATATGATCAACAGACATAGCTCGATTAATCACAATGTAATTTCTGTGAATTTGTTCTAAAACTGTAAGTATGCATTGTGTTAATGCGTGCGTGTGTGTGTTGAATTTGTTTAGTAACATGCACTGAGAAAAGTGTTTTTTACCCAGTATTAGAATTCTTATGCCCTGTAAATGATAGTATTTTACGCATAGGGATTGCCATCTTTGTATTACCTGTTAAAAGACGAAGATTTTAGATTATTCTAACGAATATGTCTATTTTAGCCTTTTCTCTTTAACTAAAAGCAATTTTTGTTTATGGACATTTATCTAGCAAATTAAAATATTAGAAATGCCTTCTTTTAGTCATAATAACACATTCTGTGAAAATAGAAGAGTTTAATACAGTTTCGTATAACCTGTCAAAAACAAATGCTGAAAGACGGAGGATTTTACTAGTTATAATATTTCTTTTAAGGGCTATAATACACTTTTTAAAAGCCAACGGATAGTTAATGATAAAATACACTTTTCTCAGTGTGGCTATTTCGAATCGGGCATTGCTTGTAAAAAATATTCTATTACCATATTATTAATGTTCAATAATCAGTATTATTTTTTATGTATACACTTCATTGATTATAATCCGTTTCAGTGGCGAAAATCGCAATATTATCAACGATAATTTTCGCAATTTTCTCATCGAGAATCGATAGAGTACACTTGAAAATAGTAAGAAAGGCATCTTTCCAAAATTAAAAAAAAATTCATTTACTGGAGAAACCGAGCTGAAGTACCTGCGTTTCTCATTTCGAGAGGAAAAGGGTTAATTAGCATAAATTGTCCTATAAAACAAATTTTCATAAATGTTCATGATTTTTCTGATTAATAATGATGAATGTTTTTTTTAATTTTTTGTTATTTTTGTGCAAATGGTTTTTCGAAAGGTATTATTTAAAGTTGGAAAGGTTATTTATTGAGAAGTTTTAATAAATTTTGCTTAAAACGAGGTTCGCTAAAGTTTACTTAACTTATTCTGGTAAATTTTACTTGCGATTTTTTTCTTTGTGGACATTTGAACTTTTCGTAAAAGTACAACTTAAAAAGAAGTCAGTTTCATTCATAATCACTCTCTCACATTGCCATTACGATCGGCGACTGACAATAAATATGGAGAGAAAAAAGAATAATCGAACATAGCGAGTCCAGAACATGAATCTTTTTAAAAATATAACATAAAGAACTAACATCTAATATGCGGGGCAAAAAGCAGACAAATAAAAAATCCGACAGGTCAAAAAACCCACGGTGCTTTTTAAACAGATTTAACCTAAAGGTTCTGGCACCTGGGATTTTCTTGTTGATTTCGATTCCAGATCATTAATACCTCATTTTTCGACAAAAAAGAAAATCTTCTGTGGAGCCGTTTTTTAAAAATGTAGATTTAAAAATACAAAATGACGAAACGTCAACTTTTTGTAAGAAATATTCATTTGTGAAATAATTTCGTCAGATGGAATTTGTAGATATTAAGAAAAGACATTTTTTGTATTTGTATCATTGTTCTCTACAATCAATAGTTTTTGAGAAAAACGAAAAAAAGTAACTTTTTGCATGTGTTTTTCATTTTTTAATTGATTTTTTATAGGATACATATCTTTTTTCTTTTGTAAACATAGTAGGCACACTTTAAGTCATGTGTAAGAGCTCGACTTTTAAACATTTTGACTATTCAGCTCACAATAACAGGTTTAATTTAATTAATAAAGTTATAATGATAGTTTTTATTTTAAAACGTTTCATGACACCTGTTAAGATTACGGCTACCAATTGTTTTCATCAAAATTTAAAGCATACCAACCTTGGCAATAATAAAGTACTATATTGTCACACAGAGTAAAAAAACTAGTCAAAAGTGTAAAAAAACTTAACAATACACGTATAAAATTGGTTTTCTCTCGCTTTTATCCTAAACTATTAATTGTAGAGAAAATTGATGCAGACAAAAAAAAAATCCTTTTTTTAATGTCTACAAATTTAATCTTATGAGATTTTTTCTCAAATGAATATTTCTTCCAGAAAAGTTGACTTTTCGTCATTTTGAATTTTTAAATCGACATTTTTCATAAACGGCTCCACAGAAGATTTTCATTTTTGTCGAAAAATGATGTATTAATGATCTGGAATCGAAATCAACAAGAAAATCCCAAATGCCAGAACCTTCAGGTTAAATCGGTTTAAAAAGCACAGTGAATCGACAGTCAAAAAATGGACACATCGATAAACCGATAGCCATTTTTTAAAGCATAGGGTTTTTTGACTGTCGACATTTCGATTGTCGGTTTTCTGACCTGTCGGTTTTTCGACCTGCACCCCATAACTGCAAAGAATAATAATAAATAATTCTTCGTAACGACTTTTAAATAAATTGTATCTGTTGTACTAATTTCTTACAAGGGATTACATTTTTTCAAATATTGTTCTCTTAATTACATCTTTTATTATAAAAAGAAGAGGGAGGAGGTCAAAATAACTTAAAATTACCGTTACGTCATTTATGGAAGACCTCTAACGGCAGTTTTGTTGTACTTTTAACGGTGTACATATAAACACAAAGTAATACGTTCAGTATGAACTAATATTGGCATTCTTCTTGAAGAACATTTATAACGTGATAAAGTAAATTTAAATGCAATTATAATTCAAATAAAAAGCGAAACTTATATCAAATACAGAAGTGCTTATTGGTAAAACCAAATGTATTATGCAACGTATACATATAATATTAATCCTTTGTCAAGTTGAAATTGGAGTATTTAATAAGAAATTACTCAGTTTTCATGAAATGGAAATTTGAAACTTCCAAATCGCGAATTCAAAATGGCAGACAAAATAGTTATAAATGTAAATAAATGGTGTTGTTGTAAATAAATGGTGATGTTATTATCGCAGTAACATCTTGAAAATGAACACGAGTTCGAAACGTCGAGAGAAAATTTCAACAAATTAAATTGTAGGACAAAGCCGACCAGTTTATTTATTTTTTATTAATCATAAATGTATCATTAATTAATAGATATTATTATGCGTACTATAAATATTCTAATTAAATTTTTATTAATAATTTACGTTTGATTGGTCAAGTAATATTTTTTTCTAACTGAAAAATTTGATCTAGATTTAAAATGAAAACAAAAGTGATATTTTTTTCTCACACATTTTTGTATAGTCTAAAATGAAATTATCTTTGTTATATTCTCAAAACTCGTTTTTTAGAAAATAGTAAACACAGAATAAAAGAAAAAATTACGAAAAAAAGTGGGAATTAAAAAAAAATGGAAAAGTCAGAACCTTCTGGTGGCGTAACAAGCTTATGTATACTGCAAATTATGGTTTATAGAGTACATCGATTACTTAATTATATACCACAAAGTGTCACATGAGAACTGTTCAATCTTCAAATTTATTTCATGCATCAACGCATTTTTAAACTAATTTTTTTACCATTACCATCGATGTTACTGTACTTCGAAACTATCAATTGCCGTTGATCAACAAAGGGTTTCAATTGTTATTATCATAATTGATCACAACAGTAAATAGTTACTAATTAAAGATGATATGGTTATCGAAATCAGTGGTTAACAAATCGATGGAAAAAAGGCGGTAATTCAGTTTTTATTCTACATGTTCTGTACTATCTCTTGCCATTTTAATGCTCATACTAATAGTAAGTCGGCCAATAATAATTAGTCTTCATATTTTAATATATGGATACCAATTGATTTTGGAAAACCCTAGTACTCCAAAGTACATTTGATTCGAGAGATTTGCGAAATCTTACACTGTGCAATGAAGCATGTTCTGAAACGCGTTCTTGTTTAGCATATTCATTTTTTTAGTCTTCTTTTTATTTTTGTTGCCGAAAGTGTTACACTTGAAAGTCAGAAAATCTTAGATTTGTAGATGCATTGACATTTGTTTTCCAATTTTTCAATATACTTTTATTGTGAAACGATAAAACATAAAATCCAGAGAAAAAGATATAAGAAATGTTTCTTTCGAGAATTACAAACATTTATTAAATAAATTTTATTGAATTATGCATGTATAAACGTCCGCATTTAAATTTGGTTAGTACGTTGGAAAACAAAATATGTGTTAAACTGTATATAATTCAGCGCTATGTGTTACTCCACAATTACAAAATATTCCTAACATTTTGAAAAATACTAAGAAAATACCCAAGAAGCGTGAGGATAAAGAAACGAAGAAAGCTCCAATGGAAAAGAATAATTAAGAAAACAATCGTTTCATTTGAAAGGTCTTTAAATTCATAATTATGCAATTGTAGTGTGAAAATCACTTACGTCACAGAATAAAAACAGTATCATAACTTTCGTTCAAGTAAACCGTACACACAAGAAGAAAGTCAGCTCCGAAATGTTGGACGAGTCATTTTTCAAACGTGACTTTCATATTTAGACGAAAATCTTGGTAGCCGTGTTTTTATTACAAAGATAATTGATATCTTAAAGTTTACGGACTTTCACGATCAGTTTATAAATTCATAAATTCAGCTGGTTATAAATTCATGAATCAATGTGTCCGGCAATACACCTCTTTTACGAAAGAAATTCATTAAAAGCGACATTAATTTGACGTATAGGCTAATATATTAGATTAAGAATCCGTTGCAGAGTTAATGGTGAAATTTTGAAAATATCCAAGTCGATATTTATTTGACGAGACAGAAAAATTCACTTATAGAGGTTAATCCGTGGCGCCATTGCGTGCTGGCGCCACGGTGATTTTTAATTGCATGTGATCCACAATGTCCGTGACCATGACTGAATAAAAATATCCTCGCTTACCTTGCAGACCGAGGATCCCTTGGAGCAGGCGATAAAGTTCTTATTGCCCCTGCAGGAGTTGGCTGCCAACAGAATAGACACACACCTGATGGCTTTCGAAATCTACATTCGTAAAGGTAAGCGACATGTAATGATATTTTTTACCGGCTGGCTTTGTTGGAAAAAACCTTCCTTGAGCGTTGAACGTCACTTTTTTTAGGTGTTTATCAGATTTTGAGGTGTAAATATTTGCATTGACGCTTTTTTTTTTGTTACCCATTTAATTAAAATGAAATTAAGTTGATTTGTTAGGAATGCCTTCAAAGTATCAGAAATTTGCACACGAAACCGTTTATGCAATATGCAAAACACTTAAATTTTGAAATATTTCTCAAAAGACATACGAATTAATTTTCGACATTTTTTCCGCTTTCGTATTTGCATTAAAACCTGCCGAATAAATGAGATTATAAATTAGCACTCGATGCACATAATTGACATTTTTAATTAATTATGAATATTTCGTGGCTTCCATTAGTTTAATGAACGATTCATTACATTAAAATACAATCATAACATATTGCAATCCAGCTTTCTAAACGCTACCGAAAGCGACAGTTTACAACAAATTTTTGCTATTATAATTAGTGAAAGTTGACTGTATTAACAATGCCCCGATATCGAAACATTATCGTTTAATTGAATGTTTAATTAAACTTATCGGATTGCATAGATTAGATTGCAACTGCAATGTGATTAACTGACGGTTATCCTTGATGCGGCATGTTTAAATTTACTTTTTGTAATTAATTCCCTCCAGGGAATAGTTACTGATGGTCTGAGCTAATTTTTTTTTCACTTGCGTCGTAATTATAAAATATTACTTTTACAATTTGCGCATTTCCACAATCGTAACAAAAAATCACTTTCAAATTCCTTTTTCGCTTCAGTGTGTTTTTTAAAATTATGTGGTATTTTTTCATCTATAATTTTTAATATTTTGCAAAATTGCCACGAACATGATGGTAGGATTATAAACTAAAGATTTTACATGTTGATTAAAGAATATTAATAAAGATTTTATCCTCAAGAAATTGTTTGTTTCTTCCTTTGCTGTAAATCATAGCGTATAAGATTTAAATTATTGTTGATTAATGTCAAATCTTTGACATTTCGAAAAATCAAAATGATGAATTATTCATCAATCTATACGTAAGATGAATATTTTATGTAATGTCTAATTATTGTTTATCTGCAACATATTTAATTTAAGCGACACCCAGAGTGACACATTTCGTAACTTCACTATTGACATAAAAATTCCACAGAAAAATGTACGAAGTAAATCAGCATTGCAAAGAAAGTAATGAATTTCATTGGCTGTAATTCGCTTAATTGTAGTTAATGATTTTTTAACAATTTTAAAATTACCAGAAACATTCGTCTTCAAAGTATTAGTAGTAATTAATTAAAAATAAAAATTCAAATTAAAAGTAATTAAAATTGGCCTTGAATTTGATAAACTCTTTTCCACGGATTTTTTCCAGTCTTCAGTGGTACTAGACTATTTTTATTTACCTTTAACATAAAAAGCAAGTAGTTTTGATCGAAAATTACTAGAATATACACTACCGGCCAAAAGTTCGTGAACACTCAAATAATGCGTTCTATCTCTGAATCGTTAACGATAATGATAAAACTTATTGGATGCCTTTTAAAGTACACAAATAAAGCTTTCAATTGGTGCATTTAGTTTTACTTCAGACGTTATAGTTTCGCAGTTGTCAAATTTTAAAAATGTGAAAATTTGCCATTTTTTTTCTTTTGACTTTTAACACTAACAAAAAGTTTAATAAATAGTTCTATATATTTCCAATTTTTGGCTAAATACTGCATTTCAAGAGCTTTAAAGTGGCTCTTGTGAAAAGTCAATACGATTTTTTGTTCCCGAGTTGTGATTTTTTGAAAATTGCCAGTTTACTTCATTTTGTCAGAATTCTTTGGAAAAAGGCAAAAGTTGATAACTCAAAAAAATAGTAACTCTGACAAAAAAAATTGTATTGACTTTTTACAAGAGCTATGTCAAAGTTCTTGAATTATAGTATTTAGCCAAAAATTGGAAATATATAGAAAAATTTATTAAACTTTTTGTTAGTGTTAAAAGTCAAAAGAAAAAAAATGGCAAATTTTCACATTTTTAAAATTTGACAACTGCGAAACTATAACGTCTGAAGTAAAACTAAATGCACCAATTGAAAGCTTTATTTGTGTACTTTAAAAGGCATCCAATGAGTTTTAGCATTATCGTTAAGGATTCGGAGATAAGAACACATTATTTGATGAGTTAAAAAATTCAGAGCGTTCACGAACTTTTGGCCGGTAGTGTAACCTCATTTACCATTAGGGCTAATCAGAAAACAAAGTAAATAATTCGCCACTGAACAAAAAATATAAACTTTTTCCCTTGGGTCCTAATAACGGCCGATGGTAATGTGGTTTTCATGTTCCAAAAAGTTTCTAATTTACTAGAAAACATTTGTAGCCTAGAATCTTCTACTGCATGTCAAGGTCATTTAAGAATAATAGTAATTTAAACAGGAAATTTTGCGTTTAAAATTATATGTTAATTATGTACACTTCCGGGTTCAAAAAGGGGTGTTCCAATTAATAAAATTACTTTGACCTTGTAATAACTTTGCATATCAAGTTCAAGGTCAATGATGGGGTACCAGTAGGTGACTTATGCTCTTTCTAACGTTTATCTCAACGAGTTTCAAGTTTTTATACTTCCTAGCAAATGAGAAAGTATTAAGAAATATTGAACATTTTATTATTCTTATTTTAATTCTATTAGAATTCGATTTCATTAATATTTATTCATATAATTACAGTGAAGAAAACTGATTTTTATCTTGCCGTAATCAAGATTGACATATTATTTCTGAATGTAAAGTGCCCTGCTCTTTTTAAATCGAGGGAAAAAATAGGTTTTCCATTTAAAACATATTACTGACCTCAAAAAATGAGGTTAAGGTCATTGATAACATTAGCCTTTCTGTTTTCTTCAACTTTTGTCAACTATACAATCGAGATGGGTACAAAGAATTCGGGATGTTCGCTGCTATTTTGACCGTATTTTTCGCTCGCGTGTTTTCTAGCTTCTTGTACTTTTATTTCAATTTATCATCGTAAAACCGCTTTTCAACTCTTGGAAAAGTGTTTTCCAAAAGTACATTTTACTCTTCTATTATTCCGCAGGCGGCTTGACCCTTTTTCTAGAATCTTTGAACGTTATATGTCATAATTTTTGTTTTGCGTGATTCTGCAAAGATGTTTTATTCGCTTCGTGTATGGCGATGGAGGGGATATCGAAATCGACGGCAGCGCTCAGAGTGGAGATTTCTGACAACTCGCATCTGCAACGCCAGAGCTTTTCCATTAAAGTCACTGTAAAAATGCTATTATTTATTCGTTAATTTGAGATATTTTTAAGTGTATTTCGATCTGTGTTAAGTGTTGCAAGTAAGTTTTATGGTTTAACCCGTTTCCGCCCAAAATTCCGTAAATTTCAATACACTTCAATCGTCACTTTTCTGATAGAAACTAACGATGAATAATTCTGAATATTTAGATTCTATAGTTTTCAACCCTCCTCTTTCCGAATGCGAAGTCCGTTTTTCGCTAGGAGCAGCCATTTTTTATATATGGCGGCAAAAAGGGAAAAAAATAGAGAAAATTTCGATTTTTGGATCGGTTTTTCATGTTTTTTAATAGGTTCGCGCTGACCGATCATTCCAAAAACCTGGAACTGGTGGCATAATGAGTTTGACTAAAAGTTGACATGATCAGATATGCAAAATATAAGATAGCGGATCCAAGATGGCGGATGAATCGCCGAATTTTGTGTTTTTATAGCATTTCCGACATTATTAGCTATTTATAAATATTGTGGTACACTTATTATTGATTTATGCAATCATTTGTAACAGTATCTTCTATCCAATACTCGACATTCAAAATGGCGGTTCCAAGATGGCCGACTGAAATGCAAAAACATTTCTTGATCAGGATGAAACTGACTACTCAGGGGTTGTCGAGGTCGCAGATAACGATTATGATATTTGATTTTTATAATTCAAAATTGCGGACCGAAAATGGCGGACGAAAATACAAAACGTTTCATGTCCGAAATGAAAATGGTTGCTCGGGGGTTTTATATGTTATAAAAACACAAAATTCGGCGATTCATCCGCCATCTTGGATCCGCCATCTTATATTTTGCATATCTGATCATGTCAACTTTTAGTCAAACTCATTATGCCACCAGATCCAGGTCTTTGGAATGATTGGAATGAAAAACCGATCCAAAAATCGAAATTTTCTCTATTTTTTTGCCTTTTCGCCGCCATATTTAAAAAATGGCTGCTCCTAGCGAAAAACGGACTTCGGATTCGGAAAGAGGAGGGTTGAAAACTATAGAATCTAAATATTCAGAATTATTCATCGTTAGTTTCTATAAGAAAAGTGACGATTAAAATATAGTGAAATTTACGGCATTTTACAATTATGAATACAATTCATTATTCAGCTGAAATATATTTATATTTATGTATATATTGTAATTTTCCCTTATTAGTAACTTAGTTAATACATAAACATAGTATTTTTCTTATTTTCAATGTAACTTTGTACGGTGGAAGAGTCACTGACGTTTGCCGAATTACATTGTAACGAATTAATTTATGCTCTGTACATATTCCAAATACTTCTTCTACACGAACTACATATCCCACAGCCAAATTTTTTCCCTTTTCTACACTTACTGGATTAATGATTATTGAGTTTGTGATTGATTCAAACCCAGTTCGGATTATCGTATTCATTTCAGCCCCTTAACCTCGTTTTGTCCAACTCAAAATGATTCGAATTAAAAAAGTCTAATATTTTGTTACAAACAAAAATGTACAAAATTTGGGCCGAATTTCAAACAATATACTCAAAGTACTAATGCTTTTGAAAACCCGCAGAAAATTAAAAAAAAAAACTAAATATTTCACTTTCTCATATCACTCTCCATACAAATTGCAGATGCGAGTTGTCAAAATTCACCACCAGGCGGCGTGGCCGGCGTCTTGCCCTAAGCGAATAACCAATCATACCAATTCCGTTACAAATATGAAGGTGACGGTAGATTTACAATTTTAAATCTTGAAAAACTAACTTCAAATTCAGCAACACCAAAAAAACCCAAGTTGTCATTTTTATGATCTTTGCTCAATTGTTTGAACATTTGTCGACCTTTGTGGATTCACAATTTCAATTGCGAAATACTAATATCAAATTCTTAATCAACGAGCCCAAAAACTTAGCTAACTTTTTTTTTAATATTCCTGTATGTATATACCCGGGAAAAAATGGATTATATATAATTATATACAATTTTTGATACAATTAGATCCAATTATATATAATAATATATAACTATATTTAAGGTCAGTCTGTAAAACAACTTTTTTGAGTTGTGGCTCGCCTTTTGGCAATGTACACGGTTGCTTGATCTGTATATGTTTTATTATTTTATTGGCCAATAAAGACAATTTATTATTATTATTATTATTATTATTATTATTATATATGTTTATATATGATTATATACAATTATATACAATTTTTGATACAATTAGATCCAATTATATATAATTATATATAATTATATATGGATTTTGGCCGTATATAATTATATACAAAGCCGTCAATTATATACAATTATATATGCTAATATATAATTATATATGTTTATATACGATTATATATAATTATATACGGCCAAAGTCCATATATAATTATATATAATTGGATCTAATTGTATCAAAAATTGTATATAATTATACATAATCGTATATAAACATATATAATTATATATTATTATATATAATTGCATCTCAATTTATATATAATTATATATAATCCATTTTTTCTCGGGTATTACGCCCTCTGTATATTTTTGCTTAAAAAAGTTGCCAATGAGGCAAAATTAATTTGTATCTGAAATGTATGAAGCAACGTCAAAAACTTATTATAATACAGAAGTCCCCTCCGTAAGTTATACCGTCCGAAGTTGTATGTCTATCCTGAGTTACGGATTTGCCTTCTCCAAAGTTATATCAGTTTCTTCCTCTCCTTCCCCCACCACATTGTTTCGCTAAACAAAGATACGCAAGTGGGGATAGTGAGGGTCTATAACTTTAGAGAATCGTCCGCCATTTTGAAAGAACCGACAGTATAAATTATGATGGGGACTATTGTATTATGAATCGAATTGAATATCTCCCTTTCATTTAGCGATAGAAAAAGACAGAATATAATTAAAACATAAAAACTTGACTAAAAGATGATGTGCATAGTTGTCAGGAAAAACTTGTAAACTGCCCATTGCAAAAAAATCTTGAAACGTCGATAAGATGGATATTATCCATATTTTCTCGTACCAACCTCTTTCTCACAGCCACTTATGCCTCTATTTCTCTCTTAAAATAATGCAATGACAATAATATTATTGTAATATTAGGAATTATTTTTAAAAAAAAATGCCTAGTGAATTATACTAAGAAGTACTATACAGAATTTAAAAACGATTGGTTCATTCGACTTTGAGTTATGACGTTCACGGACTCAAAAAGTAAATTGGATAGATTAATTTTTACACTTTTAATTTGTTAATACGACAGCTTAATATTCATATTAAAGTAAAAAGTAACAATAGTACGAAGAAACTATAATTTTCTGACAGATAATTTCATTTATAAAAATTGAATTTTGACGTATTTAAAAATTTTAGTTGGCTTTTCTAGTAGCTAAGGTGTTTGTCTACAATATTATATCACTAATATTCAAATTTCATTTGTTGTAAAATAGTTATAAATAAACAAACATATATTAATAAATTCCAACCGTTTTCCATGTAAAGAAAAATGTGTGCTTTAAAGGGTTAAAAATATAACTGAAGATAAAGTTCCGAAAACAGTTATGATACTTTTTAACGAATATGAAGTAATAAAATCTATATGAGAAAGGAGAAATTTGGACTAAAGCAATGAACATTCAAATGTTCATAACTTCTACAATTTTGGTCGGATATACTTAACAAGTTCTGTGGTCGAAAGGCATAACAGCATAACTGACATTTTCATGATTTTTGAGATAACTCTGGATTTTTGTATAATTAATAATGCTTTTCAAACTGTACTTGCTATTAAAGCATTTGGAAGCTCATTTCGGTAGAAAATGTTCCTTAACATAAAGGCATAACTGCATTTTTGCTAACGAAAGACCGGCATAATCGCATAACTGCTAGATTGCGATAAACAATTGACATTCATAAAATTCAAAATATTTTAAAATAGAAATATTGTATTTAGAACTTTTAAAAAATAAAACTTTCGCACTCAACAAATGTATATATGTAATCAAATAGTAATATTTTTGTATTGTATTTTGTATTGTTATTTAGATTCTACTTTCGTTTTAGGGTTATAAAATTTGACATTATAAATATCGGAAAGTAGTTAAAAATTATATTTAATCAAAAATCTTAATAAAATGTTGATCGTATCAATAAATTCGGTAAGAACTATTTAGTAATAACATATTTATTAACTTTAATAATTTCATAAATACAGTTTCTTGTTAAATTAAAAGTTTAAAGTTTTAATTTTTTCGCGTTTTTCTTTACATGGAACTGTAATTTCTTTTCTTTCGGCATATTTTTTCTTTTGGTCAGATTATTCTTCTCGTCTACATTCTCATCTTCAGTCTTTTCTACTGTTACGTTAACTATATGTTTCCTCTTCATTGGATATTTCTTTTTCTTTGCAGTGTAATTAACATCTTCCGAGTCTTCAAAATTTTCAAAAGATGCTGATTTTTTCGCTTTTAAACGTTTGACAAGTATGTCTTTTAATTCTATTTTCTAATTAGGTATGGAATAAAATATAAATAATATGTGGATTAGAATGCATAATAAATGTATTTATTCTGTTTATCTTCGTCACAATCATCCGATTCTGACTCAGATTCGTACGTCGCTGTCAAATCCATTTTGACACTTCGTAATACACATGTAAATATGGTGCCTAGTCGCATAGCTACATCGAGAAATGCGGTTAGGCTAGACGAAATACGCTAAATTTTATATTAATACATGCACTTCCCTCAGTGACATGAACGTATTTTAAAATTGTATTAAATAATAAGAGTGAATTATAAATGAGAAAAAAAGTTATTGATTTTCCGTTTTGAAACATACATATTATATAAATGTGCTGCCTAATCACATAACTGCATTCAGAAATGCGATTCCGGTAGAAAAACACTAATTTCATATTAATTTACGCACTTTACTCAATAAGATGAATGTGTTATAAAAATATATCACAAAATAAGACAAAATTCTAAATATTAAACAAATTTATTGCTTTTCGGATTTGGGAGAGCTAAGTGAATATTAAAAGCTGTTTCTCTCGGAATCATGACAGCGTCAGTTATGCTGTTATGCCTTTCGACCACAGAGTTGGTCACACTATTCTTGAAGTATACAGGAAGAAAATACGTTAAAGCAACTATGGAAAATTATTGGTTGTAAGATGTAACAATGTTAGAATTAACAACTTGGGAAGTTGCCGTATGACGTTTATAATTCATAATATTATCATTTATTTAATAGAATAACTATTATTACTATGTCAAAAGGTTGACTTCGTTTAGTTAATTTCATTACATTTATTTTATTTCTCCGGAATATTGAAAGTGACTATTGGATTGCGAAACTGCAGTAAATTTAAGGTTATGTATGGTGATGGACATTTAAGTATTTGTAAACGGAACTTGGACGTGGTCTTGTTTACTACCGAAATAGGTGATTTAACAATTTTTTTATAATTCTGCGTTTTACTTTTGTAAAATGGTACCATTACTTTCTAGTCTCTGTGTATCCTGCAGAAAACAGGATTGTATAAATTTAAACCCCCTTTCGTATACCTAATATACATTCAAAAATTTTGTAAAATATGTTCGCACAGCATAGCTGTAAATAACAAATAATATTGTCATTTTATAATCAGATGATTCAAGGCCTGTAGTGAACAATTATGATGGATTTTTTACTTTTTTTTAAATCGTTTGGTTCTTTTGCCCCCTGAAGTCAGAAACTTGTCTGCCACATCAGAGGAGTTGCGAAATTCACCGAAAGATTATATTTCTTTAGCAGATTTTTATTGGCCAATTATTTTTGTCATCAGTCGAGCGAGAAAGATTTTTTCCATTAAAAAATGGAGAGAACCTTTCTTTGGCGTTTCATCCCTGAAAGATAATATTGTCATTTTCTTGTTTCAGGACGCCCATTGTTGATGCTGCGATCAATCAACCGAGCCCATCGACTGGAGCCCAACAATCCAGATCTACACTCCTGCCTGATACGTTTCTTGCGACACCCCAACGTCTCGACCTTGGAGAGTACCGTCGCAGAAGTCGTGACTCGCCAATCCTCGGGCATCTTCTCCAGTACCAATCCGAGTCAATTAAACAGCGAGTTCTTGGAGAAGAACTCGAAATCCTTGCCGCATCTGCTGCAGGGCGCGAGGATGCTGTACTTCCTGGAGTCCGGGGCCCAGGCTAAGGCACTCTCGCTATTGGAAGAGATCGAAGGTCTCGAAGGGGTCAGTCTGCCGGTGTGCACGAGGGTGCTGGACTGCATGCGCAACGGCGACTTTGGCCACTGCGACGAGGCGATAGCCAGCTTCACGGCGAAATGTCACACGCGCTTCCCGTACGCGACGGCGTTTCGTCCGCCGGAACTTCCTAAGGTTGTAACGGCCAATCATCAAGACAAGGAGATCACGGTTAAGAACTGATGTTGACGCGCGAATCCGAACGTGACCAGTGTAGGAATGTAGCTAGGTATGGAGAAGAACCGAGAAGGGAGTGGTCCTGCCGTAATCGACGGCGAGCAGCGGCCACTGTTAACAATGACGATGTAAAGGAAATTGGCGGATTGAATTCATCACACATGTATTATAGGCGAAAACTGTTCTCGAAGGGTTTTTTTTCATCAATTCGGCGCTCGAGACAGTGACGAATCGCACGATTCCGCGTCAGTCGATACGACCTGCAACCACTGCCTATCATGTGGAAAGGTCTCAGGACAAGGACGGTCCCTACGTCAGTTGGGCAAAAGAAAAGTGTTCGGCCAAACCCACCAGATGGACAATCATGAACGGATGGATTCTAGTGTACAGGGTGCGTCGTGTGTAAAATAAGCGGCGACGAGGAAGCGGATTATAGGAATCTGGGACTGAGAAGAGCTTTCCGTGACATTGATTTTGTTCGCGTCATACACTGGGATTTCGGTCGTTCGCTGAGCAGAAGAAGAAAAACCAAAAAAACGTGCCGAAGTTCTTTGACTTACAGGGTTCAACAGCAATCGGACGTTTCGCTGGGCGGGAAAGTGCGGTCCGAAATCGGATCGTGTCTCGGAGATTTTACAGAAAGCAAACGTGAAATGGAAGTAGCTATCCAGAGGCCGGCCGCCGCTTCCCTGATCCCACGGGGCGCGGTGGTTTCTAGGAATTTTGATTTCCTAACTATCGGCTTCGGGAGAGCATCGAGCGATGTCGGCGATCAAACGATCAGACGATCGGTGTTCGGCGATGGTATGGGACAATATTTTACCGCGAGCGTCATGCGACAATTATCTACTGGATAACGTACTAGTTGCGAATTAGCGTTGACGTTAGTCGAGTCCGTTTTAAGGATTTACGAGTTCGTTTTTCCGTTGTCTTTCGAAGCGACGATCGTCGCTGAATGTGTCGTTTTTACACAGCGTTATCGTTCTAACGTCGATGAAAGACGCGCGCCTTCGGCACACACATTTGCCGCGTTAATCCGCCGAGCGTATCGCTAAGTATAACGCGTCGAAGAACTCGCGGAGTTGGCGCGCGTCGGATCGTCCTGAATTTTGTGAATTATAACGATTGTACCATAGGGAGGGTGGATATCGCCGGTGTGATAGTTTATATATAAATCTTAATGTAAAATTCCGTTCGATATCGTCACGTTCTCGGTTCGCGCCCGGGCGGAGGACATCTTTTTTTTTTTTTTTTTTTTTTTTTTTTTTTTTTTTTGTTGAACGCTTACAGAGGAAGATACGGGGGAGGGGGGGGGGAGGAAGAGGTGTGTGTTTTTCTTTTTGTCGTTTGGGAGGGCGTCGGGTTTCGCGATTCGCCCGGTCGAATCGTCCCGACGACATTGGAGCTTTGCGACGGGGACACGTTACTACCAAAGCCAAACAACGCGTCGGAACCAGCAACAAAAAAAAACTAACGCCGAATAACGCCGGCGTCCCGAACGCCACGGAGCGCAATCAAGTTTTATTTGTATTTAAAGCACGAACGAAGAAGCTTCACTGCAATAATCCTAACAATAACATACAATTTCATTTCACTTGTACAGACGCGTCCAATAAAAATATATTAAGCGACAAAAAGGATTTGGTCAATTAAGATGATTTGTCTCATTAATCCTTGAAACATGCGGGAGTATGCGTACGGAACTGTCCGAGAGAAAGAAACATTCATTTTTCCTAATTATGTACGAGATACCTTTATGGCGAAACACCAATTTCAGCAAGAAAAAAAAGCTCTAAAAATTCAACTAAAAATTATGTTACGCATTATATAATTTCATATATACGACTGTAATTCTAAATGATTAAAACAATTAAATCTTAGTTTGTTGACAATAAATCGGTTATTTTATGTAGCTGCGAAGAGTGGCATGCGCTAATAGGACGGAATAGTGGCGCCTCTGGTGTCGTATTTTAAACTAGTTGGAGTCTAACATTTTCTACCTACTATTGTTTTGGCAGTATTTATTTCCTTTATTTTTAAACGATTGTAAGAGATATCTAATGTCATTAGCAGTGACATATTTTCCTACAGAGGGCGCACGAATCGCAACTCCAAAGTAAGTGGATTTAACTTATTAGTTATTGGTTTATTAACCGCAAAAAGTAAAATTTATTTTCATATTTCATATGGTTCAATATGTGGCTGATTCTAAAAAAAATTGATGTCCTTAATGATTTTTACGAACGCTAATTACGAAAAATCTTAGTAAGTCTTAAGTAAGTAAGTAAGTCTTTTTATTAATTAAACTACTGTACTAGATGTACAAATTTATGAAAAAAAACGTAATTTTTATATGATTTAGAAACAAAATATATTCAAGAAAGTACCTTGAAAATCATTCCCTTACTAAATTCTAAACTAAACCTAAATTCTAAAAACTAAACTGCTAAATTCGAAGAGAATCATTAACTTTAATCGTAAAAGTCCTTACTTATGATTATTTACCTTATTTATGTTTGTTTACCTTAGTTTTTTTGGCATACATTGTTCTTGTGAACCATTTTTAATGAAACTGGATACGCGGGAGTTTGTGGGATTTCTGATTACGAATCTGATCTCAGATTTTGAAAATTCAAAATGGCGGATTCAATATGGCCGACAAAAATGTAAAAAAATTACATAATCAAGATGAAAGTGTGTACTCGGGGGTTTTTGGTGTCGCTGATTATGAATCTGAACTCAGATTTTGAAAATTCAAAATGGCGGAATTTCAGTCGGCCATCTTTCCGCCATTGTGAATTTTCAAATTCATATTTGCAATCAGTGACCCCAAAAACACCAAACTACCTATTTTCATTTAGATCGGGTAATTTTTCACTTTTCGATCGGCCATCTTGGATCCGCCATTTTGAATTTTGACAATCTGAAACAAAATTCGTAATCAGCGACCCCAAAAACCCCCCAGTATGCAGCTTCGTAAGATTTTCTCTAAAAGCTTCGTCAATAATGAATTTTTTATCTAAAAATGGCAATTTTTACACTTTGTTTATTAATTATTAACAAAATGACAATAATTTTACATAATCTGTGCATAAATTTTGATATTTTAACATACTTAGATCGTTAACTTTTAACTTAACTTAATTAAGTTTTTTTTTTTTAATTTGTAACTTTTAGCTTTTAGCTTTTAACTTTTAGCTTTTAACTTTTGGCTTTTAACTTTTAGCTTTTAACTTTTAGCATTTAACTTAACTTTTAACTTAACTTTTAACTTAACTTTTAACTTTTAACTTTACTTTTAACTTTTAACTTTTTAACTTTTACTTTAATAAATGGAGGGTATGCTCGTCTTTTACTAATGCATAGTAAGAAATTGAAAGGTGGCCTTAGCACGAACAAAGAAGATGGAATTTTTAATCGCAGCATATTTTCAACTTTTTCGGCTGTTTTCTTTCTGACGTCAGAATCTTGTCTGCCCGAATCAGAAGTTATGCGAAAATATTGCCGAAAAGTTGTATGTCTCAAATACAGATGGAAGGTATTTTTTGAAAAATTATTTTTTATATCAGACAACGCGAGAGACTTTTTCTATCTCGGGCGTTTCATCAAGATTTTTTTAAAAATCTTTTATTTTATTGATATTTTTCGGCGACAATAATAATAGAAAAAGGGCGAGAAGGAAATAAAAACCGAATATAAAATAAAATATATTATAGATTTATATATTAGAGGGCAACCAATTAAATATAAACACAAATTTATAAATTAGAGGGGGCAATAATTAACAAGTACAGAAAGGGATTTCTAAAATATAAAAATGTAAAGTCGGAAGTTAAAACAAAAAATAAAAAATTTACCTTTTGACCCACGATTCAAGTCATCTTTCTGAATTTTTTACATTTTAGGAACCCCTTAGTTTACTTATTAATTATTACCCTCCCGAATTTATAGTTTATATGTAAAAGGTCGCCCTCCATCGCTCCACATATAATATATTTTATTTTAGTTTTTGTTTTTATTTCCTCACCCTCTCCCTCTTTTTTGTATTATTATTGTTGCCGAAAAAAATATTAATAGAGATTTTTAATTTCTAATATACTCAGGGATTTTATTTGTTTAAAACGAATGTACATTTATAATAATAAAAGCTAACTAAACTTTAACCATAGTTTCAATTTTACTATTTACCCTTTTTACTTTTAACAGTTTAGAATTTAACGTTTTAACTTTAACTTTTAGCTGCTTAGCTCTTTAATTTTTTAACTTTTATTGTTTAAAATTTTCAACTTTTAACTTCCCGTTTAACTTAACTTTTAACCTAACTTTTAACTTTTAACTTAACTTTTAACTTTTCTACCAGTTAACTTAACTTCTTTTTCAATTAAGTAAATAACGTGTTAACTTTTAACTTAACTTAGTTAATATTTTATGGAGTTAACTTTAACTTAACTAAGTTAAAACAAAAAGTTAAGTTAGCCAACCTTGCAAATCTTAAAACTTGATGTTTTGTAAATAAACGCAAAGTTCAATGAACGAAAATGCCGATATCCCGAGAAAAGGATCAGTCAGGATTTTTACTTATAATATGATGCAGAACAATCCCCACGAAACTGATTTTGGGTCTATTTTAGTCAAACTTTGTTTCGGTTCAGGCACAGCGTGTAGAAAAAAGTTTCTGATTTCTAAACGTTTACACTGTATAATTACGAATATTCATATAAATATTTAATAATCAATCAGTAAATATAAATAAAAGAAATGGTTTTAGCCTGCGAATTTACTTTGTACGATGTAAATATAAGAATCTTGTGAAAAGAAAATAATCATATTTTATATTATTTCTCATTAATTTATAGCACAATTTTTGAACTGTAACCTTCAATTTGCACTTTTATACATAACTTGAAGATAACGTATAGTCAACAACCCTTTTCAACACGGTGGCTACTGTAGAATTCAGTTGAAATGTTGAGTTTTTAGAGACAGAATAGCTAAAAATAAAAGCTTTTCGGTTTCTTTAATAATAAGCGGTGTTTATTTAGTAATAAGAGTTAAAGAGCTATTTAACATTACATTTGAGTCAATATTTTTTTAATTATGTTTTGTAAACAAATTAACAACTAAAAATCGTCGTTTTTATAGAAAAATTCAGTCGCTGTTAAATGTTCAATTGGAGCGAGATGAAACTGAATGGTTCTTAGGGTATAGCTAATTAAGAATCTGAACGCAGAATTTGAAAATTTAAAATGGTGGATTCAAAGTACAGTAGAACTTCACTTTATTGTCCTACTCGAGGTTTTGCCTTTCACTTTTTTGTCCGACAAATGCGCCAGCCGATGAAAAAATGGTATCGCCTATCACAACACGCAAGGAATTACGAAAGAGGGAAGAAGAACTAATCTTACCTCCGCTAAATACGTGAAGGCGCTAACAAAGTGTATGACAATAAAGTGAAGTTCTATAAAAATGTAAATATTACCGCAGATCACAAGAAAACTGGGTATTCATAGGATTTTGGCCCAGTAAACGAAGAATGATTCAAAATGATTTAAAAGTATTCAGTGTTATGAATTCCCTTTTTTCAATCATTTTAAATCCGAATTCAAAAATAAACTACCCAACAAACGAAAATTCATTCACTGTATAATTTTTGAAGGTTTTTTCATCGTCTGGAATAAATTTCAATGAGAAAATACTTGAGATATGTTTCATGTTTTACTTTTTTATCATTGAAATTTATTGAAGCGAACAATTTTCTACAAACTATTAATCATAAAAAGTAATTGAAATTTATTTTTTCATTGAAATTCATTCAGTTAGTTAAGAAAGTTAATTCAAAATAAATTTCAGTCACCTTGAATGAATTTTCGTTTACTGCCAATACGTTTAAATATTTATTTTTTACCGTAATCTTGTCAATACTGCTGAATCTTTTTGAATAAATTTTGGAGCATTTGTAACATTCGCTAGTATTTACACTGTCTGTATTTTATACTTCTAAATCCTTTTTAATACTTCGAGGTCAAGAAATACAACTTCAAAGAATTAAGAATGATTACATTTTCAATCATTCTTACTCATTTTTTATCTTAATTTTAATTTATCAGATTTAGAATTTTCAAATAGTTTTGCGAATAAGGGTTCGTCAGAAAAATGTGTACTGGAAAGTGTTAAAAAAAATGTTTGAACCAGTAATAAGTAGTTTACATATTATAAATGAACGAGTACAAAAATCCAAGTCTAAGCTTCCAATATAAATTGAATTTCCATCACTTAAAGGCAACAAAGTTTATTAATACCATCGATCTTTCAAGTCGTCAATGTTTTTGGTATTTGAATCTCAAGCCATACAAAGAACGCTTCTATTCGTATTTAAATGCCATTATTTAAAGGACAATTGACTCCTACATTTTTTGGAATATTCATTTTCTAAGGTATCGTTCTCAAGGTGAAACACACATGAAAATGTCACGTTTATTCGTCTGTAAAATAGAGTTTACCGTTGGCAGTCAGTCACAGTTTACGTTTACTAGATTCAATAATTTAACTGAAAATCATAAAAATTAAATACATTTCCCTGACATTCATCAGTCGGTTTCAACTATTTACACTTACTTACAATACTTTTTCTAAAATATCACAATACCTTTTTTCACAAGTTTTTTCAAGTCGCAAAAGCTTTTTGGACAAATCCAACTAGAAAACTCCATTTTTAAAGAAATAACCATTTAAATCGTAGATGTATATTTGAAGATTTGATTTTTTGAATATTTCAACCATGTCAAACGATGTAAGAGCAGAAACTGAACTCTTTTTAAACAGTTATTAAATGTTGCAACACAACTAAAGAGATGGTTTCGTACACTATTATTAATCAGAAACAAAATAAATTCTTGAACCAATTCTACACAAATCGTTTGAATATACACGCAAAGAAATTTTAAATCAATGCGACAGAATTTTGGGAAGTAGTAGTTACCGCACAGATTCTGACGAATTTGAAATGACGGTTAAAATTCGAATTCGTTAAAAAGAACATTTTTATAAACAGATCCAATTTGAGTGCACCTTTGAGAATATTTATTCATAATTTCTTGACGATATAGTAATTAATAATTATTTGTAATGATCTATAATATTGTTGAAACGGAAAAACTTGGTATTTTTTTTCATTCTTCCGTATTGAAAACTGTGCAAGATAAACTAAAAATACACTCAACATTTTTTATAGAGCACAAAATTTCCTAAAGAAATGTCACCGAGAGCCCTAGTCTAAAGTCAATAAATTATCCATGAATACCGCTGGAATTTTGTCTTACAAGTTAATTATAAATATTTTAGAATTTTTGTAAAACATGAGGCATATTCCATTGTTGCTTGTGAC
Source organism: Trichopria drosophilae (assembly GCA_030407085.1). NCBI lineage: Eukaryota > Metazoa > Arthropoda > Insecta > Hymenoptera > Diapriidae > Trichopria > Trichopria drosophilae. The sequence continues at coordinate 10,159,373 of CM059583.1, read as the reverse complement.
TAAGCCAGTAACTTTAGTCTAGGGCCCTTGACTTTTTTGTAGGAAATTTTGTGCTCTACAAAAAAGTTTGAGTGCATTTTTAATGTATCTTGCATTATTTTCGATACAGAAGCTTTAGAATGAAAAAGTACCAAGTTTTTCCGTTTCGTTTATAGATCATTAAATTTAATTATTAATAACTAGTCGGAAAATTATGAATAACTATTCAAAAAGGTGTAATAAAAGTGTATTCTACTTATAAAAATGTTCTTTTTAACAATTTCGAATGTTAAGCGCCATTTGAAATTCGTCAGAAATCGTGTAGGTCTCAGTAAACAAAAATTCAGATGTCAAGAATCCGTATTTAGAATCGTATTCACGATATCGTTACTATTCGTGTCATTGTTAAAGAATCAAAATGTTTACTAGGAAGTTCTCTAATTTTTCCGAAGTATGCATCATTTTGAACGATTACTTTTCATACAGAGGTTTATAATCTATTTTATAATATGTAAATAAATATTTACAGCGATTTAAAATAATCACATAACAATTTAAGGCTTCATTCAGAGGTAAGTTTTAAATGGATGGGATAAAATACAAAACAGAATGTTTTTTTTATATTATCAAAAATGTATTTCATTCTTTTATTTTATATTTAATATAAAAGTGCATTAAATGTACTGAAATTATATTACAAAAATTGATATTGAACGATAAAATATGTTTACAACATTATTTTATTAGAATGTCACTGCGGAGACATATTTTTGGTCGGAGTTTCTTGTACTTGTCTCATATTATACGAATTGACTTCACTGAAATCGATTTCGATCTTTTGTTGTTTTGGAACATATTGGCTACAACAGTAGAATATTATTAACCATTATATAAAGTAATTAGTATATTAATACTCACATGTATTTAACATTTGCAGCATCGAACATTCTTTTTGCGGCAATAGTTTCTATTTTGTTTGCATATTTATCAGAGCAGTATTTAACCGTTGTTATGCCGGATTGTATAATAACTTTAGCACATTCGTTACATGGAAACAATGCAACATACATCGTACTACCTCTGACATCATGCAATTGTTTGTTTAAAACTGCATTAATTTCAGCATGACACACTGACGATACAAAATATTTTTAACCATGTAATCCGAAATGAATATTTGTATAAATTATTATTCTATTTTACCATAGAAGTATTTGGAGTTTAGTTTGTTTTCTGGGTCTTTACCCCATGGGAATGCATCATCGCTGCATCCTGTAGGAAATCCATTGTATCCGGTACCAACTATCCTCTTGTCCGGAGTTACTATACACGCACCAACTTGTGTCACAGGATCTTTGCTCCGTTTTGCAGTTAAAAAAGCAACGGCCATAAAATATTCATCCCAATCTATATAGTTTGCTCGTTTGGTAATTTTATTACTAAAATTTGATTTAATTTATAGGTAGAAATTAAGTTAGAAGTTAAGTAATTCGAATGTTTATGTTATAAGATTTCAGAAAATGGCGGGAAAGAACATAACCTCTCTATCTTATATTTACCATTGTTTTGGTGAATCTAAGTCGTTGGAAATTGTAAGATTATCCAGATTTAATTGATCTGCCATTACAAAGAAAACTTTTGAAATCGCCAAAATAAAAGATTCTATTTTAAAAGTTTAACAAAGTGGAGGTTCTTGTGGACAGTATTTGATATCTGCCGGTGCCGGTGCCACGGGCGGCTATTTATAGGGTGTTCTATGTTTTCGAACTGGTTTTGCACTTTTTCCATACGACTTGTATAAAAAGTTACACCGGATTGGTACAAGTATTTAAATCTATTTACAAAAGCAAAAAGAAAACATTAGAATTGGGAGTTTGGAGCAGACATCGCGATGACCCCCGAGATGCGCGCCAGCGCGAACTTTAAGTAGTTTCTATAAGAAAAGTGACGATTAAAATGTAGTGAAATTTACGGCCTTTTTGGGCGGAAACGAGTTAACTTCTTAATTGATTAAGAAGTTAGTAGCCTGGATTTTGTTTTATGGCAAAAATTTGACGGCATTCGGAGGGACCGGTGAGATTTTGACCCCACGATATTTAGAATATAACGCATTGTTGATAATATGTTTAGACACTATTTTAACACCAAAATTAATAGTGCAGGAGCAGGGACCGTTTCGTAGCCTTTTATAGGTCCCCTTATGCAATAAGGTGTTTCCGACGTATTTTGGGCCGCTGAATCCGAATTTCATGGGTGGATTGCTCTCCGAGTGGGCCGAAATTGTTTATAACAATTTTTTTAAACAATTAGGCAATTTTAAATTTTTTGGTCCAAAAAAAATTTTTATTTATTTTTTGAGCCATTCTAAACAAAAAAGGTCTTTAGTAACTTTTGCGTACGATGGCGCATTCTCGAGATAAAAATTCCCGAAATAAAAAAAAAATGCGATTTTTGCAGTTTCAGCACACTGCCACATCGACACATGTAATTTTTTTTTTATCTACCTATGCTTAAACTCTTCTTCTGACCTTATATTTCAAGCAGAAAGTTAGTTTTAATCATTCATTTTAAAATGTAATTCCGCGGTCCAAAATACGTAAAAAAATACCTGGATAAATCCAGGAATTTAAAAGGTGCCGTGGGACAATACTGGATGTGGGCATGTTTACAAAAAAGCAGCACTAGTAAAACTCAAATAAATGGCGAAGGTTTAAAATGAATGATTAAAACTAACTTTCTGCTTGAAATATAAGGTCAGAAGAAGAGTTTAAGCCTAGGTGGATAAAAAAAAAAAATTACATGTGTCGATGTAGTAGTGTGCTGAATACTGCAAAAATCGCATTTTTTTTATTTCAGGAATTTTTATCTCGGAAGTGCGCCATCGTGCGCAAAAGTTACATAAAACCTTTTTGGTCAGAATTGCCCGAAGAATATAAAAAAATTTGTTAGGAAGCGAAAAGTAAAAAAATTATATTTAATTGTTTAAACAAATTGTTATAAACAATTTCGGCCCACTCGGAGAGCAATCCACCCTCGAAATTCGGATTCAGCGGCCCAAAATACGTCGGAAACACCTTATTGCATAAGGGGACCTATAAAAGGCTACGAAACGGTCCCTGCTCCTACACTATAAGGTGGATACTAAAAAAAAATAAAAACAATTATTTCGGTGATTTAGAATTTTTTCTCGTGAACAATACGACGAAACTAAAAATCCATACCCTTGATTGTTTGAAACCATGAAAAATGAACGCCCAATTTTTTTCAGAAAAAAATATTAAAAATTGTAGAAGTTATTTCATTTTTAAGGTATAATTTTTACATTTCATCTGCAAATATCCGTCTTTTTGCACTAAAAAAATCGTTTAAACTTTATTATCTAACTATAAACATCTTACTCACATCTATTGCACTGAAGTTATATATTATTATATTACATACACTCTTTATTGTTTTGTTTTGGAAAGACATATATACAGCATATATACATGTTCTTTGAAATTCAAGAACGCTGATTATATAACATTTTTATCTGATATATACAGGGTGATCGGCCAACCATTACCCAGCGGCTAACTCTAGATTCTACAGATAATTCTGAACAACTTTTTCCTCTAAAAAAATGTTCGGGAAGGTAGAGTTTTTAAGTTATTCAACACTAAAATTTAGGTGAAAAAATCACATTTGTTGAAATATCTCGACTCGGTTTGAAGGTACCTTAACGAACCGGAGCTCATTTTAAAGATATTTTAAAGCTCTATAAATTGTCTCTATTGGTTTTTGATCTACAATGAATATATCTCTTGTTATAGCCATAAAAACGGGATAAATGCCGATTTTTCAGGATTTTCGCGTTTAACTCGTTTCGACACATAGTTACCGAAATATCACACTGGAAAAAGTTGTAGGCCTTGAAAACACAAACATTTTTTGTCCTCTAATACGATGCGATTAAATTAAAACTGAACCCTATTTGTACTCGTTTTTATAACATTTTGTTATTAATATCGCGCGCGTGATTTGTTGAACATTTTGTTATTAAAATCACGCGCGTGATTTGTTTACCATTGTAGCGTTATCGAACTATATACCATCGAGTACGTCAATTTACATTGGAAACTTTCACGTGTTAATTGCACGAGTGTGTCAGTTGAATGCATTGAGAATTTCGTGCTACTATTTTATATTGCACTGAACTGTCACAAATATGCCTATTACAAGAACTCCAACGAAATCACAGGCCGAATCCGCGACAGCACCGATAGAGGTATATGTCGATGCGAGTATGGAAGGGAATATTGAAGTGACAGCTAAAAAATGCATAATTTGCGAAGAAGTAATTAGCGATCTTAATGTGGAGATATGCCAAACATGCGGCAACACCGCGCACGTGGCTTGCGTCTCTGACAGCCTGCGTCAGGACGATGGACAATTCTTTTGCAGTGTTCATATTGATGCATTGGAGTCCGATTCGAAATCGAAAAAGCGACCACGGGGAAGGCCCCAGACCACTTTACCCCCTAAGCGCCTCCGCTCTAAACAAATCGGCAACGAAGAAAATGAGATCTCTCTTGAATCCATCTCCAAGCAACTTTTCGATTTAAATACTAAACTATCGAAACTTGATACGCTCGATGCCATACAAAACGACTTAGCTCTTTTTAAGACCGCCACCGAAACAACTAGCACTGCCCTCCTAAATAAAACGGATGAACTACACGCTACAATAAAAGAGCAGAACGCCAAAATTTGTTACTTAGAAAGTGAAATGTCCGTGCTTCGATAGGAAAATCGATTATTGAGATCAGCTGATAATTTAAAAGAACGGCGTCTTCTCGAACTCGAATTAGAGAACCATAATCGTGACCTCGTCATCACAGGTATTCCATGGTCGGCCACCGATAACCTTTCAAAATTGGTTTTGGATATTTGTGCTGCTGTTGAGTCACCGATAAGGCTTGAAGATATTGAGCGCGTCAACTGGATGTCAGCCGGTCAGTCTTCAAATGCACGTATAGGTGTCGCCCCACAGGGTGGAACTTCCAACAATATCTCTGCTGCAAATTCGATGACTTCGCGAAACATTTTCGTACGATTTGCGCGACATGAGACCCGACACGTTTTAATTCGCGCACGGCGAGTAAAAGGTACGTTGAAATCCAATCAAATTCGAACCAACTGGCATACTAATGAAGTTTTCTTCAATGAATATTTACCGCCGACCCTCTTCAAGCTGCTTGGGAGAGCTAAACAATACGCCAAAGAACACGGACTAAAGGTACAACGTCGAGGTACAAAGATTTACATAAAATCCCTTAATGGAGATACAATTAAGGATATCTGCTCCGAAGAGGATATGGCAAATCTTCCATCTCTCAACTGACTATCCAATCACGTGGGACGTACAATTCACAGTCCTGTTATCGAGACACAGAAAACCACTTGTTTAAATTGCACCTATCAAAATGCTCGCGGTCTTCGAACTAAATTGAACGAACTGCAGCTGTCAATCAACACACGGCATACCTCACCAGACATCGTTGTTATTACCGAAACATGGTTAAATGACTCAATTGTCGACTCCGAACTTGGCCTTGGTGCTTATAACATCTTCCGATGCGACCGAGCCTATGATATGTCTGGCTCCAGCAGAGGAGGTGGAGTATTATTAGCCATCAAAAAGATATTCACCGCATCGCTGTGTGACATTTCCACTGTCTGCCCAACGGCGGAGCACGTCTTCGTCAAAATGTTGATCAAAGGTCGCCAGTATATTTTAGGAGCATCTTACATCTCACCCTCATCTAACTCCTCCGCTTATCACGAGTTCTCACAATCCGTAAGTTTACTCGCTGATAAATATACAGAATGCGAATGGGTGTTATTTGGCGACTTCAATTTACCAAATATTCTTTGGAACTCGGCTGGAGGTACAATCAGCTTGGATGTCAATGGGTATGTTCCACCTAACATCATGGATAACGCAGTGGATTTATGCGGTACAATCGCCATGTTGAATCTCACGCAGCTTCTGAAACCGCTCGATTCGAAAGGCTACACGCTCGACCTCATCTTTACGTCGTCACCAACTGCTAGATGCTTCTTAGATGTGGACCCTTTATTGCCAACCGACTGTCATCATGTCGCAAGCACCCTTCAATTGTTAACACCAGTCACACCAGCATCTTTGAACTTTAAGAATGAATTCCTTGATTACTTTAATGCTGATTTCGACAGCATAAATAGTGAGATATTAAATACAAATTGGTGCGCGCTTTTATCTTCTTCAGATGTAAACTCTATGACCGATATTTTTTATTCAAATTTAAATGTAATTTTGAAACGCCATGTACCTACAAAGACTTTATATAATTTTAATCGCCCGCGATGGTACACGACTAGTTTAATACAATTAATTAATGCTAAGAAGTCTGCACATAAAATCTGGAAAGAATCCAACCGTTCTGATGACTTTAACGCATTCAAGCGACTTCGAGAACAAGGCATAAGACTATCTAGGAAATTATATACGGATTACATCAGAAAGGTTGAATTTCACTCTAGGACTAATATAAAGTCTTTCTGGGCATACTTTAACAACCTCAGGAAAAGTAATGTTTTGCCTAATACAATGTATTTAAATGATTCATTCGTTGATAATGGCCACGATATCGCAAACTTGTTCGCTGCGAATTTCCAGTCAATTTACGCCAGGAGCTCTAGTGCCTGTAGCTCTGATAACTTAAACACAGAACCTTATCAGTCTTTAGTCATAACTCGCGAAGATATTTTAAAGGCGTCTCTATTAGTGAAGGATGACCTTGGCGGTGGTCCAGATATGTTGCCTCCAGTCTTACTAAAAAAATGCATATCTTCCCTGATTGAGCCATTGCTGCTTATTTTTAATAGTTCACTGTCCTCGGGAATTTTTCCAGCTCTATGGAAAAAATCATTCATTACCCCAATTTTCAAATCTGGTAATAAACAAAATATAAAAAACTACCGCCCTATCTCTATCCTTAATGTTTTATCAAAATTATTCGACTTAATAGTTGCATCAAAAATTTCGGACTTTATCCTCAGCAAAATAGTTACCCAGCAGCATGGCTTCGTTAAGGGCAGATCTGCGATATCGAACCTTTTAGTTTTTTCTTCATACGTCACAGAAGCACTTGATGCCTCTCATCAAGTTGACGCAATATATCTGGACTTTTTAAAGGCGTTCGATTCCGTTGATCACGGCATTATGGTGGACAAATTGCGTTTGTCCGGCTTCGGGGGACCACTGCTTGCATGGATTTATTCCTATTTGATAGAACGGTATCAGGCTGTCCGAATAAAGGGATATATTTCCAACTTTTTTGAGTCTTCATCGGGAGTTCCACAGGGGTCTCATTTGGGACCGTTACTATTTATTTTATTTATAAATGATTTGGGGAATGTTATATCCCATTCCCAATTTCTCTTCTATGCCGATGACCTGAAACTATTCAGCATTGTTAAGTCTCCCTTGGACGCCTCTAAAATGCAGCGTGATCTCGAGCGAATTAACGATTGGTGCCGCTCTAATCGACTTTATCTTAATTTAAATAAATGCAAGATAATGCACCTCACTAGATCACATTCTACCTTCCGTTTTAACTATGTCATTCAAAGGCATGATCTGGCTTGCGTACAGGATATTAGTGATCTTGGCGTGAGATTTGACCATGTGGGATCGTTTTCCGGGCACCTACAGTTGGTAGTAAATAAAGCCTTCAAACAACTCGGTTTTCTTAAGCGTGCGACTAAGAACTTTACTGACACCTCAGCTATCATTCACTTATACAAATCTCTAGTTCTGCCACATTTATTATACGCCTCATCCATTTGGTCCCCTTTCACAAACCGTGACGTTAAAATACTTGAATCTGTTCAAAGGAAATTTCTGAGATATCTGTCCTATAAAACAACCAATCCAATGCATAGATTTTCACACAGCTATTCACAAATATCTACCCAATTTCACATCCCTACAGTCCACTCAGTTCATAAAGTAAATGATATCATCCTTGTCAAAAAAATATTATCCGGTATATTCTCATCGCCTGAGGTGTCTAATTATTTTACATCTCGTAGGCCTACGCACTCTCTTCGATTTTATCGCACGTTAAATGAGTCCAACTGTAGGTCCAATATATTGTACTTTTCCGCAATTAATCGTCTTAGGAGAACATGGAATGCGCTCCCACAGCAATTCTTAACAATTGATACCATATCTTTGTTTATCAACGCCTGCAGGAGTGAGTTCCTTGTCGTGTACTCCCCTTAAATCTGTGTTGTACCAAGTTTTACTATGTTTTATAGTTATCATGTGGCGTGTCATTTTTATTTCTAAACATTATCATTACCGCAACGGTTCTCCACGCTCTTTTATCGATTTTAGCTAATTATGTATACTAAATGTGTGCGTTTAATTCTAATTTTTAATTATTTTAATTGCGTTATTTTTATAATTTATTTTTATGATCTGTGTACTTTATATGTATTTTGAGGGCGACTTCGCCCGTAAATAAATATATAATAATAATAATAATAATAATAATAATAATATCGATTTATTTGTCGAACTGTATTTTGCCAACTTTACGAGGCTCTTGTAGGGTTCAGTTTTAATTTAATCGCATCGTATTAGCGGACAAAAAATTTTTGTTTTTTCAAGGCCTACAACTTTTTTCTGTGTGATATTTCGGTAACTATGTGTCGAAACGAGTTAAACGCGAAAATCCTGAAAAATCGGCATTTATCCCGTTTTTATGGCTATAACAAGAGAGATATTCATTATAGATCAAAAACCAATAGAGACAATTTATAGAGCTTTAAAATATCTTTAAAATGAGCTCCGGTTCGTTAAGATATCTTCATACAGAGCCGAGATATTAAAAAAAAAAGTGATTTTTCCCCCTAAATTTTAGTGTTGAATAACTTAAAAACTCTACCTTCCCGGAAATTTTTTCAGAGGAAAAAGTTGCTCAGAATTATCTGTACAATCTACAGTTAGCCGCTGGGTAATGGTTGGCCGATCACCCTGTATATATAAAACTAAAAACTCGCGGTTTGTTAAATGAAATTTTATATTATTTTCGGTTTGAAACATCATATAGATTATAGAATACCAAAATTTATATTGAAATATTTTTATTGAAAACAACCCACGGTTCGATAGAGGGGTCAATTCTAAGCAAAACATGATACAATTTATCGATACTTTTGGAGTTATTTGAGCTTGACGATGTTAATTTTTATGCTAAAAAAGGCACGTTATTAGATGATTTTTCATGAATATCTCAAAAACGACAAATTTTAGCAAAAAAATTATACAAATCAAAATTAATTGAAGGTAATGAATTAACGAAGAGATTCGTTTTTTATTTTTCGTTCTATGTGCAGTAGAACCAAAGGCTCCTTGAAGAACACTTCGCATTCTGTGATACCGAAAATCAAACATTTGAACTTCAAATAGCAAACGAAAAGTATTTCAAAAAAACTTATTGTACCCATTTTGAAGTACTTGAAAGGAGCTTTAAATTGAGCTTTCCTTGAAGTCACTATCATACAAATTGACAGAGTTATGGCGATTTTACAATGATTTTCTTAGCTTTAAGTAAAGAAAATCGGTGAAAATCAGAAAATTAATGACCTTTCGGCCAAAATTGAAATGAAAAGCTATCCTTTTGCAACTGATTTTATTTAGGTACCAACAATAGGTTCTAGAATTTGGCCAGTTTTAGATGCCTCCAGGTCAAAATATACTCGATATACTGTTGAAAAATAAATTTGAATGTCATAAAAAAATTAGCTATTTTAAAAAATCTCAAAAATTAATGAAGGTACGAAATAAACACAACAATACAAAAAAAAGTAGGTCCTTTTATGCTGAAAATATTAATTTTTTAATTCCTTTCGTACGATGAAAAATTGCTGAATTATAGCCATTTGAAGGTGACAACTACGCACGGAGAGACCCTCTTTTCTGAGCCCTTTAAATGTGTGTAAATTTTTAAAAATGGAAACTAAATATCCAACTGGTTTTAAGGTTGCTCTTTTGATTGGCGATACTGAAATTTTCGAGAAATGACGTTTACCACTTTTTTTTAAACAAAAATATTGATAAAACGCGTTTTTTTAGCCACAATTTTGTTTGAAATGCATTTTTAACTATGATACCGGTTTTATATCACCGCCTAACCTATCAGAAACGTGTTCTCGATTTTTTTACTTCAAAATTATACATTCAGATATTTTTATTTATTTTATTATTCATTTCAAAATGGCGTCGGAACGTTAAAAATTGTTGAAATTGAAGAAATTGCTATTATTTCGAAAATTTTTAATGAATTATTTCCTAAGTTTTCTTGGTAGAAAAATAATACAAATAAGTTATTACGAGTTTTGTGTGACCTATTTTGATTTACGGAAGAATATCCCATACATTATTAATTGGGAAATTTCACACTAATTTCAATTATAACAGAACTCGAAATACACATATTTCTATACTGAGCACATGGCAGTCGCCATCTTGCAATTGGATTTTGTGGGATATTATTGCTTCTGTAAATCAAAACAGATCATGCAAAACGCGTAATAACTTATTTCTACGAGTTTACTACTAAGCAAACCTAGCAAATCCAAATTAGCAATTTCATCAATTTCAAAAAGTTTCAACGTTCAGACGCCATTTTGAAATGATTAAAATAAATCAAAATATGTGAATGCATAATTTTGAAGAAAAAAATTGGGCAACACGTTTCTGGTAGGTTAGAAGGTGATCTGAAACCGATAACAGAGTTAAAAATGCATTAAAAAAAATTGTGGCTAAAAAATCGCGTTCTTTTCAAAATTTTTGTAGATTAAATGTGGTAAACGTCATTTCTCGAATATTTCAGTAGCGCCAATCGAAAGAGCGACCTCAAAATTAGTCGGATATAGACGGTTCCATTTTTAAAAAATTGTTATTGTGTAAATAAAACGATGCTGAAATCCGTGTGAAAATTATGCACATTTGGGACTTAAAGGGTTAAGCTGTTTTTAAGATAAGTAATAATTTGTATAGTTCTGTTTAATGTATTTGAAAAAGTCGTTTGAACAAAATTTCGCTGCTTCACAAACATAAAGGTGGTGTGCAGAGGACAAGGAATGAAAGCACGCGTCAGTGTTTCATTCTGCCCCAATGGCAATAAAGTTATTTTTTATTAAAAAATTATTATTAATTTAACTTGAATACATAAAACAGAAGGACTATTCGATTCAAAAATACCCAAGCTATCAATATGTACCCAAAGGCTTAGAAATAACATGTTTTCAAAGTAACCAAAAATTTACTGTTTACAATTCTAAACCCGACGTATTTTTTAATAAGTTTTATCTGTTCAGAATATACTTCCGTTTGAAGAAATACAAAATTGATTCCTGTATACCAAAAAATGAATTCGACAAGGATTTTTTAGATTATTGAGCACGTTTCACTGTACTGGTATTCTCACCGAATGCGCTCGGTTTTCTTTACATTACACAGCCAGTTTCAAAGATGACAAACTGAAACTTTGCGAAGTTAAAGAAAACACTTTTGCGAACAACTCTTGTTTATGTCACAAGAAGAAAAGAGCTGGCATATCGAGCGAAAATTGAGTTACAACAAAATAATCTTGAAAATTTGTTGTAAACAATAATATTTTGTTTATATTATTCACACCAGTCAAAATTTAGGCATTTCTGCACATTTTCGAATGAAACATTTTTTTTCTCTGAATGATAGTTTTCGAGATATCGCCGTTTAAAAAATGGTAAATTTCATGTTTGTCGTTTACACTTTTATCAATAACTTTTGAACAAATTAATATTTTGACCTGAAATTTACAGGATAGGGTTATCTTTATGCATTCTAAACGTAGTTCAATTTTGAATAAGTTCTAAAACTGGACTCCGAAACGTTAGCGATTTCACATGGAATGCCCCCGCTACCCGATTTTCGTGTTCCTCATTTGTTGATTTTTTGCGTCACACTATTAAATAAAAAAAAAAAACAATATTATGCAAGTTACGATTTTGTGTATTTCAATTAATTTATCATCACAGCAGAAAAACAAACGTCCAAAGAACTTTTCAACTGTAGAAATCAGTAACTTTTCAAAAAGGATTTCTTTTTTTTTTTGCATGTCTATATATGGGTCATTCTCCGTCAACCGGTGAACCCGCCTACCCAAAATTGGTTTCAATAACAATGATCGAGTAAAGGCTTAAAATTCATAAAAAAATAAGGGCTATCAAATGCCGTATGCACATTTTTATTATCCAAAATGGCCGACCCAATATGGCGGCCAAAATATAGAATTCGATTTATAACAATTTTTAATCGCAAAGGAGACATTCACTTACGGTGTTTTTGGGTTCGCTGATTACGAATCCATCATCAGATTTTCAAAATCCAAAATGGCGGATTCAAAATGGAGGATGAAATATCTGGAATATAAATTTACTTGAATAACTCTCATTACTCGGGGGATTATGAAGATGGCAGAATGCGAATTTGTTACCAGATTTTCAAAACCCAAAATGGCGGATTCAAAATGGCGGATGAAATACCTGGAATATAAATTTACTTGAATAATTCTCATTACTCGGGGGATTCTGGAGGTCGCTGAATTCGAATTTGGTACTAGATTTTCAAAATCCAAAATAGTGGATTCAAAATGACTAACGAAACTCCGAAAACTTAAATTTATTTAACGATTCTCATTTGTCACAATGTTTAAAATGGCGCTGAATATGAATCCAATTTCAGATTTTCTAAATTTGAAATTGTGGATGAAACATACGCTGTCACACACCATCACACGCACAACACATACGTACGCACACACACGCACGCGCACACACACACACGCAAAACTAAATAAATTTAAGTTTTCGGATTTTCGTCCGTCATTTTGAATCCACTCTTTTGCATTTTGAAAATCTAGTACCAAATTCGAATTCAGCGACCTCCAGAATCCCCCGAGTAATGAGAATTATTCAAGTAAATTTATATTCCAGGTATTTCATCCGCCATTTTGAATCCGCCATTTTGGATTTTGAGAATCTGGTACCAAATTCGTATTCTGCCACCTACATAATCCCCCGAGTAATGAGAGTTATTCAAGTAAATTTATATTCCAGATATTTCATCCGCCATTTTGGATTTTGAAAATCTGATGATGGATTCGTAATCAGCGAACCCAAAAACACCGTAAGTGAATGTCTCCTTTGCGATTAAAAATTGTTATAAATCGAATTCTATATTTTGGCCGCCATATTGGGTCGGCCATTTTGGACAATAAAAATGTGCATACGGCATTTGATAGCCCTTATTTTTTTATGAATTTTAAGCCTTTACTCGATCATTGTTATTGAAACCAATTTTGGGTAGGCGGGTTCACCGGTTGACGGAGAATGACCCATATATAAATTTTTTGGTGTTTTGTTTTCATATTATATTTTGTTCTTTTATTTGCCTTTTTCATTCTTTAGATTTATATTTGCATGCTAACAAATCGTATTCATATACCAGTCTATTCCAAGTAAGTGTCAAATCGAAATTGTATTAACTTTACAGTTATTGAATATAATTTTGATCTTTTCTTTCTTTCTATTACCTTTTTTTGTTGTTAATTTCATTACTATTTGAGATTATAAATGTTTCGAGAAGGCCTAACGTTTGAGAATCCGAGCGATTACGACGGTAGGTGTTTGAAATGTTTAGAAATTTCCAAACTACAGTGGCCCTCCCCTTATTTTAACTTTTTGCAAGCGCAAACAGCAGTCCGCACTCTTTTGAACACTTTCAAATGGCGAATGGTGGGGGAACTCACGAGGGGAAGAAGTTAACATAAGGGACGAAAAAAAGTTAAAATAAAGGACGCAGTTAAAATAATAGGAGTTAAAATAAGGGGAGGGCCACTGTATGGCATTTTAACATCTAATGCAATTTCGTAGGTTTAAGCCGTTAATTATTTTATTTTAACTTTTAAATGCACCTACGTTAAATCTATATTATTGTCCAAAGATCTTGGTTTTAATCGTTCATATTACGTTTGGTGCAAAGAAATACATAAATCCACTTGAGACGAAATTCAACATTTCAACTACAGAAGGCAGCACGTATCACTGCGAGAGAAGAAACATTCTAATTTATTACCGACCGAGTATCAACTAGGTGTGTTCCATCGTGAACGAAGAGATGGCGACACGCATCCAGAAAACACGTTGAAATTCAAATGCGTCTTTGGACAAATTTAAAAAAAAATGCAATTTTTTTATTTTATGCGAACAAAACAATTATTTTATAACTTAGGTACGGTTTTTTGCATGTAATCTAGAACAATGGTACTTTATTTTTCCATTAAATGAGTTTATGTCATTTTTCCAATGAGCTAAGAAATTCTCGGAAGTAATTACTCGAAACCAAAAGTGTATTATTGTTTTGTTTTTAAGGAAAACGGGATGTCCTCTACCGTTTAGAACAGTCATACAAAGTCTACTTTCGAAAACGGTCGTGTGTGCAATATTGAAGGCTTGATCATGTGCGAGATGTCGTGATGCATTTGTTTTCCATAAAAGTTTTATAACCGGCATACCTAAAATTGCATCTTTTTTCCATTTTCTTTTCGCGCAAACAAAGTGGTGCTCATAAAATTGCATATTCGTATAAAGAAACAAATACTAAATTTTCGTTCAATGCTGAATCCACTAAGGAGGTTATTTCAAGGCTCCGATATTAATACGAAGTAAGTTTATGTTCCCATATTTAATTTCATTCTTCTCTTGTTTATTGGTTGTACACGCAATGGCGGCTTGTGTAATTTTCTTTGTTTATAGAAATATATTTAATCTTTCCATATTGAATGTATGTGTTTTATGTAAAAATATTCCTTGTTATACTAGTTGACATAGTTTATTTAAACAATGTTTGTGGATGTTTGTAAATAAAGTTATCATTTATGATTTTTTTAAAATCGAAATATAGAAAATATGAAGATCGATTACGCATGATAATTTATATGAATGAATATTCCTCTTTTGAAAATTATCTTTAAATCCATCACATTTTTCAACTAAAAATCTTTGTTAAAAAATGAAAAACTTTTTTTAATTTACAGTCCGTATTTTTTGTTAATTCAGAACAATTATATTTGTACAATTAAATTGAACAATTAAATAATATTGCATAGTAAAGTAATTTATATTGCAGTAAGATTAATTTTGTATATGAATATAATTTTTCATTTAAAGTCCATAATTGCTATGGAATTATGAGAATAATATAAAATGGATTAAATTGACAAACAATCGTTTTGAATAATTTATTTTTTAATACATGTTTTGTCCCTTTTAACTGTTAGTGAAAGAACAACAAATTATTTAATCGACCTGTAAACAAAACATTTCATGTAGGGTGTTATTGATAAGAAATTAATTTGGATTAAGAACAATATCTTGACTTGATTGAATTTTGTTTATGTGTATTTTTTCGCATATTAGTAAAACAAAAGGTCTAACAAAAGAGGACGCCATCATATCTATTCATTGGTGTACAATATAACCCAGTAAACAAACATTCATTGAAATTCATTGGGTAATTTTGAATGAATCTGCATGGATTTGAATTGATTTTCTATTGTTTTAATTCAATTTCTTTGGCTTTTGCATTTTTTTAATGACTTTGTATTAATAAAAGATTGTCAATTTTATATATTATTATTTATTATTACATTATGGTACATCTTGTCATATGAAATATTATTGCTAACACTTAAATTGTAGTGATTTTCTAGTACCATGATGTTTTTCAAGCTGTAAATCTGGAAGAATACCTGAAAAAGTTGTAATAATTTATATTTATTAATTAAAATCTTTTAGAGTATATTATACTATCTTAAGAGGGTTCCATTAAGTAGTAATGAAAACTAAAAAAATGTAAATTAAAAAGTTCTGACTTTTTTTTTTAATTCGGACTTCATAAAGGCAATTCTAATCATTGTTTACTATCTTCTAAAAATAATCAAAAACAATTAAAGAGAATTGGTTGAGAATTTTCTGCAATAAATGATTTTTCGCTATCGGAGAAAATTCTCGGTCAATTCTCGAACAAATGTCTTTGTTTTTTTTTTAAGAGAGCATAAAAAATTGTAGAATTGCCTTTAAGAAACCCAAATTTTGACGACCGAGGAACAAAGTTCCGAAAATCAACACACCGAAAGGCCAAAATTTCGATATAGCATGGATCCAGCATCATTTTTTTCTCTTTGTCTTTTAAAATTTGGTAAAAAGAAAGTAAATTAAAATACCTTGAACCCACGCAATATCGAAATGTTAGCCTTTCGGGGTTTTGATTTTCGGAACTTTGTTCCCCGGCCATTTTGACAATTCGATTCAGTAATTTTTAATTTCGATTTTTTCATTACTACTTTCTTCTAAATTGATTAAAAATTTCAAAAATTTGGGTGAACATGAAAACACATTTTTTTTTAAATTACGGATGGATTTAAAGAAATTAAATTTAAAAAACAATTTTTTTATTCCAACACCACTGACTTCCGCGTCAAAAGTTGCTCAAGAATGAATTTCATTGACCCATTAAAATTCGCTAAATTAATTTAAACAATTGAAAAAAGTTTGGTGAACAGAAAAGCGTATTTCCGAAATAATTGCGCATGGATTTTAAAAAATTCCGTTTCTTTTCGAGAAAAAATTGTTTTGGGTCAACAAATTTGTATACTATCTTCGAATTCCTCGTAAAAAATTATTGAAAAATCAACTTTTCTGTATTCTTTGAACGATTGTTTCATTTAAATATTTTATTTCCATTCAAAATCATTTACCTCCCAACCTTGCAATTGGTAATAACCAATTCGATTTCATTCATATCAGTTGCATTTTTATCTAATTTTGTTTTCGATTCAAAATCATTAAATTTGTTGTCCTGTAATAATTAACTATTCATTCAAATTCATTCGCGGCAAATATAACTATTTTTCCATTGAAGTTCATTCAACTTGCAATTGTTCTATTCCTCGTTCTATTCCCACTTTTCTATTAAAACTCATTCAACGAAATCATTTCTTCATACCACTATTTTCCCATTCAAAATCATAATATCGAACAACTTGTTATGAGCTATTAACCATTCGAAATCATTGAAGCACATTTTCTCATTGAAATTCATTGCAGAAACTAAGAAAACAAATTCAAAAATGATACAGTGAATGAATTTCGATGGATCTACAATTAATTTTCGTTTGCTGGGAAATCAAAGATTTATTTCAAGATGTAGACATTATAGTATCTTCTAAGAAAATGAAAAACGGAAAGTTTATGAATGAATATCAACTATATTCTGAACAAACAATAAAATGTACAAAACATCTGCACCCGATTTAGTAAAAAATCGGTTGTTTCTCACATTTTGTATACCGACGTAAGTTGGTTTATTTGTAACGAAAAAAAAAACAGCATTGAAACCTAAACATTATATAAAAATATAAAAATCCCTAATGGGCATTTCGACACCTAACCCAACCCAAACTAACCCAACCCAACCTAACCTAAGCTCACTTATCTTACAGGGTTATTACGGAAAATTGTTATAGTAATATTAATATTTGGAACAATAAGACGTTTTTGGTAAAATACCAATTATGAATATTTCGCTGGCGCAAATTGCGTACTTTCGCGCACTTGTATCGTAATGTACCATTTTATTATCAAGGTAAGTCTAGTGTTAAGTATAATTAATAAACACCTTTTTCTTTTCATTGTTTCTTAATTTCTTATTAGTATTTTACGCATTTTAGTATAAAATTGTTTGTATCGCATAGTAAATAACATTCTTTAATATAGTAATTATATAAAACATGTTTATCGATACGAATTTTATTGTTATAAATAAATATAGGATAAAAAAATCATGTTTTTAACAATAAATGTAATTCTGACTGGATAAGCCACCTAAAAATAGTTACTGACTGCATAAAAATAACTAAGATAACAAAAAAAGTTTCAATTTTACCAGTTTTTATAGTTACAAATTCAACAAATTTAAAATATTTCCTTCAACCGTAGTTAGTTCGTCTCATCGAATCTTTACAAAATTGTTCCTTCATTACCTATTTTTCGAACAGTTATTTTTCAGATAGTTAAATCATCTATTCACCTTTTTCGATGAATAAATATATATTCTAAATTTCTTAAAGTGAATCCGTCGTTTCCGAATCTATGTAGTGAAATATGACTTTTACTCCCGCATAAACGTATCCCCGATGTTTGGCACAAGTTGGCGAATTAATTTTTCAATGTCATGTTTGTTTTAAACAATATAGTTTCTCGGCCGCTTTTAATAATTGAAAATAATCAGAGTCGTGATATTTAACGGCAACAATTAAAAAAGGGGGTTATATATAAAAAAAGGAGATGATTATAATAATAATAATAAAAGAGATAATTGTAAAGTTTTTAAAAAATAGGGGGGGGGGTGTTATATATGAAAAAAATAAAATATGAAAAAAAAACTAATAATGAATGCAAGGGGAAATTTATCTTGACGTTTCGACCCGCGTTAGGGTCATCTTCAGAATAAAATTATGAATGTTTTGGGTGCCGTATTTATAGGTAGTAGGGGAACAAAATAAACAACGAGAAAGTGAACAGAATAAATGAACGGCATTCAAATGAATATAACAAAATAAAATTTAAGAAATTAATTTCATAGCGAATTATAAATATCAGGTAGATAGGATTTTTCTAATCTAATGTTGACAGTATTTTAGTCATATTTGTCATTAAAAATTTGTTTAAATATTGGCTTTTTGAATTATAATGAGATATACGTAATTCGTAATACCTAACCATTCCAGGGCCATCATTAAGGTGGAATTTCACTTTAATATGAAGTGAAATGTGACTTTGAAGTGGCTCAATTATCAGCCGTTTAGGGTGAAGTATAATTTTCACCTTGAGAGAATTTGGAGTATATAGTTTCATGTGAATATATAATATCTAATTTCAACCCTAGTAGATAATGAGTCACGTTTGCTTCTAGTTTCTGTCCAGATTCGATATTTTCCATGTTAACCCTTTAAGAACCAAATGTACATAAATTTTACGAAAAATTTGACCGTATTTTTCAGTAGTAGAGCACAGTCAACAAAATTTTGAAATGAATGTTTCTTGTTGTTCAAATCCTGCTCTTTGGAATGGTTTATCGAAAAATTCCCCAAATTTAAAAATAAAACTCACGTGCATTTAATTACCAAAAATCAGGATTTTTGTAGGAATTTTTTTTACTTCTCGATATTTTTTGACCATTTCCCGCATTACCTCAGATATTTATAAATATTGTCTTAAAAATATTCGGGTTAGAAGATAGAACTAGTGCAAAAATTAAATTTCAAAATTCCGATTTTTTTCAAAATTTATCGGATTCGTGGCTCAGGCGGTTAACGCACTGGACTACGAAGTCGTAGGTCGTGAGTTCGATCCCCGTCTGGTGAACAATTTTTCGATTTCGTTTTCAAGCAGCAGCTCGCTGTTAGTAAGCCGAGCCACGTTGTTTGTGTTTACGTTTCGAAAGTATTGTTTATCTGGCGGAAATCGACTCAAGACCGCTGCTGTACTTGGTGTAGGTTTCTGCAGTCCTACATTTCATACACAAATGTGAAGTATGGCGCCATCTTTCTAAGTCGATCTGCAGCTCTCGCTAAATCTTACGATTTAATACGGCAACAATTTGGTAAAAAAAGGGCGATTTCGCCCGTTAATTAATTAATAAAAAAAAAAAAAAAAAAATCATAGTAGAGGCAATGTAACACAAAAATGGACAGATTTCTACAAGGAAGGGAGAGGAAGTAAAACCAAAAATAGCAAAAAGGAAGAACATAAAAAAGAAACAATTTCCACTAAAGTCATATGCCTTAACCGATGTACTTAAATTCCAAAATTTGCTCTGCATTTGCCTGCCATACTTAATCTAATAAACTATGCATTAAGACAATTCAATTTTTAATTTGTTTCAATGCTATTGGAATCTCTCTTTTTAAGTTTCTCGTAATCAGATAGTTGTTGCAAATTTTATTTCCCATTTTGAATATTGAAAGATTACGGTTAAATTAATAATCAGCGAACTTGAAAACTCGCGAATACTCAGTCAACTATTTCACTTAAAAAGAAAAATGTATCTTTCAATGCTTAAGAGGTCAAATCAATCTTTTTTTTTTAAATCGTGACTATAAAAACATCGATGTCGTTAATTTTCTACTTGGGATATTTTTACTCGAAATTGAGTAGTAAGTAGACGTCATTAAAAACAATGACAGTTGATATATAAGTTTCAAAATTCAAATGACATAAAGGTTACGTATAAGATCTACATATGTGGTTCTCGAAACAAATTGTGTGACAAGTAGCCATTTATTACAATGCTTATTGTTTCTTCTCAAGTTTCATCTTGTACCCGTTACATTTACCCTCAGCGTTCTGCCAGTACAGAGTTCTTCGATCCGTGGACTTCTAACACGAGATGGTTTTATTTTGATAAAAACTAGTCATACGGCTGTTTAAGTGGGTGAACCAGGAATTGCAAGAAGAATGTCACATTGAACATTGTCAACTCATCCTTCACCTTTCCAAATCGGGATCTCCGGTACAGATTTCTAGAATGCGTAAAAAATGTTTTAATTATTTGTATTTGGCATCAACTGATTTCTCTGTAACTACTCAATAATTTAAACATCCATTTCCGAAATTCTTATTGGAAAAGGTTTAAATAAAAGAAAAAGCAGTTGCTATTATGTGTTTTTAAACCGAAATGTAATTCTTTTATCTAGATCGCTAGAACCTTATTCAAATGATGTTTATGATGCTAAAGTTCATACTGGTATAGTTACACCAATCCAAATTGTTTTCATTTTTAGAAAGCTGCATCTGTATTGTCAGATACTTTATTTCAAAGCATGATAATATACGAAAAAATAAAGCCACAGTGAGACTAAACAAAAATTGTAGTCTAGTGAACTACTTTTATATCAGTCCAAAACGGAAAATTTTGATGATGTTCTTACTCGATTATCAGGATTTTTTATTTCAGAATATGTCAAAACACGAAAAAATAAAGGTACCCTAAGAAAATTGAAAATTTTGAGTGTAGGAAATTCTTTTAATATGGTCCAAATTTCAAAAAATTGATTGTCAAGGCATTGTCAAGGTCAAAACTGAAAAAAACTTGTTTGTTTTTTTTTCACATTTTGTTTTAGACAATTATAAATCTGACAAAAAATGTTTTCAACAGATAAGATAGAGGATCAAATACACTACTAATAAAAAGGTTTAATTCAATTTCTTACATTGAACTTGTAGGGTGCCTAGGTCTTTTTTATTTTTGTCGGCCATATTGGATCTGTCATTTTTAATTAAAAATCTAACAAAAACCTGTGTATACCAAATATCGAATAGAATACACTGGGGAAAATGAAAATAAAATACTTTTTGGCAGTCGTTTTTGTGATCTTGGCATTTAGATTGTCGGTTTTATTATTTGTCGGCTTTTCGACCCATTCACACCTATACACCGTGACTTACTATTTTATTTTTCCTGAATATTTTTGTTTTTCAAAGTAATGTTTTATTTAATCGGCTTCATGCGTTAATACAATTATAAAAAAGGTATGTTCACTATTACAAGAAAACTCGTTCTAGCAACAAAATAATCAAAACAAAATAATATTTAATACGAGTATGCATCAACGTATGAAATGCGTTAAACAAACAACTCGTTTGCGGAAAAGTGCATTTTACTGCAATAGTCCCGAAATAATAGTGCATTGTTTTGTACTACTCGAGTACCTGGCAATTTTCGCATTCACTACGGTAATTTTGAGCGATTAACGAATACTGCGCTGTGCACATATACTCTTCTCTTGCACTCTCGGTTTTTTTACACTCTTCACTAGGTCGTTAATGGAAGTGCGCCTAATGATTAATGATCGGTGCCGCTATTTCTCCATGTACGGAAAATCGAATGCTTCTTGTGGGGTTTCAGTAAATTTATAGGCATTTTAACTGGAATACATTTGCACCTGTGATTTTGCAACACGGATACATTCGTATTTTTAGGTTTGTCTGAATTTCGCACAATACATGATATAAAAAAGGCTGCAAAAAGTACAAAATAAATATGATGAAAACATATATCGGCATATCTCCAGAACTTTTAAAGTTTCACATGACATCCATTATGATACCGTAAAAATCATAGAAATAAATATGTAACATCATATTTTGGCAGATTATAGTGCCTCTTATGTGTCCCTAGCGAGTGTTCGACATTAGAATCACGAACGAATTAAACCCCGAATTCGCAAGTGTCGAATATGACAGTTTCTTGTGCGCGACAATTATGTTTTTTTTTCAATATTCACAATAATCCTTTTTTAACGAAGCTTTGTGTCCGTTCGTGCTCACAGTATAAGTAGTTCAGAATATATGGAAGTGAAAAATCATGACAAAAAGGATGTTCCTTTCGTCAAAATGAAAGGAGGAACACTCAAAGTTGCGAGATAACTTTTTTTAAAATTGAACTTTTTCGTAATTCGACTGCTGTAACTGTTGTAACGACACATTAAATGCGACTATATTAATATTTTGTTATTCCGTGAATAATAAGGAGTGGTTTAAGCACCGGTAGAAACGTGTGCTGCATGTAGTTCATACGTTTAGAGCCCTCAAATATGGAAAATTGAAATGTGATTCGTCAGAAAAACGTACATAATTTATTGGCACATGCTGAATATACCTTTTAAAGGCTTAAAAGTTATTGTGAACTCTTCGTTTATAATAGAAGAGTATACGGGAAATTTGTTAACTGCATTCCTGTTCTAGAAGCCATAAAACACAACTGATAATATGATTTGTGAATGTCATGAATTTCAATGCAGATCAATTTCAATAAATATGATATTATTTCGTATTGTATAATTTTAATTATACGTAACTTGTAATAAATGTTTATTTATGATCATTTGTTTTCCAATTTTGACTACTGTTATAAAGAAATAATAGATCAGCATTATTTGTTGACTTTATTTCATCTATCAATAACAATGCTTACAATTGACTCCAGTAATATCTAGTTCATGCGTAAGCACCAATGTAAATGCCATTAACGTGTCAACAAAAGTGATTTTCATTTTTTTAGTTTAAGTTTTATTTTTTGTGAATTGTTTGTTATGCATTCAAAACGAGAATAATTGCTACTTGCAAAGCGAGAAAAGATGCAGCAGAAACGCGAGATGGCAAAAAAGAAAAGAAACAGCGAACTTGCAAGAATGGCAAAAATTTATGAAGCCAACAGAGGACATTTAGAGATTGATCAGAGCGCTTGAAGTTTTGTATTTGATTAACATGGCAAACAATTTGTTTTTTAGTTTTTATTTTTTATCTCAGGAAGTACGTGTCGATAAAATTCGGAACTGTTTTCATATAACAACTGATTAATTTTTTACCTTTGTTAAGTCGTTTTTGTATAAGGCATTAAAAATAAAAAATGAAAAATAATTTTGTTGCCATTTTAATCAAAGTAGCATATGACGAAGCTTAAAAATGAGTAACGCCGGGTGTTTTATGTTATTTGATAGATACTGAAAACAATACAATTAATTTAAAGCATGTGTCTTTAAAAATCAAAATCAAAATTCATTTACCCAAAGTTCAAAAGTTCTATAGAGATATGCCCATATCTATAACCCTGGTACAAATGTTTATGATATGTTGTGTTCAAAACATGTCGTCACGGTTAATTAGACTAAAATTATAACCTATACAAAACAGATATCAGTAGCTAAACTACATGAGTAGTTTTCGATACATGTGTGTAAAATTTTTTTCTATGAATATGATGGTTGTGGACCGAGCTGAAATCTAAATTAATTATTATGTTATTAGAAAAATTTGAATTTTCAAAAATCACCAGAAGCACATGTGCACGCTGTAATCGTATGCAAAGTTCTTTTTCGTGAGTTTCATCGCAATAAACAGAAGATAGCGAAATTGCATACGCGAACTCATTGTTCGTCATAGTCATTTTTTTTTTTTGCAATTTGAAATAATTTTTTAGAATTTCCATGCAGGCGGAAATCGTATGCAAATTAGTTCTTGTTGGTTTATTTTCGATAAAGTATAAGAACAAAATTTGGCATACGTTAACTAATCGTTCAAAAAAACAAGTTTTTGTTAAAAACAGTGGATTCGTTTACAACACCGCTGCACGCGACTACGGATTAATTAGCCGCTTAAAATATTGAAATACCCACACAATGTCCCCCTTTAAGTTGCATACATTTATCTATCATTCACATTTTTTGGTCACTAGCTCCTAGTCTATTAAGTCAATACCCACTAATACATTAAATGTCTGTTAATTAGTAGGAACCCAAATCTTAGAGTAATTTTGCATGCATAAAGCAAATTAAATTTTCGCTACTATAGCCGTAAAATTCAATTTTATTTTTAGGCCGTAAAATGAAATTTTGCGGATCACGTGAAATATGAATCTGCGCTGTCAAAAACATAACCCATACGGACTAAATGTAGTCCACGAAATCAAATATTTACAGCTTTCATAAAAATAATGTTCGACACACGGTCGTAAGACCGTTACGGCATTGTAGCGAAAAATACTATTACTGTTCGTGTTCGTATTAATACAGTTTATGAATGTTCATTTCAAATGTACGTACATGGGGTTTAATGTTCTTTTGCTAATATTCAAATACAAGTGCATGAAATTTTAACAAACATAAAAAATATGTTTCCTTTTTAAATAAAAAGTATTTACAATCCTTAACATAGGTTCTTATACGTTTCCCGGTTGTTATTCTTTTCATTTCTGGCGGTTGTTGGATAAATAATTGTACCTTGCTATTAAATTAGAAGTAACTGAAGTACCAAGTAACTGATGAAAATGTTAGCGAAAATAATCACAATAGCACTGATGATGATGAGGATTATAATCATAATAGTCACGCTCAAAACACGTCTATTCCAAAATTACAGAAAGTGGATAAAAACTGAACAAAAACTGCTTAAAAAGTGTCCAGACAATTTTTAAGTTATACCGTAGAAAAAAAACATCTACATAATATTACCTAAGTTATCGGTTAAAACCTAGAAAGTATCGTCTACCACCAAAAAAAGTATTTAAGTTGTTCGGGTTAAATATTTACAGTCTTTACCCTTGGCATATGGGTGATTCTCCAAAAACAGGGCATTTTCAAGAATGAAAATTTTTTTGTTAAGTTACTGTAAATTCGTTTTTTTTTAATGGATTCTTGCTTATTAGCACCAAGTTAAGTTGTTGTTAAAGTAGTCACGCTACAAAATTATTTTAAAGGAAAGGGGAAGACTTTTACTATGACGCATTTTCATACGGCTGTATAAACTAACAATTGCTTATTAAAAACTTGAAAAAAATAACTCTAAAGAGTCAAAAACATAGTGTACATATCTGATTTAGTGCATTTTTGTGAATAAATGAAAATTATTTATTAAGAAATAATTAAAAAATTAAGAAAAACACATGAATTTTTGAAGAAGTTTTAGACAAAATAAATTTATTAAAGTTAATGTGTCGTTGGTTAGTAACTACAATGATAATATTATATTCATAATTTTAATAAATAATATTATTTCATAATAAACTTGATTCATAACGTTGTAACAAATATAAAGTTTAATTTTGTGGTTTTTTAAATTATATTTAAATAAATGTCTAAGAGGAAGAGAAATATAAATGTTATTTATGATTTGAAAAATATTTTCTGCTACGGGTTACACTTTGTTCTTGTTTCGTACCTGATACGCCAAATGTTTGGTAACGACAATGAAGGTGACGACAATGAAAATTTGTAAAAAAATCCAATTTTACATATTTTAAACAATAATAAATTAAAAAACAAATTGCCAGTAACGTTTATTCCTTTAATCTTTAAGTTTTCATCGTTTTTTAATTGCTGTTTGTATCAAAATACCAAAATTAGGACGGGTGACGACAATTAATTTAATAAAAATACGTGGTATTTTTATACAGTTTTTACTTGTTCATGAGGTAAATATGTTTTCTTTTCAATTTTCTATGGAGGATTAGTAAAGTGGAGCGTTTTTTATTTGATTTTCTCAAAGGTTTTAGTAAAAAAGTTAATTATTTCCAGTTCATTTATACCAGTTTACGCATTGTCGTTACCTCATAGAAATTTCTTAAGACATTAATATTTCAATAATTATAAGTATATACAGGGTCATCGAAGAGTATCGGACCCCCCTAATATCTTCAGTTAGAATGCACTTAGGAGAAAATGTCCAACAGCAAAGTTGTATGGTTTCAAGCGGGGAGTAAGATGATGACCTTGACTTTGATCTTGACCATGTCCTTCAAGGTCAATTCAAGGTCAATCTTATTTTTTTAAATAGAACCCCCTACATTTTATTGCATATTCTTATAGCTTATCTCGAGAGCTTTCCAAAACACTATAATAAAATATTTTTTTATTAAGTACTTTTTGAGTTATAAAGGTTTGAAGTTAACAATTTTTTGACACAAAATGTAGAATATCTTGTAAAATATTATTTAGTTTTCAGTAATCATAACCTTAATACTTTTGTGCGCGGAATAATGAGACCAATTAATTGGTTTAAAGAAAATACATTAATCGGATCCCCCTAATATTTTCAGTAAGAATGCATTTTGGAAAAACTTCAAACCTTTATAACTCAAAAAGTACTTAATAAAAAAATATTTTATTATAGTGTTTTGGAAAGCTCTCGAAATAAGCTATAAGAATATGCAATAAAATGTAAGGGGTTCTATTTAAAAAAATAAGATTGACCTTGAAATGACCTTGAAGGACATGGTCAAGGTCAAAGTCAAGGTCATCATCTTACTCCCCGCTTGAAACCATACAACTTTGCTATTTGACATTTTCTCCTAAGTGCATTCTAACTGAAGATATTAGGGGGGTCCGATACTTTTCGATGACCCTGTATATTGATTTAATTAAATATTATATAGAGAGAAATTGTACAGTTTGAGCTATACTATAGAAATATTATTTGAATAAATTAAAATAATTCGGTTTCTTAATAGCGCTAATATTTTAAAGTTTTGAACTTAGAGGTTTGGACATATAAAAAATGCTACTTTTAGTCTTTAAATGTCATTTTACACCAGTTTTTTGCAAGAAAAGTATTATTTTTTCAAATTAACATGGGCCAGGGATATTTATTTAACATTTCTATCGAAATTTAATAATTTATTGTCAAAGTTTTTGTAAGATATAACGTAAAGACACGAAAATGCCCTGTTTCCGGAGAATCACTCATATATATAATTCCAGCCGTAAAGGTGGTTTTTGGAAGTGTAAAAAGTAACATAAAGTGGACGTAGTCTAATTCAGAAGCATCTAAGTAATGGATAATAAAATCACATAACTTTCTTTTTATTCTTATATATAGTTATTTCGTATACTTGTCTTTTGTTAAAAAATCATTAGGGGTTGAATTTAGGGCTAACGGTTGATTGTATGGTTTTGATATCCGAAAACACCTAAAAAGCACTTAATTTTCATGCGTTATTCGTTTCATTCGGACCTTGCGTTCTTGTGCATTAGAGGGTTGTGTTGATAACTTTACGTCAAGCTGGCAGTACATAGTTAAAATTTCAACATCTCTGTGATCCGAAGGAGCACCTACTTAGCGCCTAATTTTCCTATTTGTGTTTCTTAATTTTAACGACCTTGTGCTGCTAGCTTGCACGATAAGAAAAATCCATATTCTGTGGGATAGTGGTGAAAATTATTACTCAATTATAAAACATTCCTATTCTGCAAGTCCAATCAAGGGACCAACAAAATTTGTACAAATTACGTAAACTTCAGTATTATATATTAAAATGTTGTTTGAAGTATATGGGCGATTCTGTTAAATTTTCTTATCAAACAATTAAATCACTTGGTATATTTTTTTTGTAAATTCTAGAGGGTTTTTTTATTTTTATATGAATGGCAAAGTTTTCGAGTTATGATTTTTCAAAAATTTTACCACCAAAATACAGACCCTTTTTCAATTGATTATATAACTCAGAAAGTATTCAAGTTATGATATTTTTGTAAAGAGATCAAATTTTAGATTTTTATGAAAAAATGAATGTTTGTTCATTTGGGCATAATTAAAAGTGATTTTTCTTTTTTCTATATAAACTTGGAAGTGTTGCGAATAGAATGCCGATTATATCTTTTAAACTTTAAAAAAAGAAAAAAGTTAATTCCAAACATGGTAGCAAAAACTAAATCAAAACTTTCAAAGAAAGAATATTATGTTCCGTACGTTGCCTTGCAATTTTCAAGACGTAATTTAAACGTTTAATGGAAGCGTAATTTTCCGCGAAATCTCATACAATTAAATTTTCAAATTTCAATAATTAATGTTTCAATGATTGTAAACATCTTTATTAATATCGTTTTTATGTCCGTGTAATAATAAAAATACCTTAAGTGTTATTGTTTTTGTATCCGTCTGATATAAAAACAATAAGGGTAAAGATGTTTACATACATGAAATCTCGTATAGGGTTTGAAATAAAGTGTGATTTAAGTATTTCTGCGTGGAGCTTGTACGCAGAACTAAAAAAAAATAAATTCCAACAAAACTGATTATTTAAAAAGTTGAAGAAAAACAAAAAATTTTACCTTTGTCCAAAAATGTCGTAACTTAAATACCTTTAAATTATAACACAGGACCACGAACAAAATTTTGTTTCGAGACAACTTGAATCAGGAATAGTGGATCTTATAGATTTTTAGCCGCTGAAAACGAATCCGTTATTCGATTTGGCCCATCACGTCAGGATTTTAAGATATGTGATCCGAAAAATACTCAAAAATATACTTGGCAATTTAAGGATATGTGAAAACTTTCACAGGATGAGTTAACTTGGACAAAGAATTCGTTTTCAGCGACCAAAAATCTCTAAGATCCTCCACTTCTGATTCAAGTTGTGCCAAAAAACGCGATACAAGTGTTATTTTTTGTCCTGAAGTATACAACAATTTTTTAGTGGAGATAACTTGAATCAAAGATACTGGATCTTCTAGATTTTTAGTCTATAGAGATCTTGAAATTCTGACGTGATGGGCCAATTTGGGTAACAAATCCATTGTCAACGGCCAAAAATCTATAGGATCCACTACTTCTGATTCAAGTTATTTAGCAAAAAAAATATTTTGTGGTCCCGTGAAATCCATAAGATCCAGTATCTCTGATTCAAGTTATCTCCCCTAAAAAATTGTTTTATATTTCACGAAAAAAATAACACAAGACCACGTTTTTTGTTTGACACAACTTGAATCAGAAGTGGAAGAGGATCTTATAGATTTTTGGTCGCTGAAAACGAATTCTTTGTCCAAGTTAACTCATCGTGTCAGAGTTTTCACATATCCTAAACTTAAATTGCCAAAAAGTATATTTTTTAGTATTTTTGGGATTACGTATTTTAAAATCCGGACGTGACGGGCCAACTCAAACAACGGATTCGTTTTCAGCGGCTAAAAATATGTAAGATCCACTATTCCTGATTCGGGTGCGGGTCAAAAAAACGACAAATTAAAAAGCCGACAGGTCACAAAACCGACAGTCAAAATATCGACAATCGAAAAGCCGGCACACAGAAAAATAGACGCATCGACATGTGGACTATAATTTTTTGAAGTGTCGGTTTTTTGACTGTCGGCTTTTCGATTGTCGGCTTTATGAATGTCGGTTTTTTGACCTGTCGGCTTTTTGATTTGTCGGTTTTTTTACCCGCACGTCCTGCTTCAAGTTATTTCGAAACAATTTTTTTTGTGGTCCTGTGTAATCAATTGAAAAAGGGTCTGAATTTTCGTGGTCAAATTTTTGAAAAATCATAACTCGAAAACTTTGTCGTTCATATCAAAATAAAAGAACACGTATCGAATATTTTTTCCTCTAGAATTTGAAAAAAAAATATACCGAGTGATTTAATTTTTTGATAGTAAAATTCCACATGGAGTCGCCCATATACAGGGTGATCGGCCAGCCATTACCCAGCGGCTAACTCTAGATTCTACAGATAATTCTGAACAACTTTTTCCTCTAAAAAAATGTTCGGGAAGGTAGAGTTTTTAAGTTATTCGACACTAAAATTTAGGTGAAAAAATCACATTTGTTGAAATATCTCGACTCGATTTGAAGGTACCTTAACGAACCGGAGCTCATTTTAAAGATATTTTAAAGCTCTATAAATTGTCTCTATTGGTTTTTGATCTATAATGAATATCTCTCTTGTTATAGCCATAAAAACGGGATAAATGCCGATTTTTCAGGATTTTCGCGTTTAACTCGTTTCGACACATAGTTACCGAAATATTACACAGAAAAACGTTGTAGGCCTTGAAAAAACAAAAAATTTTTGTCCTCTAATACGATGCGATTAAATTAAAACTGAACCCTATTTGTACTCGTTTTCATAACATTTTGTTATTAATATCGATTTATTTGTCGAACTGTATTTTGTCAACTTTACGAAGCTCTTGTAGGGTTCAGTTTTAATTTAATCGCATCGTATTAGAGGACAAAAATGTTTGTGTTTTCAAGGCCTACAACTTTTTCCAGTGTGATATTTCGATAGCTATGTGTCGAAACGAGTTAGACGCGAAAAACCTGAAAAATCGGTATTTACCCCCGTTTTTATGGCTATAACAAGAGAAATATTCATTGCAGGTCAAAAATCAACTGATACAACTTGTATAGCTTGACAATATCTTTAAAATGAGCTTCGGTTCGTTAAGATACCTTCATACAGAGCCGAGATATTTCAAAAAAAGTGATTTTTTCCCCCTCAATTTTAGTGTTGAATAACTTAAAAACTCTACCTTCCCGGACATTTTTTCAGAGGAAAAAGTTGTTCAGAATTATCTGTAGAATCTAGAGTTAGCCGCTGGGTAATGGTTGGTCGATCACCCTGTATATAAATACTACTCAAACGTAGAATTTTGAATGTAACTGAATTTAAGTTAGCCTAAAGAAGTAAAGAACTGTGGACCTGTTTGTAATGAAAAATCGTCAATTTAGCTTTTCATCGAGCACGTTCTTGGAAGTAATGTGTATATCCGAGGTCCAACCGCACGCACGTGCGGCCTATACGTGAAGGAGTCACAAGGGATGGCCGTCTTCAAAGAGTCTCTTTATGTCATGATCGGGACTGGGGAAATCGCGATCTCTCATCGGGAAACGAAAAGGGCGCCGAGACAAAGGGACCCTTGCGCCGGCATTTAGCCTCCGCACGACGTAGCACAAGAGTGCGTACGTAACATCGGGAAAGTTGGGTATATCTTGCGAGTTGAAAAGCGGTCCAGGGGTCGGATTGATGCGAAGGGAAACTCCTGGGCGTGATAAGGGGCAAGGGCAGCCGCGGGGGGGAAGGATGCTGGGCTCGTATAGGCGCCAGTCGGAGGCTCCGCATCGAGTCGGAGGACCCGAGTATTGATTAAAAGGGTTGCTGCTCTCGCAGGCTGAGGGATCCGTTTGTGCTGAGGCCGAACTCCTCTCTCAGAGGGTGCACCCATACGAGGGGAGGATAACGCGCTGCCCCGCCGCTTCTCCATGGGCAACTGCGTCTGCGTTACCGACGCGTTAACGCGCGCATCAGGGATGAATTATTCTTCGGTGGATCCCCGGGTCCTTAGCAACAATCTCGATTCGCCAGAAAAATCTCTGATCGTAAGCCGAAGAAATACGAGCCTATAAATATTACCTTGAAGAATATTCTAGGCATTGGGAGGATCAATATTGACGTTTTATTAAGTTCATATTATACTATAACTGCAATATTTCAGAAAGATTCTAACAGTAAGATAATTTTAAATTGTATTTTAATTTATCATACATGAATATTGCAAAGACAAATCTTCGGAAAAACTACGACATTGCAAAAAAAGGGTGCACCTCAAAAATCCGACAAATCACAAAACAGACACTTCAAAAACCCGACATTTCAAAATATAGACAATTTATCCAGGACACCGCCCTTAAGGTCTCCGTGAAAGTTCATTTCAAGGTCAAAAATGTTCGACCAAGGGTTTAACTGTGTAGGCCACTTGAAGGTCAAATCAGTTTGGCTCCCTGGTTATTTATTAAACACTTTTAGTCAATCATTAATTACATTTTCAGAATATGTATATATTTTGGGGTCAAACTGAATTGACTTTCAAGTGGCCTACAAAGTTAACCTCTTAGTCTAACATTGTTGACCTTGAAATGCTTCCAGTGAGACCTCAAGGACAGCTACCCAGATAATTTGTCTGTATTTTGAAATGTCTGGTTTTTGAATGTCGGCTTTTTAAGTGTCTGTTGTGTGATTTGTAGGGTTTTTGAGATGCACCTCTAAAAAATGTTGGTACTAGACCATTTTAACGTATTTTTGACTCCTGATTAAGAATATGATAATAAAAGTTGGCACACGAGCAAACAGACGCCGCTGTTTTAAAAAAGCTGCCCGAAAAATACGAATATAACAAAAAAAGGAGAGCTTGAAATTCTCCATAAGAAATTTCTATTTATTCTTTTTTGTAATCTCAACGACAATGTCGTACAAGACGGAGAAATATGAGAACGATCGGCGTTTTCCGTTTTAGTTTGATTATACGGCTTCTTATTTGGGGCCAAGTATGCAAACTTTACGTGGATTAGTTAGGTTAGTGTAGTATATAAAAAAGGGCAGCACCTACGTTCAAACATTGCAATTACCAGTTCCCAAATTTCACATGGGTTCAACATCATTTAGGCTCGGCTCCCCCAGACCCCCCCCCCTCTTTCCTATTAGCCTACACTGTAAAAAAAGTTGTAGTAATTTTACTACGTATCACGTTGGAAATAAATCGATTCACGTATAACGTAGTCAAAATACAAGCCGTATGTAAAATTACGTGGTGATATATTCCAAATTTACAATCGATGTGTAATCGACGACAATTAAATTTTCAAAGTTCAGATCATGCAGAACAAGAGAACACATGGATTTCTGAAATAAACGTAAAAACAGTAAAAATCGGCGAATTTTTATAATTGTTGTTTACATACTAATTGTATATCTGCAATGTAACACCATGCTATTTTACATACTGCTTGTACTTTTATTACGTTACACGTGAATCAATTTATTTCCAACGTGATACGTAGTATTTTACAGCGTAGCCTAACTAACCCATATGGGAAAAAAATAATTCCACTAATTAAATTTCTAAACTTCGGGGGCAATGGCCAAATGACGGTTAGTAGTTTGCACGAATCGCGGGTCAAGACATCATCAAGACAGATCAGTAGTTGAAGCTGGCTATTTTGGCCACCCACCATAGATCCTCCCAGAGATCGTCGTAAGATGGAGAACTCAGCACTAGTTTGAGACTGCAAAACCAGTTTAAAGTGGGACTGCCAGTCTCGCCAGGGCACGGCTCAATCAACGCCTAATCAGATCCATCCGTGCGTGTGGTATGGATTGAAAAACTGACAGATCAAAAAACTGTCACACGGAGAGAAGTGAACAGTGAATCTTACTAACCTTCTGAGTAAGCCGAAGTCACGTAGAAAAATTAGTATAACTACCCGCAACTTCCTGGCCGCTGCGCGAAACGAAGTTCCGGATTTCTGGATACGTCGAGCAGAAAAATAGTATACGGCCGTTGGCCAATAAAAGAGAAAGCCTCAGATCACATGTTTGTCAAACTCGGCTTCGCCTCGGCCAACAATTTCATGTTATCTGAAGCGCTTTCTTTTTTACTGGCCTAGGATCGTAATCTACTATTTCTGCTCGACGTAGCCAGAACGGCCCAGGAAGTTGCGGTTTCTGGCCGGAGGGCAGAAAAACTTTTTAAGAAACGGCCGTGCCATAGCCAGTGCTATGAAGATACCATACTCAGCTGTTTAGTTCCCTTCGCATGACGAAATTTACAGTGTCGCTTAGGAAATATTATTAAACTTCAAAATCTACTTTTCTCCGTGCAGTCACAAAACTGACAATCAAAAAGACGACAGTAAAAAAACGGATTTTCGATTGTCGGTTTTGTGACTGACAGGTTTTTGATCTATCGGATTTTTTATTTGTCTGTTTTTCGACCCGCGCCCTTTGCGAGGAGTTGACATAAGAACGCAAATGTTGATGAATTAAATCTCAATTTTATGGAAAATTAGACATGATCAGGCTAATTTTTGCCTGCCATCGTTTTTTATACACAAGATTACGTATAATAATGAGACTACGATTGTCGAATATGGAAAAAAATAGCTAGCTGGCCCAACAAATAAGTAGATAGGGCTGCAAATCAGTTTGTAACTACAATTATGCTATCTTGTTAGGTAACCCTAACTGCTGATTTTTTAGGACAGTCAGTGGAAAAGAAAATCTATGGCACTACAATAAAAACGGAGCACGCCATTTTGAGGTCGTTACCATGATCGTTACAACGACGAAAATTTTGTTGCATCATATTGAAATTTCTGATGGCTGAAACTCAATATTGATCTCGAAATCTTGGGCGACCACGAAAACAGTAGGATATATGGGCATTGTTCTAGAACTTTTAAACTTTGAGGTTGAAGAAAATTGCATTTTTTTTTTAGGCACATTCATAAAATTAATTTTATTGGCTTTAGAATTGATCAAATGACAGGAAAAACCTTGCGTGACTCATTTATACACAATGTATTTTTTTTTAATGTAACATATGTTACGTTACTCGTAAAATTAGTTTTTAGTTTTGTAACGTTTAATATACATAAAAAATTCAGTTCTTTTGCTTGTGGCCTAATTTTTAGAAGCTAGTATATAAAATTAAACGTCTAGTTAATAGTTCAAATTTAAAATAATGGATTAAATATGGCGGACTATTTTTACAAAATTTCTTTGATTTTTATAAAATTTGATATGTTAGTGTTTTTGAGGCCACTGATTACAAATCCAAAGTCAGTTTTCATTAAAATTTGAAATCCAAATACATGATTTAACATTAAGGATACCAAAAAATTAAAACGATTTGTAAAGAATAATCATTTTATTATTGTCAAAAATTGTGTTTTTTGTTGTATTAAAAAAACACAAAATTTATAAATACTTTAATAACATAGGAGAAAAGATCACAGTGATTCCAAAGTACTTAGAAGCTAAATTGTAGATGTGCCATTAAATAATTTGATTTTTCAAAGTGAGTTTCGCTTGGAAATTTAAAGTTTGACGTGGTCGCATTTTTTATGTATAGGTGGCACACATTCGGGCAAAGGCTCAAATTACTTCTTATCATATAGGTAATGTACATCTGTTGTGTGCTTTCTTAAAAACCAATGTGAAAAAAATTATCTAAGATTGATTGCTAAACTGTCAACTATAAAAAAAAGTTATCTCGCAAGTTTGAAGGTATATAATTTTATTCCTCAGTGAGGCACATCATTAAGTTAAGGATTTTTCATTTGTTTACATCCCCAAATACTTCCACAAAAAACCACAGACCATAAAAAAAAGGTGCAAAAAGTTTCAGTGTTAAAACTGAAAAAATGTAGTGAGTGTCGCGCACCAAAAACAAGCAAATTCACTACTTTTATTTACTCTCATTGTTTCCTACATATCTGTAATTAGTAATAAACACTTATTACATGTAAATCGAACAAAAATTTGTTGATCTATAGTGTTACAAAGTTATATTTAAAATTTTTATGGTATCATAATGAGCGACAACGTAAAGTTTAAAAGTTCTAGAACAATGCCCATATATCTATCAATTTTTGTCGACTTCAATTTTGATACGTAATACTTGATTCAAATTGAAGGTAAAAAATGAAATTTCACTCGATAATGGGTTAACTAATATTTTACTA
This sequence comes from Trichopria drosophilae, assembly GCA_030407085.1. NCBI lineage: Eukaryota > Metazoa > Arthropoda > Insecta > Hymenoptera > Diapriidae > Trichopria > Trichopria drosophilae. The sequence goes on along the minus strand of CM059583.1, from coordinate 10,123,397 downwards.
TGTTTTCGCGATAGGATGTTATAATTAGTTGATGTTTAAAAAATTATACCTTATCGCAATTAATCGTTTTATCTTGGCAAGTTTCGAACACTTCCTTGATATATGTACTTATCACTCAGTTTAATAAATTGATTTATGTACTTGAATAGAAATATTTTGTGTCCAGCACAGCGGATATTTTGTCCCAGAAAAATATTTTTCGCTGATTGTAACAGTGAGTATGATAACAGATTTGTTTAAACGTTATTGCTCTTTTTCTTATCGGTGAAGTAGCTCATCATTCACAGTATTAGCAAATAAATTTTTTCATGAGATAATGGAGTTCCGATTAGCGAATTTATTTTCTTTTTTAAAATAGTTAAATTATATTGGTACTCTCTTAATTTGAATAATTATGATATCTTAGCCTTTGCTCCATTAAGCCCCGAAGATTTTTTTAGCTGATTTTCGACCTTCATTCTCGACAGTGAATAAGATTAATACTGACCTATCAATTTGGGATATGCTCTTTCGATTGGCGAGGTCAAAATTGCATTTAAATTACTTCAAAAATCGATGCCTATTCGCAACCAAAAGTGGACTTCAACTAAACATTTTTTTGTTTTACCCCGAATCATCGGAACCTCTTCAAAACATCAATGCGCTGAAAAAATAAACTTTATTCGATCAATTATGCAGATTATCGATGACCCTAAAACGTAGTTGAGGGTTTTCGGGATCGCTGATCACGAATTTGAGGCTACATTTTTAAAATTAAAAATTCAGACGACGGATACGATATGGCCGACCAAATTTCATAAAAGAACTAAAACTTATGCTAGAGATTTGAATTTCATCAATAATGTTTTTAATTGATCAAATGAGGTTTATTTTTACGATATATTGCCTTATTGAAGAGGTTAGGCATAAATAAAACATTTGCTAGGCGGATTTCGCATTAGCTATTGAGAAAAATAAACATATTAATCAAAATAGTTCATTTAAGGAGTTTTAAATATCCTTCAATGTGAATTTTAAAATTTTTTAACAAAACATTCTTTTCTCAAAACCTCGAAAACTGGCTGATTTTATTTGAAAAATTATTAACAATTTTTTTATTAAATGTTACTTCTTATGTATTTCAAATAGATAAACTTAATTTTAAAATATTTGAAACGGTACTTGTCTTATTAAGGGCGTAAAATAAAGTTTTACGTCCGTAATACGATCAATAGTTTTCGCCCGAGCGGGTGCAAAATTCGAATTTATGCCTGGAACTTTAAACCAGGATAAATGGGCAACTTCTATCTAAGCAATTTTATACCCCCAAATCGGGGGCGTAAAGTCGGTATTTATTATTTTTAAATAACTTATTATCGTGTTTTTAGAACTGCAGATATTTTTTTCTCCTACGACGAGTATGAAATTAGGAGAAATAAAACGAAATTAGAGGGAGAAAGAGATATATTAACATATTAAAATCCATTTTACAAATAAATGTACATGGGAAGCAATTAATAATAACAATAATTTATTTTAATATAAATTAATTCTTACTAATCGAATATTAAAAATCACTCAATGAATAAATAGTTGATTTCGAACAAATCTGTACAGGACTTTAAAAAGATTATTATAAACATACTGATCCTTTGATATTAAATTTCGTTGAAATAAATCTTCATAAACTCATTGAAAATCTGAATTTCGAAAAGTTGGTTTCATTTGCAATAAACAATTAATGAGTTTTTAAGTTAGAGAACGTACTTTTTTCATGTAGGTTAATTTTCAATCTTTACTACCCAAAAATGTCAAATTTTACCGATAAGAGAGCGTTGCCATACCGATCATTTAATACCTAACATGCCTCTAGTTTATTAAGAATAATCACTTTATTAAAGTGTCGGGGCTGTTTCGCCATTAAACAGTGATATTTCACTAAGTGGAAATTATGGATTCACCGTAGATCAAGACGATGTTGGCTTAAAAGTCACTTAAAGAAATTTAGAGTGTAAAAATAACCAGATTTCTGATTAGTTTAATCATAATTTTTATTTAGTGTAGTAGCGTTATTCGATTATTTACGTCGCATTCGTTGGGTATGAAAGGCACACCTGTAACCTACTCCATATTGCATTATACACAGTTGCAGAGTAGTTGATTAATGTAATTAATGAAATTACGTTTTGTATTAATTACTTTTTAGATAATACATTTACCTTACATGTTTGTAGACAGTTTTTATTACACATAATGTAAACAAGAAAATACACACGTTTTTCATAATAATAAACAGACGTTCTGTTAGAGATTCGTATATACCTGAATATAATTTATCTATCGTCAGTATTATCTAACCATACTCATTGTATTTCATTCTGAAATATAAAAAATTGTTAGTTTCGAATAATGATAAGAATATGTCAACCATAGTGAAACATCATTCAAATTGTTTATAAATTATTATATTAAAATTATATTTCCTATTAATCTCGGTAGTCCTTAATTCGTGCAATTTAAATAAGTATATAAATAAAAACGTTTACTCGGTTGAGCTGCTGCTTACTACAGTCCTCTTCATTATATCAAGATCTCATCGTTTCATTAAGAAAAAAGTAACATTGCAATGAAACCACTTGTACGTTATTCGACTTTTTTCGACTGGATTTCTTATTAAAACTTTAAGAGTTACGATCAAAGAAACAGGCGTTTCATGTTCATTTCAAATTTAAGATAATACGTTTCTGAGTACCAGTAGATTGTTTGTTACATTATTTTAAAAATGTACTGGTCAATTGTACATAAATTGCACATATTTTAATTAGGACTAGGGTTAGTAAACTTTATTATTTATAAAGAAATTTAACAGAAAATTACACAGAACAGGAAACGCCCTATCTGATTAGGGAAATACTATAAAATAATAGTAATAGCTGAAATATGGGATTGTCCTGCATGTAACGATTATGATTAACTTTTATTTCAATGTATACAAAATTCTATACATTTTTGTGTGTTTGATAAATGGAACATTTGTAATGACGCCCGTAACAAATTTGAAGTCTACCATGAAGTTATTATGGAGTCCATATAGAATTGTCATTCTTTACATTTCATTTACATCTCCTAATAATATTTGAACTCCAATTTTTGTCTATAAAATAGGAACAATTTTTGTGGTTATTTTTACTATTACGGTAGTAAAGCACTTGGTAGTAATAACATCTGTAAATAATGTTTGGTCCGCATTTTACTACTTAAGTAGTAGCTCTAACCTATTTTTTTAATCTATTTTTTTACTGTACTATATTAGTAACTTTGCCCAAAAAGTAATCTCTCGTTTTCAAAATTTATATTATTAAATTAATATAGTTAATTGTTATTCAATCAATAATTACAGCATTTTAATTTAAAAAAATAAAAAGATTCTTTAATATGTCACACTAGAATAGAATTAAATGAAGAACTTTCGAATGTAAAGTATTTTCTTCTTCACTTTCACTACACGAAAAGAGATTATTATAATTTTGTATTTAGTTTGGCTACTTTGAATTTCATAAAATTACTTTGATTCGATATCAGTAACAAATTTTTAGAAACCTGACATTTTTCAACCTTTTCATCCGTCATTAAGGGATCAACAATTTTTGAATTTTGTGTATTTAACCCAAAATTCGTAATCAGAAATCTCGAAACTCCTTGAGTAATGGGTGTCAAAAAATGTAGTCATATTTTAAATAGTTGGGTCCACCATATTGGATCCACCATTTTGAGTTTTGAAGCACTTGACAACGGCTTCGTAATCAACGGCCTCGAAATCAACCTGGAAAGTATCATTCAAGTCAATGCAATCATTTATAGGACAAACGATAAAAAAATGTATTTACTTTTCTTTACAAAATTCATTTTTTATACAATAAGGTTTATAAAGATTGTAACAATATGTTTTACCGACTTATTTAGGTTCTACTCTTAACCTTTTCCGACTCGGTGGCTAATATATTAGTAAATCCAGTTGAAGATTTGAGTTTTTAAAGACAAAATAATGCATTTGTGCCCGGCTTTTTTAAATCCAATGCAAGTGGGAGTTGAAGAAGTGCATAACATTATGATTTATAAACGAATAAACAACTAAAAATCGTCATATTTATAAAAAAAATGCAGTCGCTGGCAAACTGGGTATTCGGTGGTTTTTCAGGTTGCCGTTTACGAATCTGTACTCACTTTTTGAAAATTCAAAATGGCGGATGTAATATGGCCGACCAAAATGCAAAAATTAGCTGATCGAGATTAAACTGGGAACTAGGGGGTTTTTCGGGATCGCTGATTTTGAACCTGAAGTAAGATTTTAAAAATTCAATATGTCCGATCAAAATTTTACTCGATTAAGAGTCTGATTTTACTGAAGAAGAAAAAACATGTATGACTATTAGCAAGTTATTCGATATAAGAAATTCGCTATATTGTCAAACGTAATTCGGTATGTACAGTGAAATATTGACTATATCAGTAACTACGAACAAAGACCATACAAAAATTTCACTAAATTGAGCAAATATAATCTATTAATTTAGTTTGGCAAAAAATCAGCTGTTAATCAAATAATTGGAGCAATGGATTTCTCTCTCTGGGGAGTCAATTTGCACTATGAAATTTGGGGTGACCAAAAATGGTAAGCGATTACTCAAGATATGTTTTCTTCACATCAAAGGGATGTTTTCTTCACACACATCCAATGATATAAATCTGTCAAATCCAAATTGATTATGACGCACAACAATATTTAAGTATTCTGCTGTAGGTATGCAGATTTATAAGAAACCTTTCTTAGAGGGTTCCCAAAAGATCAAATGAAATTCATTTGAGTAATTTACGCTTACCATCGTGTGTTTTTTATGAAATTCCCAATATTAAAAAATAGCATTAATAACGTATTTATTTTAGTATATTACAGTTATTAAAATTTAATTCGACATTATTTTTCTACGTAAAGTTTAATTTATCCCTACGGTATCGAGTAAAATTGTAAACACTGATGACGTAGAAATTGTTTGAAATGTAAATGTCACGATTTCCTTGACATATTTGAAAACTTAAATCAGCATAGCACGAGATGTAATATATCTTCGGTAAACGCAATTTGTAAACCTCATTAATATAATTATGACTAAAAATTTGAATACGTAGTTTGATCGTGTTACCTCTATAGTCAATTTAAATAAACGCCTTTAATTATCGTCATTCATTTAAAGGAATAGTGCAAGATTTATGAGAGTATTTGTTACAGAAAACTACCAAAATTGGGAAATAACGACGTCATGTACAGACATATTTCTTCAACGCAAAGTTTATTTTGCGGTGAATCATCTGCATTCAGTAGAAATTTAGTTAATTACGAATAACAACACTAAGATAAAAATCAGGCAAATTATTGATTTTAGTTATTAAACAAAAATTCATTTTTCATATCAAATTGGCAATATAAAAATAAAGTAAGATAGAAAGTTTAGTACCATTCCAGGCGACTTCGGCGACGTTGTGGAGTCGAGTCTTAACAATTTTTAAAACTTTTTTTTAAATTAGCGTATATCGGAGATCTGTCCGTTAGAAAAGTGTCAGAAAGTTGAAAAGTGTGCAAGCTTTTACACTCCAAAAAAGCAGAAGACTCGGGGCCCGGTAAATCGAGCGCGAAGTGTTAAAAATAACTATTAGAGAATGCAATAATAAATTATCAAATTAATCGGCGCAAATTTCAAAGTGTCTGACCGCCATATTGGAAAAAAAAAAGTTTTTACCGCGACATTTATCCTCGATTGAATTTACAAAATCTGTTATTGGATTCATGATTAAGGATTTAAAAGTAATAATCATCGTTTATCAATTGGTATTATAAAATGTTACAAGTGTAAAAGAGACAATTTGCTGGAAAATTACGCCATTTTGCAAAGGCCATCTTGAATTCTAGAATGGGTGCCATAAAACCCTCCAAATTATTAAACCCTTGTCATAAAGGGGAATTCAGAACATTTTTTGTCCCTCGGGAATGACCTCTGAGTAGACCAAAACATCGGGACTTTTCTCTCATAATATGAGAAATTGACTTTTTGGCAAGATTCAACTATATATGGACAAATCCACGAAACTTTTAACTTTGTAATTTTTTTTTATAATTGCAAGCACAATCCTGTTTGTGAGCGAGTGTCTTCATATGTCCTTGTCGAAATATCTTCTTACCGTTTTAAACTGTGGGTAATACTTGGGTAGTAATAGTAAACAATCAGTTAAGAAGTGTATAATACATTTTGTTTATACAAAATAAAACGGTTTTGAAGAACAAAAAATTATATCGTAATTAGGGGACACCAATGACATTTCGGAAGATACCACGGACAATTCTATTTTTAATGTTTAACCCGTACAATAATAAGGCCTTTTCGACACCCATACAGTAATAAGATGGTTCTTAAAGAACCAGAGGCTTTTTCAAATTCTAAAAGTGCTTTAAAAAATCTGAAAAAATTCAGGTACTTTCTTCGATCCCTCAAGTTGAAATATTTTCTCACAATATTTTGTAAAACATAATAATTTATTTTTTGTTGACCTGTTCAAATATAATTTAATAAAAGTATACTTCGTCTTGGTCACTACGGTCCCTTTACTTATATAGCTTCAACCAATTTGAACGTATAATAAAACTCCAATTTTTATATTTCGGCCTCTCAAACGGGCCCTCTTCAGAATTCTTTATTCTAAAGTTTTACAATTCCGAAATTAAACCCCGATGATGAGAATACACATTTTTAAACAAAATGCTAAAATCTCCTACCATATAATTAAAAATAAAAAGATTTAATCATATGATCGTCGGTTTTTTACTTGTATTGATAGAGTACTCATATGTTATGAAAGGCTGAACGAAATGACATGCATGTATTGTTTATATTTTTATTTTTAATTTTTTGTTTTCTTTTTAATTTTTATTTATTTCTTACTTTCTATTATAAATTTGTTTGCATTTTCTTTTGAATTTTTGTTTTCTTGGTTATTTTTTAATACATTATTTGCATTTGTCTTTGTTTTTGGATTTAATATAATTTTTCTTTAAATTATATTTGTATAAATCATATTCATATACCAGTCCATTCCAAATGTCAAATCGCAATTTTATTAAGGAATTTTAACTTTATAGTTATGAATATAATTTTTTCTTTTTTCTTTTTTCTTTTCTCTTTTTTGTTTTTCGTTTTTTTTTTCTTTTTTTTCGTTCTTATTTTCATCATTAGTTGACATTGTAAATGTTTCGACCAGGCGTTTTGAGAATCCGAGCGATTACGACGCAGGGTGTTTGAAATGTTTAGAAATTTTCAAACTATAGCATTTTTATATCTAATGCAAGTTGTAGGTATAAGCCGTTAACTATATTAATTTTTAAATGCACCTATGTTAAATTTATATTTATCTTAAATTAATGGCTGGTTATTTATTGTTGGTCAAAATTACATAAGTTAGAATATCGTGACTTGCATGCAACATTTTATCTATCCCATCGGACTTAAAATCTAGTTTCAAATATCCTAAAGTTAATTCCGAAGAGTTCCAGCCATTTTCGAATTTTAAACAATTCTTATTGTTGTTAACCGTGACAGAAATCTAAAAATCATGACTTGCTGACTAGTACATGACAATTCCTACTACCCCTATAGGTCTTAAAATAGTTTCCTATATCTTGAAGTTAATACCGAAGACCTCCCTCGATTTTCAATTTTTAAGCGATTTTTAATATTGATAACAACAATCACCATTGTTTAAAAATTGATAATCGTGAGAACTATCATTGAAAAGTATAAGGAACTACAAAAGACATCTTCAAGTTAGCTTGAACTCTAATGCAAAACTGAGAGATGAGATGTTAAAATTTTGTTTTCTATATAAATGGTCTGCCAACTTATTATAAGATCATTAATTTAATTGCGGGTTTTCATTGACAATCACTAGAACTATTGCTGGAAAGTAGACAGACACTTCAAAAACCCAACATTCAAAAACCAGACATTTAATAAAACAGACATTAAAAAAAAACCATCAAAAAACAGACATTAAAAAACAAGACATTTAAAAAAAATAGATACTAGAAAACTAGACATTTCAAAAACATACATTTAGAAAAAAAAACAGACATTTCAAAATGCAGACAGATTTTGAATCTCTGGTTTTTTAAATGTCTGATTTTTTAATGTATGGTTTTTTGATCTTGGGTTTTTGAAGTGTCCGTTTTTTAAACTGCGGGGTATTTGAATGTCTGTATTTTGAAATGTCTGGTTTTTTAATGTCTGTTTTTTTAAATGCCTGGTTTTTAATGTTTGTTCTTGAAATCTCCGATTTTTTTAGTATCTGTTTTTTTTTAAATGCCTTGTTTTTGAAAGTCTGTTTTTTTAATTGTTTTGTTTTTGAATGTATGGCTTTTTGATGTTGGGTTTTAGACGTGTCTGCTTTGTGATTTGTCGGGTTTTTTGTAATGCACCCCTGGTTTTGAATGTCCGTTTTTTAAACTGTCTGGTATTTGAATGTCTGCATTTTGAAATGTCTGTTATTTTAAATGCCTGGTTTTTAATGTATGTTTTTGAAATGTCTGGTTTTTTAGTATTTGTTTTTTTTAAATGTCTTGTTTTTGGACATGTTTGATTTTGGAATGTCTGTTTTGTTAATATCTGTTTTATGAAATGTCTGGTTTTTGAATGTCTGTTTTTTTAAATGTTTGGTTTTTGAGTGTATGTTTTTTGAAATATGTAGTTTTTGATTGTCGGGTTTTTGAATGTCTGTATTTTGAAATGTATTGTTTTTGAAGGTCTGTTTCTTTTAATGCCTGTTTTTAATGTATGTTTTTGAAATGTCTGGTTTTTTTGTATCTTTTTTTTTTAATGTCATGTTTTTGAATGTCTGTTTTTTTAATTGTTTGGTTTTTGAATGTATGGCTTTTTGATGTTGGGTTTTAGACGTGTCTGCTTTGTGATTTGTCGGGTTTTTTGTGGTGCACCCTTGGTTTTGGATGTCCGTTTTTTAAACTGTCTGGTATTTGAATGTCTGGTTTTTGAATGTCTGTTTTTTACTATCTGTTTTTTTTAAATGTCTTGTTTTTTAATGTCTGTTTTTTGACATGTTTGGTTTTTGAATGTTGGTTTTTTAAATTCTTGTGTTTGAATGTCTGTTTTTTGAAATGTCTGGTTTTTGATTGTCTGTTTTTTAAAATTTGTTTTTTGAAATATGTGGTTTTTGATTGTCGGGTTTTTGAAGTGTCTGTTTTGTGATTTGTCGGGTTTTTGAGGTGCACCCCTGGGTTTGAATGTCCGTTTTTTAAACTGCCGAGTATTTGAATGTCTAGTTTTTGAATGTCTGTTTTTTTAAATGTCTAGTTTTTAATGTATGTTTTTGAAATCTCCGGCTTTTTTAGTATCTGTTTTTGAATGACTGTTTTTTGACATGTTTGATTTTTGAATGTATGTTTTTCGAAATGTCTGGTTTTTTATTGTAGGGTTTTTGAAGTGTCTTGTGATTTGTCGGGTTTTTGAATTAATCTGCAAGCGACTAGAACTCCGCTCATAAAGTTATCTGCTAACTTCACACACATCAAAATTTCGGACGAGAAGGGTTAAGATGTTTTAGCACGAAAATGGATGTTTGCACATAAAGATTACCATGCATCCATCAGGCAACATAATGCCGTATGGAAACAAAGAGAAGGGGTCGCTCCGAAAAATTGGGAGCCTCTCGGATGATGCGCCGCGAAAGATCCCCACGGGTGCACTCGTCCTCGTCAGGTTAATTGCCAACTCGGTGTTTAAATATGGAGGTGGACGGTTAAAATTTTGCGCTATTCCAGGATCGTGGCGACATTGTCGCTGCAGGAGCGAGTAGCAGGGCAATGGCGTTTTAGGGGTGGTTGGGTCGAGGCACCCGAGCGGTGGTTCCACTCCTGCGCTGACGCACATCCGCACAATTCGCACGCACACCGCGTAATATAGCAAATTTCGTGCCGGTAACGCCGGTAACACGTGGTGTCTGTCGCTCTGGGCCAAAGGTACGAGAGAGACCAATAGACGCCGAAAGGTTCACAGCCCAAAAAAAGAATGGGACGACAATAGAGGGTGGCGGATTCCTGGAAGAGGACAAAACGACTATACCAAAACTCCACGATGGAGCGAGATAGCGACTGGAGAGAGAGAGAGAGAGGGGAAACTCGCTCCTTCTCCCTTCTCTCCGGCGAAACAGACGTCTCTGGTATAGTAAACTCAGACAGTCGCGAGTTAGCAAGCCGCGCGACTGCTAGTCGCTCCGAACCTTCCACTCTTTTCGTTCACTTTTTTTTAGTATTGTCCCCGGTCTGTCATTCGCCGACCGGTTTTTTGTCCGGTAAACGTACGCGCTTGTGTCCACCGGCCATTGTCCCGATCGGTACATCTGTGCAGTGTTGTCCAATTCGCGTCACTTTTCGCCTGTCGACAGGCGATAAACGTCGATTTCGCGAAGGGACGCAGTGGCAACCGGATGATCGGTAGGTACGACAAAACACAACATTTTCGGCGAAATTAGTTAAATGCCGCCCCTGGATGCTCCAAATTTTTTAGTGTAGTGTAAGGGGAATAGTGTAGCCGTTTCATCCAGTGAATTCTGACGTTCGTTCTTGGAGTTTTTAGTGATAAAAGTGATAAAGAGGAAAAAGAGTTGGTTTAGCTTAAAAAGGCAAGTCCAGTACGCCATGGCTCGACGCTAATACATGGGGTGAAGTCCGTTATCCCATTGCGGCTTCTGGAAAAATCGCTTCATGTTTTCTGTACTTGTAATTCCGTCAATGAGGAAACGACAGGTGCAACGCTCGCAACACACTTTTCATTTCGTAGGGCTCGCTAAGAAAATTGTGGCTTCGAGGAAGTTATTACCGCTCTTAAGGCTAAAAATGAATTTGCAGAATACAAGCTGTTTTTTTGAGTTAAATTGTATAAAAACACCATATTCGTTTATTTGCAAAAAATTATTTTAATATTTAAAAGATATTCTGATAGTATCATTAGTGTAGATTCTTTGCAGCTATTGGTTCATACAGAAACATTTTCTTAGAAATTTTACTATTTTAAATGATAATTCTGCGATGTATTTGCAGAATGAGAGAAATTGCCATTTTTTTCTGATAAACGTGCCTATACGTTCTTGGAAGTTTTATTATTCAGACAGTAAAAATGACAAGTTATCCCAAAATTACCATTTGAAATGGTACAACTTCCAAGAAAATTCTGAATCCCCATAAAAATACATTTACACTAATATATTTCAAATATGGTTTTATTAATATTGTTTACTAATATTAAAAATGTTGTTTAAAACTTTATGTATTAACAAAAAAATCTCAGCCTTTTGAAAATTGTCCATATCGTGAATAAGAATTCTGAAATGTTGATCCGGGAACCGAAAGGTCCCAGGTTCGAGTCACGCAACACATCGTTTTTCTTATTTTCAGTCCTTACTTTTTTTTGTCCGAAATAAAAATATCATAAAAAATTATTTAATTATATCAATACTACCGTCTTTTAAAACTCTTGTTTATTATTAATTTAAAGTACCATCAGTAAGTATAAATTCTTCACAGAAAAAAAAGTCTTAAAATTGTTACATCTCAAAAGGCTTAATTTCAGTCTATAATTAAGCTAATTTTCTTAAATTAAGTCAATATATGCGATTAAATTATTACTTTCAGATAGCAAAGTTTAATTTTAGTCGAGATTTATGCTTATACAAATAGTTAGAGAATTCTTATTTCGAACCTGAATATTGACTCAAAGTTAGTTTCCAAAATTAAAAACAATGTTTTAAGCGCAAATATTGACTTAGTTTTAAAAAATTAGCTCAATTTTAGACTGAAATTAAGTCTTTTGCAGTGCTTAATTTGAGATGTAACAATTTTAAGACTTTTTTTTGTGTGTTTATAACAAAATATCGGTCAATTTTTATATATTAATAAGAAATGAATTCTTACATAAGTAACGAGTTATTTTGAATATATGTTAGAAATTTGCAGCGATTGATTGATTTCGAAATGAATGCCAAAACAGAAGTGAGTAGTTGTTGAAATAGTTTACCGATACTATCGAATCTAATTGCTTGTTAAAACTGTTTATGAGTTTTATGAAGCTTAACGGTAAGGCGTAAATGAGGTTATAAATACACGTCACTATTCGAAGACTCATTTATTCAACTCTACCTCTATCTTCATTTTAAATAATAAACAATGTTTTATATAGGTGATTTTGAAAATATTGTGATCGTTTTTATGGGAAAATTACCAATTTTTTATTAAAGATTTCTACTAACCAGTACACTCTGTAAATTTAAATTAGATAATGCTATTAATGAAGGAGTGAAATGTCGACACATTTAAATTAGCAATGATAATTACTAATTAAGAGTAAATAACAATTCGTTGGTCAAATTCAATTTTCATTTTATTGGTTAATTCAGTTGATCAATTTGTATTAACAAATTAGTAATTGGTTCTCTTTATTAGTAACTATGATTACTAAGAAATTAGTAAGCGACTTTTCAATTCTACTAATTGTTGTTGACTAATTCAGATCACAAAATATATCGTTTTTGAAGTCATGTCATAACAGAGAATAGATTTCATAGCATGACAAAGAAAAAGTTAATAATTGGTGGAGTAATAAAATTGTTTATTCGACCACAATGAAAATATCTTCAATCGCCTTTTCGCATGAAAATTGAAAACAGTAAAAAAAAACATATACGTGTTACTTTAAATCCCCCTGAATTAAAAAAAAAGGAAAGAAAAACATTTTTTATATCGATAGTTCTCAAAATAAAGAATTGAAATTTGAAAATATTGTCGTGTTCAGAAACGATTGTGATTGGTAGTGAACAAATAGTTTCATTTTGTTTGTATCTGATTGGTCACTCATCAAAGCAGAACACCACAGTTACGATTTGCTCGGTCGATTAATTACGAGCATGAAAATGTATTTATTCGATTTCAATTATTTTAAGTAGTTGTCAGTGTCAGTACCGCCAGTATTTTCCCGTAATATATTATTTTGTCTGCAAATTTATAAATAATATATTTTTAATTCCTTACTTGTTTGTTTCGCTGAATAAATACGATAAAAAGTCAAAATTTTTAACAAAAATATAATTATTTTAATTTTGAAATTATATTTAAACTCTTGAACCATCTCCTGTATTTTCAATTTTAATCAGTAAAAATTATTGAGGAATATTGACAGAATGTTCGACCGGCAACCGAAAAGTCTCGAGTTCGCATCCTGGCACATCAATTTTTTTTTGTTTTCAAAACTCAAAATAATATTAAAAAATCAGACAATATTTTTAAAATTTTTTCTATCGTCGGAAGAATTCAAATCAATTCTTCGAACAAATGTGTAATAAACTTGTGCAGATGAGTTTCTGACTACACAGTAAAACAATGGAAAAAATTTAAATATTATTATTTATTGCAGAAATTAATGAAGCCTTATGAAAATGTTTACTGAAAAACGTTGATAACATTAGAAATTTCCTTTATTATTGGTTAAAATTACTTCTTAGAGATATTGCATAACTGTAACAAAAAATATTTAATAGCCATTAGTAAGTTTTTACGTAACGAAAATTTGTCTCGAAATTATCTTTTTTTATCGTAAGATTCCCAAACCAATTTTTTGCAAGGCGAGCGTTTGCTACGTTCGTAAAATGTTGTTTTCATTTAATCATAATTAACTTTTAATTATCAAAATATCATTTCAACAACCTATGTAAACGTCACGAATAGTATATTTTATTATAAATTTTGCATAGGCATATATGCAAATGTATCTGATTAAAATGTTAATATTCTAATAAAATCGGTAAAATATATTCTTAGCATTTTTAACAATAAGCCTATAAATAATACAGAAAGTGTTTTCATTAATCATCGTTAACAATACAATTCAAAATTAATTAATCAATGACAGCTTATATTACACGGAAAAACGCTTGAATGGAAATTTCTATATTCTAGAGAGCAACTTGGGGATTCACTTTTATTATGAGAATATTTACAATCATTTTGTGTGGAATTATTATAAATTTTGAAAATGTTATTTTTTTACATTGTTATACATTTTATAATAAAGATTACGACATTTAATTATAAAAATTATAAATACAATGATTGAACTAAATAAAAGATTACTATCTCATTACTATGAGTACAAACACAAAATACCGATTTGTCTATTTTTTAAAACATTTTAATATTCGATGACAAGTGACTTCTTCTCCAGCTACAGATACCTTTAATTCTAAACCCTTTCGAGATATTCCTGATTTCACTCTTTTGTAAACAAAATCGCTTTAAACTAAAATTTATGCAATATCAAAATTGGAAATAGCACATTTCAGTAAAACAAATTCTGAATTTAAAAAAGGAAATACTTTGAATAATTCTGAACAGTTTTTTGCGGTAAAAATGAAAATTTTGTATTTCTAAGTAACATGTTAATTTTTTTATTAACTTTAAATATAAAGTTATTATAATCTATTTTTTTTTGTAAATCCTTCCATACTGTTATTAAAAAATATTAAAATTAATCTTAAAAGAAACATAAAAAACCGATATACATTAGGTTGTTGAAAAAATCCTCAACATTTCAAAAAAGAATCAGTTCCATTTTCAGCAATTATTCTGTTAAAAACATGTTTCCAAACTGTTTGGTATTTCGTTTTTTTTACCTCGGAGATAATTTACTAACAAAAAGAAAGTGAATTTCCAAAAGAAGAGGGAATTTCAACAACTTTTTTGGAAAAATACTGAAATCAGTTATATCTCAAACCATTTAGAATTAGATCTTTTAATGCAGGTGACTCCACTTGTTATCTTACTAAAATACATTAAAAAGTGTGTGGTTAGAGGTTTTGCAGATTTAGTTTTAAAAAACTTTCTTAAAGATGGTGAAGAAGGAAACTGTGGGATTGTTTTTTGAATTTCGAAAAAATGAGGACTTAAGTATTCTGTAATTATTCTCGGTCGAATGATTTGTCTTCTAAGCTTTATAGTTCGAAAATGAAAAAACAACAATTTAACAGTTTCCTTCTTTACCATCTTAAAACAAAATTGTGAATTTCGCACTAACTTTAATCAAATAGAGTTAGTTTATGTCTTTCGAGGAAATTAAAATTATAAAAATTCAAAATTGCACTGCTAGAATAGATAAAGATGTAGACAAACTGTCTCACTCCAAAAATAAAATAAGGAATCTGTTTTTGATGTATTTTTTTTTGCTGCTCGTAACAAATATAGCAATAGAATTTGTCGGTCGGACATATTAAAGCCGATATCTAAACAAAAAACGTTCTGACCAAAAAATGTGCACAACAAAAAATGTAGAGCATGCAATTCTGTACTGAAAAGGTCGGATACTTTTTATATAAACCGCTTATTTTTTATTTTGGAGTTGCAAATCTATGACATAAACTCGAAAAAAATATTTATATGTAATATTTTTTTATGAAATAAAATATCTTCCTGAAACCTGTATTACATTTCATTAAATAACATATTTATTGAATATAGTTATGGTGATGTCAGTGATTCTTCTTATAAATGATTTCAGAATCATTTTTCAAAATCAGATTAAAAATTAAAAAAAAGTTAAGGAAATATCTTGCACGCTTTTCTTTTTAGTACAGTTCTCAATGAAAAACAAATTTGATTTTAATATCTTAAATGAGATGACTCCAAAGTATATAACAATTAAGAAGTCCATAAGAAACACATCGATTATGACCGCTGCGCTTTGGCTGACTAAACATTTAAATTTTCCTTGACTCGCTTACATTATATGTCCATTAAATCAGGTCCGTAAAGTGTCTTTCAATTAGTTTTCTACAATCAGTGGGTGCCCTACTCGATGTTTTCAGATACATTAAACGGGTTACTAGCGTCATTAAAAAGTCGTTAATCATTACGTATTAGTGTCTCAAATACAAATTTATAAAACCCACATATACATTGGTGTTCTATGATTTTGTTTTAATATAACTTCTTTATCGAATTCGACTATTAGAAACGTGTTCGTTATTATTTCAAGTGCAAAGTATTGCGATAACACTTAGTGGATTACTTTCAAGTTTATTTAATTGTATTGAAACAATACGATCTAAATTTGAATCAGTTGAAAAGTAAATCGAAACTGAAAAATGGTTATTTATTCGATTAATTATAAATTGTACTAATAAAACCTACTATTTCATTAGTTAAATAATATTTGTTAGTGATGGATTATTACAATGAACTTTTGCATTAAGATAATGTCAATAATATGTTAGTAATTCGTTTATTATTTTTTTAATAATTCATATTTAGAGCTAATGTTTGCTTACAATTTTGCAATGGAATAATTTTTTCAGTTCGTATCGAGAAAAATGTGGTTTCACACTGAGATAAATTGTATTCAAATTGTAGCTATTGGGACTAAGACAGACCGACATTTCTTTTAATATTTACTATTATTTTAGTAAACTTTTGCATTCCTCTCAAATTAATTACAATACAGAATAGAAAAAATCTTATCTACTATAAAAATTTAAATTGTTTAAAAATTTCTAAAGAAATTATGAAAAGTATGTCACTAGTTAATTTTGTAATAATTATTATTAAGAACGAGTAAAATCCTACTAATTCATTGGTTAAATAGAACAAAAAATTTTTAGGAATAAGATATTAAAAATTGCAATTAATAAATTGAAATTACTAGAAGTTTGACTAACGAATTAGTAGCTTTTGAGCAATTCCGATTTTGAGAGCAAATAAACATTTTCTTAATTTTCAATTTTATTGTTTATCTAAAAATTTTATAGTATGATTATCGAACCATCATTTTTTAAATGCTGGGGGACGTTTCTTCCAATGCCATTGTGAATATTTAGTCACTTAACCCACTTTTTCAGGAAAATAAATAAAAAGCATCGATTTTTTGCCTTATAAATTAATATATTTTTAGTATGTATTTAGTCGTTGCGTTGATGTTATCGAACAATCTTGTCCATTTTTTGTGGATGTTGAGACTTTTGACGTTACAATTTTCATATTCAAGATTTTTGCCTGGTCAAAATGCAGATGGCCAATCAAAATGTTATGTTTTTTTTCTATCGCTTAGATTCCGTTTTTTTCTTAACAAAATTATGATACAAGAATATAAAAAAATAAAAAAACAAAAGATTATTAAAAAAAGGAATATAAAAAAAAATACTCCCACTTTGAAGCTCAAAAACATGTAAAGTAGTAGGAAACGTTGTCACTTTATGGATGGGTAAAAACGCAAAATTCCAAACAAGAATTTGGTGCATTTTCTTCGATTTTTCCGATTTTTTAAATATGTTCTAGTACTAGGTAATACGTGACTTTTGCTGTAATTATCGCCCTCTAACTCTACACCTGTTCAAGATATACCATACGTGAAAAACTGTGTTCTATTTATTTAAAATCGAATTTCAATATTTTTCTGAAAATAGGAAAGGTATAGAGTTAGAGGGCTTTAAGTAGAGAAAAATTCATTGGTTACCCAGTACTAAAACATATAAAAAAATGGTAAAAATCGGAGAGTACGTGCCAGATCATTGATTGGTATTTTGCGTTTTTAGCCACGTAAACACGATTTTGATCGGTACTAAGATAATTTTACTTGCAGAATGAAATAGCGGATGAACTAGATTTCTTATAGTTTCGCTAAAATAATTCCTTAATATTCTAATTACACATCCAATGATCCAATGACGTTGAAATAGTTTCCAGAGCTTTCACCGTTCGGTAAAATAAACTCCCAACGTCTCTCTAATTATAATATCCGGCGAATTAAGGAAGCTACGTCAACGTGTGGAATTTTCGTACCGACAAATCCTATGGTGGTAATTTCGTACGTGTCAAAGGTTTAAACTTTCCATGAAAACCTGTATTCTTAAATTACTGTTGCTGAATAGGATGTTGAGCTCGACGACTTCATCTGGAAAGGCTGGCATCTATCGTGTGATTCTGCTGACACTATAGAACTGTCATTGTGTTTTTGATTCACTTTTTCGTCTTGCACTTTCGCCTGCTTTGATGTATGTCAAAATTGATGGCATATTACTAATTAATACACGACAAAGTCGCTAATATACTAGCATTAATGATGAAATTGTTCGATTTTTGATTGAAAATCCGTATTCAAGGTCATTTGGTAGAATTTAGCTAGTTAATCGAGCTGAACTTACTACGTACTTTTTTTGCAAGTAAATATATTAGCGTAATTTTAATTTTTAGTACGTATACGCACAGAACGCTGCTTTCAATTTTCAACTGCTGCATAGCAATTCATAACTCGAGTTATATGATAATTAGGGTAGGTCGAAAAAGATGTAGGTTTTTGGTAACATTAAAAAATGGGGGATACCACTGGGCTGTAAAATAATATCTTCTGTTCCGGCAAACCAATTGAAAATTAACATGAGATTTTCTCTTAGTTTTTTAATGAAATTATATGGATAAAAATTGTACCCGTAATATTCTTTTTATATCGAATTCGTCAGTGCTTTCCACATAATTTGACCTATTACTGAGTAAAAAATGAGTTATTAGGTCTTCAATGTTTCCCATCTTTGAACTAAATAAAATAAAATACATGAAAAGCTTCATTTATATTGATGAAACTTCGTTAAAACAATTTTTTGACCAATTATTTTAATTAATTATTCTATCACTCAAGATTTTGAGATATTCTAACATAAATGTGAAAAAACATCGTTTTTTACAATTTTCAGCAGGTTTTCGTGGCGTAACAAAATTTGTGTTCGTAATCTTAGGTCATTTTAGAAAACAGCATCAGCTGTAACTGGGCTCTTGGCATATTTATTTGTAGCTGTAAGTATGTAATATTGTAGAGATCACTAGTTTTATATTTGCCAATAATAATAATAATAATTTGGCCTAAATACCAAGAAATATCACTACGTATTTAATTTAATAGGATCTTCTAACATTTTTTTTTGCTCTTCAGCTAATGCACTTTTAGTCTTGAATTGTATAAAAAAAAATGATCAGGGATATTTTTATATCAGATATAAAAGCAATTTTTATCGTAGAAATGTAAAAAGTGTTATCTTCTATTTAATTATCGTAGTTTTTCCTGACATATGATTCTACAAAATTAATCCTGTTCTTGCAAATTTCGTACATTACTCACCTATTTTTAATTATGTCACATTCATTGTTCTGTCAAGAACTTGCCAAATTTAGAAAATAATTTTGCTCTGAGAATTGAAAGAGGAAATTTGACAATTCTTTTCTGACAGACAGCTCCGTTACAATATATATATATATACAAATACTGTAGTAAAATTACCTATTTACTCTCTAAATCTGAATTAGTAAAAAACTAGCAAATAATATGCATTGAGTAATATATCCTTTTTAAGCTGTTGTGATTGTAAACTATTTATTTGAGATAATTAATAAAAGTAAAAGATCTGAGTTTCACTTCAAAATAATGTTCATCTTGAAACATTACCATGCATGTTATTATAATAGTAATAAACTTGCAACACTTAAGCTTAGTAAGCCATTAATTAATTAAATGATAATATTTATTGTCAATATATTTAGAGATATAAATAAGTTCGTTATATAAACCGTGTTCACTCGTTAAATAATGTATATTTAAGGCGTATTGGGTATAAAATTTAAAGACACTGTAAATAAATGTACATCTTAAAAATGTTTTCTTAGTGTTGTATTCGATAAATATACAATATTGTGTATCCTATTTCCATCATAAATTCAGTAAAACGAATTATTTTCAAAATAACTGTAATTTCTTAAAATGGTGGAACGTTAATTTTAATACCCAATTGATGGAAAATATATTTTAAAGTATTATTGAAAGTTGGCATACTAATATTAGTTTAGTAAATTTAAGCCTTCACTCCAGAAGTATTAAAATAACAAAGATGACAAATTTAAAACCACCGAAACTTATTCCATGTACGCATTAAATTAATCACTATGGCTCTAGTAATATATCGCGGTCTGTCATTTTTATAGTTTTTGCATGACGAGTTAAAATATCGACGTGTATAAACTTTTTTGTTTATCTTATAAATGTATATATTAGAAAATTGTAATCAATTAAGTCTTAAATACCACCCATTTTTAAAAATCTCTCCGTTTAAAGAATCATCGCATGCAATGAATTGCTTTTACATTGGAGAGAAAACTGGTTCGTTTCAATTACAATGTATTAAACGATTTCCGAAACGTAACCTTAATTTCACCTCATTCAATTTTTAAAATAATTATAGTTATCTCATTATTGTATACTGCCATAGATGCAACAATTAATGAGTTAGGCAGGTTTGATGCCGTATAACGAGATTAGAAATTCCCGGAATATAAAAATGTTAGTTTTTAGTAATGCATAATGTTATACAATTATGATGTATCAAACGGAAATTCAAGATAAAGTAGAAAATTATTTTACGATGACCAAATTCAATCATGAAATGTATAAGATATGATGAAATTGTAAAGCATACATTTTGAGATTTTTTTTCAGATGTTTAATTAGGTGATTAATGACACACGCTAAGATGATTTTGTTGTTCGAATGTGAAAGGTCATTTTCCAAATAGTAATTTTTTGCGTAGAATCTGAATTCGGGGTCTCAGCACGTCAGAGTATTTTTAAATATTTCAGGTTATGTACCTAAAATTTCGCTTCTTTTGAGGTTATGTACAGAAAATACTACATTTTTAGGGGATCTTCCTGTCGTTGGAAACTACTCTACAGTACTACTTCTATATAGTACTACTCTTTCTCTTTAATTTGAGATTCGTCGAGTTCAATTACGGTTTCATGTTTCACCAATTTTCACCTTATTATCTCGCAATTTCAAATTGGTGGAACTTGTGAAGAAAAATCGTAATTAAGCTATGCGACTGTCAAATTAAAGAAATAGAATACTATACCATCCAACTAAATGAAAAATCCCTAAAAATAATGGGGCTTCTGTACATAACCTCAAAAGTACAACCCAACGTCCTCATCACATTTGAAAAGGAAGTATAAGAATTGGGTTTTAAATTCTTTATTAATTTTTTCACAATAAGTTTTCAGTGAAGAACTTTTCCATATCTTTCCTGAAAGAGTTTACACATATCATTGCTTATAAGTATAAAATGTCTTCTTTTCCGTTTTTTCTTCGAGTGAAACTATCCTAACTGATTCGGCGACAAATATTGACCTTTTTGGACGAAACGCGTGAATGTATTCATGATCTTTTCATTTTGTTAATAAAAGTATATATGATTTTTTCTCAATAGTAACTGTATATTAGAATTCACTAAGTGAAAGATTTTAATTACTTGTATTCAAATAACAATAATATTTTGATAATTTCCAGACTTTTAATATAAAATCTTTTCATTATTTTTGTTTGCAAATAGAGTAATTACGCAGAGCAAATAATTAGAAAGGGTGCATTTATAAGCCTAATCTAACCAAGATAAACAATTAAACCTAACCTATAGAATTCATTCGTATAATTTTTTCAAGTAACTAACTGTAGTCGTATAAGTTCAAGTGCAAACGTTAGCTACTATTAATTATTTTCAAAAACATTTGTATGCTATTTTATCAACCAGCCTGAAAGCTTAAGTAAACTTTGATATTAACAACTATTTCTTAATATTTTATTATCTGAGGTCAACGGATTAAATGAATAATCATTTATTAATTTTCCTAAAATTTGTTAAAGTAATTAGTATATCGTTTTTTTCAAGGCATTGAACTGGTTTTGAAAGATAGTTTTCCGTTATTGAAGACGGATTGTATTCCGTATCTTGAGTTAAAAATTATCTAATAAAATTTGTATCTTATTACTGAGCATACATCCGATCGGTTATTGTACTAACAAGTTAAATTTGAAAGTATTTTAATACTAAATGTTGTGATAATTTGCTATTATTTTACTAATACTGCAATTAATATCTTATACTCGTACTACTGGAAAAGTATCTGGTATCATTGTGTTTTCCCAATGTATCAATAAGATGTTTTAGGTAAGGAGATGGTTGTGACAATAAAGTGTATTAAGTAGTCCAGAAATTTATTAATTATTATTATTTGCATAAATGCATGTCAAAGTTTTATGTAATAATGTACTAGCTACTTAAAAGTGTTCCAATTTGAAAAGGAGCACAATTTTTAAAGTAATTTTATTGACACGTAAATAGATATGTGTTTAATATGTAATTGGAATAATATATTACCTAACAAATTCGCAATTTGCTCATTATACTCATTGTTTATAAGGGCAGCATGTCTTGAGATTCGAAAGACAGTTTAAATCTCCATATGTTTTCGATACCTGTAAAAATTAAGATGTGACTTTATTCTTTAGACTATTATTGATAAGATTTCATTAAACCCGTTTCTCTTTAAAAGTTAGTTAAAATAGAGACTATTGGAATGCTGATTAACTTTCGGCGAATCATAATCACTATGTGTCAATTTTCAATTAATTCTTTCGTCATTATGCGAAATATTTTAATTAGATGATTCAGAATATATTGTTATTGTAAGGAAAGACGTTCAAAGGTTTAAAAAATTTGTTTTTTCATATGAAAGTTTCGAAATTATAAGTATTATGCTGATGCATTTTGAAAAAGTTTTTCTTTACCGCTTAAAAAGCAATTTTCAATTTATTGTCTAAAACAATTTACAGTAATAATAGTAATTATAAATTCAATAGAAATGATATGCTGTATATATATATAATGTATAATGTATAAAGTATTTTACACAATAAATTCTGAAGATGGCCCACATTATGTCCGAAACGTAAAATAACGTATTTTAATGTCCAACGACCGTATTCCCAAGACTAACATGTTGGATTGTGTCTTGTGAAACTTTAAGAAAAGTTGGTATTTCATTCAACAAACAGTTCCAAGTAAAAGTTAATTTAATATTTAAATCCAACTTTATTCTTCCAAAGTTTCTTTACTAAATATTTTATTCAGCTTGTAGTTACGAGTACATGATTTATTTAATAATGAAACAAAAAAATGCATTTTGGAATCACTGGACTCAGAAAAGTTTAATATTTAGTGCTTGACCCAGTCGCGGATAACATCTGCAATTGTTTAGGGAATATCGATGCTAATTTTCTTTTTTTTTCTCCTATAAAAATGTACAAGCAGATTACACTATATTTGCAAAATAAGAGATGAAAAGAAATTATAATTATACATTACAAGATTTAAATGCATCATATCACATTTTTGTTTGTCGAAAATAAATAAAAAATTCCATCTTTCGAATAGATTTTTAAGAATTTGTTGCGACTTGTACAATAATATTTTTTGGATTCGATTTTCTTAAGACGGTTAGTTTGTTTGTTCGTTTATTATAGTCATGGACATTAGGTCCTAATGCAAGTCCCGGTATAATTGCGTCTCGCTATATTTACATCTCGGCCTATTTCCTCGGTTCTGTCTCTGTATACTTACTGCCGCCGCGACCTTTCTCCCCACCTTGCGGGCTGGGGCCTCAGGAAGGTCCGGCTGTGACGTCACGAACATAATACAACTGAGGGGACTGGGAAAAGCGACGCCTCCTTCTTTTGGTAAATATAACGAGAAGGGAGAAGAAGGCAAGCAACCGAGCACACAAAATATAATTCTCACATAATTACAAATCGAAAACTAAAGTTCCTTGTTATACACGTTTTTTCTAGTGCTTTAGATGAAAAAAAAATTGATTTTAATCTTGCAGTGGAAGACGAGAAGTTTTTATTGTCCTCGTTTTCTTCAGGAAGTTTGCTTCAGACGTAGCGCAATGACTAGGGTGCGCAAGATGAAATTACTTTAACAGAATGGCGTCTGTCCCTAATGAAATGTACCCGCCAACATTCACAGCGAAATTAAGTTCAAGTTGGGTTTAGGAAACGTAGTTTTACGATGCGCAATGAAATTGATTTAGGAGACGTCGGACCGAAAAGGGAAAGACGTTTTATTTCCGATAGATTCGGTCTAGTGACGGTATACAATTTTTCAGATGGAATGGGTGTAGTAAAGATGCTTTGGGTTGGTAGACTGATGTGTTATAAGGTTGTGCCTCGATATAAATTACATTCGTCTCACCGAGCATGCGGTTTTCTGTATATATACACGCTTATTTGGTTTGAAAGGTGACAAAAACGACAGACGGCGACTGTATAGCGATATGCAATGGCGACGCACATGTTGCCCTCGATTCCGGGTACTCGCGTTACTCTAACAATATTGGCTTATGTATTTTTTTAGGCTCTTGACCTCACATAATCCTAGTTAAAGAGGTTCGAGGCGTCATAAATACACAAATATTTGTCACACACTGAGAGAAGTGTCTTAAACCAGTTACAATACATTGTCTATAAAACGGATTCTTACAGCTAAAGAAATATAACTACGGTAGAGTCTCGGTATATTTACCCATTCGGTTCCTCGTCTTCTCTTCCCGTCTCGCTATATTTCCTAAAAGAAGGGGAGCGTAGCTTCTCCCATTCTCCTCAGTCGCGTTACGTTCGTGACGTCACAGCAGGCCCTTCCTGAGGCCCCAGCCCGCAAGGTGGGGGAAAAGAGAGCGACGACAGGCAAATATAACGAGACGGAACCGCGCAAATATGCTGGGACTTAACTATAGCGCGACGCAAATATACTGGGACTCTATAGTACTAATATTCCTGTCTATTAATGAAGAAAATAAATCAGATTTAAATATTTTCCTCAAAGGAAAGTTTTCACTGGTGAAAGAACGGAGAAGAAATTAAAGAATTTTATTCATTGATTATTACATATTTAAATATGTTTATTAATCGTTAAAGGAAATTTTTTAAGTCTATGAAACCTTTAAATTTCAGGTGTAAAAGTCTTTTTTGCTTAGCACATTCTTAAAATTTTTGTATATTAAAATATAGATCAATGCTGTAGAGATTTTTAAATTATTTTTCTAAGCGATTCAGAGAGATATTTCTCTATTGAAATAGTTTGGGTAAATTTGACCTTTTTCAGGGTTGCTGATTGTGAATCTGAGCCAAGAAATTGGAAATTCAAAATGGTGGATTAAATATGACATAAAACAGAAAAACAGCTTTCATTTAAGAGAAAATTGTATTTTCATATGATTATAAACCATTTTCAAGATGGTTAAAATATTTTCAAGCGCCCTCTGTTTAGATTATTATTAAGAGCTTCTACTATTTAAACTACGTCATTGTTTTCTGCCTCATTAATGTATTTCAAATCATGAAAAATTCTACGTAGTTTACTGATTCAATTATCAGTCTTATAAAATAATTAATATATCAATACAAGATATTAGATACAATTTGTAACTTATATTTTTAATTTACATTCTACTCCCACATATTAATAATATAATCTTCCACTTAAAGCTTGAGAATCGAGTGGTTTTAAACCATAATTACTTGTTAACTGTAAATTGTCTTATATTAATATTATCTCTCTCATTCATATCTTTAGAACTTTTTTCTGATGAATGTCGATTGGTTATTCAATAATCCATCAGGTCGTTAAAAAAACGGTAAAACAATAGAAATAACTATGTAGGATGCTTCTTTTAACGTTGTTGCATACATTGACAATTTCTTGCATGCATCCGCATCCTTAGAAAGTACAGTTGTTAAGAAGTGCCCGTTCCCTCCGTGACGTGGTAATTTTACTTATTTATTTTAATTCTAATAATTATGCGGCACAAAGGGATGTTAATTCACATGTCCACAATTATTATTGCAAATATGTTTCTTTTGTGTTTTTCAAACGTCACTGGTTGAAGAAAATTTAAATGATAATTGATGAATCTTCTCTAGTGAAGTGAAACGTTAAAGGAAACGGTACTTCTCAATTGAACAAGCTCCATAGTGCAACGATCACGTGTCGATCAACGTTATCGTGAGCATTCTTTTTCTAGTTTCCTCGCTACCGATTGAATGGGTAAAAAATGTTTATATTATTATACGTCAAGAAAGAAAATATGATCATTAACCGGCATTTAGTTTAGTTATCGGTACTTATATCGTTCAGGTTTTACACCTTAATTGAAACCGAACGTACAAGTCTGTCGGAGTTAATTACTGCAATATAACATGAAAATTACATAATTATAAAATATGTGTAGAAAATTGCACATATTTACGTTCACTTACTTTTGTATTGAAACTAATCACAATACAATATGGTCAAGAGAACTTGGTAATTTAACGATGTTGCAATTTCGCGTTGTTATTCTACATGAAGGTATGTTGGATTGGTCCAAATGGTATACCTTTCATCTTAACATTTACACGCAGGTTTCTTAAAAGTCTATCAGGTTATTTATTGTCACCGAACACTTTCAAAAAAAATACTACACACAAAAAACATTATCGTTGAAACAACCTAAGAAATAGTAACTAAAATATCAATCATCTATATTTATTGTAATCATAACCATAAGTAAATAGTTGCACCAATATGCTTACAAGACGATATAGTTAGATGAAGTGTAGATTTCAGGAGTTTAGTCCAGGTTAGTCACACGTCGATAGTGTAACTCTTATACTGTTTTGTTATGACACTTACACAAATCGAATTGTATGTGTGCATTTAAACATGCGTGATTATCAGCATGATAATCTGTCAGATTTTACTTACAGTTTTGTGTAATATTTATTTGGTTAAGAGTGGAGGATGATGTAGACATATTTAACCGTTCTAAATGACGATCATTCTATTACGTCAGTAAGCATATCGGTTGCTAAATAAACATCACATAAAGAACTTCCTTATCGCTAGGTGTCCTGAGTTTCAAGTGGTAATAGGTATCATGACATTTATGGTTATGTTGACAGATATAAGAAAAACATATGTATGTAAAAAACATCAAATTTTAAACAAAAATATTTGAAATAAACAAAATGAAGATGTACTTGAAAGTCCAAATTTTGTAAGGCCTTTTACCATTTTATCGATTTTGCATAAATTTCGTAAAAAATTCGAAAAATATTCATATAAAATGGATTTGAACTCGAAATTGAATCTAGTTTCTGTGTAAGTTGAATATATGGGTTAGGTTTACATTAACGACACACCGCATTTAGCAGGCACAGCATCTTATCTAAGAAGATTGTATTAATTAAAGTATAATTTGTTCTTTACTCAAATTGTTGCAAATGCGATTTTTGAGATAAAAAATATTAAATGCAGTTAAGTATCAGGGAAACAGCGTTACCTGTTTTTTAAGTGGTCAGTACAACTATATTAATCAGGGGCAAAATAGTTAGTACAACTGTAATACGGTTGTTACAACTATTTTCAAGTTTTCGGAACTAGATACTCTCTAAATACCTTGGCGTGAGAATTCAGCATGGAACAAAAACTCACTCCGTATGCAGTGAACGTTCGCACTTACAGAGTGAGAATTCACTCGCTCACTAGAGTTGCTCAATTTTCATTCCATAAATAGTGGGTTTACACTGTAAGAAATGTAAAGATTTTAATCAAATAAATTCACGCGGCTCGTAGAACTATTTTCTTTTAGTTTTTGTCATCAGAAAAATTTTACTAGAAAAATTAAAAATATGCATCACAAAAACATCGGGATCGGCTCGTCAACAGATCAAAAGAATAGAACAGAACACAGAACAGAACAAAAAACACAAAACAACAAAATAAAAGCACAAAACAGAACAGGACAAAACAAAACAGGACAAAACAAAACAGGACAAAACAAAACAGGACAAAACAAAACAGGACAAAACAAAACAGGACAAAACAAAACAGGACAAAACAAAACAGGACAAAACAAAACAGGACAAAACAAAACAGGACAAAACAAAACAGGACAAAACAAAACAGGACAAAACAAAACAGGACAAAACAAAACAGGACAAAACAAAACAGGACAAAACAAAACAGGACAAAACAAAACAGGACAAAACAAAACAGGACAAAACAAAACAGGACAAAACAAAACAGGACAAAACAAAACAGGACAAAACAAAACAGGACAAAACAAAACAGGACAAAACAAAACAGGACAAAACAAAACAGGACAAAACAAAACAGGACAAAACAAAACAGGACAAAACAAAACAGGACAAAACAAAACAAAACAAAACAAAACAAAACAAAACAAAACAAAACAAAACAAAACAAAACAAAACAAAACAAAACAAAACAAAACAAAACAAAACAAAACAAAACAAAACAAAACAAAACAAAACAAAACAAAACAAAACAAAACAAAACAAAACAAAACAAAACAAAACAAAACAAAACAAAACAAAACAAAACAAAACAAAACAAAACAAAACAAAACAAAACAAAACAAAACAAAACAAAACAAAACAAAACAAAACAAAACAAAACAAAACAAAACAAAAACGGAACAGAACACGACAGAACAAAAACGGAACAGAACAGAACACAGAACAGAACAGAACACGACAGAACAATAACGGAACAGAACAGAACAAAAACGGATCAGAACAGAACACAGAATAGAACAGAACACAGAACAGAACACAGAACAGAACACAGAACAGAACACAGAACATAACACAGAACAGAACACAGAACAGAACAGAACACAGAACAGAACAGAACACAGAACAGAACAGAACACAGAACAGAACAGAACAGAACACAGAACAGAACAGAACACAGAACAGAACAGAACACAGAACAGAACAGAACACAGAACAGAACACAGAACAGAACACAAAACAGAACAGAACACAGAACAGAACAGAACAGAACACAGAACAGAACACAGAACAGAACACAGATCAGAACACAGAACAGAACACAGAACACAGAACACAGAACACAGAACAGAACAGCACAGAACACCAAAACAAAGTAGAACACAACAGGAGAAAACACAGCACAGAACAAAAAATAGAACAAAACACAGATCAGAACAAGATAGAACAGAAAAAACACACAGCAGAACAAAACAGAACAAAACAGGACAGGACTGAACAAAAGAAAATATAGAACCGAACAGATCAAAACAGAGAACAGAACAAAACAGAAAAACAATAACACACAGAGCAGGACAGGGTGAGGCAAGGCATGCCAAGACAAGACAAACAAGAACAGACGCCGTTAATAACTATAATCAGCACTGATGACAATCCGAAAAGAAAATTAAACAAATTTTTTTTATTTCACCTATTGTTTTTTTCTCTTTTCATTATATTTGTATTATAAGCAATTTTGTTTTCTTTGCCTAAAATTATATTATCAAAATCACTGCCATAACTAAGAAAGGGTTTACTCTTATTTATAACTTATTACTTGCACATGTTCTATGAGTGTTTTAACTGGATGAAAAGAACATGTCAACAATATTTAGTAAATTCAATCATATCTTCGACTTTAACTGCACGAATGAAATAAATGAATGAATGAAATATTCGATCGAACGTACTTATTAACGGTGATTCTATGGGCGATGATTTATTAACTCGAGCTGTAATGAAATAAATACTGTGCTACTACTAATCCAAGAAAATCAAGGACTTGGGGATCCGCTGTGAAGGTTGACACATTACTGCATCGGCATCTTAAGTGTCAAAGTACTCGAAGTACTATAACCACAAAGTACGACTAGTTACTATCTTCATTTGACTCCCTTATTTCACTTGATTAGCGATGTCCTGCTACAATACAGGCTTTCACAGCACCCCTATATCGCGCTTTCGAGAGTCGTTCTCCGCAACGAGGTCACTTTATTAAGATCGACTTAACGAGTATTTACCCAGTGTTTGTCGTTACTATCTAGTTCTGAGCTCGTGCTCGTAAATAGCCACTAATTAGTCCTGATGAGCGACGTTCGTTATTTTCTCTTTGAAGTCCGCTAGCTCGGGAACTTGGTACCTACGGCCCACGATCTGCGGTTCCCATGACGTTTCCGGTATTTTGAACATTCGGGTGGGCCACATCTACAAATCACTGGTTTCAGTATCTCGATGACAGACTTGGATGCTCGAGACTTATAATTATCTTGTTGACGAGTCGGCATTACCTGTCATCAGCATTAGATAAACAAGGTGTCCCATTTTAAGGTGACACCCAAAATATTTCGAAAATTAGGCGATTTGGAAACCAATGTTTCCTACAAAAGTTGGCGAATTCCGGAAGCCAATCAAATATATGGACCAGATTGGAGCTAAAAAAATATTTTTGGGCCAATATGATTTTTTTAAATGCAACTTTTGCTATTGACAATTTTTCACTTCCAGCTTAAAAGGTGACTAAAAATGGTATAAAAATACCTGCGTACCTTATTACAGTTCAAAGACCAAAGGTTCACATTTTCTGTGAACCAATATGTTAGTTAGTTTTCGTTGTTTAACACTAATAAGGTACCAAGGTATTTCTGGATCATTTTTGGTCCTCTTTTGGGCAGTCATTCATTCTTTTAAGTCTATAGATAATTATTCTCCGTGTTCAAGATTCAAGTTTCAATCCTTCAGTAAGTGAAATTTGTATGTCGATTTTCCGTCATTTCGATTGGAATATTTAAAATGTTAAATGTTATGAGAACAAATTATTAAGTTACTGTTTAATCATTATTTGCCATTTTCAATTAATAGCGAAGCTCTCATATATTAATTGAAATATTCTTATCCACAATTTATTATCATAATGTTTTATTGATAATCTTGGAACACTAACTTTCTCATTCTAAACATTCTTAGATATATTAATGTTATTAATGTTATTATTGTTGTTATTATCTCCCTAGTTATAAACTTTGCACAGATTATCTTAAAAATACTTGTAAATAGAGCAATATGAGCTGTTTCTCTTTAGTAGTTTGACGATTTTATCGCTTATTAGTCACTTGGTATGTCTAGAGTTACAATCATTTCTATCTTTAAATGTCAGGCAAGTTTCTTTAAATGTCAAATAATTATAATATAGTAATCATATTCAATATTATGTAGTAGTAAATAATTTAATTGCTTATTGTAACACAATTACGTATACAGGTGTCCAATATTTGTTTTAATATAATAATTCCGAGTAAATTACAAGTATACATCGTAAAATGAAACATATGTTTCCTAACAAAATCCTAAGCTATCATGGACAATCAAAGTATTTTCCATGAACTAAAACCCCTGTAAAAATGTCAAATATTTTTTGTCAAAAAATTTTTTTTAATTCCTAAAAATTCCTAAGAAAACATTAAGCTAAACAAAACTGAAATAACAAAATCTAAAACTGTCCAATTGGTCTTCGTGAAAAAATGTATATAAATTTACTACAAAATTGATGTCTAAAATGTTATTATTATTATATTTACATCCTACGTTGTGTAAATATTGAATAAGAATCATGTATTCAATTTTGTTGCCTAATAATTGACTAAAATAACAACTTTTAAACACCTATTGTCTCCAAGTTGACAATATCTTGTACGTAACCTGAAAAATATAGAACTAATCCTGAACTCAACTCTCTCAATTTGAATTAATAAAAAATTACTAATGATAATAATTTTTTATAATGAAAAATAAATAATTTTTAATTTAGTAAAGAAAAATATCAACTGATTACTCACATTTTACTAATTCATTCCAGTAATAAGATATTAAAAAGTGCAATGAATAATATGAAATTAGCATCAGATGACTAATGAATTAGTATTTTATTGTAAAAATCTTTAGTTACTTAATTAGTTACCAACTTTTCGCGCTTATAAAGTCTTGAATTTGTTTATAAATATTGTACATTTTTATTTTATATAAATTTAGTATCTTTTTCACAACAATATTAAACAATAAAGGCCTAATACATGTCGACATTTTACAAGTGACGATATTGATGTATTTCTAAATCAAAATTGATTGAATGGTAATTAGCTGCTTTAAAGCATTCGAGAAAAAGAATGGTTTTACTATCAAAATAGTTGGGTCTATAAAAACTGCGTTTTTTACTTGGTGTTACTATTTACATAGTAGGCTTGGATACTTTTGTTGAAGTCACTTATTTTTATAATACAGTGAACAAAAAACAATGGCTGTGTCTTACCCTATACTATCTAGTTAGTAGTTCAACTATTTATTTTTTTTTCGTTCATTGTTTACTTGTTAAATATACTACATTACGTGTTTTTAGACTACTGTTTGAAAGCATGGGCTTCCATTATGTTTGCAAGTAATTAAATTAAGTTCGCAAAGTATACAAATTAGCAGACGATAGAGTTTAAGTCGGATTTGTGCAAACGAGCTCTGTTCCCGTGGCTCTAATAGTATTTCTTCATGTGTACACTGCCACATAAAGTCATTAAAGAATTTCTATGGCGTCGGACAATGGCCTCATAGATGGACCGGTATTCTTCAAACAACTTTACAGAGTTACATTCAGGTACATCGAGCTCCCTTACAAACACAAATATATTAATAAATATGTAATATAAATAAGTAAACATGCGGTAAATTACGTATACTGAAGCTGTATCTCGTAGTGCTGATTAAATTTTAAGAAACTTCTGAAGTGTTCCAATATTGCTGTTGAATAATTGTTTCGATTTATATTAAATGTTCAAAAATCACATTTTAATTGTTATTTTACTGTATTTTATAATAGTTTTTTATTTAAATTACAGAAAGACACTTAATAAAAATTGTGATTAATTAACATAAAATAGTATTCGTTTTATAAAATTTATTTTACAATCGGAGATAAATGAAGCTTCTTCTAAACTGTAACAATAAGCATTAGGTAATTGAGGTTAATACGCTTTACAATAACCGTACAGTGTACTGTCATATATAGAAGTTTAAATGTTGCATCTTTTACGCATTCAAAGACTTGGATGTTAGGAATATTATAATTCTGTGCCAATGTGGATCTCCTCCGAATAATGTATTAGCGACTGACAAAGGATAATGGATGCATCTAGGTCAACGAAATCATCGAAAGTTTATTATCCTGTTACATTCTTCGATGTTTACATTATCGCAAAGATATTTAGGAGAGCATTTTTTAATAGCCGATTGAAAATTTTGTAAATCAATGATGTATTTTTGTATTTTAAAAATATCATTTGTTCACTAACTATAAGATAATGTTAGATGCTTTTTTTAATCACTGTTAGTATTATTATATGAATGATCAACAATTCTTATGTTATGGTACCAATAATAAGATCAATAACAACACGATTTAAAAAACATTGCCAAGATGTTCAATTATTAGGTGTATTTCTTCCTTATATTCTTCTTCACTTTCCGCTTCGGTTAAATAAAAAGCGATTTTAATTGTATAAACATTACTATATACACTCCCCGGCAATCACTTTTGCCATGCCAAAGCAGAAATTTATTAACCTTCAGAGTTTTATAACTTTGCGAAAAATTATCGTAGCTTAAAAAATCGAACGGCATTTCAAAGGTTGTTGCAATAGCTTTCATTTGAGCACAGAAAAAATCGAAAAGACGCAAAATTTAGAATTTTATCGATAAAAAACCAACAACAAAAAATACGATATTTTTTATCTTTAGTTAATTGTTTGCCAATTTGAAACGAATAATAGTAGGGTAATGAAACTAACGGGGTTTTAAAGGTACGGTTTTAACCTTTAAAATGATCGCACGCCCATTTTTGTGCGACCTTTCTGACCGGAGTTATGACTATTTTTATAAAAAAACATGATTTTTTTTATTTTCTTATTATCTCAAAAACTATGCGAGATACAAAAAAATGTTACATACAAAAAATACTCATTTTTAGGTAGAAAATACCAAAAGAAGTCAAAATTTTAAAAATCAAAAAATTTTTTTTTTATTTTGTTTTTAGGTAGACAGTTAACATAGTTCTTTATTCAAGGTTATACATACGAACAAATTGCAGCGTTACTTTTAAAAATGTACATATTATAGTGTCCCAATAAAATTTCTACCTACAAAAAATGAAGAAAAAAATTGTTTTGATTTTTAAAATTTTGATTTTATTTTGGTACTTTCTACCTAAAAACGAGTATTTTTTGTAGGTAACATTTTTTTCTATCTCTTTTAGTTTTTGAGATAATAAGAAAATAAAAAAAATCATGTTTTTTTATAGAAATACACACTCATAACTCCGGTCAGAAAGTTTGCACAAAAATGGGCGAGCGATCATTTTAAAGGTAAAAGCCATACCTTTAAATCCCCGTTAGTTTCATTACCCTACTATTCTTCGTTTCAAATTGGCAAACAAGTAACTAAAGATAAAAAATATCGTATTTTTTCTTGTTGGTTTTTTATCGATAAAAATCTGAATTTTGCGTCTTTTCGATTTTTTTCTCTGCTCAAATGAAAGCTATTGCAATAACCTTTGAAATGCCGTTCGATTTTTTAAGCTACGATAATTTTTCGCAAAGATATTAAACTTTGAAAGTTAATAAATTTCGGCTTTGGCATGGCAAAAGTGATTCCCGGGGAGTGTACATACAAATTTTCGAAAAATATTTAGCGACAATTTTTGTTGCATACATCGAATAATTATTTTTTGTTGCACGAGTGTGTAAACGACGAAGAAAAGTAACAAGTGTGTAAAATAGCATTTTACATACGCTGTTAAGAAAACGTTTATTTGAACCCGCATTAATGACCAAGAGAAAATATTACTGCTGTCATTTTGTATACAAAATTTTAACATTTTTCCAAGGCCATTTCTAATGTAATAATGATCCCTAAAAGTGGACCATAAAATACATTTTTTAGTGACATGATTAAGGGATCCATTGTCACAAAAAATTGCCATTGTTTATAATATTGTCGCAGAGCTATTCTCAACGCACATAGCGAATTTCACCAAAAAGATGTCAAAACTTACACGACTAATAATGACTATCCATATGTTTGCATATACCATATCCAAACACATTAAAAAACGTCTTAATTCTTTAAAATCCAGTAAAGCGCAATAAAAAAAATTTTGGAATTAAGTTTTTCATTGCCCAATCCCTGCTCCTTCGAATGGAGTATAGAAAAATGCCACAAATTTAAAAATACAAAATTTACTAACATTTATTTAACGAAAATCAGGATTTTTTGTATCATTTCGCGCATTCGAATACCTCAGATATTTATAAATATCGCGTAAAAAATGTTTGAGCTAGAAGACA
Source organism: Trichopria drosophilae (assembly GCA_030407085.1). Lineage (NCBI taxonomy): Eukaryota > Metazoa > Arthropoda > Insecta > Hymenoptera > Diapriidae > Trichopria > Trichopria drosophilae. The sequence goes on along the minus strand of CM059583.1, from coordinate 10,088,176 downwards.
AAACTAGTCCAAAAATTAAATTTCAATATGTTTCCCGTTTTTTTTTTGTGTCGTTGGCTCTAAATTTGAAGTTAGTTTTCAAAAATTCAAAATGGTGGATTCAACATGGTAAACATATTTACTAAAATTAAACGAAATTATATTATTCTTGGTAATTCGTGGTTTTTGGAGTCGCTGATTCCTGATTGTGGATCCGCCATATTGAATTTTTAAAAACTAATATTAGATTTGGAGACAACGACCCAAATAAAACATTGCCGGATATGAAGTTTGAAGTGAATTCATTCTGGTCAATATATTGAATACATGCGACTTTGATTTTGAAAAACAATCGACTTCAGTAGCCATTTTTGATCCGCCATTTTGGGATTAATTTTTTTAAAATAGTTCTATCTTCTAGCCCAAACGTTTTTGATGCGATATTTATAAATATCTGAGGTATTCTAATGTGGGAAATTATAAAGTAATATAATTATAAGTAACAAAAAAGTTGTTCTTGTACTTCTAAATGTTCGAAAATTAATTTTTAACATTTTTTAGTCCTGAAATTGGTGTTTCAAAATTCAAAATGGCGAATACAATATAGCGGGCACAAGTTCGCCAAATAGTTCGATTTTGACGAAAGTGAGTACCTTGGGGGTATTTAAGTCGTTGAATATGAATCTGAAACCGGATTTATAAAATTCAATATGGCGGATACAAATTAGAAAATTGGTTTGATGACTAAAACATTTTGTCCCTAGATGGTCATGATCGCGAATTTAGATTTAGTCCTGCCTCTAAGTATTTGAAGCTCGGATAAGTTATCTTAAAAAAATTGTAAAAGTAATACACTCCGATAAAAAATATAGTCGTAGCATTGTTTACTTTTTTATATTAAAATGTGTAAAATACTGTTTTACAGAATTAACTGATGGGACACATATTGATACTGAAATTTTTAGAATTTTTAATTTTAATTGTAGATCATAATTGACTGAAGAAGTTGACTGAAAATTTTCAATATTTATTGTTTCGTAAGGGAAATAGTTTCTAACTCTCCAATAAAAATTGTTGTCTACTTCAAAATAATATATATGAAATGTAATATTTACAGTTATATCAAAATTTATTTCGATTGAACCATGAACGTGACCAATGCGTTATTCCATGTGAGCAGTAATAGTCATTCATTCTTCACTAAACGTGATAGAGCACAGCACGCACCTACCAGTGATAAAGTCAGTATATATAATAGACTTTCATTCGCCACAGTAACAAATTAGATAATGGTACTGTCGGGATATAGTCTTATGGTATAGATCATTCCCGTCTGTTTATCTCATTGCGGTTAAACTCTGATATCCGCCTGAAACTTTGATGAAGCCCAGTTGGCGAAAAAAAAATAACAATGGAGTTATCGCGTGTCGAGAAATGGACGTGCGTTTCGATATATCGCTAATGCTTTTGGTCATTTGTGTAGAGGGTGAAAGTTCTTTCATATTTTTAAAAGCTTATATAATAATTCTAGTACGAAAAATGTCACATTGAATTTTCTAAAGTCTCATCCGATTTCTTCTTCAGCGAATATTTTAACCACGCCCGCCTGCAGACAAACGTTCCTTGCATTCTTAATTTGCGGGAAGTGAAAATTACGTGTGGTATCATAAGATTTATTCATTTTGAAACGGTGAAAATTCATTATTGACTAATTGTTGCCGTGCTTTCCAATTAAATTAAGTTTATCGTTAAAAGAAACTAACACAGGTCTTAAATTTAAAAACGTTTAAAAAATGTTTCAGGAGATCGTGATTGCATTTCTTCCTAATTGAATAAATGTATATGAAGTAGAAGTGAAAGTAGTAATGTGCTGATGAACAGACGGTAGTTCTTAAAAGTTTTAGTGCCACTTGACTTATGGAAATTCGACGATAGTGTTTAGGCCGCATTTCAAGAGATACTGTCTAGTTTTGATTCTATATGGCTTAATTTTGTTACATAATTCACATTTACGATGAATTGATACGCGTCTTAAGTGAACATAGTACGGTTTAACATTAAAATTCATATCAGATAACAAGTTTTCATATTTTTACGCCGTATGAATATTGCATTGAAAACAAATTCCGTATTAAGTAAATAATTATTTGTAATTTTGTTCTAGTGTAAATAGCCATATTAAAAAACGATATTATTTTTATAAATACGTTATTATGTTACATTAGTGAAAATTAACGTTGTCTTTTGCTATTTTGATTATGTGCACTATTGTTGACAATAAAATCATTTCAACTGCATGTTAAATTTGTGATTACACGCAGCGAGAAATACAATAGTTAATATAGAACCATATTTTAATTGTAAAGCGTTTTAATACAAAAAGTAGTTAAAATAACTATTTCCATACTAATTGGAACAATTTTATTTATATTTAATTATATTTACCGGCACCTAAAGCATTCGTACATAACCTCAAATATTAATAACTTTTTATGTTGTTAATCCTAGACTAGTATCTAATAGTTCTTCGTTGTTCCAATAAAACTCAGTGATTTTCTCTCTGTGTACTTAATAATACATTTTTGACTATATTATTACATTGCTCTTGATTTATTACGTATCTTAATCACGCAGGTCTACAAAAAATGAGGCCTTGGTTATTGTTGGGGCTGTTGGTGATTTGCAACGAAACTTTGTGCACAGAAACCGAATCCGAAGTCAGAATTTGTCAATCAGGTCACGATTTTCAGATATTTGAGGTTATGTGCTCGAAAACGTGTTTTTTGCTATGTTTGAGGCTACGTACAGGATACAACAATTTTGTTGGGTCTTCTGTACTATATGCATCTTTTGGTACTGTCCTTACGCTCCGAAATGAGCTTTTATTCGATCACCTACGACTTTATAGTTCAGCCATTTTAAATTATGACGTTGGTCCCAAAAACCTCAGAAGAAGTCACATTATCTCTTTTAAAGTATCCATGTTTCTACTTAATAATTATTTCTCTTGAAAATTTGTTCTTGGACGTTTCTGGATTGTGTTTTTAGTTTATTATTTTGAATCCATTAAATCATCTGCTGAGAAAAATTTTAAATTAATTTAGATTTCTTATGATTTCGACGGCTTATGATATTTTTGGGACTAATTTTTGGTATTAATGGATTTAATAGTACTATTCATTTCTTGTTGTTTGTTTGTAAACTATTTAATCCAATAACGTCTTAAATTACATTTTTTTAAACTGAAACTACAATTCATATTTCTTATCAAAATCAAAGTGAAATTAATATAAAAAATGTATTATTTCAAAAACGCAGGGTTTATGTTTATATTTTTTTAATTTCGTCGCTATTACATCATTTTATAGATGAGCTTAAAACGTATTTAAAACGTAGTCGTAGTTGCACTACAATGTTAGCTGTGTAAATTCATTAAATTCATAATGGCGTAATAAATACAGTTTTTCAAGTCTTCACTCGTCATTTTAGACCGCCATTTTGAATATCGTAATTTCGACTGTATCGATCTGCAATCTCGAAAACTTAATTAAATGGCAATTTACTAATACAATTCCCAAACGCAAACACGCGGTATAGCCCAGGAAAAATAGAAAATTATTTTGAAAAACTGATAAACAGGACACCTTTTTCACTAAAGAATGTATTTTGGCGAGAAAATAATAGAATTGGATTAATCTAATTTTTTTTTGGTTTTTAATGTGTCAAAAAACAAAAACACCGTTAAAACCTTTTTTTCAGTTTTTCGATTGTAGCTAAGAAACTTCATGTCTACGGAAAAACTATTCAAGAAAAAGCTGTAGCTTTTAAAAAAATTATCTACAAAATGGCTTTTTGAATGTTTTCGATAAATTAATAAATCAATGAAATGATAACGTAATACTGCGAAATATAACGAAAAAAACATTTTTTCTTCTTACGCAACTTTATTAATAATTAAGATTTTATTTATGGTTGTAATTCTTTTTGTATTGGATTTAGTAATTACTTTAAAACACGCAAAATCACATTCTACATGGAAATGTCATTGGTTAATTTTTTCCATATCATTAAAATTTTACATACAATTAAATAAAGTATAATTTTTTTCCAAACAAATTTTGTTTCGAACCCATGCTTTTTTAAAAATTACTATAGAAGCTTTTCGAAATGAAGAATTAAAAAAAAAATAAAAATAAAAGAATAAAATATGAATTTTTGTTATTTAGGCTATTATTTTCATGAAACTTTTTATTTCTAATGACGAAACTGCGTAAGAACAAAAAAACGATTTTTAAAAACATTTTTCACGGGTTTATGTTATCTCATTGATAAATTAACTGATCGAGAATATTAAAAAAGCCACATTTAAAGAGCTACAACTTTTTTGGTAATAGTTTTTCCGTAGAACACAATTTCGGGTTTAAAATCGAATTTTTCACTCATCATGACGTAAAAATCATTTCAGGCGTTAATATAAATAACAATTGTTCCAGACGCATGACGGGGAAACCGGTTTTGACTGTTAAAAACTTAAAATCTCGGATTTATCGGATATGGTGCACTGGTATCAAATTACTATTGTCTCCACTAATCACGAGTTTTAATCTCTGTTATTTTGTAATTTTTTAATAATTTCGTCTGCCATATTGGTTCCGTCATTTTGGATTTTAAAAACGTCGAATTCGTAATCAGCGACCCCAAAGTACCAGTTAGAATGATTGAATTATTATTATTTTAAAACAAGGACAACAAATTTGTTTACATAAAACATTTAAAAAGTTCTCTCTAAATTCATTGGAATGAAAGTCCCACTTTTTTATTAAGAGTGAAAATTTGACTCCATGAAGAGTGACATTTTTTTCGATCAAGAGTAAAAGAAAAAAACACACTTCTAGAAGAGTGAAATATCAGAATCAATAGACTCAAAATTTCACTCTTCATGAAAGAGTGGCTCAGTTTTCACTCCAAAGAATTTACAGAGTTAACAGAACAATTATTTTCTGATTAAATAGGGAATTTAAGTCTATTATTTCAATTGAAATTACAAGATTATTTTTAGACAGAACAAAATAATTAGTACATTCTACCTAGAACTTATGTAAAATTTACCGAAAAAGTTGAGTAACCATTGTCAATAAAAATAATTAAAAGAACAATCCTAATTTTCTGCAGTTTATGTGGAATTTATCTTTTAAATGCTTGATTAACATCAATGATGTATTAAAATCTAATCTAAGTAAAAAAATTCACATAATTTTTGTATTTAATATAACTAGTGTCAATGTTCTTGCGAGTGTTGTTATAGAATATCTAACCTAGTTTTTCGTTAATCTGTGATTAAACATCATTTAAAAACGTATTACTTAAGGGCTAGAATACTGTTTATTTATATTCTTCAATAAATTTTACTTTTAAATGAGACTCGATAAATTTTACTTAACTAAGTTCGGCAAATTCTACTTATGACTTTTTTCCGTGTAGACTAATTTATGATTCACACCTTTAACAAGCACAGGATTCCGATGCCTCTTAAACGAAAACTACTTCTTACTAACATTTTTTCACACGTTGTCTCAAGCCACTCCAATTTTGGAACACCTATTTTTTATTATAAACACCTGCCAGATGCCCCTTTGCTCAACCTGTAGCGATATGATCAGGTCGGTACATGCTGGAGTGAAAATATTGGTGGTCTGCCAGAAAGTCTAGGAGGTTCGAAGACTGCTCACGTCGTAAAGTTTAATCGTGCGATGCTGTTTATTACAGCTGGCGGTTTGGCTTTAAAGAGCTCAGCAGCTCCCCCATTAGTGGAACACCTTGCGGACTCTCGAAGTACACACTCTCACACACCTCAAACACACACACTCGGACAGTCACGCTCCAAAACTGTCTTATTACATCAATCTTATTACCGCTAACGGCGTATTTATGCTTTGCCTATATAACTATATACGATTTCTTAAGCTACGCACAAATTGGCGTCGCGCTGTGCGTCTTGAAACTACCGAATTGTTTAATTGCGTGATACCATACTATGAAAAGAGAGAAAATGAAGATGGAATTTTACTGCTTCAATTATCCACGGGGCGCATATATATATATAGCTGCATCTTTTACTGCCGCGGCCATTATGGGCATTTTTTTTATTGGCATCGCTGTTTAACGATTATATCATAACCACGCTCTAAAGACCTTTTAAGTACCTGTATTACTGCACTTTTTCAATGACAATATATACTCGAAGAGTAATCTCAAGTGACGCTAATTGAATACTCTAGGAAACGGGAAATTATTGAATGTTATTCCTTGGAATTTCTTTGTGAATAATGAACATTTGATCATTTTAATTCTATAAAGTTTAAAATGTATAGAGAACCAATTAAAAAGTTTAAAAGTTAATCTGGAAAGCTGAATTAGAGTATCCAACCCGTAATCAACATTCTGAAAGATTGCTTTGATGTCACACAGCTATCCTCAAAGGGTCATAAGTCTCACAAAAATGTGGAGAAAAACGGCTTTCACGGCTTTATTTGTATAACTATTTAGCTTCAACATTTGCAAACAGCGTAATCCCAGCTAATCGTTTTTTTTTCCAAATATAGGTGATTATAAGTGATTTACAATTTTTACAGCCATTTTTCGTTATTACCGGCGACAATTTGACCTCCAATCGAAAAATGTTTTATGGGAATATTGTAGGTACGACAAAGATCTGCAATTTTTGTATACATCATTTTTCACCTAACCTCAAAGTTTCAGAAAAAATCGAAGAAACCGTCTTTTTTGTTTTTAATTTTTTTCGCCCTCAAAAACGATTTTTTTTTCATGACATTTTTAAGAGACTTACCTTCTTTTGTCCCGAATAAACTGTAATTTTGTTGTATAATAATATTTATTCGTTTCTTTTTTATTGATTAAAAGCCGATAACAATTTTTCAGTGAAAAATCTAATATTAAAACTTTAGATAATGGAGCTTTATTTAATGGAATTCGTTCATTGAAATATCTACTTTCAGATGATATATGAATCAATTTACATTTCTATATAAAAAAGTGCAAAAAACACGAAAATCTAAAAAACTATATTTTTATTTATATATTAACTGATAAAATATAAAACGTAACTACACAATAAAAGAAATTACGTAATAACAACAATTTTACAATAACAGAATTGCACTTTTTTCTTTCTTTTAAATATTAACGTTGAAAATTAAATTAATATTGATGTTGAAAATCGAGTTTTTTAGTTTTTCGAGGTTTTTGGTACTTTCTTGTATAGAAATGTAAATTGATTTACATACCATCTGAAAGTAGATATTTCAACGAACATCTCCAACGAACATCTCCAACGAACATATTCCATTGAATAAAGTTCCATTCTCTACTGTTGTGACATTACATTTTTCACTGGAAAATACTGGTGTTTTATCGGTTTTGAATAAATAAAAAAGAAACGAATATATATAGTTACTCAAAAAAGTTACAGCTTATTCGGGATAAAAAAAGGTAAGTCTCCTAAAAATTTCAAGAAAAAAAAATCATTTTTGAGCACGCAAAATATTGAAAACAAAAGAACACGGGTTTTTTTATTTTTTTCTAAACTTTGAGGTTAGGTGAAAAATGATGTATACAAAAACTGTAGATCTTTTTTATACCTAAAACATTCCCATAAAACATTTTTCGATTGGAGGTCAATTGCCGGTAATAACGAAAAATCGCCGTAAAAATTGTAAATCCTTTATAATCACCTACATTTGGAAAAAACGATTAGCTGGGATTTCGCGGTTTGCAAATTTTAAAGATAAATAGTTGTACAAATAAAGCGGTGAAAGCCGTTTTTCTCCACATTTTTGTGAGACTTATGACCTTTTGAGCATAGCTGTGGTCATATAGATGGGTCATTCCACGTCATATTTACAACTCAAATTTTAATTTTCAATAGCATATTTTTTTTCTTAAAAATAAAATACGCGTGTTTTATTATTTTGATCCTTTAACGCTTGAATGTACAGAAATTTTTCTTCAACTGTTGCGCATAGTTTTTTTTTGTATGAAAAAAATTGAAGATATTTATTTTTGCCAATTTGTGGGCCCCACTGCCGAATGACGTTGAGAAAATTTAAATAAATTTTGACAAAAATATGTACAACTATGAATTTCTTAAAATACAGTTTTCGATCTGATTTTATGATGAAAAGTAACCAGAATTTATTAAGATAGTGCACTCGATAGTTGTATACTAAAAAGATACAATTATCATCATTATTAAATTCAATCGTAAATTTCAATGAAAAATCGTATTTTAACGAATATTTTTTACACTTTATGTTTTCGTTAAAATGTGATTGTAGGATAAAAATATTGTAAACAATTTATTGTTAAGTAAGCAAATTTATCATAAATTTCTTATAATTTCCGTTTGCATAATACGTCTTTAATTGACATATTCGATTATGACATTTGATGCAATTTTATGAATACACCTTGTGAAAAGTTTTCTTTACGCGGCAACGCATTATGACATTGTTGTACAAATATGGAAGGCGTTACTTACGCAGCAATTCTTTGTAATTTACTAAATAATATAAAATCATGTAAATTGTTTGATAAGAAAATTTTAATGAATTGCTTTATTGTCGCCTATGTGAACCGCCAACTCATTTATAAATATCAAATTAGTGAACAATGTTAAATATTTTAACTAATGTGACTTTCGACTCTCGTCAATTATGTGAGGAATTTGGAAGTGAAAAAACCATGAATAATACGAATAATTAGTGCGATTAAATAATAAATTGTAAACTTTAATATAGTATAAAGAAAATACGATTGAATTTATAATGTAAGTGCTGTGACCTTCTCCTATTTTATCTTGCCAGCATATTTTATATTCTTTTAAATTTGCGAGAGACCGCAAATTGATATTCGACCATCTTTCGTAAGGTCCCGGGTTCGAGTCCCGTCGAGTCACATCTCTGAAGTACGTTCCTCATAAAAAAAATGCTGAAAAAATCGTAAAATTATAATGAGCATAAAAACATGATTTATTTTGATTCCAATATGTTTTTTTTTCAGAATTCTTTTTTCAAAAACCTGAATTAGCTCGTATTGATTTCAGTTTAGAAAAGGGTTGGATTTTTACCCAATCTTCAGTATTCAAAACTCTTAAATTCTTATATTCGTTAAAATTGGAATTTTTTAATTTTATACATACAAAAATGGCTTTATTCACGAAAATTATTATTTGCTTAGTGCAGCAAGTAAATTTACTTAAATTAAGAACCTATTTTCTTTTTTTTCGAGTAACCCTTAATAGAAAAAATATTTTCTTTCCTCTGGTATTTACTTGCGATTATTCCAGTAAATATTTCATTCAAATTACAAAATTTGTTTTCTTTTTTGCCTTCAAAGAATTATTCTTCGGATATAACTTATGTAACAATCGGCTATTGTAATGTTACTGGCAAAATAATTTGAAACTTTGAAATATTTAAAAAGAATCGCGTGACTAATTGCGATTCATTTATCGAGTACTACGAAATTATATAACATATTCGACACACGCCAATAATTGTAAACGAAAACTAACACCACAATAGTGACGTGCTCAAAGTGTTCATCGTGTCAACAATTGCCAAATACGATTTGAACGGTGAAAATTGTAAAAAGTAAAAAATAAGATTGTTCGATTTTTTGTTCATGTAGAAAATATTGAAAAATTCGAAAAATGTTTCAAATTAAACTTGTAAATCCTCTCAAAATACACTTTTTGCGAAATTGTAGTCAAAACTTAGAAAAATGTTAATGAATTTGTTAATTGTTATAGATGTTATGTAATAATTATCAAAAAATCAGAGTTGTCTCTCAGTTTTATTACATTTATTGTATCCTTCATATTTTAGTGAACTGAAAACGTATATCGTCATGAAAATTATCGAAAATCTATTTTGCATGATGAAAATCATTAAAAATCACTAAAAAATGAGATTTTTCACTTTTTCTTGTTTACTTAAATAAAAGAAAAATTAAAAGTGTCGTCGAAAAATGTTTCAAATAAAAATTGTAAATCTACTTGCAATACATGTTTTATATTCAATAAATTTTTCGGAGTTTTCAATATTTAACTAAATAAACGAATATACTGATGAAAAATCATAATTTTTATGAATTTTTCATGTTTTTTACTCGCATTTGTGCCAGTTTTTGTTATGCTATTTGATTTCAGCGTATCAAAATACGTATGACTCCATAGAAATAATAAAAATTATTCGCAACCCGGACCGGTTTTTAATGGTTATTGTACAATAGGTCTATAAAAATGAGCAAACATTTCTAACAATCTTATACAAAAGGTGGATAAAATATAAAATGTGTATTTTGAGAAGATGTACAAATTTGATTTCAAACATATTTTGAATTTTTCAATATTTTTGAAAATAAACGAGAAGAATCTTCATTTTTATTACATAGTTTTCTCAATTTTTCACCATCTGAATGGTATTGATATTCGTATTTAATATAGCGAGTAATGTGAGAGAACATATGTACTATAAATATGAAAAGCGACGTTTATCCTTCTTTCAATGTATACATTTTTTAAAACAGATTTTTGCAAATGTTTGCATCGAAATGGTTCATACGTGTCCGGGAATCGAATTAGAAAAAATTCAATCTGATTTTCACCTCTTGATTCAAATACAATTTAAGCACACCATAGGAAGTCATGTGTATAGATCTGTTTGCAATTATTGACACGATGAACAATTTGGGCACGTCACTTCCTGTATCGAAAACCTTCCACAGTGCACATTAAATCTTTGTACATATATTTCGTGGGATAATCACAATAAATCGTACTTTAATTCCAATATAATTAATTTCCTGGCACACTTTTGTTTCTGTGCGTTTGCACACATTCCGTAATGACCTAGAAACAGCAATTTGTAAAGTTTGAAGTCCATTGAGTTTAACACGGTGAATGCGGGCAAACTGTCACATTCTTCCGACCTGTCTAACTGGCGCGGATGTTGGGCTCGCGTCTTCTGGAGCAATCTAACAATAATGTTCGATTTCAGTTCCGCATCGCCCTGAATACCAAAAGTACTACAACTGACTGAACCCATTAACGCCAAGAACCGGTAATTTTTTTAATCTTTTTAAATCGTCATGAGCAAGATCGTAAACGAGGAATGATTTTTTCTAATTCAAAATTAAACATGACGGAATTGATAGGAAAAAAGTCTTATGATTAATAATTACGCCTTAACCCGTTTCGTCCTGAAATCCCGTAAATTTTGACTTCTTTTCATCAGGTGCTTTCTTAGGGAAAAAATCACTCAATCGTTTTAATATAAACATACCTATTGTATTTTTTTCTCGAACTCTCTAAATCCGGTTTCATATTGACCATATCTGCCGCCATTTTTTTACTATGGCGGTTTAAACATAAAAAAATTGTGAATTTTGAAAAAATTTCTTCAAATAATCGTATTTTTGAACAGGAAACCGTGTTCGGAACAAGCTAAGTCTCTGTATCTGGTGGAGTAATTAGTTACACTAAAAGATAGGTTGGTTATTAATTCTCCATTCCAAATGGCTGATTCAAAATGGCAGTTCACAATCAAAATTTTGTTGAAAAATTTCTGGACGATCTAACTCAAAAGCTACGAGTTTTAAAAAAAAACGTTGAGAATGAAAACTTCTTAGAATTCATTGAGAAATATAGTGGAATGTTTTCAGATTTTTTAAATGAAGTTTTGAGAAATTTTTTTCCCAAAGTTTTTTCAAAATTGTAATTTCTTTACCAAAAATTCTGAACAAAATTTACTGGATTCTCTGATAAATTCTAAGAGTTTTTTGTTCTTTGCAATTCTTTCCAAAAGTTGATAGTTTTCGAGGAAATGAATTTCAAATATTATAGTTTAAGATTTTTCTTTTTCGAAAACTATCAACTTTTGGGAAAAAATGCATAAAATAAAAAGCTCTTAGAATTCATCAGAGAATGCACTAAATTTTGTTCAGAATTTTTCAAAACAAAATTACAATTTTGAAAAGAATTTTGAAAAAAATTTTTCAAAAATTCATTTAAAAAATCTGAAAAAAATCCACTATATTTCTGAGCGAATTCTAAGAATTTTTTATTGTTAGCATTTTTTAAAACAAGCTCATAATTGTTCAGTTAGAGCGTCCAGAAATTTTTCAACAAAATGTTCACTGCTGTCCGTCATTTTGAATCCGCCATTTTGAATAGTGAATTAAAAACCATCCTATCTTTTAGTATAACTATTTACTCCACCAGATACAGAGGTTCAGCTTGATTCGAACACGGTTTCCTGTTCAAAAATACGATTATTTGAACAAATTTTTCAAATTCGCAATTTTTTTATGTTTAAACCGCCATAGTAAAAAAATGGCGACAGATATGGTTAATCTGAAACCGGATTTAGAAAGTTCGAGAAAAAATACAATAGGTATGGTTATATCAAAACGATTGAGTGATTTTTTCCCTAAGAAAGAACCCGATGAAAAGAAGTCAAAATTTAGGGCATTTCAGGACGAAACGGGTTAAGCTGAACAAAAGTTGAAAATTGTAATTGCAACATCTGTACTCCTCAAGTCCGAGACTCACTTGTAGTTCAGAGCTATATGCATATATTTGTTGGATAATTTTGTCAAGGTGGAAATAATTTTGATTTCTACTTTTAGATCATTTCTGATTTATGAAAAAAATGCCGAACTTTTTAGAGATTCGATGCCATGGGGCTCTATTTACATTTTTCATTCAGCTTAAGGCGTAATTATTAATTATTACTTATTAAGTACGATAAACGCAAATCCCATTATTTAGGTTTATAACTCGCGCTTTGCTAGTACAGCACAAATCATATTCACATACTAATGTGATTGGAACATTGGATCATGAAGTTAATGATTCGACTTTGTGAGAGGATATGTAGTTTATATTTGGTAGATCATTCGACCGGTAATCGAAAGGTTCCGGGTTCAATTCCCGGCTCATCGAATCTCTAAAAAGTTGGGCCTCCAGTTTTTTCATGAATCAGAAATGATCCTAAAATGTTAACAACAATTTCCATTTTTCTAACACAAAATTGCATATAACTCTAAACTGTACATACAAGTCTCTCACTTGGAATACAAATTAAGGGTAAAAATGTTGGAAAAAATATTTAAAAATTGTAATGTCGATCTTTCGTTATTAATTATTACTTGTTAAGTACAACAAACGTTAAAAAATTTTATGATTCTTTTCATCAGCAATAAAGAAATTAGTTGTAGTTTGATATTAATTTTTGTTTAAATAATAATTTTTATTATTTTATTAAATTAATAGCAGTTTTATCCCTTCTCTAAGAACAATAGGGTCAATACCATACCAACCCATGGACCTGCAACTTATTAGAAGAAAGTTTTACAACCTCACTGAATACGAATTTGAACTGAAATTTAGAAAATTCAAAATGGCGGATCCTATATATGGTCGGTGCGCTCGTAATTTCTTACTCAGTGGTTTTAGGCGTTGTTTAATGTCAATTTGACATCCTGATTATGATTTTAAAAATGACGGGTGTAATATGGTGTCGTAACTTTTTAAAGATCGCAGGTCCGCTCGAAACTTGATACTTTGTGGTTTTCGGGAAACTGAACATTAATTTTGTGTCAATCCGCCATTTTGAATGTCATAATATTGATGTCAAATTTGTAGTCAGCGTCCTCAAAACCCCCCGAATGTAACAAATATCATTTTTTAATCTTTTAAAAAATTAGTTCGCCATATTGGATCCTCCATTTTGTTCCGCTTGTCGGTCTCATTGGATGAGTATATGAGAACTTGATACTTGTAGTATCCTAGTTAGTAATACTTATAGTTAGTAAAGTTGAACTAATTGAACTAATTGAAGAACTAATTTGAACTAATTGAAGAATAATAAAAGATTTTTCTGTATTTTTCGTAATTCCAACACCCTTTGTTCTGCAAAGTTTTTTTGTACAAGTTTATACCGCACTTTGATACTTTGGACTGTCAATGCGTCATTTTGGATTTGCGTTAATGAAATTCCATACACGGATAGTCCCAATTTGAAGTCCGCGATTGCAAGTTTTGTACAACAAAAATAAGTGCTTCACAATAAAATCAACATTTGCAAAAAATTGATAAAAATTTTTTTAATTTAAAAATTTAGCGGACTTTTTGTGGTGTTCTATATTTTATTCCATTCCTATTTAAAGAGCATATTTATAATAGTTAGATATCTACTTTGTTAGTTTTTTCCCCAATTTTTGCATTTCGATTGAACTGACAGTTTGCGAAAACTACATTTGTAGCGTTAATGGGTTGAAATGGAATTCAGTTTGTATGAAACTGTTTGTCAACACAAATATGCGAGTAGTTAAATGAAAAATGTTTTTACTCGCTTATAATTTTCTTGTCAAATTGGTTCTATATAATACAACATTTCCTGCATCGAAATACAGAAAATTGTAATAAAAATACGTCTATTTTAATTTAAGAATTCTAATTTTAGTTGCAATACGAACAAAAGAAATGTATAAATTACAATTACGAAATACATTCGTCATGATAATTTAATTCATATATAAAAAAGTTGACACAAATAATTTGTATTTATTTTTTATACTAAAAATATATGAAACAAACAAAAAATATATGAAAGACCTTTTCAGGTTTGATACAGGAAAATACGTAGTTAACTGTTCGAATTATTCGAAAAAAGTACGTTTAACTATTATCTGGTAATTATGCGGGTAATACGTTTTTGTCAATATTTAAATTATTTAAAACTGTCAGTTAATTTTAATTGGCAATCATGTTTTTTTCAGTTCACATTTCGAAAATGAAGTTGCCAGATAAGAGACGTCAAACTTGGTCAAACTTGATTAAAATCACTAAGTTATTAAATTATAGATGTCATATAAAATATTTTGCATTATAATGTATGAAAATAAAAAATAATTGCGAATACAATAAAACAAGTATTAATATTATATTGAAAATGACAGAAGAAAAACAACTTTCTATACGCGTAAAGTCCATATTTTATGCTTTCTTCTGTTTACGTTTTCTTAATCCTCGACATAGCTGTGACGTAGAAGACTATTACAAACCGATAATCTCTAAAGTGGCGCAACAAACATTAAGATTAACTAACATAATATGTACAACAGTAATATGTTATTATACCACAACTTTTTCAATTAGTCAATTTCAGAGTTATAATACTTATTTAATCTGTATAATCGCAAAGTGTATTAAAGAAATATTATAAAAATGCTGAAGTGCAAACTTGAGATATTATAGAGTGAGGATTATTCTATGAATATATTCTTAATATTTCCATATGATAGTGATTACTTAAAGTATCCATTGCAATAATTTGCAAATTAATACGATTAAGTTTGGTCGATCTTTGCCATGTGACATTATCAGGTATATTTATTTAACTATTTTTTCTTATGTAGGATGATTTTAGTAGGTGTTTTGTTGATGACCAAAATGTAATTTTTGACGATAATGGGAGAGATTTAATAATTTGCAACTCTTGTGACTACTATTTTCAGAAATTAATTTATTTTTTATATTTAAGATGAACATACTATAAAAATGTTAGAAAAGGTTTCAAAATAATTTGCAGCACATTAAAAAATATTGATTTTAATAGTAGAAAAAACTGAAAAATAAATAAGAAAATCGCAAGATAATTTTAAACAATAATGGCCAAATAGAATAGTTTAAGAGGCTTTTTATTTTATTCTTTTTTCTCATACGTGTTTACAAAAATTTATTTATAATTGTGCTATTTTCCGCAAGTAGGAAATATTATTCTAAAGTAATTCTTGCAATTATGTAATTTTTAATTATCTTAAGTCTTTTCCTCATTCGGAAAATTCGTTTAAAACGTTCTGAACAGTGGTCTCTTAAATGCGATTTGGACTAGTGAATAATTTTTCAAATCAATATTTGTTTTTTGAAATAGGATATACGTTAACTGCAAAAAAATATTCTCTATAAATTTCTTCAGCTTTAAAAAGTGCCCTCGGTTCCGGCTTTGTCAGTTTCTTCAAGTAAGTACTCCAATATTGCATAAACTCAACGACAAAACTTTTTGTAGTAAAGTCCTGAAAATAACCAAATGTGACATAAAATTAAGAATATATTTTGAAAAAGAATTTGTTTAGTAATCTACAGAAAGTTATAGTGCTACATTAAATTTCAATAAGACTTTGAATACTGTTTAATAAGAATTTTATGTATTTCATGAAAATTATTGTTAGAGACGAAAAAATTAAGATTCTAAAAATATATCCGTTATTACTATACTAAGGATGTACTTGAGATGTTCCGACTAGCACTGTGAAACATGATCAATTTTGTTACTATTTACTATTTTTATTTCAGTTAATAATTAGAAAGTAAATTTTCTAATTTAATATCTATTTGTCAAATTGACACGATTATTCAAAATTTAATAATTTATTAATTCTAAATTTCATTTAGCTAACTAAATCCTTAGATGATTTATATACTTAACAGTTAGTGTGATGAAATTAAATTTAAGAACTTTAACGTCCGCTCTGTATAAAACAAAATAAATTGACATACGGTCAATGTACTAGTATGTAAAGATAAACAAATATATAAATATACCACACACTATATACGTGAGCTTTCAGCGATTAAAATTGTCGGTATTATAAAAGTTGTGAATTATATATTACTATTGATGAAATTAAGTTGCCTTAATTTAGAAGTTTCATTTCGATTTATTTAGTAGTCTAATAAACTACTTACAGTAGCTAAAACGTAGTAAAATGCTACTACATTTTTTGTTTAGTATTTATGACCACATATAAAATGACGATTGTATGTTCGAAATTATAATATAGATTATTGTCAAGATAAACATTAATGCAGAATCAGTTACGGTTGTGGCTGACACTTCAATATTCCAAAAACAAAAAAATCTACAAATGGGGTAAAATTCCTCAAGTGCCCTAACTAAAAATCCGATAACTTCGAATCGTCTCCATTTTTTTTTACCAGATAGATGCCAATCAAACAAGCATTATCAATTTTTTTCAAATTTTTGAAACTACAGTTAACCGTTGTAGAATTTTTTTTTAAATTTCACTGTATGAAAAAATGCTAATTTTTAAATGGGTGTACCTTTTTTTATACTAATCGGATTGGAAAAATAAATAATGCGATTTCTTCGTCTTGAAACGTACTTTCATGTACATTCAATCAATTTTTAGTAAAATCAAAGTTTCATCAAAATTTTCGTAATTGAAAAATAGAAACGATTTTTTTTCAAAGATGGGGTATTTTTTTTGGCAGTCTAGAAAGAAAGCTGAGTACTTTTCCTAAAAGACCACCAAGTTTCAAATAGGCGTTTCTTGTTGTTCTCGAGAAATTAAATAAAATGTCAATAACTAACAGCCGCGCCGCCTCACATTTTACCAGGAAAGTCCGAACAAATTCGAGTGTCGTTGATTTTGTTCGTTTTTGAACTTTATTCTTCTCATATTATTCAAAAATGACGCAGATGACGAAACCTTTTTAAGATTTTATTTTGATTTAATTCTATAATAGTCATCCAAAATCAGTTTCTCAGCCAAAAGCATAAGAAACTCGACTCAGAAAAAATGATACTTTTTGTTATGACATGGCGATTTAAACCATGAAAACTTTGTTTTTATAAAGATTTACATCCGTTTAATGTAATCCGTAAAATTTGAAAAAATTTGAGAATGCTTGTCTGATTGGCATCTATCTGGTAAACAAAAATGGAGACGATTCGAAGTTATCGGATTTTTAGTTAGGACATTTGAGGAATTTTATCCCAAAAGTATTATTTTATAGTGATAAGTTATCAAAATAATTCATTGACATTTGAAAATATTGTCATGTTCAGAATGGGTTATGATTGGTAGCGACGTCGTCATTATTCATACAACATAAGTAGTTTAACTTTGTCCGTTTCTGATTGGTTTCTCAAACGAAGCTTAAAAATCCCTGTTACGATCTTCACCTTCCTCATTGGCCACAGGAAAAAGTTTCAATTATGATTTGCCAATTTTCCGTAACCAATCAGAAACGAATATAATGAAATTATAGTGTCCCCCCCCCCCCCCTCAATATTCACCTCGTCCATATTGTCTGTCCTATTCTAAGCCTCCCAATATTTGCCTATGAGGGGAAGAAATTTTCCCCTACTCCGCCGATATACAGTTATAGAACGCTCATGCGTCGACCAAAAGAAATCAGTTTAATCATGGTTTAACCTTTACTACATCGCGCATGCGTGATGTCGCCACAGAATTACCTTTCCGTGCGAAGTGGTGGGGAACAGCAATCGGGGTAAGGCAAGTACTGGGACGGACCTAATGGCAAATATTAGGGGGTAGCAAATATTGGGAATTAAAATAGTGAGGGGGAGCGGGGGCGGCTACTCTAGTTTTTAATGAATAATGACGTCACAACTAATCATAAGCATTTCTGAAGGCGACCAATCTTAATCACTTATTTTGATTAATTGTTATCAACGAATTTTTGAAATATTCTTTTCGAATTTAGAGATATCTGGATTTTTTCATTTTCGATGCAAGTAGCCTATTGTCACACCCTGGATGGACACATCCATCGAGTTGAAGGGTAATCTTCCCTTTCTTCAGAAATTGGAAAAGAATCCGAAGCGTGAACGTATGGGAATGTTGGTAACTCTTTGGTTTGTAAACTTGACGTGTAATAAGGAGCATGAAACGGAATAATTGAGATTGGTGCACGCTCTGTTTCTGCGTTTTAATTGGCTAAACCTGCGGCCGCGGTATGGCGCGCAGCGCCTCCGACGTTCCCACATATTAAAATCCAGTGGATCAATCGACGTCGGAAGCGCTGCGTTTTGCAAGCCACTTACTTACAAGTACTTTCAGCCATTTCATTTTTTTTTTCACGGGATACATATAGGAAGTGATATAATACAGAATCAAAGTACTAATCTGGAGTACCGAGTTTTTTTTCCTCATGAAGCAATTAGTTACTAATTCCAAGACTATATTCCAGCACGTCGTAAATATCGGCGTTGCGAATATTTCACAATGGGAAGTTCAGGTCTTACGAAATGTCTTTATGCTGACAAATTGTGGAGATTTATGAGTGAGTTCCGCGAATATTACATGAATATCGACGAAGATTTGCATTTATATTGTTCTTATGATAAGTATTTTCTATATTATTAAAAATATTTCTTTTTTTTAAAGTGAAGATAAAAGTTCAACTTCAACTCTTGCAAAGGTGTATAAAAGTTAGTTCTTGAAATTTCAAGAAATATTTTATTATTTTTGCAATAGTTTACTTCAGAACTAACATAAAATAACTACACAATTCCATTGGTTGTATTGTAATCTATCTCACCAATGGGTATGAATGCACGTTGCTTTCTTTATTCATGTTTAAGGTAGTCTATAAGAAAATAATTTTATAATTGTGTTTATATGTTATTTTTATTCACTTTTCGTCCTAGCGGGCGTAAAATCCCGTTTTACGACCACGAAAATTGCATGGATTAGATCGGAGCTTCCTGACACTTTCTTTTAAATTTCAGGCAAAAAATCGAATTTTATACCCTCTAGAACCAATAATAATAAAGCTCGTATTTCAGGCATATAAGTAACCTTATACGCCCCATTAAGGTGGCTCTAAATGTCTGAATGAATTTGTCAAAATTCGAGCTGTGTAAGGGTATTTCTAATTACCATGTACCGTTAATTAATGAATGCTAAAGAAATTATTTAAGAATTGATAGAGTGTTATTGAAATTAAATAAAAATCACCTATTTCCAATAGTTCTCGGTTAATTCCCAGTTAATTTCTTTTGAATTCGTTAATTTGGCCCTATATAGTAATTAGAATTACCCTTACAGGGCCCGAATTTTAACAAATTGATTCAGACCATCATGGCCAAACATTTGACCTCGTATTTATACTCGATATGTCCAGATATTTGAGTACTACTTTCTAATATGGGTTATGAGGTCCAATCTTTAAGATTCCGGGTCAACAAAACTTTCCATTATTCAGAAACTCAATATGACGAATAAAATACAAAAAATGCATAAAAAAGTTTGCAATGACTTCAATTGGAAACAATTATGTAACAAAGATGGTTTCGCCCATTGAATAATAAAATGAAAAAAAAACAATCACTGTTTAAACGAGTATTTTTACTTGGATAACAATATTTGTCTAAGAGATCTATGGCTATTGAAGGATAAATTACTTATACTTTTAAATTACGCTATTGAGCATGTCAAAATTCAAGATGGCGTACTCAAATGATGAAAATATTGTTGAAAAATGGTAATCGTAATTAAGATATGTCTTTAGCATGCTACAGTTATTTTAAAAGGCTGTAAATTGTTACTCGGGGGGTTTGGAGTTGTTGATTATGAATATGGAGTAAGAATTTATAATTCAAAATGGCGGATACGACATAGTGAACGATTTTTTTTAAATTTACTACAATTCTATTGAAGTTTCTTACTCACGGGGTTTCGGAGTCACTGAATTACGAATCTGGAGTCAGATATTTAAAATTCAAAATGACGGATATATTATGTCAGATGTTGACATAAGCGCATAAAAATGACTATCCTGAATTTTTGATGAATACATAAAAATCTGTTTTTGACGAAACGAAAGTTTTGTTTCATCTACTCGCAGCCATTTTTATGTAGTGTTTCCCAACTCTTACCACATAGAGGTTGACGAACCTGAGATTTTTTTTCAATTTTTTGTGTATTTATGTTTGTTAGGGTCTTTTTGTTTATTTTATTTTTTATTCTTTTTTTTTTATATATAATTTTATTAATAATATAATTATTGTTTATGGCGTACATTATGGCAAGATTTGCAAAAATATTCCTGACATGAAATAAAGAATTTTTGTGTTTTTTCCACGTTGTAATTCAACATACTTTTTACTGCTTTCTATGTCAAATAAAGGAAAAATTGAAACAAAATAAACCTTCAACATTCCATTTTAAATATATGTTCGATATTTGATATTGACGTATTTATTTACTTTCGAAGTCAAAATGACCGATTTATTGTTTACTTTTACAGAGCAATTATTATGTTTTGGCCTTTTAGTCCAAATGCGAATTTTTAATCGAAACAAAAAAAGTGTCGGAACAAAAACAATTAGTGAAGTCAAGCAGAACTTTAGGTTGTAGATGGAGATGGCATTAAATTTCACGTGACTCGATTTAGCACGACATGTTTGCCAAATACGAGTTTTACAAGCTGAAATTGAAATTACTGTCAGTTGCCAACCAGATCACGAGTTAATCATTGGTTTATTCGTTTTAATCAAGTACTCGCCTTTTCTACAAGGTACGAGGAGTTATTATCGTGTTGCGCAAATAACTTCACCGTTTACAAATGGATACTTGGTGTTCTTAGGAACTTTATTGAAATTTGTTCGCGTGTTGGGATTCCCTCTACGGATGCGGGCTCGTTAGTATTTCGTTATAGTATTATGTGTCGATGTTTAAATGCGATACAAAGGTTCAACGAATTGCTTACGAGATTTAAAAGGGTGGGATAATAACGCCCGTGGTGTTCTTTAGTAACTATTTTACGCTTAGGAAGTAAAATTAACTTTATATATATTTGTTCTTTTACTCTACTTTCAGAAATTTTTCGTGATTTTTCATAAAAACAAATTAATAATCGCATATGAAATGTTTACACCGAACTAAAAGTTGTTGCATATTCAAGGACATATTTATTTAAATAATAATACGTAAATATTCGCCTATATGAAAAATATAATTTATGAAATCATGGAAGATTTATTGTAAAGATTTGCGAACTATAATTTTCTTAATCAAAATAAATATTTACTTGCTGGTATTGAAATTAGTACATCATGCCCTTAGTGTGTAAAGTGATACTTTTATGCACGAGCGGAAAAGTGTTGCGCACGAATATTATTTCGTATATACTAACAGAATGCATAATGATTTTACGCATTGTGTATTGATTTTTGCGCGCTGTTTCATAAAATTACCACTTTATGCATAAAAATAGTGCGCTCTTTGTATTTAATTACCAAAATAGCACATTACTATACAAGTGCGCGAAGTAGGTGATTTACGCACGAGTGAAATGAGTCTCCTTTCCATGTGTATCGTACGCTAATTTGTTTTTTGCTGTGTGAGAGAAATTGTTCACTCGCTAAAATCAGTTTGCGAAGTGCAGTGTGCAAATAGGACACTTCATGAATTAAAAACATTGTGCTAAGTTAAAAAATAGTAGTTTTCGATGCAAGGGCGAAAAAGCTTTTTTAGAGAATGCTAGGGTTTCGGCCCGAAACGACGATGCAATACGTTCCCATAACAAACTTTTTTGTCGTACCGAATAATATTTTTTTCTCTAACACTGGGCGTAAAACAGCACATTATCGCACTGGTACTCACCTGATTCGTGTACTAATTGCTACAAGTTTGCGCAAAGTGCATTTGCAATTTTAAAAAAGCCACACTTTACACACAATGTTACATTTTTTTTCAGTTTATAAACTCATTTCAATCAAATAATATTTTCACTATATGTAAGATATCTGAATAAATTAATTTTCAAGGATTGTTTATTACGAATCAACATAATTAAATGTTTGCCTTATAAAAATTCATGAGGTGATAAGTTTCAACATTGTATGACACATTTGTTTATAGTAAATATAATAACAAAAATATACAACAAATAATAATCGATTTTTTTGTAATTATAAAAAATGTATAATTTGTTAGTATGTAAAAGATTAGTTGAAGTAGTGCGCTCAAAGTATGCAAAATACATATTAATATATGTATTAAGAAAAAGTGCCAAAAATACAGTGAAAATCATAAATATAGTTATAAAATTCGTACATTTCCAATGTCTTGACCCATTATAGTATACTATTTTAATCGAATATGATTATAATTCAAAAAGTCTACCTTAGAAATTAAAAATCGAGCACCTCGATTAATTTCCAATTAACAGTAATGAGTTGAAAATTATCGGTTTTCTGATTTAAATAAAATGTTTATCCGTGTCCTAATTACCTAATTTCATTATGTCAATATACAATGTGTCACTATACGCATGAGACATGATTTTTTGATGTCCTATTCAAATATTTGCCGATTATTTTTAACAATTATTTTACAATACGTTTACTACTAATGAATATTATGTCTTTAATATCGATGCGTTTTTATTTATTTAAGTATTTCTTGCTAAATAGATATTATCCGTCCGTTTGGTTTGCAAATAAGTTTAAAAACCTTTAGAAAGAATTACGGGATTGATTCGGTTTTGTAAAGAGAAAAAACGTTCGGGTTACAAAACAGCTTTTTTGTTCAGTTTTATCTACACAAGTTTTACTACTATTTTGAGTTTCATTAAAAATAATGCTGCTATTTTTTTATATTTATATTCTATTATTTTTGTATTATATATAATATATTTTAAATATGACTATCAACTTATCCAAATAGCATAAAATTATCTTTATTTAGATTGATTTACACTAAATCAGTTGAGTGTGGGTCGAAAAACTGCCAAATCGAAAACGGACAGATACTTTGTCGTGATACCGAATTTTTGGCTTTTCGGTTGTCGGTTTTTGGACCTGTCGGTTTTTTAACCAGTCGATTTTTCGACCCAATCACCGAATCAGTTCATGGGCAGTAAATTTTAATTAAAAGTGCCCAGTTTTAAAATAGTAACCGGAATATTATACTGGAATAAATATGAAAAATGCATAAAAAAAAACAGGCAGTTTCTAGAATCATTCGCTTTGGCGCATATACCCCAAGTCTAGTACACTTACACTCTTATATTTCGCATTTTCTATTTCTTATCACGAATTTCCTACTCGAAATGCTAGAAATCGGCATAATTTCAAGGCAAAATGTTGTTCCGTTCATTGAATACATTCCTTACATCGCCATCTTGAATTGTATGTCGAGAATGTTAATAGTTTTCAAAATATGTTTAGTCCACGACTAGACTGGTACTAGCTAGTATTTGGATAGTATTATAACTGGACACTAGATGAATTAAGTATCCCATGTTATTCCAGGAAACTGGCCAGTTCCCCCTCTCCTCTCCGCTTAGCATCCGATAATTGACAGGAAACCCGGAGACTATCGGATTTAAATTCCACCTGGAAAATAAAATTAATATTAAATTGAAATAGCTAGTTAATGCGTTTTTTTTTTCTCAGTAAGTAGTTGTTTGCAAATTAATGAAGTATTTAGTAAAATTTACATTTTTTAGACAAATTCAACAAATTCATGTCGTTTTAAGTAAATATTGTGTTTATTGTTGAAAATTTATCCAAAATTAATCACTAAGTAGCAAGTTAAATTTTTTACAAACAAATTACATGGAAAATTATTCGTATTTTCTTAAAATGTGCTCAAAAATGTTCTCGCATTTTTACACTCTCGATAATTGTAACAACTGCCATCCATATATTCGTACCGATAGATGGCGTACATATTCCCTTTTTTTAAACGCAAGTGAGAAGAAAAATATATACATTAATATTGTTAAACAGGTATGAAACTAACGAAGTAATTTGATTTTCGTTGCCAGAAATTTAGTAACGTCTTCTTTATTTTATGTTTTTTATTTTGGTCTCGGTGAAATATTTCTTAAATACATCCAACTAATATATTTAGTAACATATGTATCAAATGGTCACTAAATTCAACTCAATAATGAATAAAATCTTCTAAATAAGTATGTTTCCGAATTTACTGCTTTCACTGTTTGAAATTTTTTTGTGGAAATAACTAAATATTTAATACACTGATTAAAGTCTATGAAAATGATCTAATAAGTACGTTAGATTATTTTATAACAAAATTCAATTTATCCAATGAATTCCACAGCACAGAATAAAACAAGTCAATATTTAGTTAATTTTACTATTTTTTTCCTCAGCATAAAATAAACATCGTAATAACGGTTACATTGATGATTTTTTTTTCGTTTGCAACGTTTATATCACGATAAAGATCGCATAGTTCCATTTCATTCGGAAATACGGTCATGAAAAAGTAGGCTTGCTCCTGTAACAGTCGTCGCTCGACTGACAAACTGCATCATTTTCCCAGGTTGCATAATGTATGAGCAGGATAGGAGTGTGTATAAAAAATAACCGCGATTCGAAAGTCTTCACCCATCAGTGAGGAAGTGTCGAGAGAGTATAACGCTCGCTTACGGTCCAGTTATCGCCACTCCAAGGGGAGCGGTTTCTTTTTGTTTCTTTTCTCGCGGAATAATGCCCGCGCATTGCGTGCACCTTCGTGTCTCGTTATTTACTTGCGCCTCTTATCCAACTGGACATTGCTTAGTTTTATTTGATGATTTTTACAGCAACAAAAATGGTCATCAACTTCCGGCATAAAAAAGTAAATTTTCTCCATTAAATTCTCGGGGTATTTATTGAAAATATATATTACTACGATATTAGTCTAATGGTTACTGAATACCATCTCATATAGAACATGTTTCTTAAAGAGGTCATCCACAGGGCATTCCGAAGATATCTCCAAAAAGACCTCCTGAAGAGGTCTTAATTATGATGTATAATGAGCTCCTAAAGATGTCTTACTTTGGACTTGTTAAAATGGTAATCTCGAAGAGGTCTTAAATCTATATCGGCTAGGGAACGGTGGTGGCTCAGTTGGTGGAGTATCGGCTTCGTAATCAGAAAATCCTGGTTCGATCCCGGCCTCTGCAATCTGTCATCGGGACACCTTTATATTTGTTTATAAGTATCTAATAACGCCAAAGCTCAGGTGGTTCGGATTCCACCTTCATAAACTGTAGGTCCCGTCGCGATTTAGTTCCATTTGGGTTCACAAAAGTCGACGTAAATTAATATTAAAAAAAAAAATCTATATCGCTTAGGACTATCTCTCACATTTGCCAATAGGTGACGATTCAATCCACAACTGAAATAGCGCGATATGTACTTCATATTGAGACCGATGCAAGATAAAACTATAACGAAAGAATGAATAAGTGCTTTTACGATATTTAGCAAGTGTTATCACAATTTTGTATTATTATTGTATGAATTATAGAATCTATATTTTCATTTATATTATTTATTTTGTATGTCAAAGCTCTCAAATAAGAACTTTTTTTTGACACCTCATATTTGTGAGGTCTTGTAGAGCTCTTAAAACTGATGCATAAGTCTTCTTAAAGATCACTTTAAGATTGGTCTCTATCTCATAAGTATTTACGACATTTTACAGTTTTTAAGACTTCTGAAAGAGCTCTTAAAGATGTTTTTTTGCTGTTTGGGATGTTGACCTCTAAAGCTGTTAACCCTATGAGTCATGCATTTTTCGAAATATTGAAATGATATGAAATTTTGTCATTTAAGGTTTATTGATTTCGAATTGGATGTTACATTTCGAAAATTGAAAATGGCGAATTCAAGATAACGTGATCGAATCTCCTTGAAGGGGGTCTAAAGTCGGTGAACTTTTGGAAAACAGGCATCCCTGTAAAAAAATTTAATGGAAAATCAAATCTGATGTATTTTTGCCTCCTGTTTCTGAATTTGACACTAGAAATTGGCGGTCGGACGTATTAAAGCCGCCATTTGAAAAAACAACCAAAAACGTGTTCTTTGTTAGTTTATTACATGTATTATGAAAAAAAAAACGCGTTGTGCGAAAAAAATGTTCCAAACAAAAAATGTAGAGCATAAAATTCCCTGCAAGAAAGGTTTTATACATTGTTTTCGTAAGAGTAAAGAAAACCACGAAAAACTCGAAGAGCGTAGTGATAAAGCGAAAAACGACCGAAAAACGTGTTTTTTCAAAGTTTTTTGCATTTATTTGGAAAAATACGCATTGGACAAAAAAATATTTCTAACAAAAAATGTGGAGCATAAAATTCTCCACAAGAAAGGTTTTACACGTTTTTTGATAATAATAAAGAAAACCACGTAAATCTGCGATGAAGAGAAAAACAGCGTAAAAAGGTGTTTTTTAAAAGTTTTTGCATTTATTTCGACAAATACGCATTGGACGTTTTTTGAAGATAGCGGTTTTAATATGCCCGACCTCCAATCTTTCATTTCAAACACGGTATCAGGAGTGAAAAATACATCAGGAAAGTGTTTTTTAAAATTTTGTTACGAAAATGCCCGTTTCCAGGTGTCTTACCCTAAATTACTTAGTTGATATGATTGTAATCTACGTGAAAAAATATAAATTAAAATTGACTGAATTAAACGGTTCGTCAAAATTCGGGCTTTGTACCTGCAATTCCAACCACTATAATGAATGTCCTCAAAAATACCAATAAAATTTATTGAGAATTGACCGAGAATTTTCGGAAATATATGAGACATTTGCTTATTTCCAAAAATTCTCAATCGATTTTTGACGAATTTCGCTAATATTTTGTAGGATATCATGTATAATGCTTAGAATGGCATTTACACCGTCAAAAATTTGAAAAAAAAAGCAGCAATAATTTTTAATTTAGATTTTTCAATGTAGATTTCTACCATATCTCTTTAGCTTTAGAATCCTCTTATAATGATTTGGTAAAACGGTGACCGCTCGAAATCCCCGACGACAAAATCCCCGCGACAAAATCACCGCGTCAAAATCCCCAAGTACAATAATCCCCGAAGTCAAAATCCTCTACTATAATCCCCGATTTAAAAATCCCTTCACACAAAAAACTCTGAATTTACAATTGAAGCTGTATTAAAAGTTGATATTGTTTATTTTGTATTTAGAATTAAGATATATTATAAGGTTAAGTTAGGTTAGGTTAGGTTAAGGTAGGTTAGGTTAGGTAGGTTAGCTTTTTCTATGCTGCGGGATAGTGAAATCTTCCGCCAATTTTGTTGATCTTTGGTGGGACACTTATTGGCCGAAATTGTACTACTCGAGAGCGCCACACCTTTATACTTCCACCATGGACTGAGGTAACTTGTAATAAAAGTAGATGTTTTGAAAGGTGATTTTGATGAAGAAGGGGATTTTAGTGGTAGGGGATTTTGTCGGGGGGATTTTGTCGTGGTGATTTTGTCGTCAGGGATTTCGGACGGTAACCAGTAAAACACAGCCAACTTTTCTTGAACCCAAGTTTCCTGATACCTGTTGTGTTCTAATGAATTGACCATCTGTTGGTGCATTGGATAAGGTAATTTTCAAAAAACTTGAATGGGAAGACGGAATGTTGAACTGGAGGTATTTCCGCACGCGTGTGCAAAACGGAATACGAATGGGTACCTATAGGAACATGAACAAGAGCGAAGGCGCGTGTTTGACAAAGCGTATTTTACATTCCTGGGGCATTTATTACGCACAAGCGAGCGTGTCGATGCGAGTATGCGGGAATGGATGCGTTCGGATATGATCAGGGGGGGCAAAAGCATAGGAACACGTCGGTCGCCGGCCGGCGCGCCGCGGTCGCGTCCGATCCGATGAACCGTTCAGAATGGAGAGGAATCGATTAATCGCTTCGGAAACTCGAAAGTCCGTATATATATATATACACTCTCGGTCGGTATTCTCGGTCTAAATACAGTTGCGTAGAGTAATCGACCCGGAGTATTTTACGTCCGCTCAAGCGTGTCGCGCGTTCTTGTGTATCACGTACATCACAGGGACCAGCTGACGAACCAGTTGTTTATTTACCCACCGTGCAACTCGTACACAACCCGTTCGCTTTCTTCCCGACGATACCGACCGCGCGGGATGCGAGGGGGGTCTCTGGGAACGCGTCTTTAGAAATTGCAAATTGCCCGTTCCCGGTGGCTCTAACTGTCGATTTTCTTATGGGAAACTCGAGAACTTGATGTTACGATAGGAGTCTCATGTAGCGCGTCGGGTATGCACTTATTGTTTACGAACAGCTACTCGTTCAATACGACGTGAATACAACTGCGGGCCGTCGCAATGTCATCATTTTACTAATATTTCATTATGCCTCTTATCGGAATTTTTAATCCTGCCCAGATTATTCTTGAAAAGATGGTTATTTCAATGAAATTAGTGATTTTTAGATGTAAAATTGAAATTTATTTACTTAATTCAAGTAAACTATGTATTTGATTCAAATAAATTGTCGTTGGTTTAAGAAACGATTTATTTCCTTCCAGTAAATAATTTCCTTGACATATTATATTCTACATTAACAAAATATTGTCTAGAATCAAGTTTGCATTTGCTTGAAATAAAGAAATAATTTACTTAATGGTAGTAAATCATATTTCTTGGAAGAAGTACATCATTAACTATTTTACTTCGCTGAAGATATATATTACACAGGTCTACAAAAAAGAGGGTCTTCGATGTTGTTAGGAAGCTGTGGGTCATTTCCGACGTAATTGTATGCGTAGAATCAAAACTCGAAGTCAGAATTGGTCCATAACGACAGGTTTTTGAGATATTTGAGGTCATGTACTCGAAAAACGCGTTATTTTGCTATGTTTGAGGTTACGTACAGGACGCAGCAATTTTTGTTGGCCTTCTGTACTATTTGCATCTTTTAGTTTTTTTTATAAGCACCTAAGACTTTTTCTTACAAAGTTACGGCCATTTTGAAATTACGAGATATATTCCATTAACGTTATCAAAAAAACATTCACAATACTGACACGTGATTTTAGTTATTAGTATCCATATTTGAAATAGTTGTTTATATTTATATAGGTTTCATGATATTGAATTTGACCTTGAGCTTGTTCTCCAAGAGCATTTCAAGGTAAATTTGGTTACATGTATATCGTTATTTCAAATTGGGGTATCTTAGTGAAGAAAAGTCGTAATGGAATTCTGCGCATCCCATAAAAAAGAGAAAGAGTAGTACCACATGATCCAATGGAAGGAAAAACTCCTAAAAATGTTGTGTATTCTGTACATGACCTTAAAAATAGCAAAAAACGCGTTTTTCGAGTCAATAACCTCAAATATCTCGAAATCCTGACGTGATGTGCCACTTCTGACTTCGGATTCCTATTCTACGCACAAAATTACGTCGGAAATGACCCACAGCTTCCCAACAACAAGACCATGTTGACCATGTGTTTAGATTTAGAAAATAGTCAGACTCTCATCAAATACGTCTCTGACAATAATTTATTCATATCAACAGAAATTTCCTTGATTCAAGTAATATGATTTAGTACCATTAAGCAAATTAATTCTTTGTTTCAAGAAAATACAGACTTGATTCAAGACGATAGTTTCTTAAAAGAAATAAATATTCTCTTAAAATCAGTAAATATTTCCTACCTGCCAATGAATATTTCCTTGTTCCAAACACTACATTTTTTCAGTGCATGGATCGATGATTGAATTTGTTTACTCTTACGGTTGGTTAATAGATATCTCAAATTAAGATTTGAGGTAAATTAATATGTCAAATAAAATGCGGAAATTTAAGTTCCACCTTCGGAATTTGATTCATATAAAATTTTGTTTCTTTTTAGCAGGTTCCGCAATTTTTGGTAAATTTCAGTTGAGAGGAAAAGTAATGACATCTGACATCAATATTAGATTACATCAAAATCGCATCGAAATCGATCCCTTCCAAAAAATAATCTAATTAACGTCCTAAGTTTGAGACAACCCAGGACCAAAATTGAATGAGTTTTTAACAAAAACTGAAGCATTTTTTAATTGTATTAAATTTAAGGTGGATCGGTAAAAGAATAGTACAACACAGAAAAGTTGAAAAAAATGATATGGGTTCTTGAAATATATTTGAATCCTTGTGTTAAATTTCAAGTAGGTTCACCGAACATCACAGAAAGAACAAAAATCGTTTAAAGTTACGGTTTTAATATGTAGCCTTATGGGACGGCGGGTTATGAAAGTCATAACCTAAGTATATTTTTTACAGAATTAAATGTGAGGTTAGGGGCATCTAGAATTAATAGATAATCAGCAATTTGGCACTTTTATTTTCACACTAATACGATAATACTTAGATTCATTACCTATTTCACATGCTTATGTTCCATATTACACTAAAAAAGAAGTTCTATTTACATAAATAAAAAAAGGCCCCTAGTTGGAACCCACTAAATACGCTTTTTCGTGACCAAGCCACCTTAAATAAATATTTAAAAAAAAAAATTGCACCAACCAAGATTCGAACCCTAGTATTCTAAACAACAGTCCGCGCTTTTAACTACTCCACCACGCTTCCTGTTATAATTTAATTGACAAATAAAGGTTATTACATACCGAGATTAAATGTAAAATGTTTTATTCTGTAGTGTGTTTTAAGGATACCTGTTAAAATAAACGAAAAATACAAGCAACGGAAATGTTCGCAACATTTTAAATAATGCCTCTTTTAATACAATATAAATTTTATTGTAATTATTGTTAACTGAACATTTAAGTAAATCTAAGTGTCAAAAAACTATGCACCCACTCACGGGTCTATATCATTATTAATTCAATGTGAAAGAGGTGATTAAACTTTGATTTAAATAACTTAACTAATCTCTCTTAACTGATCTAAACGATTAATATTAGATTGAAATCGGATTGAAATTGGAGCACTTTTGATCTTTTCGATCAGTATCCTATTGTTAATTTAATATCTTTTATCACATTTACCTTTCAAAACGCGAATAAAATTGTATTCTTGGTTTCAATTCTCGCACTTCACTTTTTCTTTTTTTTTCTAATCTGATTCTGCGAATTCGTGACTGGGATTCAAAATAGGGTCAACATTTTGATCCTAAATTGTCTCAAAACTATGACCTTTAATTTAAACAATTTCTGGATGCGACCAATTTCGATAAAATTTTGACGTAATATTCATAACATTTTTGTCTTCAGTTTTTCTCTCTGTGGGGCTATAGTTTCTTGAATTTCATATACGCTATAAATCTGAATTAGTTAAAAACTACCAATAAGGAATGAAAAGTGAGTCACCAAATAAATTAGTAATGATTTCTGCTAATACAAAGTTAAAACCTACTAATTTATTACTAATTCTACAAACTACTGAACTAAAAAAGTCAATATCTACTTATAGATCAGTAGAATTTTTCCAATGAATTAGTATTTTTGTATTATTTGTCAGTAAAAAACTTTTTTCTGTAGTTAAGTCGTTTTTTATTAATTCAAGTTTAGAGAGTTTTGCAACTGAAATTATTGTTATTTTTATCAGAAAGAATGGCATTTTTTCTCATTCTGCAAGTCTGTCCCAAAATGATCATCTGGCATAAAAAATTTCTTCGTGTAAGATTCTACATTCGAATCATTTAAAAACAGAAAAGCAAAGCTAAACGAGCCTTGTGCCAGATGCATATATCACTTATTATATCAATTAATTGCAATGAGAGTGAGCTACCCGCGCGATTTCATGAAAAAAGGATCGATAATAATTTGGCACGAACGAAGAAGAAACTTAACGAAAAGTAGTTTACAAATCTCACGAATACTTGCGGTGAATCTCGGGTAATTAGCCCGTAATTGCCGCGGAATCGTTTCGCAAAAGTAAAATGTGTTCATTAGCCATTGTTCTCGTACACGCTGCTCACTCGCAGCGGACCACCGAGCTCGGCACGCGAATCTCGCTCGCTTTACTCGCTGCTATAGCAGATGGCAGGTATGCATTTGGAGCACTTTTAGATCTAAGTAAAATTTCATAAAATAATACAAATATCAACATAAGTTTTTTTTAGCGCATCCCGACGATTGCGTAGCGCTTGAATGCAGTGCCCCCACGTACGGTCGTTCGCGATGAGTAGTGCGGGTGCGGCTCGCAAGTGTTCTTTTCACGCTCCGACATTTGTCGTACGCTCGTGGGACACTTTCCCGCATAACGCAATGTGACAAGAGAATACACGAGTCGTCAGGAAAGTTGGTAACGGGCAACACCCACGCATGCGACACGTCCGTTTCGTCATGATGGATGCCACCAGCACAATGCGGCCATTGGCCGCCTTGAGTGCGCCTATCTATATAAACCACCAGATCTCGACTTTAACCTCTCAAGGAATTCACGTGAATTATGATGTCGCTTGTAACTATGCGGTAATTGACGGGTAAATGAGGGTAGCGATCGAAGACACGAGATGTAGGGTGCGCCCGAGTAAAAATTTAATATAAACGATAGATCTATGATGGATTCACGGAGAATCTACTCCGTGAAAAATCCGTCCTTTGAAACAAATATGGATTTAGTTTTATAAAAAATTTAATATGCATGATAGATCAATGATGTATTCAAGGTAAATCTACTTTATAATATGTTAGTGTTTGGTTTTATCATGAAATGATATTTTTTGCATTTTATATTTTCATTTTTACATTTTATACTCTCTAAATCTGAAGCAGCGCGTATATTCGCTGATTTGCAGCAGTTTTCGCTAATTCATATTTAGAGAGTAGTAGTACAGAGAATATATACAAGTAATATTTGGACAAAACAAAACCATTTATACAACATTTTTTCCTCGTATTATATTTCAATACAAAAACGGAGATCTACATACAAACAAAGAAAACAATGGAAAAACTTAAGGATATGGTACTGCTGCTCTGCTCGTACATTTCTGCGACAGTAGAACTTGGCGACTTGTATTCCACCTAAAAAATATATCATCAAATACAAAAACAAAGACTAAAACTTGTATTTGCTTATGAAATATCCAAGGAGCAACGACATGTCACTCTAAAAACTGCAACTGTCATCACTCATACAAGAAAATCGAATCTCCTGCAGGAACCAACTGAATAATTTCTTTTAGAATAATTTTCAAAACTTCTTGCTATAAACAAAAACGGGAACACGTGAAAGCAGATTACAGTTTATCAGTTTAATTTTATTTTAATTAATAACACTGCATACATAATGTATTTTGTATTTAGGTTCGGCACAAACTGCAAAAAAAAAACAAAGCTCTTCTTTTATTATACAATGACAGTCCTTGGTAATGTGGTTGCTATGGAGGTTGTTGATTTTTAACATGTGCTGAACTTTTGACAGTTTGTATCGAGCATTGGTACAGAATACTTCGCGTTGGACATTATAATAAAAATAAGCATACATGTTGTAATTTGTTTTCTCGTGTTTATGTTTGTGTAGTAAGAATTTTTTAATATTTTCCAAGCAGAAATTATTCAGTTGGTTCATATGATATTTCGTTGCTAGGATATTTCTTACGGGAAATATTTTTCGTATTTTATCAGCATTTATGTATGTATTCTTTAGGATCAAGTCATAATTTTGATGTAGTTTTGGAGCAGTCCAGGAACACCATATCCTTGAGATTCCTCGTGTTTTTGAGTAGTTTCGTTGCTTCGTCTTTTCCTTTGTATGTGCAATGTATATCTCTGTTTATCAATTTAGGTTTTGGCATATTAAATCAATTTTTTGTTCGAAAATAAAAGTCTCTACTATTATATTCTATATCAAATATAAAATACATAATTTTAAAGTAAAACTAAGCACTAATTTGTACAGTAGATTCACCATGAATTCACCATGAATCAATCGTGCATATTAAATCTTGATAAAGATTAAATTCATATTTGTTTCACAGGACGGACATTTCACGGAGTAGATTCTGCGTAGATGCATCATGAATCTATCGTCTATATTAAATTTTTACTCGGGCGGGAAAATTACGGGTTTAAAGCTTGTAATGATTTTCCATTCCCCTGGACCTCACCTGGTCTTGCTTTGATTGACAATTTGCGGTTACGTCAGAATGTCGTCGATGATCAGGCGAGGGAAATGCAAAAGTTTTCGACAGTTTTCGTTGCAAAATAAAGCTTGTGTCATGGACACTGCCTTAACTTTTGTAGAAATTATTAATTGACATATCATAACTAACGCAGTACTTTCTGTTTTAACCCATTAACGATTAAGGAGACAAATTTTATCAAGATTTTTTTCTGTCAATATGCCAAGGTTGGACGAGATTTTTTGGCAGTGAAAAAACGTCAACAAATTTGCATCAACCATTTCAACACAAAATTTTATTATTTGTTTATAATAAACATATAAAAAGTTATAAACATTTATTTAAAAATGTAATAATTTTTTCTAAAAAAAAGATTTTTAATCAATATTATCATGTCGAATTGTATTAAGACTTCGAAATATGACGTCATTAAGTTGTCAGCTATAAATATGCGTATCGGAAAATTGGTGATAGCGGCACCAAAATGGCGACCGAAAATCAAAATTTTTATTTAATTTCAATGAAACTTGATATATGGGAGTTTCTGAGGTCTGGGGTTTGCAGTAGTTCAAGTGTAGTATTCATTATTCGGTCCACCATTTTGAGTTTTTGAAACATAATTTCAGATGCTTAATCAAAGCCTCTACAATACTCCAATTATCAGGTTTCATACAAATTTTTTAAAAGTTAGAATTTTTTACCACAATTTTGGAATCGCCATTTTGAATTTTCAAAAAATAACTTTCAATTCGTACTCAGGAAACCCAAAAACCTATGGGTACCAAGTTTTGTCAAGATTTGGAGACAATTTCGATAATTTTTGGAGATTTGGTAGGTTAGGATACTTTTGTAAAAAAAAAATCACTTCGGTCGCCATTTTGTAGCGAAGAGTTTAAAGTCCTCTTATTTTGAAGCTTTAACAGAATCTATTTACGTATCCAAATTTAAAATTAAATGACTTTTTAAAAAAAAAAATCGGTTTTTAACTTTAAATGCTATTTTCACTCCGATACCGCCCAAATTATTTCGATTTTGAATGACTATTTGGTAAAAGTTTCCTTTTTCTCACTCGTCAATTTCGAAAATCCGAATGTTTCTAAACATTTTATTTCTCTTTGTTCCTATAGAATGTGATATTTTTATAAAAATGCAAATTTGTAACAAACTTTTGAGATATTTTGAAAATATCTGTCGGCCATATTGGATCATCCATGTTGAATTTCGAAAATTTAACGCAGATTTGTATTCAGGAACTAAAACAATTCCTGTACAACCTTTTGTAGAAGTTTGCATGTTTTGAAAAACAAACGCCTCACATATTGAATCCGCCTTTTGGAATTTCGGAAATATAGCGTCAGATCAGATCAGCGGCCCAAAAATCTGTAAGAAATAAATATATTTCCAAACAACAATTTATTATTTTAAATCATGATACGAAGAGGGTAACAGGTCTAATCAACATGATGAAATGTTGACATTTGCAATTTCAACATTCAAACACGACATTTGCAAACTCAACATTTACAATTTCAAAATTATTTTTATGTTATTGAATTATATTGTATTTTTAAAATCAAGTCTAATAACATTAATCGTAAAATAATTTAAATCTTAAATTTGTGTTAATAATTGTCAATAATACAAATGAATGATAACAATTTGTATCAAAGAATTTAATGAGTATTGTGCGCTTGTCCATGGAGATATTTCATTAAATTTGGTTATGTTAGGTTACGTTAGGTTCAGTTCGAACTAAATTAGGTTTGGTTTGGTTAGGTTAGGGTCAGGTTAGGTTAAACTAGGTTAGGTTCGAACTATTTATATTTATTCTTGTTGTAACGTAATGTTTGATCATTTTATTTTTTATATTATTTGTATTATCTGTTGATTTAGTTAATTGTTAAGTTCGAAACTGTTGAATTCAAAAATGTTGAGTTTGTTAAATGTTGAATTTGAAAATGTTGAATTTGTATGTTGAGTTTGTTTTGTGTTGATTAGACATGTAACCACGTAGAGAACTGGTAAAACAGGTCAAAAAGTGGTTAATTGCAATCTTCGGGTTTTAACCTTGTGTGTCCCTATTTTGAAAGTCAATTCTTTCGCCTATAAGTTTTGTAGTTGAGCGTCTTAGGACCCAAAATTTTCATTTCATAATGAACTCATTGGATGTTGGTACAATGTTTTTGATAAAATAAATGAATATATCTTATTCCGGCCCAATTTTTCAAAATTGTATGTACAGCATCGAAAAGTGCTTGAAATTTGATGTTACAAATGTTACGTCCAGACTTTTATCCAAATTTGACAATAGCAACCATTTTATTATGTTTGAGTTTGTATTTGCCTTCAAAAATGTGGATAATAGCGTTTAACACATTTTATAAAATATTCTACGATAAAGGTTTTCAATTAACACGTGATTCATACCCTCAAAGTATTTCTCAATGTTTTCTATCACCACCTTCACGTTTCCCACACTCAATCTAAGGTAAAGATCGTTAATAAACGGTAGATTGTATCTTACATTTTTTAAATGTCGAAAATATGAACAACCAAAGTTTAAATAGATTGTAGGTATTTTACATGAAGTAAATTTGATACGTCTAATAACTAAACACACGATTATTGACAGCGTATTTTTAATTACATTTTCTACTTAGGTCGTTTTTAAATTTACTGAAATTGTTGACGTGTAAAAATGTTGATATCCTTGAGCCTTTTATAAATATGTTTCGTGGTGTACAAAATAAATGAAATATCAAATATCATATTTCACGTTGATTAGATGTTTATAAATTGTGTCGCAAGTATCAATCGTATCTCAATTCAGATATTTCTTACTGAAATTAATGAGAGTAAAATTGTAAACATGTAACTTGAGTGTTTTCTATATCGAATTTGAAAAAAATCTCAGTGCAGTTGGGAAACTTGTAGGTGAATAATATGTCTAGTTTTATAAATAAATAAAAATATGGAAGAATAACGAAGAAGGAGACCAGGCAAAATTTTGCGTATATTATCATCTCATCTTTTATCTGAAACATCTTGATCAGTGATAGATCATTAATGACCTTGGGAAAAGTAAGCAAATAAACAGATGTCTCGCGTAAATCAGTTAGTCGACTGTCACTCTCGTGGGTGGAATTCGTTGCCGAGATCAACCTGACATTTGCCTCAAGCTAAATCCCACATATAAGAAAAATTGAATTAAAAATTGAAACATCTCTTAAAAGTATTTTTTTTAAATTATGTGCATGCGTCAATTAGCAAGTTCTTCGAAGAAATTACCGTCCGAGAACAGAATATAAGTTAAACGCTCATGTCAGATATTAAAGTAGAGAGATAATTTAATTATTGGGGATTCTACTTCTAAAAATGAAAATAATGTTAATCTGTCAAATGTTGAAAATTAAAGTAGTTTTTTGTATGACACTTTTTTGTTATTTTTTATGGTTTCATGTTTCAGTTTATAACATTTTCCACCACCACGAAAAAAATCTTCAAAAAGCCGACAGTCATAAAGTCTACAGTCGAAAAGCCGGCAGTCAAAAAACGGACACTTCAAAAACTGACTGTCCTCTTGTCAATTTGTCAATGTGTCATTTTGTATTTATGTTTTTTATGTGTCGGCTTTTTGACTCATGGTTTTGCGACTATCGGCTTTATTACTGTCGGTTTTTTGACCTGTCGGCTTTCTGATTTGTCTGTTTTACGACCCGCACCCGCTTTTTGTACAAACTTTGTTGTTGATATTTTGGTTTTGTAACAATATTCGGCTGTTAAGGAGAGGGTATACCCACAAAATCAGCTCTACGAAATACACTTTTAAAAAATTTGAAAAAATTAGGTCTTTAGTAATTTTTTTGGACCTTACATTTTAAAGCGAAACAAATTTTGGTTTTTCTCAAAAATGCTTCTACATTTTTCTAACATAAAAACACATTTTCTGAATAATTACGGATGGATTTTAAAAAATTCAGTTTTTTCGAAAAAAAAAAATTTTTTTAAAGGGAACACAAATTTTTTACACTTTTTCTTTTAGCACCACTGAATTCCACGTAAAAAATTATTGAAGATATAATTTTTTCAAATTTTTTAAAAGTGTATTTCATAGAGCTGATTTTATGGGTATGCACTCCCTTTAAACGAAGATCCACCACGATTGGTGAAAACGATCATCAAAAAGCCGACAGTCAAAAAACCGACAATTCAAAAACTGACTGTCACTTGTCGATGTGTCTATGCTTTCCATGTGTCGTTTTTTTTACTGTTGTCTTTGCGACTATCGGCTTTATGACTCGGTTTTTTGACTTTCGGCTTTTCGAAAAGCACCCGATGATCGCTGTCCAAAAAATGATTCCTTCCTTAGTGACCAACGTTGCACAGAAGCTCTAATATTTTAAATAAGACGAAAGTGAAAGGCGCGCAATGAGCAAAAAAGAGGTAACAAGATCAGAAAAACTTGTCGGATTTGGGCGTGTTTGGATTGATCGCTACCGAAATCGGCACGCCAAATAGCCAGCAGCGTCCTTCGGGTTGGATCGTCCAAGTACATAACTTGCATTTCTCGGGCGCGCCGAGGCATGAAGTCGCAATTATTGTATAGGCGCACTTAAAACCTCGTTGAATGGATCCATTGGAGTTTTTACATTGTTGTAGCCTAGTGGCCAGAAAACGGATGAATGGACAGTTATCGTAATTGTTCGATGTAACGCCACTCCTAAATGTTCCACGTACGTGTATAATTGTACGGGAGTCAAGGAAAACAAATACATTGAATACATAATCGCGATGCATTGTGCGTCGAGAATGAAATTGCAGACGCGAATTCAGGCTATTAGATACCAGGATTGCATTCATCAAGTTTTGTTGGAACGAATATATATATACAATATCGACATTTTCTGAAATCGCTCTTGCAGAAATGATTGGAAAGTCCCCCCTGGCAGTGATGAGACAATGAGTTTATAAATGATGGTCCTTTTAATTAAAACAATTAAACGTTCAAACTAATTGCAATAAAGCTCGTCACGTATGTTCCAAAAAGTCTCTTGTAACCATCAATTTTGAAAAGCAATTCACAGAGAGAAATAGATGTTACTGGCTACCATACTGACGGTACTAGGTAACATTTGATGGTAACATCAGTATGTTATCGGATACAATATTTTTCTCTCAGTGTTGATGCTAAAAACTTCTTTTATCTTTTTCTCTATATGTCGATTTATGCTTTTTCAACGAAATACATATTTTAATCTTATTTTTTCAGTATATTACATGCACTTTGAAATTCAATAAATTAAATAAAAACAGGATGCGAAACTCAATTTTTATAGTTAGGCCATTTGGTTATTTTAATCCCCTTCCAGATCGTCAAACTTCTCCAATATCAGAAGCTTTAATCCTCTAGAAATGCATTCAAACACAAATAGAGAATTTGAATGTAACATTTTCACAACAATGATGGAATTGTTAGGATTTAGAATATCTCGAACAATTAAATAGAACAATGTTATTCGAATTTGTCTCGTACTGCGTAGTGTAGTGGTTAATGCGTTAGCGTATAAAGTAGGTGGCTCGAGTTCGATTCCCCGCCAGGACAAGTTTTTTTCTTATTTGTTTATTTCCGAGAGTTTAAAAAGATGTAAAAATACCACAAGATACTGTCATGTAAATTTATAATAATTTATAAAATATTTGAATAAATTTTAATTTTAATAAATTTATAATAATATACATATATGGAAAACCACTTCTGTTACTATTCTGTTACTTTAAGACGCTTCTACACAGAGAGAAAAGAAATAGTTAACGGAACCTTTTTGTAATAGTAAAACGCGTAAATGAGAAAAGTTGTTGCATTAACTATTTCCATGGTAAACGGTACAATTAAAATTGTTCTATTTACTATTTTCAGATGGTTAAATGGTTCGTACATAACGTCAAATATCGACTCTAACCTTACATATAGTTAATTCCACTACTTAAGAGGTTAAAATCGATTTTACACTTTTCTTCGTGGTTCCATTAACAATTTTTTTCTCTCTGTGTGCCGGTCTCAGTTTTTATCGTATGTCTTAGTATTAAGGTTCAAATTGTTCATTTTTTCAGGGGCTACAACTTTTTCCTGTACGATATTTCATTAATTATTTAAGAAAATCCGATAGACGTGAAAAACCGAAAAAATCATCATTTCTCCCGTTTCTATGGCTACAGAGAGAGAAATATCCATTGGTTTTCGATGATCAGAGTAATATACTTAACATCACATTGTTTTTTTTTATGTTTGACAGTTTTTGATAATCAATCTATGCTAGAAGTAGGAAGTGAAAATGGAAAGTTATAATTTTTAAATCCGATTTATAATATGTTTTTGAGGACTTTGATTTCGATTGTGATGCCAAATATAGTGAATTCATGGTGTCAGATCCAATATGGCGATTTATCGGTTTTTTTAATGACATGGAAGTTTTCAGATAAATTATTTACGACGTATTAATTTTTTAATATTAGTTTATACTTACTAATTCAAACAATATATTGTTAAAATTTTGAAATCGGTTAGAATTGACATGTCTGAAGTATTACTCTGCCAAGAAGGAACATTGGCGATCGACTCGTGTCAACTAGATGTCGCCACGCGTGGCTACTTGGGGAGATTTCCCATAAATCAGGCGATTACCCTAACAAATAAGCCGTCTCTAATTCGGCACCTCATAATTATTATGAGCCGACGCGGTGTTTCCCAGCAGCGGAGGTAAATCGAGCAGAGCTACTCGTCATCATCCTCTATATGAGAACCTACTTTCCTTTTTTCGCATGCAGGCCACTTTCCTGCTTTTTTACTAACCTGATTTTTTCCTGATTTACTCGACGTTTTGTTGCGTTTTATTTCCTCTATAATTTATGGCAACGATTAATGGCTTCGAAC
Source organism: Trichopria drosophilae (assembly GCA_030407085.1). Taxonomy (NCBI): domain Eukaryota; kingdom Metazoa; phylum Arthropoda; class Insecta; order Hymenoptera; family Diapriidae; genus Trichopria; species Trichopria drosophilae. The sequence goes on along the minus strand of CM059583.1, from coordinate 10,046,467 downwards.
GATTTACTGGAATGGCACATTACACAGACTTGTAATTCATAATTAACGCTACAAACAGACGTTAATCTTTTCTAAGCGATTTTCAAATATCTGACAGTTCTGGGCGCCCTGACGATTTATCGAAATGAGTTATGTGTTTCAGAGTGGAAATTATTTAATAATATTTATAAATTATAAAACAATGTTCTACAGTTATAATAAAATAATACCAAATACCTTCATTTATTTTGTTTCTTCAATCTTACATTTCATTCCTTTAGAGTAAGTGTTAACCTATTGACGGGTGCGAGTCAAAAAACCGACAAATCCAAAAGCCGACAAGCGGAAAGTCAATTTTTGAATTTCGGTTTTTTTACCGGTCAATTTTTCAACCCGCACCCCCCATTAGTTAATCTGTAGCCTTCTTAATGGACCAGTTATGTTTCATCAGAACGAGTAGTATGTGTTTACTAAAACACGATTAGCGCATATTAAATCATTGTAAAATCAGTCGTGTGATCTTGCAATTTTCGTCAATTATAATTACGGAAATTTAGATACTGAATGTTACCTGTGTTTCTACTATCATATATCATACTACGGATTTACGAAACATAAATCTAGTAGAAATCTTGGCGTTACATTTACAGCTTTAGATTTAAAGCTAACATTTCTAGTAGGGAAAAGTTATGTTGAAGCAAATAAATTTATAATTAATATTAAATAATCAAACGAATATAACAATGTTTATTTATTTATTTATTTATATACGAGCATTAATGCCCTTAATACAAAAAAAAGAAAACAGAAAAATGTCGTACAATAATTTACTTTTGTAATATGACAATTTTTTGTGTAATTTTAGCAAATTTGTTATATTTGTTAAAATGGTTTAATTAATATTAACAGTAAAATCTGCTAGAAAATGAGTGTTCATTCTAACGACGTAATGCACCCTTTGAAGTCCACAGGACTGGAAATGTACTCTAACCAATCTAGCCATTTTCTACTCTATGAGTTGAAACGCTATTCCAATATTTTTTTGAATGTACTTATTTTAATAGCAGTAGAGTAATATAGCAAATAAGAATCTTTCCATGTTCCAAATTACAAACAGAATTGTAAATATTTCATTAAAATTAGTCCAAGTTTTCACTCTGAAGTAAAGTGTCTTAATATAATTATTCAATTTAAAACCCTTGGTATGGTTGGTGCTTTGACGAAAAATGTAAAATAAAAACAAAATATACTAAATGTGTGACTTTTGATGTTTAAGTGCCTTAGTCCAAGACGTTTTCGTATTTGAGGCATAAAAATATAAAAAATGTCTTAGACAAAACCATATATTTGCTTCTTAGACACTAATCTTAAAATAAGACACATTTTTACAGTGTAGGAAGCTGATTTCATAAATATTATTAACAATTAAGAAGTTTATTATTTCAAATTATAAAATGAAAAAAAAATGATATTCATTACCAAAATATAAAAGGTTAACATTATTTTTACTAAATTACTGTATTTATTTATGAATTTGAAGTAAGTTTACGTAATATACAGTAGTGACTTTTTGTTTATCATTTTTCAATCACTCAATGCACCTGGTTTTATTCAATAATATGATTGAAAATCGTCAAATCTTGTGAATATGTACACAATATCTAACTTTAATCAATTTTTTGAGAATTAGAATGAACATTATTAAAATTAATGAACATGTCAACAAATTATACAAACTGAACTGGCCCCCTATTTTACCAACATTCATGAAAATTAAAAAATGATCTATTTTCATAAATTATTAGACATTAGAAATAAAATCCTAAGAGGATTTATCACAATTTAAAATGACTGTCTTGGTTATTTTTGTAAAGTAAATTCTCTCTTTTATTTTTGTAAAATGTTTAACGTTTAATCGATAATATTAATTTGCAGTATAAAAACAACTATGTACAATTAGTACTAGAATCTGTTTTAAATTATGTCTAACATTTTGTTGTGTTTTTTTTTTGTAGCTTTACATCTTTTCATCATATATGGAGCGAAAAGTGTCCAATAGAGTCACACTAAAAATTAAATTAAAGGTAATTAAGTCTACAGCAAATACGTACATATATTTTTTTGAATCCGTTCCGTAGTTTAAGCGGGCAAAAATTCATAATACATATCGATGTCTTTCAAAATAAAAATAAAAATGTTCCTCTATTGCCACGCAAGAATAAAAAAGTTAGTTAAGTAAAGTAAAACATGTAAATTGCCGATTTTTGTTTTTATGCATTGGATACACTTTTATGAAGAAAACTAGAGATTGCTGAAGGAAATTTATGGATAAATATACACAAAAAGAAGTTATAGAAATTCAATATGGCGGATCCAAAATAAGAAATGTGATTTAATTTCTATGAAATTAGTTAATCGAGGGTTTTTGGGATCGCTAATTACCAATCTGAACTTATGATTTTTAAATTCAATATGGCGGCTTGAATGGTTGACCCAATGGGGTCATTTGAGTTTTAAGGAAGATCTTATTAAGTGAGTTTTGTAGTTGCTTTTTATGAGTAGCAATTTAAAATTTTAGTATGGTGGATTCAAAACTCGATATTTAGGCGTTCTGTTTATAACATAACAAGTGGATATTTCAATAGTTTATTATGCTCACCAAATATAATCAGGGCCCCAAAATATACAAAATATATATTATCAGGTTACGTTTTATATTTTCCAAATTTTAAAAATTGCTTCTTGCTAAAATAATGACTTCCTTTTCGGAAGTTCAGTTGTTTATATTTAATACGAAATTAATATTTGCAATTTTTTTATGTAATCTGCATATTCTATGGTATATTGGGATTATATTTATACCAAATCTATAGTATAAAGAAATATCGAGGTGGATATAAGGGCAAAAATTTAGAAAGATGACTTAAGTATGTTATAAAGTGTGTCTAAAATATTTTTACAAGCATCATTTAAAACAAAGTGTACCAAATTAGACCACATGGTATTTCAATAAACCTTGACATTTACTTTTATCAAAATTTCAGCCAATTTTGGTATTTACACCAATAGACTGATGTAGAATCCGCCGTTAGTCGAAACATTAGAAGAAAGGCAAATAGGTCGTGGTAAGTTTCACGACGGGTTAATTACGGCATAGCTGACTCGTCCTCTCTGCCGATACGATTTTCCTCGAAGTTGAAAAGAGGTCGTGGCTTTCCCAATCAAGTGTCAATTCCAGGACTGTCGCGTTTCGTCATTTGCCGGCAATTAATCGGTTTGCCCGAGGCATAGTAGACGCGTGCCCCAGCTGTTTACATCAGCCACTACCGCAGGTGATAGTAGGCGAAACCTCCGGGAAGGTTGCAGATTACGCTCTCGATTTTCCGCCATGCGATATGCATCTCTGTCCTATGCACCGATCGCGAATCTTACCAGTCCCAATTAGTCACACCTTTATCAAAGTGATTTTTATTGATGGTTTTTTAATGCACTCGATTACGCTTTCCATTATCTCTATCGCTCGCGCGTCAACCGATACTATTTTATCATCACTCGTATTGTCAAATGGTTCGACGTTCCCTCGTATAGTGTTTCTAATGCGCAATTAGTTGTTTATTAGTTCTTGTTGTGTAAGCACCGTCCACATGTCGCAGTCGATTCAAAATTTCTTAGTTGAAAGAATTTGCAGTGTCCGATATCCTACCGCTTAGGAATTTGCTTATTGATACTCAAATTGCGAACTTTCTTGCGTGAATTTAGTTTACAGCGTTTTGTAGCAGTTTACAGTTTGATATTACGTGGAGGTTTAGATAATCTACTAGTGATCGTTTATTGCATTTGTAGTGTAATTGATGAATATTCTTTCGTCAACGAAAAGGTAAGGTTTCGTAGATATCCACTTCCGGAATGTCAGTGATTAAGATAATTACATCCGATTTCATAATCAATTATCACATTTACAAAAATATATCCAATTTGTGAATAAAATATTTAGTGGGTTCTAACTACGTTTAACCAAAATCATTTTTTTTTACATTTCTCGAAATTTCAGAAAAATAGTACTTTATGCCACTAGTGAGTAAAGTTGTACTTTCAATACATACAAATGTAGGGTACCCCATTTTTGTAGGCGAATGCATAAAGTTAGTTTTAAGCGCTATTGTTATTTTTATCGACACTACACCAGAAACACAGTGCGTAAAGTCATACTTGAAGTATTTTATTACTTTAACAGAATATTAGGTGACTAGTGCGAAAAATTAACTTTTTCACAAGTATTTTGCAACAAGAATGCAAGAGTTATGCTTGAAGTAATTTATTCCAGTAATAGTTACTTTTCCCACGACTAACGCACTAGTACAGCAATGTTGACATTGTACATCGAAAATGAGGCCGCAAAGTAACACTTTGGCAACAAAAATTAATTTCAATGTAATTTATATACTTGAACAAAGCTGGATCTATCGAAGTAATGGTAGATGTTGAGTTATTCAGCTTCAAAGTTTACGATTGTAATTCATATTTTCTATTCAGTTAACAGCGCTACATACGATCTCTATCGGTTAAAAAAAGGAACTAAAGTAATTGGCTTAGTATTAAGAAAGTAATACGGGCAAGATGATCAGAACAAGACATTTTATTTAATTAATATACATTGAATAGGGCTCAAACATAAACTGAAATGTGAATAAACTTTTAATCTTAATCTAGTGACTTCCTTAACCATTTTTTTTATATTAATTCAATCATTCAATCGAAAATATCTTGAAAGATATTTGATTGCTTTTATCTTTATTTTTAATTACATTGAACCTGATTGACCTTGTTATTTTTTTTATTGTGACCTAATCACTGTAGTGCAATTTTTTGACAATAGAGATGTGACGGTATTAATCAAGGTCGTCGAAAACTCTTGTCTTTGGTCAAACACGAAAAAAAAAAATAAGATAAGAGCAAGCAAGAAGGCCATGTAATTTAATTAACTGTCTGTCCGTGACAGGAACAACCTTGAATTTCCAAAAAATTAGTTAAAATCCAACAAAATAAATTTATTTGCATATCACCTAGATGAGTAACGTTTTAAGTTATTAGAAAAAAAATGTACTGGAAATTTAATAATTGCATAAAAACAACATAAAAATTGACCTTAAAGGTATCATTTTGAAAATTGTTTAAATTCATGACACAATTATTCATTCAGTCGATATACTTTATATAAGTATTCATTTTCGTGGGCGTAAATTATTTTGACATTATTTTATGGTATTCTGCGCTCAAAATGTTACTTTGCATCCTCGATTTCGATGCGTAAAGTCAATTTTATGGCACTTGTTATGTATTATACTATTATTTAATTATTAAAATAGAAAACAGTACAATTTTTTGTATACAGTTATCCATAATCCTATCTTTAGAATCGAAAAAAAGTCCGCTTATTGTCGACTATTTTCTGGCATTCTTAGCTGATCTTTAGTCGAATTTTACCCTGGTGAAAATTGGACTAGTTGTGTATTACATTACCTAATTTTCCTAATACTGCAACTGGGCAGAAAATGAAAAAAAAAACTCAGTCTCATATTATAAACTCTTCCCAACGGGCACGAAGGACCCAAATGTTAGCTAAAACGTTTTTAGAATGTTCCAGTAACGTTCCTAAAACGTCATATGTCTGCAACTTTTACGGAACGTTTTATAAACGTTTCATCCATGTTGCAGACATTTAACGTTTTAGGAACGTTTCTGGAACGTTCTAAAAACGTTTTAGAAACATTCGGGACTTTCGTGCCCGTTGGGTTGATAATTAGCAATTAAATGTGCTTAAAAATTGTCAATAAAGTACACATTTTTCCAAAATAAATGGTAAAAAATGGTTACTTACGCCTACTATGTAAAAACTGTAAGCACAACAGTAGTGAGGGTACCACACAAAAAAAGTAAATCCAATAAACGAATGTTTGTTACTGCTAGTAATTTTAAATAGGTGGACTAACTATCCAAATATAGGTAAAAACTAATACTACTTTTGCAGTTAAGGTAACTACTTTCGCTAGTAAATGCTCCAAATAGGTGAATTTAGTTCATCTTTAATTTCTTTATATAACTATTAACATTGGTGACACTTATAAATATGATGTTAACTAAGAAATGTTAAATACAAATAGCGAATCGGCAAGAATAAAAATTCTTCAAAAAGTAGTAGCTCATTTTTATGATTCACTTCGAAAATAAGAAGTTTAGCCAGGATATACATTCATTTTTTGTGTTCAATATACGATTAAATATCACATTTTCAAAGCAATATAAAACAAAACTCTTACATTCAGAAATTGCTGAAACAAATCAGTTTCTAATTTCGGTATAACACTACAAATTAATAAATGACTAAGTAAAAATTATGCGTTAAAAAATCTAAAAACATTTTGTGATTTCGAAAATTACTAGAACTTGTGTATTCTTCGACTACATCAAGAAACTTTTTATATACAAATAGAAAAGATGCCATAAGAAATGAGACCTTAAATATACTATTAGTATATATCAAATGTACGAATAAAATATAAAATTTCTTCTATACGAATCTGGAGATTATGAATTATACTGTACCCAAAAATTAGAAGGCTTCTCTTTTTAATGCATCACGGGTGTAGGTCGAATAAGCACCAAATCAAAAAACTGACAGATCGAAAAACCGGCAGTCAAAATACCGATATTAAAAAAGCGGACACGCAGAAAGCCGACGAGTCAAAAAACCGACGCGTCAAAAACCCGGCAGGTAAAAAACCTAATTGTCATAATACCGACAGGTCAAATGCATTACAACAACCAAAAAACTATTACACTGAATAGCTATTTCGGGTGCGGGTGGAAAAACCGACAAATCAAACAGCCGACAGGTCAAAAAACCGACAGTCATCACGCCGTCTGTCGAAAAGCCGACAGTCAAAATACCGACACTTCAAAAAATGACTGTTCACTTGTCGATGTGTCTATTTTTATGTGTCGGTTCTATAACTGTCGGTTTTTGACCTGTCGGTTTTTTGACCTGTCGGCTTTTTGATTTGTCGGTTTTTCGACCTACACCCACTATTTCAACGTGTCGACTTTTGGAATGTCAGCTTTTAGCACTCGGTTCTTCGAAGTTCGGTATTGTGACAATTCGGTTTCTTGACTGTCCGTTTTTTAACTATCGACATTATAACAATTCGGTTTTTCTACTGTCGGCTTTTTGAACGTCAACTTTTTGACTGTCTGTATTAGGACAATTTAGTTTTTCGACTGTCGGCTTTTTAAATGTCGGTTTTTCGACCTGTTGGCTTTCTGATTTGTCGAGTTTTAACCCACTCCCTACATCATCAAACATCACTTGTTGATGTACAAAGTTCCTGAGGATAGTAAGATCGCTTCTCAATAAGAATTTCGGCTCAAAAAAGAAGAGGACAAATTTTGAGGGTATATTTATGGGTAATTGATTTCCTTCAAAATGCTGGAAATAAACAAGAAACTTTACAGATATTTGCCGTTTTGAAAAAAAGGTTTCAAATTTCCACTACAAAATTTGCTAAATTTACGTAGGGTTGATTCATTAACTAGATTACATTGTTTAATCAGTACAAAAAGAAATAGTGTAAGATATAAACAAACAATTAAAAAAACTCTAAAAATCAAAATAAATCGGATCATTGGCTTTGAGTTGGAAGGGATTTTGCAGCAAATTTGTAAGAGTAACAGCTTTTGATTGCAACCAATATGATATAATTATTATAATTAGAGAAATATAGTATCTAGAACTTTTAAAAAACTATCGGAAAATGAAACTATTTTTTGGTAATCAATACATTAATTTCTGTGTTCAAAATGTAACACGTCAATATCCGTTTAATTCTTACGATATCAAATTAATGCATTCAATAAGTGAATTATTAATCAATTCTTTTTATACACAATGACTTAATTTAATAATAAGAATAGTGAATATATTAAGATCGTTTTGATAATCGTTAAATACACGACCAATAATATTTTTTATTTACTTTTCTTGTTTGATATATGGCTTCTTCCTCGTGATAATCATAAAGAGGCGAACAATAAAAATCTTTCTTTTTCATTATACTCGTAATCCATTACTTCACGTAATGACCGCTTTTTCCTGCAGGATGCACTGCTATATTTGTATGCATTATTAACATTGTTGCATTCCATACGTGGTTTACCTTCAATTACTGTTTTTAATTAATTTTATAATAAACATCTTGTCGAGTAGGTCTAAGAACTTTGTTTCATTAATCTTGATTACAAATATGAAATTCTTGTAAATTGTTTGCAACTTGCACCAAAGTATTTTCCTGTTCAGTCTACCTTTACTACATATTTATATTTTAAGTATCTATTTTAACAATTTTTTGATATCATTTATACTTTGTATAAAATACAAAATATAAAATATTTTTAAAATCATGATAGACGTTGTTTATGTGTTATTTTACTACTATTTTAAGTGACGTAAATCGTCGCACAAGTTTAATGAATGAACTTAATAATAACATTGTTACGGTTGATTAATTTATGCTAAAAATTAACAATATTTAAGGTAAAAGTTTAATAAATTAGCATAAATCAACATGTAAAATAGTGAAAACACACAAAATAATAATAATTGAGAAATTAATACTACAGTCAGTTATTCAAGTTATGATTTATTTTCTTCGCTATTTGTTAAAGACAAAATAATAAATATTGAGAAGATTATATAAGTAACTTTTCCGATTTATGAATATAACATGAAAAATTGTATGTCATATCAAATATTTGTAAAAATAATGAATGATTATATTTTCAATTCTAAGTTGCATTTTATCACTTTTTTTATCGAAAAAGGTCAACTAGGATAGTTTACCAAATAATAATGGAATATAATTGATCCGCGATAAACACAGTTGAAAATGCAACTGATTTGAGCTGTGAATTTCGCTTGTATTAGAAAATTGAGCAATACTTTTAATTAATAATATATTTACCAAATTTTTATACGTGCCTTTTTGTAAAAATCTTGGACTCAAACATTTGTTAGTTAGCTCGGTCATTAGCATTTGATGCAATTTCAATAAATTATTTATATTATCTGTTGTTAATAAATTCTATTTTACCCAATATCGTCAGTTTTCGACAATAGTTGCTCATGGGGTATAATTTTATAGTAAAATTCTAAGGAATTAATTTCATTTGTTTTTATTAGAATTAACTGTGTTGACCTTCTTGAAATATTAACAATCATTATCTAAAACACAATAAATGCATTCTTATGATTTAATAACAGCTCTGTTTACTTACTCATAATAGAAATGGAACTTTTAAATATAACAGGAAAATAATAGATACAAAAACATGTCAAACAAGCATTCAAATAGTCAGGTGCACAGACAAATCCCAGTCAAAGAACAGATTTTGATATGCCGTAAGCGTTTAGCCATTTTTGTCGCGTCACGATGAAAAAAAAAATGATGCATTTCATTCTTAAAAAATACACCAGCTGGATTTTTTTTTCTGACGACAGATGCACAACTAACCTGAAGTTTGTTCTAAAAAGGAAAAAATAGTTTTCAAATGGCATCAAAGTTGCTCATGCGAATAGCAAAATTTATTACGTTTTTTAATGCAATGACTTACAAAAGGTAGTTGTGGCAAACGTTGAAAATATTATTCAAGGTACAAAATAGCGTTTTGAATGTTACTAAAGTTCTGTTAATGCATAGAGATACTTAACTTATACTGTATAAATGAGTTAAAACAAAATGCAATTTTGAAAATCAGTTTCTATAAATGTTTTTGAAGATTAAGAAATTGTTACTGAAGGATAAGAGACTTGTTAATTAAAAGATGAAAAGTAATAAACAGGTTCATTAAATATAATACATTTTAATTGAAATTACTGGATTGAATGTAAATTGCTTAAATTATAAAATTTATTTAATAAGTTAAGTCGTTTAAATGCAGTCTATCTGTCGTAAGTCATGAGAAATAATTATTGAAAAAGACTTATATAGTATTCACAGTTATATTTTATAGATATGAGCATTACAAGTCTATTTAGTCATACCAGTTTTTTAATCATGTTATAGTATACATGTAACAAGAATCAATTAAATTTAATTAAGTTCTAATAATGTTTAATGGGTATAGCATTAAAATTACTCATTACGTCTTATTTATTCCTTTCTACTTTCTTCATAGAATACAAAATACTGGTATTTTGTTTCTAGTACTTAGGTAAAACGTAAATATAATTCTTAGCTATATTTATATTTTTTTAAATATTATTTGCATAAAAATAATACAACTAAATTTATTTCTACTAAAAAAGAAATCATGGCATTTTTAAAATTAAATATGCGCAATAATTTCTCAATATTAACCGTGATGGGAACATTTTCATTTTTTGAGGGATTATTTTAATTAATAGGTTGTATTACGAACCTGACATCCGAATTTGAAAATTCATAATGACGGATCCAATATGGTGGGTAAAACTTTTCAAAATTAGTAGATGGCAACTTGTCTATAAGAATTTTCAAGATTACTGATTTCTTCTGAAGTTAGATAACCAAAATTCAAAATACCGGATTCAATATGGTCCACAAATTATTCAGTAATTAGCAGATAAATGCTACTTTATATAGGGGTCTTCAAAGTCACTAATTCTGACTTCAGCGTCACAATGTTTATTTTTTTATTTATTATTATTTTTCATTTCTTAATTTTATTTTAAATTTTATCCAGATATAATAATAAATAATTAAGCATATTTGTATCTGGAAAAATATATGATGTTTTTTGCAGGAAAAGGGAATGGATAGATTTCATTTTTTCTGGCAATACAACAAAGAATTCTTTTAATCGTGAGAAATGTTCACTCCCCACCACATATTTAGTCTGCCACTTTAAATTTTCAAAATCTAAAACTGGGTTTTTAATCACTGACCCAATTTACCCCCACACAGATAATGAAAGGATGGAAGATTGAATTTTGCAAATTTTGTATGGTTCAGTCGCCATTTTGAATTTTCAAAATCTAAGAGTGGATTCGTAATCAGTAATCTCGAAAACGCCTCTGTATACAATATCAGTCAATTTGTGAGAAAAATGAGTTCACAGCCGAATTTCATTTAAAAATTCTACACTGTTTTTATTATTAATTGTTTATAACTAATTATGTACCGTGCTAATTGAAATTTTGAATGGGGGTTGTTCGGTAAGCATCCAGTCGTCCATTAAAAAAGATTTGAGCGACCTTGCGCCTAATATAGTCATACTGTAAAGAAAAAACTGAAAACAATCAGGGTGCTATTATAGTAGCGATTTTCCAACATAAATTTAAGAACTATTAATTAAAAGATATCAGTAATATTTAGGAATTTTAAAGATGAATGTTCAAATTTAGGAACATGGAAATTAACATCCGGAATTAATATATTAAATGTATCAAATTAGTATAAACTGTCTCCAAAATATACTGAATTTAATAAACTTTATATTATACATTTTGATAACTGAAGGCTATTCTAAAGATTTTTATCTTTGTGTATTACAATTTAACAAAATAATCATATTTGCATTAATAAAGGACATGTTTCTTTTTGAAATGTCAGAATACTTTTTATACATAAAATGTAATGTTTATTTTTTTTCACATTAAATATTTCATAAAATATTTTTATAAGGATATTATCAATTCTATGACCACCTGATTATTATTTCCCATAAGGTATGCGTTAAAAGACTTCAGTCATTTGTTTTAACGAAACTAGTTGGATAACCTATCCACAAATTACACCAGTGCAAAGGCTACTAATTTAAGTGTAATATATTACAAAATTAGTGAAAACTGTGACAGTTCACTTGGTGACTGAGTCTTCTTAAAATTAAGAAATATATTAACGACATCTTTTATATGTCGGTCAAAGTTTTTTCTTGAAATAAGTATTCAAAAAACGTTAATCGACGTTTTGACCGTCGTTGGACGTAGTCAAGTTAAAAAAAAAACCTTGATCGAGTAAACGAAAAAAGACAATAATAATATTATCAACGTACAATTTTAATACACTAAAAAGTTAATTAAATGAATTAGTAAATATAGGTATTAATATTGTTCTAAAAAATGTTTAACGAAATATCAATAAGAATTTTTTGGTAACATTAATAAAATTTGATGAAATTTTAAGAATATATTTTTAGTAGTATATTTTCAAAATCGCAGTTGGTACTATTTTACAATTCTGAAAATAAATTATTTTTTAAACCTATCTCAAATTTGTAGAGTTTGGACAGTCTATAATATTATGTCGAATGGGACATGTTGGGAGTAAATTACGCAAAAAACAATGTTTGTATTTAAACATTCCGGGTGGTCTTAATGGGGAAAGTAATTTTTTCAGATTAAATACTTATTCAATGTATGCATAATTTACAAACTGAGTAGTTTACTTCTTGTAAATATGTGTATTACTTTACTTAATGTAAACTCAATTCCATCGGTATGTTTAATACTTGAATTAAACTGAACAAGAATACCGTTTAAAAACCATTCATGTATACATGGAAAATAAAAAGTAATGAATAAAGGTAGATTATATGATCATATAATAGTCCAAGTTTTAATTTATCATGCTTTAAAATCGAGCTTTATTATGTAATAATACGGATCAACGGTAAAATGTAATTTAAACGTCCATAAGTGTATTTCTATTAGTATTCATATTTGCAATGAAATCGTAAAATCGCAATTAAACTAATCAGAAAAGTGCTTTTTTTTCAAAGTAATGTCGTTAATATCTACACGGATATAGGAAGTCGCACCGGTTTCAGATTAACGATAAACTTCACCGTTGCGACTTACACGAACATCTCATGCGTTTTTACTATTACGGCAGCAATTTGCGATGAAGTAATATGTGAAAAAATGAAAATACGAGAAACATAATGAAATTGTATTGTCATGAAATTTGTGTCTTAACGACATTGTTTATTTATTATAGTGTACTAAACAATATTTTATCACAGTTGGTTTTATTGAAGGAAATTATTTTTTGGATCACTTTTAAATATTATTTAATTTAATATTTCTTGATTCTTCAAAGTTAATCCGTAAGTGTTTAAGTTAAATTAAACATTTTCTACTATTTGATCTCTAAAAAATCGGAGTTGTATACTACAATTCTCAAATTAAAGAAAAATAGCAGTAGTACATTGTGTCTACTGAACATAACCTCAAAAGTAGCAAAAAATGGCATTCTTTTGAGGACAAAGTCTCAAATATATTTAACCCATTAAGTCTTAAACGGACGAATTTTTTTGCACTGTTTGGCTCGGAATTCCGATAGATTCTAAACGATAACAAAATCTAGATATACTATTTCTAACGTAAAATCGATGGTAATTTCCAATTATCGCCTCAAAATTTTAAAAAATCGATCCAAAAAATTTACGTTGGATTATTGAATAAAAAATCGGATTTTTTCATCATGCATCAAACTCGGGGGAGGAGATAATTAAACTTCAAAACGTACGAACATCAAAATTCAAATTCAAAATGTCGACACCCAATATGGCGGCTTGAAGCCAAAATTTTAGACCATTTTTTATTTTTTATGCATAACGGATTAAATTGGCAAGTTTCTTCTGAACACCTGTATATTAACGTTTTTTTCGTTGTTGGTCATAAATATGTTCTCAAATTGTCCAAAATTTAAGATGGCGGATCAAATATGGAGGACAACATTGATTTCACTTATATAAAAATTTGAATACAGGGATTCACGATGTTGTTGGTCACGAATCTGATATAAAAATTACGAAATTTAAAGTGGCGAAAATGTTCTAAATGTCGGGATTTTTAGAAAAATTTACAAACAGTTTTTGGGGTTGTTGACCACAAATATGACGTCAGATTTTCGAAATTCAAAATCGCGAATTTTATTTGGCAAACATAAAATGTCGCAATTTTATAAATATTTTGATTTATGGATTCTTTGGCTCGTTGATGCTGAATCGACATTACATATGATAATTATAAAATACTCCTAAAATTACTGAATAATAAAAAAAAAACGTTTCTCTTCTCTCTTTTTTTAGATATTCCACTTTTATTGATTTATTTTTGTTCTTATTTCGTGTTTTGTTTTTCTTAACTTTATATTGTAACTCATTTTTATTTTACAAAATATCTGCAATTTTGACGTTGAAGCCTATGGATATTTTTTTAACATTAAAAAAATCAAATACTGCGCAAGTAATGCAAAAAACTGCCTAAAAACATTAAAAACGTAGGAAAAAAAACAGACAAAAATTGAACTGTTGATCTGATAATCCTAGTCTGATTCTGAATCGAAAGGCACATCAGGTAATTTGGAGTATTTCATGTCTCATTAAAAAATCTAAATAACAAAGAAAAATGGCAATGAAAATTAGATCAGAATTACAATGTTGTACTGTCAATATAGATTCTCAACACATGATTCGCCATTTATAGTTTCGAGAATTCGGGTGCAGGTCCAAAAACCTACCTACAAATCAAAAAGCCGACAGTTCAAAATACTGACAGTCATAAATCCGACCGTCGAAAAATCGACACATTAAAAAATAGAAATATCGACAAGAGGTTTTTGACCTGTCAATATTCGAAAATTCAACGTCAGATTCACGATCAGCAACCTCGAAAACCCTTCTATGCAAATTTTCATAAAAATTCAGATATTTTGAAAATATTCGTCCGCCATTTTGAATCAACCATAAATTTCGGAAACTTGATGCCAGATTCGTGATCAAAAACCGCGAAAACCCTTGTATGCAAATTTTAAAAAAAACTGAAATAATCTGAAAATTGTCAGCCATATTTCATCAGCCATCTTGAATTTTGGACAACTCTTCAACAGATTTGTGATCAGCAAAAAAATAAACTTCCAGAAACGGATGTTCTGAAGAAACGATTTAATCGTTATGCATGTAAAAGAAAAAAAAATGGGGTAAAATTTTCGGCTTCACGCTGTCATATTGGGTGTCGACATTTTAAATTTTAATTTTGATGTTCGCACATTTTGAAGTTTAATTATCTCCTTATCCGATTTTGATGCAAAATTTGATCCCAAAGAAACTTTGTAAGAAAAAATATAATTTTTTGTTAAATAATTCAACGTATTTTTTTGGGATCGCATTTTTTTTTCAGTTTTGAGGCATGAATCGGAAAGTACGATAAATTTATGTCAGAAATTGTATACCCAGATTTTTTGGGATTTAATGGGTTAAAATCCTGACATGATGGGTCCAATTCTGATATCGGGTTATATAAAAAAAATTACTTATTTTTGCTTTCTATATAATAAGGATTATCCTTTACTTTCCAATATTTACAGGCTTCTATTATTAATCTCTTCTACAGATAGACAACTTCATTAATTTTGTGATTGTAACCAAATTTGTTTTCAGTCAACATGGTTTAGCGATAATAAACTAGTGTTGGAGTGGTGCCTCGCTCGCTTCGCTCGCTCAGAAACTTCGAGCCAGTGGAAAGTCGGCTATTCCTTAAGACTCGTTTGTTTACTAACAGCTTTCAATTATATTATAAAATTATATTGATATTTGGGGGTCCAATCATATTTAGGTCAAAGTGGCTTCGATAGATGTGTTACAACAATATAGTGTGTCTTATATGTATGAAAATTGAAAATGAGCATTTTCAAAACTTCGACCCCGACAACAGGCTAGCCGAAATATAAATAAATAAAAGTTGCAAAACACTTACTTCATGCACTTGTATTCTAATAGGCTATTCGATGCATATTACATGTTTACTGTATATATACATATAATTCGTCAAAGATATCTTGAAAGTGTTGAAAAGATCTATGACGGATATCTTATAGATATCTATAAGACATCTTTTAGATATATCGAAATAGTTATTTTCGTATCAAGGGCGTAAAAGAACTTTGCGCCCGTAGGTGGTCACCGCGCCCGAGGAGCTGGCAAAGACTACCCCTGGGGGGTAGGGGGTTGAAACGTCGAAATTTGATGAAAAACAATAGGGTAATTTTTTTGCCGAGATGACCAAATTCAATACTTTTTCAGACAATAGTCATAAACATTTTAAACCAGTTTTTATGGCATTATCGTTGACTTTAAGAAGAAAATGCATACAACCTTTTTTGTAGAGAATTTTATGCTCTATCTTTTTTGTTTGAAATATTTTTTAATAAAATTTGTATTTTTCAAAATAAATGCAGAAAACTACAAAGAAACTTAATTGGGGCTAATTTTTTTTAGTAATGGACGGGTGGATCTGCCCCAAAATCTAATCAGATCTAAGTTATGCCAAGACGCGTATTTAAAAAAAAAATTTATGTCAATACGCTTATCCGTTCGCGAGTTATCGCGGGACAAAAAAACGGGACGTACGGACGTACGGACGTACAAGATCACGGACACAAATTTTTTTATTGTTGATTTGGGTTCGTTAGGGTCTGAAACGTCGACATTTGATGAAAAACTATATGGTAATTTTTTTGCCCGAAGTGACCAAATTCAATCCTTCGTCCAGACTTAGTCTGGGTCGAAGTAATACTCCCATTACTACCATACTCGCATGGAAAGCAGCGGAGCTCTAGATTAATAATTTGACTTAATTAATGACTTCAGGAAGCGATCAACTTTTAGTTTTCTTTTCCTAAGAATGTAGCTGCAACAAAGTTTAATAATTCAAATACTACTTGAACGTTTCAGTCATTAATTAGTCGTTGCGCACATTCGATATCGAGTAACCGATACTACTCACATGTTTTAACCATTTTAATTAATATATATGTACATACAAAGAAATCTTTCCGAGCATATATCACTTTCGTGGAAAACTCGAATTTCACTTTTGCCAATAATAATACCGCAGTGTCTTAGGTTTCCTCTCATAATCGCAAAAGTGTCACGTCGTTTTCACTTTTGGTTCTCGCCTTACTTTTCGAAGGCTGCGCTTATAAGCGACAAGCGATAACAATTGGCTTTTGTCTTTTGCAGGTTCGCACGATCTTGGGTCGCGCCCGGCACAGCGTGAGGAGGCCGCAAGAGGAGGAGAGTCGACGAGATCTTATTGACCGTCGAGACTCGAGACGATAAGTATCGAGGAACAAGAACCAGGAACCGCCGAGAGATGTACGCTAATAGGTTTCCGCCGTCTAAGCACGTACGGTACCGGAGCAGCTGGGGACCATCCTCGGTCTCCGTCTTCAATCACGCTGACGTCCCCAGGCCAGCATCCGAAGAAGACTACCTCGACTACTATCCCGAACGTCTTCACTCAGCTCAGAGTCGCCAGCTGTTGCCGCTTCAAGAGGATCTTGCAGATTGGGTTAACGAGACGACAAGTAAGTCAATTACTTAGTTAGTCTCAAGATTCCTGAACCTACCTTTATCATTTCTATGATTTTCGACGTCTCCAGTACTTTTGTCGTTTATTAGTATCCAGCATCTATTGTTCAGATAAAAGAAAAAATGTTTTGTGTAAAAATTACCGAAATCGGGTGCGGGTCGATAAAACGACAATCAAAAAAGCCGACAGGTCAAAAAACCGACATTTCAAAAAAATGATCGTCCGCTTATCCATGTGTGTGTTTTTGTTATGTGTCAGTTTGTGGACTGTCGTATTTATGACTATCGGTTTTTTGATCTGTCGGCTTTTTGATTTCTCGGTTTTTCGACCCGCAGCCCCGAAATCTTCTGAAGGATATTATACAATTTCCATGTCTATCAATGAACAAACACAAAAAATTAAGGAAATTTTCCTGGAAAAGTTCAGTACATGTAGAAAAATTCAATACTCCAGACGGCAGGGGAACAAAGCTCGGGTGCGGGTCGAAAAATCGATAAATCAAAAGGCCGACAGGTAAAAAAGCCGACAGTAAAACAACCGACAATCGAAAAGCCGACAGTCAAAAAACCGACACCTCAAAAAATGATAGTCCGTTTGTCGATGTGTCTATTTTTTTATGTGTCGGCTTTTTGACTGTTGGCTTTTCGACTGTCGGTTTTTTGACCTGTCGGTTTTTCGATTTGTCGGTTTTTCGACCCGTACCCACAAAGCTCCGAAAATCAAAACCCCGAAAGGCTAAAATTTCGATATTGCGCGAGTTCGAGGTATTTTAATTTGCTTTCTTTTTGTCAAATTTTCAAAGCCAAAGTGAAGAAAATCACGCTGGAGTCATGCTGTATCGAAATTTTGGCCTGTCGGTGTGTTGATTTTCGGAACTTTGTTCTCCGTCCCTCAGACTTGAAAAATGCAGAACGTGGTTATTTTATGTAAAAATTATTATAAGTTTTGGGTGCACCTCAAAAACCCGACAAATCACAAAATAGACACTTCAAAAACCTGTTATTAAAAAACTAGACATTTAAAAAAACCTTACAAAATATGTCTGGTTTTAAATGTCTGTTTTTTTTTTAATTTCTAGTTTGTGAATGTTTGATTTCTGAAATGTCTGGTTTTTGAATGTCGGGTTTTTTCAAGTGTCTGTTTTATGATTTATCGAGTTTTTGAGGTGCACCCTAAGTTTTAGGCACACTGTAAAAATTTTCTGTAGTAAACTTCCGAAGCATGTAACAGAAATTATAAAACATTTATCAGAATTTTTGGTAGCGGTAATTGCATAATACCCTACGGAGGTTGGTGTGGTACGTAAGGAATCAAGGGCTATTTTATCCCAATTTTGACTAGTTGAGTACTGTTTAGAGATCAAATAATGGCTTCTAACCTGTACAATAATGAACTTTTGACAACCGTTTCATTGCAGTTCTCTTACCTAGCGTATAACATCGATTTAATTCTTTATCTCGACCATTTATTATATATTTCTCTTTAATCGACATTAATTGCAAGTAAATCTATTTGTTAATTCCATGCAAATCTCGCATATAAAGACTTGAAAAATGCCATTTTACAGAAGACACCATGTTAAAAGGCACAAAATGTTTTTCATAATTTCTCAACACTGAGGAATCCAAATGACTGAATATTTTCAGGGAATTCAGTTTATATTCATATTAACGTTTAGTAATTTGTTTGTCAGAATCTGTTTGTTAATTCTAGAACCATACCAACCTCCTTAAGTTACATGTTTAGCAAGTTTACTACCGTTTTTATTTACATTTTTTACAGTGAATGTTTAATATTCTAGTTATCAATATTACCCATTATTAACAGTAGCTATTACAGTGGAATAAAGATAGATATTTTTACCAGATATATAATAGCAATTTTCTTCATTATGCAAGTCTGGAATAATAAAATTATACTCGAATCGAATAGTTCAAAAAATGAAATGCGGCTCCAAAATAATACTTTTAGGATATGATATTTTATTCGATCATCCAAATATTTATTATTTAACCGTATAATGATCGCAGCGATCATGAATGAAGATGAAAAGGCTACGATTAACAACTGCGAATATCTAACCTCAAACTTTTTAATTTCTAACCTCCACTTCAGTTATTTACTACCCATTTTACCGATCAATATCTTGCTTTTTTTAAAATTTATTTCCCAATTTGTTTAACGATTATTAGGTTGAAAACCGCATAGAAAGTTATGTTTAAATTTATTTTCGGGATGAAATGGTCATTTCTCTCATAGATTTTTAAAGGTTGTGTTTTGTATGAACATATATGTTCCAGACCGTTAATTGTTCAATCAGAATTATTAGATTTGTCGCAAAATGCAGCCGTGGAAAACTCTTTATGATTAATAATACTTTTAAAATTTTGTGAACGTCACGAAATAAATAATATATTGGTTAGTAGATTTAGTATCTCTGCGTCGATGAAAATGAAAAAACGATATTAATGTTTATTGCATAACGTAGTATAACGTAGTCTAATATCTGATAGTCTAACAAGGCTCATATTAATGACCGAAACGTAAAAAAACGAATTTTTATTTGCCATTTCATTATGGTCTCTTTTAAGTAAAAAAATTGTTCTCAAAAAAAGTACATAATGAATAAATAGAATATTCTACAAGTTAATTGTCAGATGCACCAGAAATTAGCAACAATGGAGGTAGAACTTAGCTGTAGAGGAAAAACTAGATAAAAATTGAATACCACAGATATTTAGTTAGGTTAGGTGTCCTTATTAGACTCTAAATATAAAGCAGTTCAATGAAATGGTCATGTCCTGAAGATGACTAAAAATGATTATTAAAACGATCAAAATTTTCAAACAAGATACTTCAGGGAAGTCTATTAAAAAACGATGTACTTTGGCAATGTATTGTATATGTCATCATTTAGAAAGATCAAGAAAAAACTAGATAAAAATATAAGAAACATAATTGGTTTGTGTTAAGATACCTATTAGAGATTAATATAGAGATCTTTAAAAGCGTTTACAAAATTATATCGAATCTTATAAAGATCTTGAGAAGATCTTAAACTTCATAATTCCAAAAACATCTTGTCAATAATTTAAATAGTGTCTTTTGTTTATTAGTTATCTGCAAAATGTTTATTTTTACGATGGAAACTTCGCAAAAAAAAGGAAAAGAAAGCTATCGATTTCTCTGTTTTCTAAAACTTCTTTTCAATCCCATAGAATGATGGGATAAATATTAACTTCCAAGTTTAGAATTATTTATTATAGCTAATATTTTACTAGTTGTCAATGGTTGAAATGGATAATTGATA
Organism: Trichopria drosophilae; assembly: GCA_030407085.1. Classification (NCBI taxonomy): domain Eukaryota; kingdom Metazoa; phylum Arthropoda; class Insecta; order Hymenoptera; family Diapriidae; genus Trichopria; species Trichopria drosophilae. Next base: position 10,025,771 of record CM059583.1, on the reverse strand, counting down.
TTTTACATATTACTTAAATGCAAGATGATTAATACCTGTCACTGAAGTTCTGTAGAACACGCGTGCTATTTCTTTACTTCAGATTCACTACTATCTATCTTGTCGTTAATCGCACAGGAAAGTCTACTATTGTTAAGGCAGAAAATTCTTCTTGAAGATCACATTGCAGCAAGTTCAACACTTTAAGAACAATGTCGAACTGTTAGAATTAAAACACAATGAAAAACATTTTTTAAATGGACTCTTTATTGCCCAAACCTCGCTTTGAATGGTGTTTCGATGAATTCTGTAATTTTAAAAATAAATTAATTGTGGGGGTATTTATTTACAAAAAAAAAATGATTTTTTCGGTTGTCTTTTCACATATCGTGATTTTTGTATCATTTCCCGTATTATAATATCTTAGTCGGGTTAAATATCGGTCAAAATTTGTTTGGGGTAGAAAATATAATGATTACAAAAAATTACATTCCAAAAATAGCGGTAAAAAATGGCTACTAAACTCGATTTTTTTTAGCATCATAGTTACGTGTACGTCATCCACCAACCCCAATGAAATCACATTAAGCTCGATAATTCCGTTTAGTTTTGCTAGTTAGTTTGAAGTTAGTTTTAAAAAAATTGCGAATCCAAAATGGCGAACCAATTTGGTAAAATCGCTAGGAATCGCTTCAAATTTTGGTACTCGTGGTTTTTTGATGTCCATTTTTGTATTTTGTTGTAATGTTTTAGTTTATTATTTTTTTTATTTTATTTTGTATCCGCGGCTTCGAAGCAGGTTTTGCAAAAATAAGTATTGTACACTTTGCACATTAGAATAAATGTTTACATTATCAAACTTTATATGAATTATATGATACTTAAAAGCAATGTTATCATCAAATTGAAATAATCACATTGTATTTTAAAGTTGTAAATAGCTATGAAAGAAATTAAGTACCAAGTTTCAAGAGATTTTGATCGATTTCATTAAATATCATCATATTTCAGGCTGCATTTTAGTTCAAATTCGGGATCAGCGATGCCAAAAACCCTAAGTTATCAAGTTTGAAATGATTTCCATGGATTTAAGCAAATTTGTAGCCCTACTGGATTTGCAAATAAGATCTTAAAAAAAAATCGGCGTAGTAGTAATTTATAAAATACCATTTTGAAATGTAATCTTTTTTTAGTAGTTCTTCTTGCAGAAACCTTTTTTATGCGACATTTATATTATTTTACCCATCTGAAATAATCGGGATTTTTGTGAAATAAATGCCTGCAATTGTTTTATTTTATAATTCCAGCTTTTTTTTATATATCCACATCTATTTTTGTTATTTCATTTTAATCCATGAAGTCGTGAACGGACACTTTATCACTATAGATTTGAACGGTTGTATTTTGGATAAAAAAGGTCACAGCTGACGAAAAGTTAAATGAACTTTCAGAATCTATCGGGATCAGATTTTTCAAAACATTCAACCGCGAAAAACTACACCAGATTTTAATAAAAAACAAGGATGTGTCAAATGTTTTTTTATCTCTTTTTTTTCACATTAAATCGTATTAAATTTTTCCGCCAAAAATACACTTATGAAAAATGTAGTGAAAAAATGTCGTGCAGGAATGGGTTAATGCTAAAACTATGTGAATTTGGTCCTTAAGGTCCTTAGAACTTAGACCAGTTCTAAAATGGTCCGCCGGTAAGGTAGGAAGTTTCACTAAAAAATGTAAATTAAAGATGGTTGAATAAAGTTGTAAACATTTGGGCTCTGTACAAGCGATTCTAATTACTATACACGGTTTCTTAAAAAAATCGAAAGACATAAATTGAGAACTGGCGGAGAATTTCCGGAAACAAATAAAAATCACTAATTTCCGAAAATTCACGTCCAGTTTTCAATAAATTTCTTTGACATTTCCTAAGATACCGACTAAAATAATTGAAATTGCATTTACAGAGTCCGAATTTTGAAAAATCAATTCAGTCATTTTTTATTTACGGTTTTTAATAAAAATTCTTGCCTTATCGGCCGAGCATTTTAGTTCCCCCTTAACGGGCTAATGTACTATTCATATATCTCTCCAGTTTTTCATAAAGTGAAATATTAAGTAGATGACGAATAAGTCAATATTAACAATAGTAAAATATAGAATTAACGTTATTTTCAAACGGTTACTGGAGTAATATTTTTGACAAAAATACATAATATTTCAAGATACATAAGTATCAAATGTCTTATTCTCGAGGTAACGTATATTACGACATGACCGATGGACCGTGTAGATCGCAGAACAGAGTAACTATGCAAGGCAAATGTGCAGCCATGCATTCCATCCGCATAGATATGATTGACATTCTCAGGCTGATTCCCATAGGATGTCCCTACGAATGCAACGAAATCTACATTACAGTACATTTACGGTTTTACTCTTCTTGTACTTACCCTATTGATACTAGTTTGAAATATAAAATTGTTTTATCTAATAATCGTAATTGAGGCCTAATTGAGCAATCTTCTTATAAGCGGTATAGATCGATGGTACTGTTTTACGTGGGAGTTTGCCGACTTTGTGAAACAAATTATCATTTTCGCGAAAATCGATCAATGATACATTTTGTCCGGATGTATCCGGAGAAATAACAATTAATTGTAGTCATCAATTTAATGAGCTGTATAAAATTATAGGTATCATCTGATTAAAGTATGATAAACATCGATTTTTATCAGATATAACCTTGAAAAAAGAATTTGAAATAAAAAAGTACCAGAAATCGCTGAATATTTTCATTAATATTCGCTTTAAAGCCAGAATAAATCGTTACTTGGGTAGTTAACACCAAAATCTAAGTTGTCGCGTATGGATTAAGAAAAACGGTCGAAAGTATTTCAAGTAAGGAAATTAAATTTTAAAGTAAGGAGGTACTAATAAAAACATAAATTTGTTAAAATTATGATTTTTTCAGACAAATAGATCTAGGGGTTTTTGATATTGCTGATTCCATTTCTAAGCTCAGTTATCATGTTAAAACATCCTGAAGGGTTGAAAAATAAGGGTTGAAGTAGAGTAGAGAGGTGGAAAAATAAGAGTTGTGGGTGTAATTTTTAGTTTTTATAAAAACTTAGATCTAGAGGTTTTTGATATAGCTGATTCCATTTTCAAGTTCAGTTTCTTTTTTATAACATTCTCAAGGGATGAGAAATAAGGGTTAAAGTGGAATAAAGAAGTGAAAAAAAGGGTTGAGGGTGAAATTTTCATTTTTTCCAGAAACTTTGATCTAGAGTTTTTGATAACGCTGATTCCGTTTCCAACCTCAGTTTCTATTTTATAACATTCTAAAGAGGTGAAAAGTAAGAGAACGAAAAATAAGGATTGAAGTGGAGGAAAGAAGTGAAAAAATAAGAGGTGAGTGTCAAATTTTCATTTTTTCCAGAAACTGAGATCTAGGGGTTCTGGTACCTTGCGCCAATGAGATGACGTTGTGTCGTCATTCTCGATTTAGGTCTTTAAGTTCTAGTGTATGATATACGTTATTTTATATCCGTTATCATAGATTATGCGAAACTGACTATGAATTCGCAATCAGCGACCACGAAAACCTCAGTGTCGAAATTTATGCTATGTAGAACGTTTTAATAAAATTTCGTAAATATTTCTTGACCGTAGTAAAATACATTAAAATGATTGAGTTTCTTGGTTTTTATCGGTCACCATACAATTAGATGTTTAAGAAAAACATAAATCTGCAACTAAGTACAGTTACAAGATTTAATTAAAAATTGAACGTTTCGTCCTTGAGGGCGCATATGACTCGTCAATAAGGTTTTGCGCCTCCATCCTTAGACGTTCAAAAAAGTTACTAAATTTTGAATTTAACAATCTCTTAAATATCAAAAATTTTGAAAAGTCTCAAAATGCATCCGGATTTGGATGACATGTAGATATAAATTTCGTTGTATACCGATTTTGGTTTAAATCGGTTGAAATCTTCAAAAGTTAATTAAACATGTACATATATGATACAGTACCAATTATGTCACTTTTTTTGTACAAATATGACTCTTAAAGACGTGATAGAGGCAATTAATTTTGTACTGAATAATAATTTTAGCAGATATTATTATCAATGATTTGGAGACATATTATTTTAAAAAATTACCTTCCTCACCATGGTCGTTAGTGGGTTAGATCACAATTTTGAGATATGAATTTAAATTTTTGACCGGTAGTGTAGTACTGTAAGTTTAGAATTTATATGCGGAAAACTTTGATAAAAACACTAAATATGAAAAATAAGTACTAAGTATCGTCTGGCACACTTTACTCGTATTTTTTTTTCTTTAGTGAGCAAGAAAATCACACAAGGCATCAGTCATTAACCATCATTTAACTGATTTTTAATTAAATTGGCGTTACTATTGTAAATAACACGTGGATTTACGATTGATTCCTGTACAAATGTAGAGCAAAGTAATTCATGCCGGAAACGAAGCAGTGTTCGGTACAAAAAAGCACAGTTTTATTATGTTCGTAAATGGCATTCGTGATTCGCGGTGAGCATGGTCGTTAGCCTAAAATTTCGATAAGCACAAGGAATTGCTGCATTGATTTATGACTCGAGTTGTGGAACGACCGATCCATCTCGCTGGAATTATTCCCAACCGTTCAGGCCACGAATAGACATATTTCCTCAGTTAAATATTCCATGTCACCAGGTTTTTCAATATTCTATGACCCCATCAAAAGTTCAAACACCATAAAAAAATGGTAATTTGGTTTTCACTTTAAACGTTTCTACTTTGTCACGAATAATTCGTTCCACGTGAAGTATATGCATATAATATGACAAGTCATAATTTACAGCGATGGGTAATCAATGTTTCAAATGTTATTTCTTTTGTAATAGTAATTGACCTACGTTGTAGTACATTGAAATACATTTTTCTATAATACGTTTCCAAAATAAAATGTTTTAGTTAGATATTATATTAACCTTCTTCATTTTGAAAATTTTAATATATTGACTTCAGATTCGTAATTGGCAACCCCAAATACCTCCTAGTACAAATTTTCAAGAGAAATTACCTTGGAGATGACTCTCTACCTCAAAACATTTGATGCAAATGCTCACATCATTAATAAGAAAAATCTCGTAATTTCAAATTGGCCTAACTAAAAGATGGCAAATTTAATAGAAATTATAGTACTATATGATCCAACTTCTTAAACTAAATCATCTAAAAATGTTGTATCTTCCGACCGTAATCTCAAAAGTAGAAAAAAACGCCATTTTTTTCACATAACCTCAAAATGTTTACTTGATAGGACAATTCTAACACCAGAGTCGGATTTTATACGGGAAAAATTATTTCGGAAATCACCTTTTAGTTGGTAATAACAAAAACCCTGTTGGCCTGTGTAATTAATAGTCAAATTCATTTCTTTTAATTGTTTAGTTATCGTTGATCTATTCATAACACTTCAAGAAATCGTGAAACGTACAAGCATAATTTATTGTCAATTAGTTTCAAAAGTAGAACAGATATAAACATTTTCAAGTAGAACCTTTCACGAGTAAAGAAACTTTCATTCATGTATCGTAAGTTATTCATTTTTATTTTTACTGTGGAATTTCATTTAGATTGGGATAGCATTTTAGATTAATTTAACCATAATATATTAAAGAAAACTATCTAAAATAGGAAATATTTTGATAGATTTGAAACAAACGAATTTACCACAATGAAAAATAAAGAAATAAGAATTGTTCTGAACATTAGTGTGGAGTATGTGAGAATTGCTTTAAAGCAACGCTATTATTATTGTCTTTTAAATCAATAGTAATGTATTTTTGCAATATTAGTATTATATTATTTTTGGATAGTTTTAAAGTTATGCTGCCACACTTTTGTATTTGTATATTTTGTCATGACTTTTTGGGGTCGTGTACAAAAATCTAACTGATATATTTAACTACCGCTAATTAGTTGGGAGGTAAGTACTAAAAGAAACTACTGTTTTAGTTAGATAATTCAAATTAAATTTACTAAATTATATACAAATGGAATTTTACATTTCATTCAGCTAACTACTTGCTTAGTTCAATTGTTTAAATTAACAGTTTGAACCGTGTTTAATTTAAAATAATCAAAAATTAATATTCGTGATATACAACGGTTACTGTAAAAAATATTATAAAAAATATGACTCTGGATTCAAGCGATTGTCAGCATAATTGAAAATTTAAAAGGTAAGAAAATTAAAAACAACAACAAAGTAAAGTCTCTTACTCCTATTTTGTATAAATACAGTCCAAAACACAACCCTATTGATGTATTAATTTTTGAATTCACTCTTTTGCACGTTACATTTTGAATTATTCTGATAATGGCTTCAATTCATAGCGAAAAACATTAACTGTTTTTTATACGAATTTTTCAATATTCATTTTCTATTACTTGGTTAGTTGTTTTAACTATACATTCCGATAGTTACTACTACTGCCGAAATTCAGTTCAGGACTTATTGAATTATTCCTAGTACACTAAGAGAAATTGTATAACAGTTGTTACTATTTTGACCATGATTCCGAGGACTAACCTTATTACCTGTAATTATGTTGATATTTTCTATTATCTTAGTAAATATTCCTAGTTTTACAGTAAAGTTTACTTTCTGAATAGAAAAATGTACTAAAATAATAATAAATATTAACATACCTGCAGATCTGCCCTCGAAGTTCTAAACGAAAGCAAAAAAAAGAAAGAAATCACAGTGCAGGATTGACAGTAAAACTGTTTACTGTGACTTCTAATTTATGACTATGAGTGTTAAATTTTTGGTGCTCAGTCCTTCAATCTTCAGCACCTAACATTAGGCATCGAACTTCAATAGCAAAGCCATTTTTTCGTGTAGTTAAAAAAGTTGTTATACAATTTCTCTCAGCTTAGTAACAAAGTACTCTCTAAACTTGAATTAATCAAAAACGACTTATCTACAGCCAAAAGTGGGTTACCATCAACTAGTAAGTTTTTTACTAACGAATAGTATGAAAATTCTAATTCACTAATCAAATTCTACTAATCTACAAGTCTCTACTAATCTACTTGACTTTTCTAATTTAGTAGTTTATAGAATTAGTAATAAATTAGTAGGTTTTAACTTTTTATTAGCAACTATTATTACTAATTCATTTGGTGACTCACTTTTCATTTTCGTATTGTTAGTTTTTAACTAATTCAGATGTAGAGAGTAGTCAATTTCATTCAGAATATTTTTTGCAAAATTTTACATATTTTTTATGTACCTATAAAACTAATCCAAATGTAAAATAACTTGTTCAATAAAATGTGCATCTTTGAATATTTTTTTTCCGTTAACATGCGTTTTACTGGTATGCCTGTAAATTTGTATTCTAATAATCTTGGGTTTAAATCGTACTTTTTAAACATAGCGCTTACAATATAATGCACATTTAAATATGTAATTACTTCAAAATATATTCGCGTAAAACCGGAATAATTTGAAACAATGGATAAGTCACACCTTTCCAATTACCATTCCGAGTACATTTTAATAGTGTATTTTGCATATTGGAAATGTAAAGTTAATTATTAATATCCGGGAACTAATGTGTGCTGGGATCATCAATGTCTTACGTGATCAGTCGGACGTTTTTTACAAAAATTTTAATTAAGTTTTCGTTACAGTGTTTCTTTTCAGAAGATGCATGGGTTTTGATTTAACCAGTTTTCTTATCTCATAAAAAAGGCAATTTATCATCAAACATTTAAACAAATTATATTTATTGAGTTTAATCATTTGAAGTAAATAACTAAAGTATCTTATAATTAACCAAAATGTGTTGAAAATGTTTATTCTCACGGTTTTTAAGTCCCATTAATTCAAATACAGTATTTGAAACTCAAAATATCTCACACGAATCAAAATTTGTATGAATTGATTAAATCGACTTGACTTTGGGTTTACAAGATTTATATTATTCAATCATGAATCGTATAATGTAGAAATTTTTAATATTTAAATGAATGTGAGTTAGTACAGCATTTTTTAGTATTTTTTAACGTAAAAAATGATTATCTTGTGTAGTAAATGGACATGGTAACTATTGCCCATAGTCAAATGAACTATCATCTGTAGTAAGAGGTTATATTAACAGAAATGCAATCAAAATTACTAATCAAAAGTTATTTCTACTATTTTCTATAGTAAGATATCGTATTTTTTCCCGTAAATATAACCTCCTGTTATACGAAAGGCGATAAATTCGGATTATATATTTGATATTAATATTTTAATTTAATTTAAAGAGCAATAAAAATGATATGCACTTTTAAACACATTATTTATAACTTTTAATGATATTCTAATGATATTCCAATCCATAATAACATTTAATTATCCATAATAAAGTTTATTCGAGAATTTAAAAAACTTTTGAATGCATAATTAGAAAGAGCGATTTTTAGTCAAGCAGAAATAGCTAAAATTTAAAAAAAAATAAGAACTCTGTCGATGAAAAACATTGTTTATGTTTTGAATTATATAAAATACCCTACACAAATTTTAGTAAAAAATATGGATGTACTCGTCCACTTTCAGAGTTTTGATGAACCGTATTCCATTTTTTTATATTTGTTCCCTCTTTCTAGTAATTTTCACTCACTTTTATTTACAATACTTTTAAATTACAAATTGCTAGAATGCACCGCAACTCTATACTAATCTCTGCAGTTGCATGTTCATTGTTTTGAGTTTTGAAACCGACTTTATGTTTCAGTTTAGACGAAAAAAGGAAAAAATATATTTTTATTAATTAAAATTGTTTTTGTATTAAAGTTAAAATCTAAATTGATATACATACCTACATAACTTATTATTTCACTAACATGTAGTAAATTCTACTATTTATTTAGTCCTGACTGTTGCTACATTCGAGTAGTACAAATAACTATCTCGTAGTATTTGTTACTACATAAACGATGAAAATGACCAATTGATTATCGACTATTTCTACGACAGTAAATATGACTAAATTTTTCTCTCAGTGTATGTTCTAATTTTTTAGTTTCATTTTTAATTCAATTTTAATTTTTCCTTGGTTGGCATTGATTTAAATTGTGATTTATTTACGAAATTTGTTCAGTGTATAAACACTGATTTCTTGCGAATAAAGAGAATAATCAAGAGTAGCATTTCTCACTGGAAATCAGTTGCAATTCATTAAGTGTTAGCCAGTTTCGTGCTGTACACAGTCAAAAGGTGTGACTAGCAAAAATAGTGAAATTATCAACAACGCATAAAAATCTGTAACGCGAAAACTGATCAAGTCTACAGTAGTTTCTCTTCACAAGGATGTGGAGATCAATGCTCCTGTGAAATACTGTAACTTTTTCCGCAGATTATTTTCTAAGTTTTGCACGTCAATTTGACAAAGTGAACACGCATTATGCCTTTTACGATAAATGAGTACGTGCATAATAAAAAACGGAATAAACGTCATGTAATAGGTAAAAGAGGTATATTTGTCAGTTCCCCGTAAGCGAAAGCATATACCTCGTCACAAGTCGCAATGGGAATGCAAAGAGCTCGTTCGCTCTGGGCTTTTAGGAAATTTTCGAATCATTCACGCTTATGAATCGCATTGAAAACGCTGGTGATCTTATCGGCGATGTAGATTGCTTGTCGTCTCGATTTCAAAGAACTCAATATTCAAGATTTACCGTCGGTACAGGCCCTTTTTAGAAATGCCTCCGCACGGTACGTCTTTATGTAGCGGATGTCCGAAAAAAATTCATGACATTGACAAGTCCCTCGATCGCATCTCTCTGTTGGGCAACTGGCAATGCAACTTACTCCCTACGATCAAAATAAATTTACAAAAAAAGCTTTAAAAAAAAGAATTTCAATGATAACAAATTCATTCTTTACACTTCAAAAACTGGGGTCTTATTTTGAGAGGCACTTTCGTCCTAAATTTTAAGACGAAGGATGTCTTATAGAAAGACGATATAAACGACTTCCTTTGAGACGCTAAAAGTGTCTTCAATTGAAACATGAACGTACTGTTCGACAGTTGATACCTGACCTAAAAGTGTTTGATATTTATAAGAAAGTGAATCAACATTCGTGTTCTGTTTGCAATTTTCGGGCTAATTGCTGTGACGTTTTAATTGAACGTGTTATTAGATACCACAAGAACGTACAAAATTTTAAAATAACATGTAAGCTTCGTGGCTGCGGTGCTACCTTCACAAAATGGGGGTCATTTAAAAAACATGTGCGGGGAAATCACATTCGCCATTCCAAAACTGTACTCTATAATTTGTTCACCACTATCGGATTTATAAACAAAAGAATGAACCGTTGGAATCACATCAACAGAACAACCGCACATCAACGGAATATAGGTTATGTAGCTTTTATAAAGACGTCGCTTCTAGTCGGCAGTTGCCGAATTTTCACGAAGATACTCGAATCGGCAATGTGCCTTTAATTTGCAAGTGCCTCAACACATAAATGTCAAAATCCTGACGTGATGGAGTTAAATAGACTTCAGATTTGGATTCAGCGACCCAAAAAACATATTATAGACGTAGTCTGACCTCCAGATCCGGTTTTTTTTTGTGGGGCATTGTAATTATAGGATTTGGTGTATTATTTGTTTTTTAGCATAGTTTCTTTTGGAACTGATGATAATTGCATGTTTTATATACAACTAAAATTGATAAATAAAACGAAATTTAGTTTTATTGAATAATAAACAAAAGCTCAGATTTACGCCAAACATAAACATTTGACTTACTATTTACATTTATACTAGATTACAAATTCCTAAAAAAGATAAGAAATGCCTGTGAAAATATATTGAATTATAATAAATTAGAACATGTATATAATTTTGTTATATATGAACAATGTCCTTCATTTTATTTAATTAATGGTTAACATCGTTTTATGGCTCTATAATCACGACTTTCGCTATCATAAAATACACTCTCCTGTCACACACATTCAAACATTCCGCAACAAAATTTTGTTTATCATCAAATATAGATATTTGCTAATTAAGTATTTCCCCGATACACGGAAAAAAATTATGTTGGAAATTTTACCATCTGAGGTGGTAATTTAGGGACAGACTTCCCTTATACGAAAATTTGCCATATTTTATGGTAAAAATTAGTATATAATTTTGGAATTTTTACAATGTTTATGGTAAAAGTTCATATAAAAATTATAAAAATTCAAAAAATACATACTAATTTTTGTCATAAAATTGAAAAATTTTCGAATAGTGAAAGTCTGTTCCTGAATTACCATCTCAGATGGTAAAATTTCCAACAAAATTTTTCTCCGTGTAACTTAAACTTTTCTTTCATTCCTTTCAAAATTAATTTGGCGATTAAATTTTCTTTATTAAATCCAGACTTTATTCATTTGATGTTAAATTTCTGCTATCCGTAAAAGTAAATATTCTCTTGATAATTCAAATATACTAATTCATATAATTTTTATATTCTTCTTCTTCAATTATTTGGACATTTCTCAATTATTAAAATTTATAATTTATTTCAATTAAGGATTTTCCGTTAAAGTAATTAGTATACCAAAAAATGCCTACACTTAAGATTTCGAAGTCGAAAATGAGTTGAGTTGGTTGAATATGGTTTTTAACTTCAAATTAGATATCAGGAATCTTAAAAAATTATTAGATTCCATTTTCATATAAATATGTGCATTGTTATAATAGTCTTATAATTTCTTCATAAATTCCTTGAACTTCCGCAAATATATGTACCTGAAATTTCGAACATTCATCAATGAACGATTTCCATGTGTCACAGTAAAAAAATAATCAAATAAAGATATAATAGCGTTTATTCACAATTGAAGCATTAAATTTCTAATTTCTTAATGATCCTGTCTTTATTTTATTGCTATAAAATAAAATATGCATTTTATGACTGCGACGACCCTTAGAAATCGTTCATTGAATGTTCAGAACTTCAGGTCATCCACAAATTAAATACGCGAGTAAAACTGCGTTTTGGTACATCTATCACCAGAAAAATATCACATATGTGCTAGAAAAAAAAGGTTTTAATTCGAAACTGACAAATTCTGTAAAATCCCTCGTTGTTATCTAACCTAACCTGTAAAGTATTCAGGGTTATTATATGGGTACCGGAAGTTTTTTTGGAAGTTTTTCCCAGTGTAGATTATGCACGCAATATGGCTTCACTTCCTATAGATGAGCGGACGAACGCTGCTGGTCTTTGCATTAGTATACGTGCTCGTAAAGGCTTAATGTAACATAATGCACGACCACGGGACCCATTCAATTCGCCTCCCGTACGATCACTCACGTACACGTGGTTTTTTTAAGCATCACTCCATTCAGCGAAAGAGGCTCCTCCGTCTCGCCAGCAGCCGAATCCAGGCATTCCACTGCCCTCCATGCACGTATACAAACATGTTGAAAAAAAAGAACTTTTTACTGCCCGTAGGGCAATTTCGCAATGTTCAACTTGGACAAAGGGAATAAAGGATTTGACAGAATAATGGAAAATTTCGATAAAAATATGTAACATTTATTACGTGTCAGTACAATGTTAGCACTATGAATATTATGAAGCTGACCCAATTATCCTCTTGTAGATCTCAGGAATGTAACAATTTGAAGTAAATGGATGATAAATGAGGCACGAAATGATGTTAACCCATTAACGCCTGAAATGGCATTTTTTATACTTCATTATCAATCAAGTATTTCATATCAAAATCGAAGTTGAAAACAATTGAAAGGTACATATCCTATTGTTTTCGAGGTCGCTCTTCAAGATTCCGCGGTCGAAGAAGGAATTCCAATATGACGCCGAACTTTTAAAAAAATTCAAAAAAATTGGGAATTATTTATTCCTATCAATTTTTTTTCGAGCTATTAGAATATTGGGATTCTATTGAAACTCTGAACAAAGGTGAACAAAATACTTCAATTTTAAGGAAAAATTATACTTTTATACCCCACATCATTGTAACGACCTCAAAATGGCGTCAACAATGAAAATTTCTTTAAAAATTTCTGAACGTTCTAACACAAAAACTACATGCTGTTATAAAAAAATGCTAAGAATGAAAAGTTCTTAGAATTAATCGAGAAATATAGTGGAATTTCTTCAGATTTTTGTGATGACATTTTGAGAAATTTTTTTTCAAAATTTTTTTCAAAATCATAATTTATTTATGAAAAATTCTGAAAAAAATTTTGTGTATTAACTTATGAATTCTACGAGTTTTTTGTTCTTTGCAATTTTTTCCAAAAGTTAATAGTTTTTGGGGGGGAAAAAATCCTAAACTATAATATTTGAAATTCATTTCCTCGAAAACTATCAACTTTTCGAAAAAAATTGCAAAGAACGAATAACTCTTAGAATTCATCAGAGAATACACTAAATTTTTTTCCGAATTTTTTGTAAATAAATTACAATTTTGAAAAAAAATGTTGAAAAAATGTCTCAAAATGTCATCAAAAAATTTTGAAAAAAATTCCACTATATCGCTTGATGAATTTTAAGAACTTTTCATTCTGGACTTTTTTTTTAAAAAGTTCGTAGTTTTTGAGTTAGAGCGTCCAGAAATTTCTCAAAGACATTTTCATTGTTGACGCCATTTTGAGGTCGTTACAATGATGTGGGGTATAAAAGTATAATTTTTCCTTAAAATTGAAGTATTTTGTTCACCTTTGTTCAGAGTTTCAATAGAATCCCAATATTCTAATAGCTCGAAAAAAATTGATAGGAATAAATAATTCCCAATTTTTTTGAATTTTTTTAAAAGTTCGGCGCCATATTGGAATTTCTGATGGCTGAAACTCAATTTTGACCTCGGAATCTTGAAGAGCGACCTCGAAAACAGTAGGATACACACCTCTCAATTGTTTTCGACTTTGATTTTGATACAAAATACTTGATTGAAAATGAAGTATAAAAATTGTCATCTCAGGCGTTAATGGGTTAATATAAAACGCTTACACTTCGCAGAAAATTCCAAATTTTTTCTGCGAATAACATGCCATCTAGTGTTTCTGAACGAATTTTTCATGCTAAACAGATGGCGCTGGCAGAATTCTTCTCTCATATTTTTTTAGATAAATTTGTAAAAATGTGCGTTTTTGACACTATTTCCATTGTTTTTGTAGCAAAAGAGAATTTACTTTGAACAATCGCAGCAACATTTTCTTATAAATGAAAGGATGGCGCTATCTGAATTTTTCAAGCGCGTTGCAATATGCGACCCTGAAAACAATAAGTGACAAATTTTCCATCGTTTTCAGCACAAAATAAATACTTGGAAAATTATGCTGCGATTGTCAAAAGGAAATTCTCTTTTGCTACTAACACGATCGAAAAAATGCCCAAAATTACGCACATGTGTCAAAAATTTACCCACACTTTTCTCGAAAATGTGACGTGATCGGAAAATTCTGTCAATACCATCTTTTTCAACATGAAAAATCTTTTCGAAATTCACGTAGAGCAATGTTTTTGGTATTTCCGCGATACTTTCAATATTTCTGCGATATTTTTATATTTCTGCAATACTGTTAATATCTGCCATTACTTCAGTCAAGAAGGATAGTTTTTGAATTAAGTATTACATTGCTAACTTCCAATTAAACGTAACCTGGACAAAGTAACCAAGAATGTTTAGTGACTTGATTCCAGATGGCACGGGACACGTTTGAAAATTTTCAATATTATGTGAGTAATTTCGGAATAGTTCTTATCGTTTCAAAAAACGATTAGTAAACACGAAAAAAAAGGGATAGTTGATTTTACTATGTATCTAGTGGGATCTGGCACAAGTACGTTTTTTCGTTGGTTTTACTATTTAAATAGTAACATTGACTATCTAATTTGCCTACGTCACTATTAAATATATGAATACAGTAAAATTAACTGAGAATAATGCCGGTAGTTTAACCTACTATGCAGTTAGTAGTTCCAAGTATTTCATCTTTTTCATGCATACTTGACACTTTGTAAGTGGTTTATTTTTGTCTGATAATATATATTTCAAATTTCTTACTAAATCACCATTTTAATGTCCCAGAATGAAGTATGTATATATCGCAATATTGTAATTTTCTTATTATCTTGTAAAATAAAAGCGATCATTAATTTCATTTTTAATCCTATATGTAGAACTTTATTTTCACAGTTCTTATCTCTTGAAATGTACTGAGCACATTAAAATTTTATTCGTAATATATTTAAGTTAAATATTTTGTTGTGATCTCTTCACAAACAACACTTTTTTAATTTAATCATATGATACACACGTAAAGTTCGAGCATGTATTTTTGTTTTAAATTTTACTTACATTTTAACATAAATACAACGAAGAAATCGACATTAATTAAAATGGTATAACAATTGACATGCCATGTCTTTACAATTTATTTTGTATTATTTTTACAACTTTGTTCGAAATGAAATATATAATTTTACTCAGTTTAAAAATCAACGGTCACTAATTTCCGGGAAGAAATAAAAGAATCAATGGCGAACTTTTAAACACATTCTGATACATTTCTTTTTAAAAGTTTAAAAAAAATAATAATAATACTATTTGATATTATTTCAATTCACGTCTTTGCTGGTTGCATTTTGATTCGTGTCAATTCTGCAAAGGTCATGAAACTCTTCCTTCCTACAGATATGCACGAAGATTATATATTATTTAAACATGAATTACACAGGTGCGTTGAAGAGCAGCTGGAACTCGTTAAGTAAATTGTCGAGTAAAAATCGAAAAATGCAACTTTGTGTTTGCAATGCATGTAGAATTGTATAGTATAAAGACAGCCCAGCTCTCCAGGAAATTTCTAACATCTTCAATATTTTTTCACTCAACCTTGTGACAGTACATTCTCCGTAATTATTTATTGATGAGAAGAAAACAGCAAACACATGGGACTTCGCAATTATGAATTATATTCTGACAGTTGTTTTGTTATTCGATTTTTAAAGAACTAAGATTTCGCCTTTAAATACAAGTTGACATCCTAATCTGATCACTTTGATTAGTAGTTTCTGAATACATATTTGTTACAAATATGTCACGAAAAATGATATTTGCATTCGTTGTTTGTCATAAAGATGTTTTCACTCAATTTCGTTTTAGCCATTCGATAACATTTTTACTTTTTATTATTGAAAAAATAGAATTTAATGAATTTAGCTACTCTTTATCAAGTTTTTGCAAAAGGTATCAAATCATGTCTATAAACTAATATTTAATTTTGGAACAAATTTAATATCTTATCGATTATTTATAATAAATTTATAAGTAATCGATCGATTACAAATAAATATTTTTATTTGTTTAATTATTGATATATATCGGTCATTATTAAAAATATTTTGAAAAAATGGGGCAAGAAATGGAAAAGAAACAGTATAAATAGACAAAAAACGGCTTGGTACGTTGTTTTAATTAGAACAAGTAAAATATTTGCAAAAACAACTATATTAATCCACAAAGTTGTATCGATACACACAAAAAAATGTCTGAGAGTAACTCGTAGATAAAATGGAAACGCCACTGGGTTTAATTTACTTATTTCATTTTATAAAATTTAATAATTTAAATCTCTCTTTTTGTATGTAATTTTTTCAGAAAAATCTCTAGTTTTTGTATCATATGTTTGGGTATTTGATTCAAGGATTGTGCATTTGACTTTCTACATCTCTCTTCACGTTATTTTTGTCGTTAATTATGGTTTTACCTTCTTCATCTACCAAATTTTCAACCTTTGTTAGTCTGTCTTCAATGCCCGCGATGAAATCATTCAAGAGGAATTTTTGGGAATTATTGGATGGGAAGGATTATTTTTCACTTAAAGTTAGAATATTAATAACATCCATTGGTATTTCGACATTCGTTATATTGTGTAAGAAGTGTCAACTGTAAAAATTGGACCAATATTTTTAGGATATAAGAAAGTGAGCAACTAAAACTGCATAGTGACTTTTTAATGAACTGCAATTATCTACACAGAGTCTACTACCTGGGAATATTTAGTTATTTTAATGCCCTAAACCTGTGTTTACGTACTTTATTGAGGCAGGAAATAAACATCGGAAAACATGTAAGGAAAAGTTTCGTGGCATTGCT
Source organism: Trichopria drosophilae (assembly GCA_030407085.1). Lineage (NCBI taxonomy): Eukaryota > Metazoa > Arthropoda > Insecta > Hymenoptera > Diapriidae > Trichopria > Trichopria drosophilae. The sequence continues at coordinate 10,008,584 of CM059583.1, read as the reverse complement.
AAATTGTACGTTCCAGGATAATGACAACCGCTACTAATAACGCGAAGTTTATTGTTGGCGGTATTTTTTAATCAGTGCCATCGCGTCGGGACGAATCTGTGTTTTTGTATCCGTCAATGTGTCTATACTGTAATGACGCAGCCATCCGTCAGTGACTTCACTGCGGTGAAAGTTTGTTTCCAATGCAGATCGGACTCTAATTTAATCTGGCTTTAATTAAGGCCCCCGTGGATATACAGCCGGCGAATTCTCGGTACGAGGAAAGCGCAAGGAGAAAATGCACCGTGACTCTTCGCCGATTACATATTTCTTACATTACTGACAACAAAACATGAAGGAGAAATGTGGGAAATCAATGCATTATTTTCAGGTTCAGTATTGTAGTTTTAATTGACAATTGATATCTTTCAGAGTCTAAACATGGCTCAATCTGCTTCCCTGCCAAAATGTAAATTTACTTTTTCAAAATGGTCTTAGATTTTTTCGATGGGTTAAGCCCATTTTTATCGGAAAAAATCAGCCATTCTACGGTACACATAAGGAAAACATTGTATTTTTGCAGTTGAAACCCAACCTTTTGTGCGACCTGAAGCATCTGAAACAAAAAAAAATGCTGATGGCTTACGTGAAGGATACTAAAAAGTAGTGGAAGATTTTTAAAAATTATCCATTTTTTACAGAATGACGTACAGACAAAATTAATGGTTCGATTTTCTCTAAAAAATTGCCGATTATTTGGATTAAACCGCCATGTTTCAATCGAAAAAAAAGAGCAATTAAATCCACGTTTAATTACATCTGTTCAGTAGTTTTCTAGTAATTTTGATGACTAACTTGTAAAAAAAAAATTTTTTACATTTATGTCACTTCGAGTAAAACGCCTTTCAATTTTAGTAAATGTACGTAATTGATTCTTCTCTGTCAATGTTGTATCTCGGTCAATTTTGTTCTGAACCACTCAAATAATAGTTAAAAAGTTAGAAGTGGAATTTAACCCTTCAATCCATTGGAAACTAAGAAAAAGCAGTGTTAAGTTCTCATTTTATTGAAATAAATATTTTGGAGTTCTATAAGTTCGAACAAGATACAAAGTTTTACAAATGTCCAAATAATAATATACAAACAATATTATATGGATAAAAATGCAAAAAAAACTATCCAATGATCTGGCACCTACTCTCTAGTTCTTCCGTTTTTTAATATATTTTAGTACTTGATAACAAGTCACTTTGCTTTCAATTAAATTCCTCCAAAGCTACCCTTTCAAGATTTACCTGAATTTGATTATTTTGAGATAAAAATTAAAATTGCCTCGTAAATAATAATTATAAATTTTAGAAGTTCAGTTGCAAGTTTCGAGATATTTTCAACTCTTTCATTTCAAACCAGCATAAAACTATGATATATGACATATTCGCATTCAATGTACATTCAGCTGAATTCAAACCTGACGTAAACATTAAAAAATTTAAAATAACGCAAAAAAATTACAGATTCTTTTTTACAAATTAGTATGGCTTCTACTATACGTTGTTTAATATAAAAATTAACTAGAAATGAACACTCTGGGGTCTTCAATTACTTTAACAGCTGATGCAGAGGAAAACGTTGACGAATTATTTCTATTAATGTCGAATTAGATTTAGTGACTCAAGAAATACACAGAGAGATAAAAGTGTGAATGGAACCACGAAAAAATAGTAGAATCGATTTTAACCTCGTAAGTAGTGGAATTAACTATATGCAAGGTTAAAGTTGATATTTGAGGTTATGTACGAACGATTTAACAGACGAAAAATAGTGAATGGAACTATTTTATTATACAGTATACAATGGAAATAGTTAATGCAACAACTTTTTAAATATATGCGTTTTACTATTACAAACAGATTATGTTAACTATTTCCTTTCTCTCTGTGTACCTGTTGCAGATTTCTGAAAAACTTGTAGGAATAAAAAAGTTTAATTCCGCCATTTTTTAACTGATTTCAATTTTAATGTCAAATATGAGTTCAATGACCCCAGTTGAGATAAGTTTCACAATTATACTCTCGAATTTAATAAAAAAAAATTTTATCTACCATTTTTGGGGACGCCATTTAAAACTTTGAATTTTGACATCAGACTGGAATTGAAAATCCCAAAAAATCATTCAAAACCCTAATTGTTCAGTAGTGATGAAAAATTTTTAAAATAATGTAAGTAATTATTGAAAAATTAGTATTACTACAAGAATTAGTATTTTTTAAGCTTATATGTTCTCCAAAATAATATCAATAAAAGAAATTTCTTTAGAAATTCGTAAACAGTCAATGTGTTAATAATTTTTAGGACAAAACAAAAATCACAAATTATTCAGTTTTGTTCTTAAAAATGTGTACAAAAAACATATGTTTTATTGCAACTGCTTTGACTCTCGGCAATTAGTTACAACTAAAAAGTAATTTTCATACAATCCAATTTTTGAAATTTTTATTTGAAATTAATTACTGAAAACGATTATGTATTCTAAATCATTATATTTAATATGTAAAAAGTTGTTTTCACAAAAGAAAACGTTTTATAATTGCACAATATTCTGCAGTTGATTACTGGAATAATAAGTTCTGCTAAAATAGTTACTTGTTTCTTAATCTATTATTTTTTAACTAAAACAGTAATTATGCCTTTTTTGCTAAAAAAAATAGTTCCAACATATGAAATATTGACGTGCTTATTAATTGTTTTAATTTAAAGTGGAAGCAAAACTTGCCTTTTGCACAATAAACAAGAATATATGTATACAAACATTTAAAGCAGGATTTACGTGGAAACATTTTACTCGATTTAATTGCAATGCGGGTGTTATAATATAGCTGATTTCTGATATCATTATCAATCTCTTTACGACGCGATTGGTAATTTCAATTAATGGTTACTTATTATGTGAACCGCTGTTCACATCTTATCGCCGTAATTGCAAAGTGCATTCCCGATAAAGTTTTTATTTCATTTGCAACACATTTTGACATCTGATTACAGCATGCTTAATTTATTGTCAAAATTATAAATCTATCGACCTTAATGATCGCGGCGACAGAAATGAATTCTGGTTTTACTTGGATTCGTCGATTTCCTTTCGATTGGTTCTCGCATTCGAATGATTATAAAACAGGTTGAAATTAAGGTCTTTTTTTTTGCATTCGAGGCTTCATTGATGGCGTGCGTGCTGCAAGCAACTTCGACATGCACATGAGAAACACAAAGTTCAGCATCTGGCTTGACGTGGGAAAGGATATTCGTAGCATTTGGGTTTCCGTTTTTATCGCAATCTAGCGAGAGGCTGATGTCAGCTGCTGTCAAAATTTACTGTACCTCAGCGTCCCTACCAAAATAATTTTCATATTTTGGTAATTTTTTTTAAATCAAATAAATTTTTGAAATTGTGTAAATGGCATATGGGGCCATTAAAAACAATTAAAAACATATTTTAAAATTGTTGTAATCATCCAATATTATCATTCAGTTATGTGAATGTTGAAGAGAATGTTTTCATTTAAATGCAAATTTTCGGTACTGTCTTTTTTGTTATCTTCTCATTAATGCGGGTAATAATTAAAAAAATGTTGTAAACGTAGATTTTATAGATTTTTTCACAGGCTTTCTCTTGAAAATATTTATTTTTTATTATACGTTGCCTATCTTCGTCAAAAATCGTTTTTAAAGGTTCAATTTCTATTTTCACACCATGGGTCTGTCGATAGGCGGTTAAAAAATCCCCGAAAATTATATTAATTTATGGAGAAAATAATGATATTGAACAAAATATGGGATGAAACGGTTTAATGTATTAAAAATCGATTTAAAAACTGGTGTCGTAAAAGAAGGCCCCTAAATATCATGTAAATACATATACTACAGGGGCCTTCTACTTGAAAAGTTTAACTCTCCGTAACTTTGTCTATGTGTATCGTACAAAAACGATTTTTTTTCATTTTAAAGATAATTTAATGCTCTTTTACATGAAATTATGTGTATAGTAGCGTGTATATTGTTTATTTAGGAAAAGCTTGAAAACATATCTAATTTTAAATTTGCTCGTTTGACATCGTTATTTTCATTATATAAAATCTATATTTACAAAATTGTTAATCTTTTTAATGGAAATATAACAAAAAAAAAGAAGGAAATACTAAAAATTCTCTAAAAATTTGTAATGAAGGGATAAAAGATGTTTGAATATCCGAATTAGTAAAAAAAAAGTGGTTCTTTTTATGTGGAATGCCTCATATTTATCTTTGATAACACAGCTGTAATCGATAATTTCAATTAAATTGGTACTGTTATTTCTATCTAACAATTTTGAATATTTTCTAGATCCATTGATCTCTACTAAAATTGACAGTTAAAATATTTAGTCTCATTTCTATCATGAATTTTAATATTAGTCTATGTATTCCACAAACAAAGATTTCATTTTTTTTACAATTTTTTAAACTTGTACTAAGTCGTCTCCAAAAACTTGACTGTAACTAGTTTGACAAGTATTCTATGAATATAATTCTTTGTCCCATAGTAATACTCTAGAATATGCACAATTCCGTTAATTTCTTGGTGGTATCCTTCAAAGGCCACACGAACACTTTATTTCGAACAAGATAACGGAGCAGAATAAGTTTGCTGAGACTTTTGAGTTCTTAATGCAGTAGGTGAAACTTTTATCGAGTTGGTTCACACACGCGAAGACTGCGCGAAGCAGGCATACCGAGAACTCCCTAACGAGTCTAGAACCATAAAAGTTTTTCTAGTTTTGCTTTTGAAGCGAGGTCGATCACGCGCAATAAAAAAAACCAGATTATTTTGGATCATTCCTTTTCTCAATTCTTCTAGCATTCTCTCCTTTTACATCGATCATCCTGCAACTGATCGTAAATTATTGACGTTGCCGTTAGTCGCGTTATTCAACTATTTTATGATTACGTCTCTGTATTATGTGAAATCCAGGGATGTCAAGGGATTGCTGTGAACTGTTCCGGTTTGTTAACTTGAATAGGTGATGTTGTAGTTAAGCAGTCATTTTTCAGTCATTAGTATAGAAATAGGGAAATATTTTGCCATCAGGTCCTTTTATTTGTTTTATTTTTAATCAAATGGACATAGTAAATATAGTAGTTTTAGTCATAAATTTATTTAAAAATGTATTTTCTATAGAACTGTGCGCTTTTTTGTAAACACGAACACTTCAACTTGAATGAATGCCAGTTTATTCATAATAAGACCGGTTTTAAAAATTCAACAAATTACACAAAATTATACGAGTCATTAGTGTAATAACGAAACACACGACATCTTGAGATAAAACGTCATTTGACATCAAATACCAAAATGAAAAAGTTTGATCTAAAAGAAGACCTCCGGATAACTCGTGTAAACAGACGTTCTGGGTGACTACACTTTTTGAGCTTTGACATTAAGTTTCTCAGTTAATAATTATCATGGCGAAAAAATTTTCTTATCATTTTTTAAGTAATGTTCTGCCCTTGAAGAAATTCCAGTGAAAATTTACGCCACGATATTCAATATACCGAAATCGGGGCAAACAATAAAATAACGTTTAGTCAGTGGGCCAGTTTCAGATTAGTCTATTAAAAGGGGCTGTTTATTACTGTCCAATCTTATAGTACTAAATATTTTGTAGCGCCTTCTGGAATACGCATCATAATGGGCCGGGGAACAAAGTTCCGAAAATCAACACACCGAAAGACCAAAATTTCGGTATAGCATGGCCCCAGCGTAAATTTTTTCATTGTGTCTTTACAAATTTCGGAAAAGAACGCAGATTAATATACCTTGAACTCACGCAATATCGAAATTTTAGCCTTTCGGGGTTTTGATTTTCGGAATTCTGTTCCACGGCCTCATAACATACATCAAAATCTTTCATGTACATTGGAACTATTATAAATTTTTTTTTTCAATTTTACTAAATGCACAATTGTAACTACCACATTACCTGAATAGTAATACCATACATTTACAGATTTATAAACTGCAAACACGTGAATATGTTAAACTTCATCAAATGTTTTTATTTTACGGAATAATAACTTTTTAATAATTATTCTGGACTAGAGTTAAGTCACATAATTAATGCAAAAGTGAAAGTTCATGAAAATAAAAAAATCAGAACCTATTGGACTATGAAGAGTGGTTGCACGGTTGTCGAATTTACTTATTAACCTTTGTTCAGTGTAGTCAAAAAAATAATCTAGCTAAAATAGCTGTGAAATTTTTTTTTATCTTAGTCACATATTGGCGATATAAAAGTTGTCAAAGTCAATGGCGAACCACCGCAAAAAAACAGGGTAGAAGAAAATGTTTCTTTCTAATGGTAGGCAAAAATATACTATATCTTTTGAAGTTAAGACCTTCATATTAACTATTTTCTCACTCTGAGCGCAAAATGCTATTTTGCTCCCTATATCGCTGGAGAAAATAGCGCGCTCTCCTAAAAACTGCTTTTGTTCTCTAGTTGCACAATTATTATTTATTTAGCATACAGTACATAAAGGTACATTTTAAGTTTTCTTTATTTAAATTTACAATAATTATTAACAATCACTTAAAAATTTAATTGCTGGACCATTAAATAGATAATTTTGTAATAGGTTTACTCTAAATTGTAGAAATGTGAAGGGCAGAACGTTTTTTGCAAGAATATAAATTCAAGTGAAAATTAAATTTATAATGAATAACTAAACGAAGAATAGATCTAGTATAGTCCAAATATAAATTTCCATTCACTCTCTGAGTTCAGATCATCTTCCGGAGATACTATTGCTATAATATTACTAATAACTGACATATTTTAAAATAACTAATATTAATTACAATAAAAACTACTTTTGTTTATTCATTATACACTACGTTTGTTTTTTCATATGTTTAAATATGTACATTGTGTGATACATTAGAAAAGATGTATGAACATTAGTGATTCAATTTGATAGATTTGATTTTTTTAGAAGATTTTTATAATTTTTTATAGACTCCATTCCTGGTCGATTATTTTGCACTTAATGCACACTAACTAATACAGGATAATTAGACTCCTTATGCCAATAATACTTCGTAATTTTGTTTTAAACGTTTTAGCGAGATTATCACCATCCATTGTTATTGGATGACTGTGCAATTTTGTTCCAGCATTCTACTTCTTTACTTCATTTCCTTCATATTACATTTTTTTTTTAAGAATAGAATAAACCTTGACTATAAATAAAAACATTCGTTGTTTTATTCAGATTAGATTTTTTTTCATTTTTTGTCTGCTTTTTCATTAACAATAATCATTAATCAACATAAGAAGGAATTGGTATTATACTATTTTCATTTTAGAGGCATTACTTTGTAATAAATTCTTTCAACGATTTGTTTAAAAAAAGATTTGTGTTCTCTAGGAAATATTTAATACCTATCTGGTAATTTAATAATATATTTAAAAAAATCCCAGACGAATCTGGTTCTGTTGAAAATTTTGATAAAAAGTTAAGAAAACTTTGTCCTTAAACATTATAAAAAGTGAAATTTTAATTTAGAATTTGTAAAGGGAGAGAAAAAGTCATAATATTTATAATTTCGTGATAGTCAATAATAATAATTAATTCTCATGATTTATTTGGTAAAATGTATGAGATAGTTACTTGCAATATATGATCGTAGTAACCTAATCGTATAGTAATAATCAACGTTACTATACATCGATGATATTCATGAATATCAGAAAAGTATGTTTGAAAAATGTTATACAGACGAAATGTTCACTAAAGTCTTTATTTTGGAGTGAAAATTAATAGTTTTAATATAATGATAAAAAGTGTACTTACTAAAATAGGTAGAAATAATCAAAGATTCTTAGATTTATATGAAAAAAAATTAAATCACATAATCTACCGAAAAACTAAAATTGTCGCCTTATTCATTAACATATCCGTTGAATTATTTAAAATAGTTTTTGATAATCACTGGTCACTTACAAATATATAAATTACAGAACTTAAATATGGACTCTCTTTTGTTGTCGTAAATACTATCTATTAATTCCAAAATACACGTTATAAAAAGAAATATTTGGTGTTACTATGGGATCCCTATTATTATATACCCATGTCGGCGAATTTAGTTATTGAATTCATGAGATATTTTACTTACTAAATTAAATTTTAAACTACCATTCTATTGTGTTGACGATATTTTGCTTGCTTATTCAGACAAGAAAGAATAATACGTACTAAACGCTTTTAACAGTTGAAAAAAAATTAATTAAAGGTATTAACAGCTGGTATGAATTACTTCTGAAATTGGACTATTAGATATGTACTGGTACCATAAGAACACATGGTCTGGAAGATATCTCAATTTCGCTTCTAATCGCCCTTTAAATTATACAATGAGACTGGTATAGACAAACTAATACAACTTTCTGACTAACTATAAGGTTTAGACGAAAGAAGCTAAACTTGGTTTTAACCCTTTCAGTCATTTAATTCAAGGAGTGGGTAAATATTTACAAACTGCATGTGATATATAGTTTTTGAGGTCTCTG